>OW026523.1:74567878-75206628 GCA_932274085.1 Protocalliphora azurea | reverse complement strand
AATTCATTCATAATCTTGACGATACACTTCTTGACAGATCTAACGTAGAGCTTACCAATTTAGATGAAGTTAAATCGTTTGTACTTTTATTGAAAAACAATAAAGCCCCTGGTTTAGATGGCATTAATAGCATTATCCTTAAAAAGATGAGTATACATTGGCAGCGTTCCTTGATATAGAAGGAGCTTTCAATAACATTAAGATTGAGGCTATTAGAGAATCACTAGAATCATTATGCATTCAAAACTTCCTAATCGAATGGATTATTTTGATGCTGAATAGCCGAATAATTAATTCGAACTTGGGAGATGCATGCATAAGGAAGATAGTGACTAGAGGAACTCCGCAAGGAGGAGTTCTCTCGCCCTTGCTATGGCTCTTAGCCGTCAATGTCATTCTAAGACAATTTGACGCAAGAGGACGGAAAATCGTTGCCTATGCTGATGACGTGGTTATACTGATCACGGGTAAATTTCTTTCCACGATCAGCGACGTCATGCAGTATGAACTTAACGAACTGTCCTCATGGGCCACTAGTAAGGGTTTAGGGGTCAACCCGGAGAAGACAGAGCTAGTTCTTTTCACCAGAAGGTACAGGATTGAGCAGTTTAGGCTGCCGGTACTAGGGGGGACAGAACTAAGACTGGCAAAGGAGGCAAAATATCTTGGTGTGTTCCTTGACAGTAAATTATCTTGGAAGAGGAACACTCAGGAGAGGCTTAGGAGAGGTCTCAACGCCTATTACACATGCAGGAACTCCATAGGTAAGAGTTGGGGACTCAAACCGATGGTAGTAAATTGGATTTACACCTCGGTGGTGAGACCAATTCTGACGTATGGATGTCTTGTCTGGTGGGAGGCAATGAGAATAGGAAGTCGTAGGAATCTTCTGTCTAAAGCCCAAAGATGTGCTTCGATTGGCATAACAGGTGCCGTAAGAAGCACACCTCAGGCGGTACTTGACGTCATTCTGCATCTCCTACCCATTGAGGAGTTCGTGATGGGAATGGCTGCAAGGAGCCTGCTTAGACTTAGTGAACTAGGACTTACAGGATCAATCAGAATAGGACATTGCAAACTTTTAAACGAGGTTAATCTCGGTGGACATGCCCTGGTTCCCTCTGGATCCACGGACTATATGTGCACGGAGGTCGATTTCGGGGAAAATCCTATACTGATTATTCCGAGTAGGAACCAATGGTCGGATAGGGAGAAACTATTCGGTGGTTTATCGGTATTCACTGATGGTTCCAAAATGGATACAGGCACTGGTGCAGGTGTGTATCTAGTTGAGGGAAACATCAGGAAGATGTATAGACTACCGGATAGTTGTAGCGTGTTCCACAGAATTGATTGCAGGCCATCTGGCATCTCTGTCTCAAGACAAAAACATCGTGTTAATTTTTGCTTGAAAAATTAAGTGAATTTTTTAAATTAAAAAGTGTAAAAAAAACTATTTAAATTTGCTTTAACTTTCTTTTGTTTGGCTATGTTTGCTCAGAAAAGAAGAAAGCATTGGGGCAATAGCCCAAAATTCAAGGTGCCAAAAACTACAGACGGTCCCAGCACTAGTGCCAACAGGTTTCAGCTTCTGTCTGAAGACGAAGAAGAAGAAGAAGCAGTTGCTATTAAGGAAAAGATTCCACCAATAATTGTGGACTCTACACACAGTTTTTCAACTGTGATCGGATTAATTGGGGAAAAATATACCTACAAACGGATGTCTATTGGTACCAAAATTGTATCAAACTCCTTATCGCTGTACAATGAAGCTTTGCGTGTTCTCAAAGACAAAAAATTCCAGTATTATACGCATGAATTGTGGGATGCAAAAACTTTTAAATTGGTTTTATTTGGCCTGCCACAATTGGACACAAAGATAATTGGCGAAGAATTTGTAAGCTCGCTCAACATAAACCCGGTAAGCATTAAGGAACTAGCAACAAAAAGATCTAGTGTAGATGACGCCCTCTATCTCATTGAGTTTGATCGTCAACATGTTTCAAAAAGAGAGGTTATGAAAATAAGATATTTTTGTAATATATCTGTATATTGGACAAAACCTCTAAAGGGCAATAAAGGTCCCACACAATGCTCCAAGTGCGCTATGTATGGACATGGTGCTAAGAATTGTAACCGTATCGTAGTGTGTTCAGCCTGCGCCGGAAACCATGAGTATGCAGTTTGTTAACTCAATAAAGGTAATAGTGATGGTAGTATAATTTATAAGTGCTACAACTGCATAAAGAAGAACTTAAAAAGCGTTAACCATAGAGCTGATGACCCAAAGTGCCCAAGCCGTCAAGAATATTTAGAAATCCGTCATCGAGTAACATCTAAATCTAGGGCGACCAGCAGAAGAACTAACGTAACATATTTTAAAGAAGACGATCATGATTTTCCTCAATTGCCAAGGCAAGAACCCCACAATAAAATAAAATTTATAGAGAGGATCGATCTACTCATGGCGGAGGAGTTCTAATTGCAATTAAAGGTAACATTAAGCAGACGTTGTTACCAAAAAAAAAAAAAACAAGTACTGCTGAAAGTATTTCAGTACAAGTTATAATTAATAGAAGGCCAGTTATATTCACTTCAGCGTATAATCCAGTTCATACTACCAATTTTAAAGCTGATTTGGATAAATTAACTTCGTTTTCAAAAGACTACTTTATTTTCGGTGATCTGAATGCCCAACATACACATTGGAATTGTATCTCAAATAATTCGGCTGGTAATGATCTCTACTACCATTGTCTTCAATCCAGCTACTTCATTTATTACCCAAATGGACACACTCGCTTTGGACAAAATATCAACCTCGTTCAACCGTCCACAGTAGACATTCTTTTATCTAACTCGTGTCTCGATTTTTCAAACCTTGAGACACATCCAAATGTTTTACAGTCGGACCGTGTACCTATATCTTGTGTTATTTATGGCCAGGTTCAAAACATGACATATTCAGTTCCCTTGTATTATCGCGCAGACTGGTTAGCAATCAGAAACTGGGTTGAGAATGAAATCAGGTGTCAAAACATTGATCAACAAGTTACTAATTCAGGTAATCTAGATTTTTATTTTAACAAATTAATATTTATAGTTAAAGAAGCGTTCAATAAAATACCTGTCGGTCATAAAAATTCGTGGCAACGAGAAATCTCTGAAATTAGTAAAATGTTAATTAGTCAGAGAAATAAATACAATCGTAAATTTTAAAGATGTAGCGATTTTAATTATAAAAATCAATTGAAAAGCATTTTGAAGCTATTAAATAAACTTATTGATTTTCACCTTAATAAAGACCGCAATGAATCCTGGTCAAAATTTATTTCGAATTTGCCCTCGGGCTCTTAAAAGTTTTGGAAAGTAAAAAAAGCACTTAAAGGAAACAAAATGCCTTTTACTGATCTTCATGTAAACGGTGAAGTTTTAAAATCTGGCAATGAAAAAGTTAATTCAATAGCAGATGTATTTGGTAATTCACATACCATTACTTTAAACAATTATTCACCTATGGACACAGCCGTCTCAAGATTCATTCATGATCTTAACGACACAATTCTTGACAGATCTAGCGTAGAGCTTACCAATTTAGATGAAGTTAAATCATTTGTACTTTTATTGAAAAATAATAAAGCTCCCGGTTTAGATGGCATTAATAGCATTATCCTTAAAAAGATGCCCGATTGCTTTTTTGAAACTCTATGTAAATTTTTCAACTCTTGTTTAATAGAAGGCTATTTTCCAACTATTTTTAAGAAAGCAAAAGTTATCCCAATTCCTAAGCCAGGAAAGGATCCTAAATTACCGTCTAGCTATAGACCAATCAGCATCCTAAGCCTATTGGATAAAGTATTTGAAAAAATAATTAATAAGAGAATTTTAAATTTTTCCAACCAAAATAATATTATTAACCCTCAACAGTTTGGATTCCGCAAGGAGCACTCCACAGTACATCAACTAAAAAGATTCGTTAATTTTATTGAAACAAACAAAAGAAATCGTAAGAGCATTGGAGTTATTTTTCTTGACATTGAAAAAGCCTTCGATTCAATATGGCATGAAGGCCTAGTTTTTAAACTAAATTCCTTCAATTGTCCAACGTACTTGCAAAAGATAATAAGGAGTTTTTTAGATCAGCGCTCATTTGCTGTATCTATAGATAACAAGCTATCTAGTGATAGACAAATCCCTGCGGGTCTGCCGCAAGGATCGTTATTATCACCTACTCTTTATTCAATACATATTTCCGATTTTACTATTCGCAAGAATCAAAAAGTAGCTTTTTACGCTGACGACAGTGCTTTTATTTGCTGCGGTAAGGTGTCAAACGTAATAATCAAAAAATGGAAGATAGTTTAAAATCTACCAATAAATACTTTGATAAATGGAAGATAAAAGTTAATGTTAGTAAAACACAAGCTATTATATTTCCATATAATAGATCACAGAAACGTATTCCTACAAAACATTTATATTCTAGGGGAGTTTTTATTCCTCTGCAGGATAGTATCAAATATCTAGGTATTATCTTAGATAAAAAACTATCATTTAAACAACACATACAGTATATTTGTGATAAAGCAATTAAATGTGGCCGTGCACTTTATCCCTTACTTAACAGAAGATCTAAACTTAATTAAAAAACAAGATCCTTATTTACAAAATGTGTATTCGACCAATTATGACATACGGATGCCAAGTCTGGTTTAATAAAGCTGCTAAAACTTACACAAGAAAATTACAGATAATACAAAATAAAAATCTGAAAATAATTCATAACCTACACCCCAGATATTCTACTGATCTACTGCATAAAAACTTTAAGCAAAAAATGTTTAATTCATTTGCAAGGGAACTGACTCTGTCATTTAATGAAAAATGCAGAACGTCTACATATGAAATAATAAGAAATTTGCTAAACAATCACTAAGATTCTTTTTTTACTTAAAGAGTTATAATTGATGGTTGTTTTTAAAATTTCTTATAACGTTTAAGTATGTACAAGGTTTTTTTGACAACTTTTCCTTAACACTGTGATATTAGTAGTTTCCTTATTTAATTATTTAGATTTTAATTGTTGTAATACTTTTAAGTAAATTCTCATAACAATGTAATTACTTTATAAAGGTTTCAATAAAGTCAATAATAATAATAATAAAAAAAAAAGTTTAACCCTACACTTGATAAAGGTAAAAGTTATCTGCAATTCAGACAAAAACTTGACGTTTGTCTTGATAAAAATTTTCAACTGCAACTGATAGCTAAAGTAGAGTACATGCTTTTACATAAAACGGAACCAAATCAGTACGCTGAACTTCTTCACACTAGACGACATGTCGCAACGACAGCCATTGTTTTGTTATTGTAAGAATAACAAGAACAATGAATATCGCTGCGTCATGTCGCCTAGTGTGAGGCTGTACAAAAGATGAAAAATGTTGAACTTTGAAGAACCGAAATACATAAACTCATTTTCGTTGAGTTGAGAAATTAAATTTGCAATTATTTATTTCCAGCAAAAATGGAATTAAATTTTTATATTTTGTTAATATAAATATAATATATTCAGCTGTGGCGAATCTTATATACCCTTCACCCGTGTTGAGATGTGTTACATGAAAATGAAATACGTAATTTTTGATATTGGACAAAGTTCGAAATAAAATTGTTTTCCCGTTATTCTGCCGACGTTATTTCTGATGTTAAGAAATAAAAATGTCTTTGTGTAGACGTAGAGCTAGTTTTTGAAAAACTAAAATTCAAAAACACGTTTATATGCTTTGTTTTCTCTCCATGTGGTTTTTGTTTGTACTTCATTTTTTAGGAAATTTTTATTTAAATACATTTTGATATATTTTTCATGTTTAAAGATCTTTTAAACCATATTTTAGGAACAATTTATGAACAATATTTATATGACAAATAAAATTAGTTAAGAAAATCAAAAATATTTGTTCATAATATATGAAAGCTTAGTGTTCTGAAATCAGTTGAACAGGTTGTATCATAAATAGTTATTTTGGTAGTTTTTATTATGTTTTCTACAAAAGGTAGACGAAAATGGTTTTTGATTTGTATGAGAAATTTATGTAGTTTTTCAATCAGAAACCCACCGACAGAAGCCAAAAACTACTAGTTTTTGTTTGATGTCATGGGCATAATTATATATAAATGAAATACTTTTATTTAATTTTTGTTGGTTGTAATTATAAGTATCCGAACAACACATATACTGTGATAAAATCAACATCACTATTTCATATTCGGTTTTGTTTTCATTACTTTAGTTGAAATTTTGTTAAAATTTTACTATTTAAATAATTTTCTTTTAATATGCATAATTTTTAAGCCGGAGTTAGATTAATGGTACTTTAATCTAAAAGTTGTACATATTAATTTACAATTTGGAATTAAGCGAAAACAGCAAAAATCGAAAAATTCAAACATATGTGATTGTGGCGAACGTTTGGTTGACCTTCTGGCAAATCCAAAATAGTAAAGATAGACTTTCCTGTTCATGATTATGATTCTATTACAAACCAGCTTAAATTTAGCATATGAGCAGAAAATATTATTCTGTCCCGGAATTCAGTTTGTACGTTTTTAAATAGCTTTATTGGCGCATTTTGTAATTTCAGAACGAATCTTAACATCCGGAAATTAAAAAAATGTAACCTTTTTGTCATAAATTTTCACATGAATAAAAACATTTTTTCTTGAACATTAGCAGAAATAATCTTAAAGTAGCTTTGAAGTAGGGACGAACTTACTTCAAAATATTTAAAGTTAACAATGGCTTACTAGGTACATTAAGCGAATCATTGTTTTTAAGTAAAACTTTAATGAATTTTGCTTAACAATGGTTAATAAAGCCGTGTTCAGTTTTTTCGAATACGGGTGTTAATTTTTTTAAAATTTTCTTCTGCATACACGTTTAAAAAGTAAAGATGTTAGAAAATCCTAAATCATTAGTTTTTTTTTACTATTTTTAATAAATTCCTGGAGATTTTAAATAAAACACTAGATATATAATTTCATTAATATTATTTATTATAAGATTTTATTATAATCGCTGTTGTAATATATGTTTTACTGCGTACAAATCAAATATATAGATGAAATTCAAAAAATTATAAAACAATGCATTAAATATACAATTTAAAAAACCGTTATATTTATGAATATTTTCAAGTGTAGATATAAGTGTTAACGTTTTCTTATCAGTTTTGTTTTGCTGTTAAATTTGATATATGACAGCATCACCAAAACTAAATAGCTACAAACATGAAATTAAATAATTAAGGTTTGTAACATAGTGTCTACATTAGAGATTTTTTTATCAAGACAAACGTTAAACTTAACGCGAATTTGTGTAAGGTGACAACAGTTGCACAAAAACAACAATATGGCGCATTCATTATTGTTTTTTATATATGCAGTCTGACAACTGTAACAACCAAAATAATAATCAGCAGTTTAACTAAGGTTACCTTGTATATATTCACACTGATTTTGACGTTTGTTTTGATAAAAATTTGCCTAATGTAGACACTAGGTAAGTGAATGAAAATCCATAACAGGGGACTTTGTGGTACTTTTTTGTTCTTCTAATAGTACTTTTTAAATTTTCTGTAATATTCAGCCTAGAAATATAAAATTGAAAATGGTCCCAAGTGAATGAAAATCCATAAGTGATTTTGTTTTATTTTCTATTATTATAATATTGCTCTTTTTTGTAATAATTAACCTAGGAACAGGCAATAAAAGTTCCATGTGGGTGAGAATCCACAAGTCCCAATTTGGAGCAATGCCACAAATTTTTTTTAGAAATTTGAAATCTTGGGGGGTAAAACGTCCAAAAAAGGTACTTCATACATCTCTTATATTGTTAATTGTAAGAACAAAATTAGAATAGTTTTTTTTTTTTCTACACAAAAAAATAGTTTCAAATTTTAAGAAATCCGATTTTTTAGATTACGTGATATATGTACATCTGTAGTTTTTTTGTACCGAGATGAAGGAAGAAGGCGTGATTGAGATGTTTGTTGTTCATTTTCTAAAGACACCAATATTATAACTGTTCCCACGGGAATTAGAAGTTAGTTTAATTTTTCGGGTTTTTTCCCCTCTTGGTATTACATTTTGTTTTTTCCAAATAAAAATGCTACTAAGTTCAAATCTGGTCGATGTAGGACTTGCGGGACCGCTAATACAGTAGTGGATTAAATGCTAGTCTATTAATAAAGCTTTATACATATATATTTTTTTTTAATTAAATACATAATTTATATTCCTTAGAAAACCACCACTAACACTTAAAATTGCATTCAGATATTAATTACTATTTGACTATAATCTCCAAGTCCTTAGCAAAATTTAATAAATCCTTATTTATTTGTTGTTTAAAGAAATCCCTGACAAGAACATGACAACCAACTATAACAGGAAGAACGTCAATTCATTTGATATAGATAGATAGATAGAGAAGGTTGATGTGATACCAGATAGTACCACATCTCCACCCAGAGACCGATCCCGGTCCATTGTGAGTCCCTTCATTAAAATAGCTGTGAAATATATAGTATAGAATACAGAAAATAGAAAATACAGAAATATATTCATTAGATATACAATAATAGAAATTAAAAAGTGTTCCATATTCCATGTATCATAAAAAAAAACAAAGAAAATTTATTCATAATTGTACAAAATTTTTCTAGATTAAAAATTATTTAATTTTAATTCTCTGTATTCAAGCAATAGCAGATTTCTTGCTAATGAACTCTATATTTTTTACACGTTAACGAATTTTGTCTTCTTTTAATGATTAATTATCGTTTTTAAATTATTGAGAAAAGAAGAGATCAATGCGTCGGAAGCCATTTCAATAAAAGGCATTTGGAAATTTATACTTTTTATAATGTTAATATAACAATTTCTCATTTAGAAGCAGAATCTTCAAAATCCAGAAAGAACGTATTCTTAGCTATGGAAATAACAGTTTATTTTTGCACGATATTGATACATTACTATCAGATTAAATTCAGATTTATTTTAGAGCCTTTAGAAATTAAAAAAAATCTATAAAACTAAAAATTGTTTGCAAAATATAGGATTTTAAAACTATACTATTCCTCTATATATCCCTCTTAACGTTTACAGCTGCCTCAAAGGGCAACGGTTTTTGTTCTTATATTTTTTTAGGAAAAATTAAAAAAATGTTTATATTTGAACTTCTTTCGTATTCCATTTTTTGATTTAGTAGTTGATACAATAAACTAAATATCTAGACCTCAAATCCTCCAAAAAAAATTATACTAATTGTATTTTTAATTATATTAAAATCTGTTAATAGATTTTATATATTTTCCGGCCATTAAGGGATGTTATATTTAGAATTTATTACAGACCTGAGACATTTGATTGAAATGTATAAATTTTCCTACGGATAAAAACTATTCGCAAATTAGAGCTGGAAAGTCAGGATTTCAAGGATTATAACTTATACTATTTAGATTTTATTTAAAATCTAAGAAATTTGACTTTGAATTAAATAAATGTAGATGCCATGGAAGACATTAAATATCCATGTTCTGCCTTTGTTTTATGGATACAAAGCATTTTTTAATGAAAATTTATTAGAAAAGTGTTTCCAGACTCAAAATTACCCAAAACAATTTCGTTGTTGGACAAATTCTGACACAATTCAAATCGAATTTTAAAATCTAAAAAGTTTTAAACCTAAATTTTTATTTCAAATGAATCAAGCACCTCATAGACAAATACAAGCGCCCATAGACACAAACTGTAGATAGATATTACCTATGAAACAACCTTCTGTACATATGCGATTAACAAATTTGCTACACATTCATCAACTAAAATTTTAAAATTGATTAAAAATAAAAAAGCTATTTTAATTTGAAATGAAAAACAATGAAAAATAAAAAATTGATGAATGTGTAGCAAATTCGTCAATCACACACGTACAGGAAGGTTCATCGACTGCGGAGAGCAATGAAGCTCTCTCAATTTTACTAATGCATATTTATTTCATGAGCTCATGCAGTATGTGTCTGTGGGCTGCTTACTGCATAAGATCATGCAACAAGTATGTAAGTATTAGTAAAGTTGAGAGAACTTCATCAAAATCGTTTTGATATCAAAATAAAAGTTTGATTGATGAATGTGAATAAAAATCATCAAGCACACACGCAGTATCTCTCTGCAGTGTGTGTCTAGCAGAAAAAATGTGGTTGTGCTTTTCACACTACAAATTTAATTAAAATTGTTTTTATAATAAAAAACTTGACGCAATTATAAATATATTACTAAAAATCTATAAAAATGTCTTCGGTTTAATTCCAATAAATGTTAATGTATAAAAAAAATATAAATACATCAAAAAACCTTTATAGCAGTAGAAAAAGAAATCTAAACCTTAAAAAAACTTAAACACATTTTGGTAAAGATATTCGGGGACGTTTAGCAGATCCTGGCTGTTGTTGCTGTTGTTGATTTTTAGCTTGAGCTTCGGCCAGCATAGCAACGGTACGTCTTAGATCGTTAATTTCCGCCTGCATTTTATCATAAGTAGGCCTGAAAAAAAAAAAGAAAATAAGAATTAATTCATTCTTCTGATTTAATAAAATGTATAGCATACTTGTCCACTGGTTCCAAAGATGTAGCAGCTGCTGCAGTTATAGGCTGTGCACAAGCAGCAGGTATTGTTGCCGTAGGAGCTTGTAAATTGGTTAAGGGTACTGGTGTTATAAGGGGTGCTGCAGCCATTGTAGTAGAGGCAACACTTGAGGAAATGGTAGGCGTATTAACAGCTTCGCCACTTGCTACGGCTGTTATCTTTAAATTAGGGTGCATTCTTACGGGTAGCTTAATGGTATTTTTCTGTGCGGCGGCGGTTTGAGTCATTATTGCCGGGGCCACTATAGGATTACTGGCATTTGTTGTGGCTGTTGTTTGAGGTGTTATGTTGCTGGCGCTGTTGCTAGTGTTATTAATAGTGGATACTACCGTGGTCATAGCTGCCGTGGCTGAAGAGCCCTGACCCGACATTATTTTCTTGAGCATTTGATCGGCACTTTCTTTTTGTGAAGTTAAAAGCTTTTGCATGGTAGCTGGATCATTTTCTGTTATTTTCCTTAAATATGTTTCATCGGTATCCACTACTACATAGTTAACTACATGAACATGTGAATTGGGAATAATACGATAAATAGTTTTATTTTGGGGATCACCATTGGGATTTTTTATATCCATTAAACGTGCAGAACTGCCATCAACTTGAAAAACTGCCGTAAAACCATTAACCAGCATCGGTTTTTCCAAAACCACGGGATCGGCCACAAATTGTGTGGTCTTACGTTTGGGTACCATAGAAATAAGTTTGTTCACATTGCAATCAGGATTTTCACAACGTCTCTCGGAGGTCTGCAAGCCGGGTGCAGTGGCGTTAGCGCTAATTTCTGGACCAGACAACATTTTTCCAACAAAAAAATCTTTATTTAGTAGTTTCGACCAACAGCTGTTTTGTGTTTTGGTGAGTTTAATTTTTTCAACATACAAATGCTGCTTCTTGTTTTTGTATCAACAGGGGTGAGAAAAATTTACAGTTGAGAAGCCATTGTTGAAATAATCAGTAATAAAAAGACGTAGAAAACAATAACTAAGAGAATTTCTTGCTGCTCCTTTTTAAAGAAAATGTAATTATAAATTTTAAATTATTTTTAATGAAAATATTTGAATTATTTTCTTTCATTAAACACACCAAACTACACTTGTTTTAGCAACCAAAAGTTCTCTGTAACAAACCGGCTTTGAAATGTTATTTAATATTCTAATCAATTCTTTTATATTTATCCAAATAAATTCCTTTACATGTTTCATATAATTTTACATATTATATTTTTTATTTCTTTAAATTTATTAAAAATTTTCTTGAATAAATTCCACTCCTTTCAACGGTTATTAGTTTTTTGCAACTAAACAAAAGTTTTTTTCTCGTCATACCGATAGAATACAACCACAAAAGAAAATCAAACACTTAAGCTATCTCTGTCAACATACTAAGGTCAATTTTTGTTTTTACCTTTACACACCATAAGAGTAAATGGAACAACTAGTGTTTATACTTTAACCGTTTCGTTTCGAAAATCCATGATGGCTCCCAATTGACAACTAATTGCTTTCCTTTCAAAGGGAAGAAAAGGGAAAACATTATTTATATTTATTATTCACCAACAGTCATCTCTTTCGGTTTCGTGTAAGGTTTGTTGTTAGTATTAGTAAATTCATGATGGCTGCTGTTGATGAAACGGTTCATGTAACAACTTGTTTGATGTTGAAATTGTTTTAAAGTGGTGAATTTTAAAACCAACTGAAACATGTTGTGTTTGAGTTGGTTTAGGTTTTAAATGATGTTGTAATGCAACTAAGTTGTGTTGTTAGTTTGATGTTGCCTATAATCTAGTTTTTGGTATGATTAGGAGGTTGCAGCGGGTTTGGTGATTTTAAAGTTTTAAATTTTGGTAAAAGGAGTAATGATAATGGTTTTGATTAACAACGATTATGTTTTGGATAAATAATTTTACATTTCTGATTTTTATTCCTTTAAATATTTTTTTTTTAGAATTTATAAATTATTTTCCACTAGACACAAAAATGTATTCTCAATCACTTCAGTAAAAATTTTTTCATAAAAATCTCTGAAGAAAGTAAACCCACTTTAAGCTCGAAATAATCGGAAAACAACTTGGCTTTTTTAGTAAAAATTCGATAATTTAATTAAAAATCTATAATAAAAATATCACAAATATTTTTAAAAACTCATTTGACAAAAAATCATGATTTTATATTGAAACCACAAATTTCTTAACACAAATTAAGAAAAAAATATTAAATAACACACATAGATATTTTTAAATTTAGATCAAATTTTACCATTTTAAGCAAAACTATTAAATTTTCGTTAAATGGCTAAATAATAAAACTTTAGTATACCAAAGTAAAATGCAAATTTTATTCTTGAATTTTATAAAATGTTCTTATTTTCCATTTCAAAATAAATTTACTCATTTTAACCAACAATGGCAAACTTCTTTAAAATAAAGAATTTTATTTAGATCTTAAAATTGCTTATTTCACCAAAAATTCGTTAATTACAATACAATATTAAAATTATTTAAAGAAAAACCAGAATTTTATTAAAAACAAACTTTATAAAAATAAATAAAAAGAAAATTCTTCATTAGAAACAACAACCCCTGCTGTCCTAAAAAAAAAAAAAAAAATCGCTATTTCACAAAGTTCTAAAAATCGTGAATTACACCAAATCGCTGGATTTACTAAAATATTCCTATTTGGAAATATATATATAAAAGTAGAGCAAAGAATTTTATTATTTTCACAACATTAAAGTATCTGACCATCGACTTTACTGGCTGGTATTAGAGGCATTTAGTACGTTCTTATGGGCAGAAGTTAATAAAAACTTTACAAAATAAATCTGAAAACAAAACTTCACAAAATTTTCAGAAAGTTCCATACATTTTTAAATAATTATTTGTTTTTATGAAATAAAATAAACATCTAAATGCACAAACAATTTTAAAATATTTTAACTATTTATTTTATCGTTGTCAAAATTTTTTATTCGTCTGTTATAAATTTATGTAGTCTAATGAAATTTTATTTTATTTTTTACTTTCCTATAACATACTTTGCTACCCGTTTGGCACACACTCTTTGAAATTAAAGAATTTACCTTTTATAGTTCAATTCTTTAAGTCTACAATTTAAAAAAGTTCACTCAAAATTTCCTAAGAAAATCTCTTTAATAGCAAAAATAAAAAAGTCCTTTAAATTTGTTCAATATTCAGAAAAAACATGAAATAACATAAACATTTAAAGAAAGTTGTAAAAAAAGAACAAAAACAACGACAACGTCACACAACACAATAAAATACGCCCAAAATTTACGACCCTGGGCACGACATCAACTCATAAAGTTAGTGAACATAAAAAAAAACTAGAAGAAAAAACAAGTAAAAAATTATTACAAAAGTTCCATAAAAAGAAATGAGAACATTAATATACAATAAAGAACAACAACAAAACATCTATCTAAGGAACAAAAAAAATAAATAGAAAGAAAAAAAGAATTGCGACGATGCGCAAAAGAAAAAATTCTGTTAAATTAAAAAAAAAAAAAAACATTCATGTAGAGGAGAATAGGTTTGCATGGATGGCTGGTTGAATCAAACACAAATAACAATCGAAAAAAAAAACAGAATGGAAAAGGAGTGAACAAGGAGGATTTCATAACGCAATCAACCACTGTTGCCAGATTTGACAATTTATCGTCATTTTGACGATTTTTTGTTCTAAAAATGGCCTGTTGACGATTTAGAACTATTTTCAGCATTTTTTTTTTTTAATTTTTCTTTAAATGTAAATTGGTTGGTACATGAAAATAATTAAGGCATAAATCAAGATTACCAACACACTTGCTTTTTTAAATAATTTTGATAATGATTCAGTAGCATTTTTATTTGTGATTAGAGCAATGTACAAAATTTTGCCCGCTCGCTCTTAGTTTACGAGTTATGGGTACTTGAAGTTATAATATAAAAATGTAATTTTCTCCTTCCTCCTGTAATTAATATGAACAATATGGGCATCATAGGAAAGGTCTTGAAGAGGACTTTCGATTGATATATAAAATGTTTCAAATCATTAACCCATGGATAGACAATTTGATATTTTATTACTTTTTATTTTGACCTTTTTTACAAAAGTACCATTATCTCAAAAATATATAGATATAGCGGTACTCTCCTATACATAAAATTATTTAGAGAACATTTCAAGCTTTCATATGATCGCCATGTCACACTCATAGCCCATTAAATAACAAAAATACAGCACTTTAAAAATTAATATTTAGAAAAATTAATCGATTTTTACTAGTAATATATTTCCTACTATAATGAATATGAACAATATGGGTATCATAGGAAAGGTCTTGAAGAGGCCTTTCGATTGATATATAAAATGTGCAAAATTATTAACCTATGTTGAGACAATATGATATTTTATTACCTTTTATTTTGACTTTTTTTTACAAAAGTACCGTTATCTCAAAAATATATCGATATAACGGTACTCTCCTATACATAAAATTATTTAGAGAACATTTCAAGCCTTCATATGATCCCATGTCACACCCCTAACCCATTAAATAACAATAGTATAGCACTTTAAAAATTAATACAATATATATTATATACCGTTATATCGATATATTTTTGACGGTACTTATGTAAAAAAAAGTCAAAATAAAAAGTAATAAAATATTATATTGTCCCACAATGGGTTAATGTTTTGACACATTTTATATATCAATCGAAAGGCCTTCTCAAGACCTTTCCCGTTCATTTTCATTAAAGAAGGAAGGAGAAAATTGCATTTTACATCATAACTTAAAGTACAATTTTTACGTAATTTTTTTTTAACCAAAAAAAGTGCTTTTGACGAAAAGAAAATTTGTTAAAAAAATCAACAGTGCCGGTAATCTTGATTTGTTCCGTAATTTTTATAAAAACTTTTAATTTCTTAATTCAAGCATTAGAAATCCTTAAATAGAAGTACAAGACATTTTTGATGAATTCATTCAAAATTAAATTTCGTATTTTATAATTTTTCAAGAAACAAGATAAATGACTTATTTTTTGTTTAAAAGTCATATAAAATTAAATTACATTATTTTTACTACTTGTCATTCTTACAGGCCGACAATATAAAATTAATGTAATTTTTATTAATTTCTTTTCAATTTAAAATTTAATTTTTCATCAAAAAAGTCATAGAAAATGTTCATTAACATATAAAAACCCTAATTTTTGATGCTAACAATTTTTCTACGATTTCAAATGGTAAATTTCAGGATGTTTTTTTCAAAATTTGATGATTTAGCTCCAAATTTATCTGGCAACTATGAACACAACTAAGAGCAAAAGAGTGGGTGGTAAATGGTTGGGTTTTAGAAATCATGACTATTTGATTGTAAACACACGCACGCACATTCTAAATACACTTGATTTTAAATGGGTTAGTCTAAGAAGACCATTCACCAAAGTGAGTACTAAAAAAAAAAAACAAAAACAAGAATTAAGTAAACACATAAAATCAAGAGGAAGAAGTTTATTCTGGCGAAAAAAAATGAAAGCAAATGTTAGGGAAAATCCATTAAAATAACTTTTTAAGTTATTAGCAAACATACAGAAATAAAAAAGAAAAAATAATAAAATTGTTAAAGAATTAATTTAGCTTTCTTTATTCTTTCTTTAGCAGATGTTATGTTGATAGGGATGCTTGGACATACTTAGGGTAGTATTAAAGAAAAAATCTCATTAAAATTAGACAAAAGAAAAAAAATAATGAAACACAGCGATGCATTACAGCGGCTAAATTGACCATTTTTCCCCTTTTCAACAGCCTTCCCATAAAAAAAAACTACAGAAAATAATTCAAATAAATTAAACAGTTAGTTATTTATCCGTTTCAGACAATTTTATGAACTTTGTCATCGATTTGTTACAGTTATTTTTGCATATTTTAGTCCTAAAGCATACTTTTGCATATTTTGTGCTTGGCAGCATATTTTGTCATATTTTCATAGAAAATCCTTATTTTAGAGCATATTTTAGCAATTTAAAAGTCATATTTTTCTACTTACTGTCACACACGTTTTTCAAATCCGATTCCTTAATAATTTTCATCTTATAAATAGATAGAAATTTTGTAATTTCATGTGCAAAAAAAAAATATTTTTTTTTTTTGCAATTGCTAATAAAAATCAAGTTATTTTTAGCATTAATAGTAGATAACTTAAAATTTTTCCAGATAAAATAATATTTTAAGAGCATATTTTAAATTTTGGGGGCATATTTTCCAATTTGACCTGTATATCACTTTAACCTTTAGTAGAGATACTGGGAGTTTCGAAGGGTACAATGAGTGTATGCGTACTTTAACTAGCAAAGACAGGAGTCAAAACTTTTAACAGAGTACTGTAAACAAATTGACAAGGTTATATTTTCACAAGAGAAGAAAATTCCTAAAGGTATTGTGGCCATTTCTGAAATTATCTGAATGGTTGCGATATGATACTATGTGGAAATGGTGGTCCAAGTGTTACTCTAGAGATAACCATTAGTAATATATTTGAAATTATTTTGGAATTTAATAACATCTGATTTTTCTGAAAATTCAAATCTAGTTAGGATTTGCCGCCATTTCTTGAATTAGGTGAATAACTTGATTATGAAGCTATGTGGAAATTGTTCTCAAAGGATCATATATTCATTAGAAAATGTAACAAATAGCCATACCACAAATCAAGTAATTTCTTTACCAATGCTGAAACGAAATTTCAATTTAACATATCCCAAAATAATACATCTAAATGAGTGTGTGTGTGTCAATACCTGAAAAAACTTCAGAAAAACAATCATACGAAAAAAAATAATCAAACCCCACCAAGTTTGTAAGCATCAAAATAACATTAAAATAATCAACAAATAGCAAAGAAAATTTCAAACAATTGACAAAGTACAACATCTTTACAAAGTTTCGCATCAAACACTTTTTCTACAAAAAATAGAAATATTAGCAAAGTAAATTACAATCAAACCTAAAATTTACTTTCAAATCAAATTTGTGAGACCGAAAGTTACGATCCTGTATTTGAGAAAAAATTAGACCAATTGAACCGTAAAGTAAACAATTTACAGATACAAACAATGCGAATAAAATAAGTCAAGATTTTAGATATTTTGTTAGGCGGGCTTGAACCTTTAAACAATTTCCTAAAGTACCCACAAGTAATTTCAGAGAAAGAATATTCTACACCCCAAATGTAGAAATTATTTAAATAAAAAAGATACACAATCCACGCCAGTTATTGACATATCTAACAATTCTTCTTCCATTATAGAAAATTATGTTGTTTTAGGAAAAAGAATCTCTAAAAATCATGACAAAACATTTCAAAACTTAAAAAACATTAAAAATGTTTCTTAAAGTGGGAAGCGAAAACCTATGTACATTCACTATGTTGATGGTTACGAATTTAACGTAGAGGATTTTAGCAACATAAAAACATTTGCTTGTTTGGAAAACCATTCGAGAGAGAACTTTAAAATTTTTAACAACTCATGTTCCATAAATTACAGTAGCCATTGTTAATATAAAGATTACACTAAACTCCAATTATAAAAAAATTACAAATGGATCTTGCAGAAAACACCATACAAGCAGAAATATATGTCACAATGGTTTCTATTCGATTCGATATATAACATATTTAAAAAATATATAAATAATGGCAGTTCGCCAAAAAATAATTAAAAACGAAATTAAAGATCAGAAAGCTACAAATTGGCTATTGACTATAAACAACACAAGAATTTGAGAAACAAAAGAACTAGGATCTTGTGATAGAGACAGGGACATGTTCAGAGGTCTTTACAAAATGCAAAAGAACAAAGTATGTGATCGAGATATTTTTATGAAAAAGCATCTAATGATATTTCATTTGAGGAAAAGTAAAGTTTAAAAAATGAGGTGAAATGCGGTCATTTGGATAAAGAATAAAAACGAGTTTTTTTACATTCTTTTGTTGCCCTTCATCTAATTCAAGAAATGGTCACCAATATTCTCCAGATTTGAATTTTCACAAAAATCAGATATATATACTACTTATAGTTATCTCAAGAGTTGCACAGTGGTCGAAATCATTGATTCAGCGGCATTTAATTCAAATTTTGAAAGCTTTAAATCGATAAATATTTCATGGTGTACAGATTACCAATACTTCACTAAAGCTAAGCTCAAAATAATGACAAATATTTTACAACTTTGTTCACACTAGCGGCAGTTTTAGTTATTTTCAAAAATCGTCAAATATACACTAATATTTGACGATTTTTGAAAATATTTGCTTTGCGTAATGTGAAAACGAAATATTCAAACAAGATAATAACTGATTTTGGACAAACAGAATTATTTGCCCTTAACTAAAAATGCCGCTAGTGTGAACAAAGTTGTAAAATATTTGTCATTATTTTGAGCAAATTTTTGTTTGATCTTACAAAATAAATGTAAGATCAAACTGCGGCGAACAACAAATTTGAACAAGTTTAAATTGACAACACAAGAAGTGATCAATTTATATTTTATCTATTAAAATTTAGTTTTTTAAGCAAAACTTTCAATGTATTAATATTTTTTATAATTTAATCATAGTAAAAACTTGTTATTTTTTATACAGCTGAAAGATGCGTGCAAAGAAAACAGTGTTGTTTTGTGAAGACAGGGCTGTTTTGTAAATGACGAGAAAAAGAAAAGAACTTTACCTTGTCGTGCACATATTCCGAAATTCTCTCAGAAAATTGATTAAAACAAAATAAAAAATTAAATTTTCCTATAAATTCATTTAATAATTGATGTCAAATAAATTTATTGTAGTTATGTGTTTAATCATACAATATTCAGTAAATAATATGGATCTAATCTGAACAGACTTAAAATATTTTTCCCTTTATCGTATTTTACGATATTTGAGTTCTTTTTCTCAAACAAGAAACGTCAAATAAATGCGCGTAATGTAAACAAAAAATCAACTCTATATTTAGTCGCAAAAATTGAAGAAAAAGAAAAGATGAAATATTTCGTGTCAAATATTTGCGTAATCTGAACTTAGCTTAAGTAAATTGACAGATTTACTTTCGTTTTGTTCTCAATATTCGCACAGCTGAAAGCGGACAAAAATAGCATATGTTGCAGCAAGTGTATTGAAAGAATATTGCGGCTATTTATTCAGTGTGTGTTATTGGTAATTTTTAACGAAGATAATTACCAATTTTGAAATCTATATAAATTTTTTTTTTTTTTTTTTTAACGTAAGGTATATATTAAGGAATGAATGTTTGTACTCATGTTTATCTAGTTTATTAAAAATTGATTGCAGAAGGTAATATTTGTGATAGCATATTTAAAGAGTTATACTTATTATCTCGATGACTGTAACTCTTGGAATTAGATCGGATGTAGTCCAATTCTTGCATCGTTTATTAGATGAGATTATTGATGTTGTGAATGTCCAAAATGATTTGCCAGTGAATGTTAATAAACGCATACTTTGTGAACAATATTCAGGTCGCTATTTTATAGATATCTCAATGAAATTTGTCATAATTATTTTGGTACAGGGACAAAGCCTATTAAAATTGGTTATGATCGAATCATTATTTCACCTAGCCCCCATACAAATGTCCGTCCGGAATAGAGGTTTAAAGTTCATAAATGCCTAAAATATACAAATATTTTAATGAAAGAATGAAGTAGAAAGCAAAGTGGAAAATTTTATGAGCATCGGTCAATAATTAGCTATAGCTCTCATATAAGACCCCCTTTCGGAAATCACTCTAAAGTGCATATCTGATATTATCAATACAACATTATAACTCATATATATTAAAATGGACGTCAAATGTGAGCGTGACACCCAAAAGTTCTGTCATATCTTATAATAAATCCAATTATGTGTCGATATACGGTCAAAATATCATATTTATAAGACAACATTGTCACAAATATTGCAGCATAGTTGTGTCAAAATAGACCAGTAAAGAAACTATTTTAATAATAGAGCATATTTTGTATTACATGAGAGTCGAATTTTATATAATTTGTCATTAGTTACGTGAAAATTTGTCGTTTTAAAAAATTATATACCTTTAGAATCAGGATGATTCTGTATAGGTAGCAGTGTTGAATTTAATTTATAAAATACAAAAAAGTGAAGTGTGTGATAAAAGGCCATTATATATTCAAGGATATATATATCCTTGAATATATTTTGACAGAAAAAATAAAATATAAATCAAAAATGTAACCCAAAAAATACAAAGAATTAAATATAAAATAGACTGCGATCTTCGGCGCAGTCGATTGTATCGGCGCAAGGTGGCTCAGAAATTAATTTCATTGGCCAAAAGTAAAATTTTTTTATTAACCCCGATTTCCAAAATTTTAATGTCATTCAATAGTACACCTAGTGAAACTAAGTTGATCAAAAAATTAGATCAAAATATCGGTAATTGTGAGCGTGGCATGCTGTTAAAGACAAATATTTTATGTCATTTTATAAAAATGAGATTTTTGTTCATTTGATTAGTAAGTAAATTATCATTACTCGCAAACTGCTTTTATTATGTTGGTAGGATAATAATCTTTAAGAAATGGTATGCCTGGACTCGGCTATAGAACGCTTTTTCCATTTAAAAATTAGTTATGATTTGGATTTTAAACCTACAAGATCAATAAGAAACAAAGACACTAATAAGTAGTTAAGAAGTTTAGAAAAGAAACATCTTAGGATGAATTTCTCAAATATGGGTTGATTATAGATCAACCAAAACAAGGATCAGGCAATATAAATGATTCGAACACAGCAAGAAGATTATTTTCATATCCCGAAAGAGCATCTGAAATAGCAGGTGCTGATATAAATCTTATTTCAAGATTTAAAACAATTATCGATATACTTATGTGTAATGAAATTGATGCTAGAAAATTTGGTGATAATGTTCACAAAATACTAGAAAAATATCACAAAAATCTATAAATGAAGATCTATTTAATATATTACTGACAATGTCTGATCCTCTCATCTCTAGCATTCGAAGTCAATGGAAAGTAGAACATCGGGACTTACATGAAGAACCAATAGGGCTGCTGGAGAACAGAAATAATATAGAACTAAATACGGAATATTCGCATGCTATTTTCCAAACGAATGAATAATAATTATAATTTTCTTTTATCGTTATTTAAATAAAAATAAAATAAGCATTAGAAAAACATTTAGTTAGTATAAAAAATAAACATTTTTGCCTTCAATATTATTTAAATAAAAACAAAATAAACATTAGAAAAACCGTCATTTTTTTCCAAAAACAACTGATTCTAGTGAAACCTGTTCTAGAATTGATAAACTGGGAACCTGTTCACATAATTATACAAAGTATTATTATTATTAGTATTATTATTATTATTAGTATTATTATTATTAGTATTATTATTATTATTATTAGTATTATTATTATTAGTATTATTATTATTAGTATTATTACTATTATTAGTATTATTATTATTTTTTATCTGCTTATAACTTTTTTTAGAAGTAAAGCTGATTCAAAAAACAACAAATCTATTTTCATAATTGCAATAAAAAAATTAAAAGATCAACTTTAGCCTTAAATTTTTCAACAACTGCTGAACAGATTTTATTGAAATTAAAACTGGAGAAAAAATAAAGAAAATATCTCTCCATCAAGAAAAAAATTTTTTAAATATCTTATCGATTCAAAAGTTACAGTTTGAAAAACGAATTCTGAGCCACGGTGCGGCGACTTATCTTGAGCCGGCTAGCCGTTTAAGCCGGTAAATTCTGGCGGCGTCTAGAAAAATTAAGCGGTTTGGTTCTCTGCCCCTACCTTATACTTGAGGAACGATTTAGGTCCTTCCTATAAGGTACCAGATAGTTAAAGGAAAGCTTTATCTATTTTTGGTTATTACAACTTGGTTTTAAAGTAAATTTTATAATTTTGATGGCTAAAGCAATAACCGATTACTTTTGGCCAGTAACGATCAATTTGAACAGTATAAAAAACGAAGATATTTTTTAAATAAATGAAAATAAAACAAACTAAAGGTGAATGCCGGAACAATTATAAACAGAAAAATTACTAAAAACTACACCAGAATACATATACTTTAATTTCTTTTATAAAGCAGAAAATATGGCAGCTTTAAATGCATAAACTTTGAGATAAAAATTAATGATCAGATGTTGTCCTTTAGCTTATCGGTCACTTTTGACATAATTTGTACTTATAATAACCAAAAATAGTTAATGTATCCGATAACATCCTAACTTTAATTATTGCTATAATAACGGTCCTTAATGTAATTTTTGTCAATTTGATTAAATGAGCATTTTAAATCAAAATTTTTCGCAAATTTTCTTTTTTATTTTCCTATATATAAGAAAATATTTAAATAGACATTTTCAAATACCTAACTTTGCCCTTGTAGTCATTTAAACATCTGGCAACTCTTCCAAATATAACATTTTTCTTGAGGTCATACAAATTTGTTGAATTTTATCATCAAAATCGTTACTATATCACTTGTCTTTCATTAAAGCTAAATTTCAAAATTTCTTACTGTTTTTATGTAAATGACATATTATTTAATGGTTAGCAGACGTACGTATTATTCTAATTGTGTTTATTTTAAAATGTGAACGTACATACCACATATGGTATACAATAGAGGACAAGTTTTTTTTACACACGTACAGAATATTTTCTTTTGCATTATTCTGCAACATTATCAAAATGAAAACAATAACAACTCCAAATGTTAAGAAAAAAAAACAAACCAACCAGCAGCCAGAAACTAAACAAACGAAGAGAAAAGATAATAAATAAAAAAAAAACTAGTATAAATGATTTATGTAAATATGAGTGGATGTATGTGTTTAATAGTTTGTATGCATGAGAACATATGTTTTTTTTTTTTTTTTTTTTTTTTTTTTTGAAAAAAAGAGCTCGTCTTCTTTTACTTTACATTGTTATTATTGATTGTTTTGACTTTACAATTGTTGTTATGATGATGATAGTAGGTTTGCTGTTTTAATCGTTTGCTTGTTAGTTAAGCTTTGTTGGTCTGGTCTGTTATTGTAGTTTTGTGTAGTGTATGTAAAAAGAAAATTTGGCAACACTACAGAAAGTTTAGTTTCTTTTATTTTTCTTCATTTCATGTTCTGGATTGTGTCTGTTTTTCTGCTCTTATAATTTTTTTTCAATTAATAATAGAAGAAGAAAAAAACTACAATAATACAGCATTAATAACAATATAAAAGTATAAACAAGTAAAATATTACGTTTACTTTTTTTTATTCCTGTAATTTATGTAGAAAAAAAGAACTTTATTTGCTGTGGGAATCTGATGGCGACGTTGACAAATTTCATTTTGTATAGAAATTAAATTGAATTGATATTAATGTGACAAGTTGATTTAAACTAAATTAGAGTATAAATTTGATTAATTTTATGTTAGAGTAGATTTTTAAAACATATTAATAAGAGATTTGAAAAAATAACTGAATAGCTATTCTTTAAATAATTGTAATTAGTCATAACGTAACGTTAACGTAAAAGCTTCATAAATAATAAAAACGGAAAATCAGCTGTTACTTTTATATAATGGGAATTACAAAATTGTCCATTTCTATAACAAAAAAATTATAAAATAACGATTTTTGTATATTTAATATTATTTCCTTAATTATATTTGCTATTTATAACAAACCCAGTCTATAAATTTCTTTCTTCTTCTTTTCATTCAGTATTTGAATATTTAATCAGCTACAGAAACCAAAGTTAATGTTTTACCTGCAAAGAAAATAAAAAAATAATTAATTAGAAGTTATTAATAAATACATAAAATAAACTTAAAAACATGTGATCGATCCAATTAAAATTAAATTAACTATAAAAATAATACCAACAACAATAAAATATTAATAAAAAAACAGCAGCAACGACAATAAAACCCATCAACCTATAAATGCCAATAACTGAAAAATATGTATATAAAATAAACAAACGCTCAAAAAAAACTAGAATATTTAAACATGTGCATAAAAAAAGAACAAAAACAAAAATCATCGGTATGAAGAATAAAAAAAAAAATGTTGATTACAAATGTCATTTAAAAACATGACGTTATCATTAAATAACATAGTGTATAAAAATACTATACCCCAAACGCATACACACTCGTACAGATATGAACAACCGTAATTTCACATAGCACCCAAATATACACCCCATCTTACAATCTCCTGAAAGAGACATAATTATACAACCCAGCGCAAAAACTGAAAAAGATATGATTTTAACATTGTTTTGTCATTGGAAGAAAGTACTTAGTGCTAAGAAGGAAGAGTTGCAGAAGTTCTTTTTTTAAACCATGGTTGTCATTAGAAGGATGTCCTCTTTTATGCTCCTTGTTCGTTGCTTTTGAAGTACTTCTCTTAAAAAAATATGGTTTTTGCTTTGTTATTAGATAGTAAAAATACTTTTCAATTTGTGAAATTATTTTTTACAAATTATTCAACTTCTTTTTCCTGCTAAAAATACATTTATTTTCACTTTTTTTGAAGTAATTTTTATTAACTTCCAAAAAGGTGCAAAATATGCAATTAGCTCTATTTTGAAAATGGTGAAAAAGTTCTTTTTTGGAAGCACTTGCTCGTTTTTTGCTGGACAATAACTATAAATTATGCTCCTCCTTATCGTTAATAGAACTTGGAAAGTTTTTTTTTTAGTTAATGAAATGTGGTTAACATTTAATAGAGGAGGACTTTTTATAATCGATTAATTTTTAACTCTACATCTATACGAAAACATTTTTATTTCTTAACGTTAGAAATAACGTCAGCAGAACAACGGAAAAACGATTTTATTACCAACTTTGTGTTAAGAGGTGGAGAAAACTTACAGTGAGAAAATTATATATTGTCTTTTTTTATCGAAAATTTTAATTTATTTCACATTTTTGTTCTTTATTTGTCTTTTTTTTAACTAATCAGAAATCGACAATTTTTTAAAGAAAAAATAAAAAATGAACAAAAAAAGTTTGTGTCGTAGGTATAATTTTTAGTGATTCATATTTCGTATAATTAATATATGTAAATTCAGCTTCAACAAAGCCAATGACAATTGCAGTAGCTAATAGGATTTGAATATAAAATTAAATTATAATTTAAAATGCATTTTTCTGACATACATACATGTCCATTTTAGAGTAACAACTTTAGAAATTTATTGATATTCATTAAAAAAAATTATAATAATTCTAACATTGTATAACAACAAAGCACCTAAAAGTGTTTCCACTGTCTTGACTTGTTTTTGCATTGTCGAATTTTCCAGCGAATTCCTGAAATTTCTCAATATAAGTTGAAGTTGAATTGAAAATCGCCATGTCGCCAAATGGAAAATTAGTCGCCAAAAGCAATTAAAAAGCGCTACGTTTGGCTAGAAACCGTCACATCTTACAATTCTGGTTATCTTTTCAAAACAAAATTATTTTGCAATTCTCTTTTTATTAAAAAGGACAAAATTTTAAAAGAGAACAATAAATTTGACAGCTTATGTTAAACAATATTACTCAGCTTTGTGTTTAAACATTTATTGCGAAATAGATTGCGCAATAGATTTCTTATTGCTCCACACATAACATTTTAAAGAGAGATAGAATTTGACAATTGCCAACATAAAAATGTATACGCGTGGACTAGTAAAGCAAAGTAAAATCGAACAAAAACGCTTATAAAGTATTTATATGATCTAACCAGTGGCCACTGTACGTGAAAAACAATTGTATTTGAAAAACCGCTAGAAACCGTTTACACTTTCAATAAAAACGCTTATTTTTACCGCTAAAATATATTAACTAATATATTTCGCCAAAATATTTCTAATTAAAGGTAAAAATGAATATCTGTTCCTCCAAAATCTTCATTTTAAGAACTTGAATTCATTCCAGTCATCAAAATAAAACTTGTAATCTATTTTTTGTTTAGATGTTATATTTGGTTAATATAGACATATAGAGTAGGCAAAATCAGGTATGTAATTTTTAAAGATTTTGTTTTTTGTATCTGTATACTGCAAAACATCAAACCAAATGTCTTTTTGTATATTTCAATTGTATTTTAAATGCATTGACTTTCTAAAAATCGCCAGTTAAAAAAATGATATTGCGAGAAAATCCACTTAGAGGTCTTTTATGGAAAGTACCCGCCCGCTAAGGACAAAAAAAATACCACCAGATCTAGCAGAAAACCGCCGTTTTGGCAACAGTGGACCTAACATAAAAAATGTGCAGAATTGTTTTATTGTTGTTAGCAGAGGGTTGCCACGTTAAAAATAAAACTTGAAAGCGTAAGTGCTGAAATACAAGCTAGCGAATAATTTTTTTATATATGAAGATTTGACAATTAAAACGGAACAGCGAACAACGGTTCTCAAAGGATCTCATTTTTTTACTCTCTCTCTCTATATATATATATTTTTTATGTATGAAGTCTAAGGGAGAAAATAATTTTTTATACATGTAGTTTTTGTTTTGTTATGAGTTTATTGTCAAGGTTTCCAGATTTTGCTCAACATTATCCTCACAACCAATTAGTACAATAATCATTTTGTTTCGGAGATTTGAATTAATTTTTATATTTTATGGTACCATATTCAGTATATTCCGCACTAGACTGTTATTGTTTCTAGAAACTTCATCTCCGATGGAAAATTAAGATTTTTTTTAAATTTTTTCTAAGTTAAAAATTATAAAAATAAAATAAAAATCCCTAGACCTTAAAAAAGATCCCCAATAAATCCCCTAACCCTAAACCAAATTTTCCATAGCTATTTCCAAAAAGAAATCCCCAATTTGAGGATAAATCCCCTTTTGAACATCATCGGCAGCCTTTAATAAATGATTTCAATTATATCACCTATCGATAGAAAGATATAGTCCGTGTGCTTATGTTGACCAAATAATGTCTTAGATCCCCAAATTCCGGGACAATAACAAAGAAGGTACTAATACTAATCTTCGTTCTTCTACAAAAATCATTGTAAGGATCAAATGATTAGTAATGACTACGACGAAGATTATTAGATGGAATCTGGGCAGTTTCTGCATTTGTAATGTAGTCTGCTTATATATCCATAATTGACCATATTTTTCAAGTTTCTATACAAGTAGTTCTTTCCATGAAGATAAAGTTTGTGTGATATTAGTTATTTGTTCTTTATGAGGGGAACACTTATGTCACAGAATAGATCCTATTGAACTGGAGTACTTAAATATTACATGTGCCAGAGCATCATCTCTACAGTTCCCACCAGTTTCCCCACATCTAGGAACCAATAAGTAGATAACCTGTGAAATTCTCACTGTCTCTAGAGAAAACCGGCATAATCTTCCATGATTCAGAGATCTAATAGCCGCTTTGCTACCTGTAAATATACTCCTTTTTTCGGATTGCAGGATTCTACAGTATATTGGTAGCTCAAGTCCGGAAGTAGTTCGGAATATATAACGACAATTTTCCCTGTCAGTCCCAACACTGTTAACTTGAATAATAGCATCAGCGAGTTGAAGATTATTGAAGTGGTGTGTTCTCTTCAATATATATACACCATGTAATCAACAGCGAGATTTCTGTTGACAATACCAAGAATTTTAACATGTCCGTAATTTTTTTGAGGCAAATAGACGACTGTGGAACTAATTGCTTAGCCAAGATATCTAAGTAGTGACCAGCTTAGAATAATTAAGAAAATGCCTTGGAAAGTGTGTTTCTAAATGCACTACTTATCATGATTATCATCATTCACATTACAGGTTCGTATTTAATTTGTATGATTCCCTATATTCAAAGTACAGTAAATTGGGTTTGGCGACGCAGTTACACATCCAGTATGTATTCTTAGGGTTTATTTCCCAGTTTAGAACAATTGACTTTTTTGCAGAATTATAATACAGTTTTCGCCTTTGTGGTGTTGGTTATAGAGTTTATTTAATACATTTAATACATAATCCAATATATTCGATGCTACACTTTTAATTTTCGGAGTGACAAATCCATTTTAATATTAATGAATTACAGATTATAGCTCGACTTTTCCATGGTTCTGAGCAGAGTATACCGAACCCTTTGAACAAATTCACCATTCTTAAACTTTTACAATTACTTACGAAAACTTTTCTCAGTTGAGACAGCGACATCCGCACATTGCTTTAAATAAAAGAATTAGTCCAAAAACTAGACCAAGGATTATAAAAAACGGCGATAATCCGGTTTCAGGTCTGCAATTAAGTCATATTACCGAGTTTTTACTGTATATGTTTGTACATATGGTAACACTAAAAATTGCAAAAAAAAATGAATTGGAGGCTTTTTGTCTCCATGTCAAACACAGATTCTCACTCACCAAACAAGTTACCATAATTTTTTATTCAATTCTTTTTACATTTATTGTTAAAAATTTCCTTGAAAATCTAATAAAAAAAAATAATAATTATTGTAATAATACTTATACAACAGTACATAACGTTGAACAAATTTTTTAAGAAAATGTGCAATATTCTTTATAAAAAATTTTTCTGTATGTGATTAAAAAGAATCTAAAAAAATATACAAAAAACAACAGACAATAAGAAAAAAGTGTTTTACTTCTAATTTAACTGCTTCTTTTCTATTTTTTTTTACTTTTTTCTATGACACACAGTTTAAAAGTATAACCTGAAGGAGGAATATAGTTACCGTAGGTGTGTTAAAAATTTATACAAAATTTGGCAACATTGCATTACATATTGTTTTTTTTTTTTTAATGTAATTCATGTTACATATTTTTTTACTACTACATTCTTCTTTTACTTGACAACATAATTTAGTATATGTAGTATTTTTTTTTTCTGTGGACATTTTCTGTACTACAAAGAGGGAGGTAGGTATAAAAAAAATTAAATTGCAGTGTGCAAAAATTTACGTGATAAAAATTTGTTTTATTTATTTATTTATTAACATAAAATAACGTACGAAAAATTTAATTTTGATTTACATATATGTATGTATGTACATAGTGGGTATTTTTTCTAATTTTTTTTTTTTTTTTTTTTTTTTTGGTTTTAAAAGCATTTTTATATGCTGTTCTAGCTTTTTTGGAATTTTTATATAGGCAATTTTAAACACGTGTGATGACAACAACGTTGCCATTTTTTTTTTCACATAAATTATTATTTTGTTACGATTCAATATTTTTTGTACAATAAAAAATATTTCATAATCATAGGTCATGTACTTTAAATGGTTATAGGTACATACATAGTAAGTCAATAAGACTCACTACACCACTTCTCACTGGTCTGGATTAGTTGATCGTTTGTGTCTCTTCTGTGCAGTTGACAGATTTTGTTGTATATATTGTAATTACAATAATTCAAGGTGAATTTAAACAGGTGGCCTACCTTAATTTTTTTAACTTAGAACTGTCAAACTCCATATAAGCGCAATTTTATCTTACCCACTGAAGTGTCAAACTCCATGTATAAAAAAATTAATGTATTCGGTGTATTATTGTTTTTGTAAAACTGGCACATATTTCATTTCGCCATGACAACAGTTATAAAATTTTTATGTTGATGCGATGTATAACCTTACACAAGCTCTCGGCTCTAGGATGGAGTAGAATTAATACCCAACAAAAACTTTCTTTTCCTTCTAAGCTAGCACGTATTTGGAAACAAAAATAAACTACTTATTTTTGTTGTCCACAAATTCATGACTTTTAGACTCTAGGGGTACTCAAAAATATGTACCTAAACGAATATAAAAAAACAAAAAAATTTGCCGTCAATGAGATTTGAACTTGGACAGAAATTAACCATTCGTTTTTGATGACTAAAGTCTTACTCAGTACACCATCTCGCACTTAATTTTCTAAGTAACAAAAACTTTTTAGTATATATATGTTTTGAGACATTTTATTATAAAAACCTAACATCAGAATGAGTTGAACCAATAACCTTCTGGTTGTTAATCCAGCGCTCTATCCAGCTGATCCACGTGATTGCTATATTACTGTGCTATACTATTGAGTATTCAAATAATAATGGCGCCTCATTACCAAGAAACTACTTTAATAAGTAGTTGCCATTACCGAAAACCAAAAAGTTTTTGCTGGGTAACTATACATAACTTAATCCACATAGTTATTATAGTTTTAGCGTAATATATAAAATAATGTTAGCTTATTACAAAGTAACTAGTGGGGTAATTAGTTACTATTACCCAAAATTTTCAATTAAACAAAGTTATAAATTAAGTTTTATAAATCTGTTAAAACAAGAAAAATTTTTTACAATATTAAAATATTATATTGTCGATCGCTTTTAATGAAGTATACATACATAGGTACATTGTTTTTATTGTAAAATAACCAGCTTTATCTCAAGGTTGAAGAAGGAGCACTTTTAGTCGTTTTCGATTTTTTGAAAAACAAAAATTTTTAGATTTTTTTTTTGTAAGAAATGGTAAGAGCTCGTTTCGATTATTTTTATTATCTTCATGTCGTACGTTTTTGTAATTCAAACAAATATTTGTCTTGATAACATCTGGCAACACCATGACCATAAAATATGACTGATTTTTTAGTATTTCCTTTTCTTTTCGTGCGAAATATCGGATTTTGAATTGAATAAGTATCATTTAAGAAAAACGATTAATTACTTTGTGCTCGCAAGTATTTGGATAGTGTGGACCAAACTTGTTCATGTTTTGTTTTGTTCGCAAATTTTATCGACCAGCGAAGTCTGTCATCAAAGTCATTTTTTATCGGAAGAAACAAAAAAAAAATGATGATCTGTTCGAACAAGATCTATGCCACCTAAAACAATGAATATGGTCACATTATATATCATTAGAAAGGTATTTGGATATACTTTTAAATGTATTTAGAAAAATATATTATAAAGAGGCCCATAACTCGTAAACTAAGAGCGAGCGGATTAAATGTTGTATATTATTTGTAACTTCTTATGATAGAAAAATCTCTCATGTAGACCATACGACAACGAGCATAAAAAAAACAGTATTTTTTTTTTAATTTCATTGCATTTTGTGTTATTTTTCCTCCAAATAATTAATTAATTTAGATTACCATGAAGAATTGCGCTTCTTAAAATAAATAAATATGTAAATGTAAAAAAAAAAAACAAAATTACCTTTGATAGCAAAACAAATTTATCCTCGCTGGAGCTCTAACAATTATATCATAACGCTGCAATAATATTAATAAATTTGGTCTACACGAGACAAATTCTTACCATGATAAAAATTTACGTTTATCATGATAGAAAAATCTCTCGTGTAGACCCTACTTAAAGTGTATAATTTTGCTGTCAAACATGTAAAACAGCAATTAAAAGATTTTTTGAATTTGAAAGAAAACTTAGACATTAAGATTATATAGAAAAAATATATTAAGAACAAAGAAAACATTAAAATACAATTTTTATTTTTATTTTATTTATTTGTCTTCTGTTTAATATTATTAACGTTGACCCTTAAGCTATTTTTTACAAACGTATATTCCTCATCTTTTTATTTTTTATTTTTTTTTTCTCTACTTCATAATTCCCGTTATTAGACATTATGAATAAAACCAAAACAAAATTACTATCGTTGTCATACCCCCTTTAAAAAAATGTAATCATATTAAGTTGGCACTACAAGACATGTCAGTTTTTTTAGTAACTTTAACAACAACCTTCTTCCATATTTAATCTTTTTTTTACAGTCATTCACAGATTTTTCTATAAAATTCAATTATTGTAAAAATACACTGTATGATACATATATACATAAAACAAAAATAAAAATGTAAGACAAATGAAAACATAATTATTGCTGTTTAGAGAAATTAACTTAAGGCTATTATGTGAAGATTTCCTAATTTTTAAAGATTAAGAAAAACAAAATAAAAACAATTAAAAATTCTTTTTAAGAGGCTAGAGAAAAAAAGAAAATCTTTGTTACTACTGCTTAAATTGAATTAAAACAAATTTTAGAAAAAAATATTACATTTAAAAATTTTACTATTTAAAATTTTAAAAGAATAATTAAAATTTTTTTAATAAAGTTAATTTTAATAAAAGGGGTTTTTTAATTTCATTTGAATCATTTCTATGTATTGTATATTTTATTATCTATTGCAAACAAAAATTTACTAGTCATATAAAATAGTTTTTGTTCCATAAAATTTCCTTGAAATTAAATGCGTCATTAAAAAATACAAAAGAAAAAAATTCTTATCAGTTATAAAAAGTGCATCCTTTCATTTATTTTTATTATTTACTAAATGATAATTAAAAAAAAATATTAAATGAATTTTCTTCCGTATTGTAGACTCCTATAAAATTAAAAAAAAGAAAAACAATATTGTCCTTTAAACACATACCAAATCAGAAATTCTTGGGAAATTTGTTGCTAAAATAATGCAAAATTCATTAACAAGAATTTAATATACTTTGTTAATTATTTGCATAATTAGAAATATAAATACAAAATTTTATTATTATCTCTATTGCTGCCAGATGATTTAAATAAATAATAATATACATATTCATATATATATATATATATATATATATATTATTTAATATGTAATTTCAGCGATTTACAAATTATATGTATATCAGTATATCAAGTATTTCAAGTCAAAAAAGTTATAAAAATATTGCATAAATGTGTCTTTTAATAAGGCTCAACGCATTAAATGCTCTCAGAATGACAAAACTTTGGAGCTTCAATCTAGTAGTAGCCGTCTGCATAAAATATTCAGCACAGTAGAATGTAGAAGTTATGGAATCTTTGTAAATATCCACCGGGCCTCTTGGGAAAGTCTTTCAAGAAACAATAATATACTGAACAAATACAAAAACATGCTGAATGCTACGAGGAAACACTCTCATTATAGCAAAATGTTGGAAAATTATTGTCATTCGCTATGATGCATGCTAATAAGCCTAAAAAGTTTGTGGGAATGCTAAAATTATGTAGAATAATTGAATCCAGTCAAAGTATGACGGAAACCTTCAAAAGTATTTAGAAAATCATTCATTAATTTATTTATTTTATGAAGAAGGTTCTCCAAACAGTTATCATGATGGCCATGATAAATTTTAAATCTCGAAATTTTGTGATTTTCTTTACCTTTTTTATAAATGTAAAAATAATTTCTTGACACAAACATTTTTGTTTTTAATAGTATAAATTATTCTTATTTTTCTTCTTGGAACATAACATGCATTTGGCTTTTGGTGAACATCTTTCGGAACATAACCAAATTTTATTGTTAGACATTTTTTATATTTTTTTATTTAATAAGAGTCTATCAGCTTCAACGTTTATAAGAGTTGGGGTTCACACAGCAATTTTTCTTGCCGCTATTCTTAGCAGTGTTGTCAGATTATGAGATTTTTCCCCAAAATTGAGAATTTCTTTTGTGAAATGGTGATGAAAAATTTAGGGAATTTGTTGGGGATGAATTTAACGTTTTGGGAATCTCTGAATTTTGTAAATTTTTATTTCCATAATTTTTCTTTTTAACTTAGGAAAAATTAAAAAACATAATATTCTGCCCGATATTAATCTTTAGTAAGATTTGCCTATTATTTATTCTACAGCAGTGCAATGAAGATAATAAAAATAATTGTTATACTAAATATGATATCGTAGTTACAAATAATGGTTGAGAGTTTGTATGATTAATTGATAATTTATTATTGTTACTCCCATCATATTCTATAATATATAAATCTTTAATAATTATCCATATCATTGTTATCAAAGCAAATATGTGTTTGTGACGCTTTTTTTTTAGTTGAGAAAGCTATTATTTCGCAAACGTTTGAAATTTGAGAAAGGAATGTAAATCACTCTCAATTAGATATCAAACATTTGTGTTTGCTGCTCCAATTTTTTTCTTTGTATTTGTTTCTTGGTCTTTTATTTTTTTTTTTTTTTTTTTTTTTTTTTTTTTTGTTCCAGGTTTCCGATCAATCGTAAGTAGGGTTTCATTCCCGATAAGTGTCGGAAAAAATGCCCAGGCTTTTAATTAAAACTTTTTAATTGGCGGAGGAAAATGCATGTTTTTAACCATTTTATTCTACCATATTTAATATTTTTGATAAATATCACATCGGCAATAGAGAAATGTTTTGATTATTTTTTTTTTACAAAAGGATAAAGTGAATTTTTTGTCAGTTTAAAGACAAAGGTATATCAAGTAGCGACGTGCATAAATTCAAAATATATCAGGAGTTAAGCAACAATAACTCCGATGTTCAAATGAAAAGAAAGAAAAAAAGGATTTTTAAATTTATTTGTTATATGGAAAGAACAAAAAATAACTACTTCGAGATTACATACTTTTTTTACATTTAAATCGATACTCATATCCCTACAAATTAGCATGTGCTTGGATATGGTATAAAACGTTATTAGGCCCCTGTCATAAAATACATCGAACCACATCAATTCAACACAAAAAGTCAAAGGACTTAAATGTGAAAAGTATAGAATTTCTTTTTTAATGGCAGTATTTTAACAAAATGTATTAAATTACCAAAAAATATTCCTCGAATAAATTTTGGACCAAAGAAGTAAAAAATTAAAAAAACATTTTTCTGGTAGAATTCAACCCATTAAGTAAAATAATAATAATAACAACAACAATAATAATAATAATAATAATAATAATAATAATAATAATAATAATAATAATAATAGTAATAATAATAGTAATAATAATAATAATATAATAATAATAATAATAATAATAATAATAATAATAATAGAAATTTGTCTTTTAATTTTATCAAGTTTCGCTCAATAGAAAAGGAAAATTAAATAAATTTTATGTACTATATTAATCCCTTCACTCTATTTTATATAAAATATAAGACTGAAAATAGTGCCTTCACTTAAGAATTGATGTAAATAAAAATTAAAAAAAAAAAAAAAAAAAAAAAAAAAATATATATTGTCTACATTTAATTTTGTTGGGAATTCCGGGTTACCGGGAACACAACAAAAATTTTCTCGATGCCCTCGAATAAACAAAGGTCGGGAATTTAGAAATTATAATTGTAAGGTCATTGTTTAACTTTCTTTCCACTCTAGAAACTAATTATCTGCTAACACGTAGCTCTTTTCCAATTTTTGTGTACAATTTGGACGAGTTTTAATACGAGTAGTTTTAAAATTTTTTATGCGTTTCGCTTTTGACTATCCATTGTGAAGCAAGCACACAAAATATTTTGAAAATTCGTATCACTATAAAATCTGGAGTATTTTTCAAAGATATGTATATTGATCACAAAAAGGAAAATAAATTATTAGCAGACCAAGTTATAAACAAAACTATGTTTTACATTTTATTCGATCGCACACTTTATAAACAAACTAAAAACTATTACTATTGCTGTTAATGCCTGAAAACTATTTCCACTAGAATTGTTTATATAAAAGAACTATTTATAAAAGTTTTTACAAGTACATACATAAATAGATGAAAATCTAAATGTATGAATGGTATGCATGTAAGTTTAAATAATAAACAACAAGAACATTAAGAAAGAAAAATCGATAAAAACAATAAAACAGAGAAAATTGCTGTTGCTGACATTTTAAATATCAGTAGCAATAGCAACAACAACAAATAGCAATAACAACTTTAACTATATATCTACATAATACTATAATGTTTGGTATGTATATATATACATAGATGTATGATTATGACAAAATCAGACATAATGGAGATATACACATACAATGATTTTATTATTAATGTTACAGACAACAACATTTTTTCTATACATATATAATAGCATTTTACATAGAGAATGAAATACACACCTCGTTTATTTTTAATATATACAATTCTATATCTACCTAGCTTCCTCTCCCCCATTTATTTAAATTTGTTAAAACCATAGGAAATGTGTTATGTCTGTTTATATAAAGTGTGTGTTTTATATATATATATGCTTTATATGTGTGCAAAACCGGCTTGTGGGAGGCTTTTGGTTATCTCTCGGAGAGGGAGAGGTCATAACCCCCTGCAAACATATTGCAAACTTATATATATTTTGTACAAATGTATGTATGAATGTTTTTATAGAGCTCTTTTTTTATTGAGAGAAACAGTAAGAAAACAAAAACAAAACTATACTTTAGCAGAGATGGAGTACGCAGAGCTTAAATTCTACATCTCCGAATTTCTTTAAACAGTTTTTCAATAGATTTATATATTAAGAGTAATTTTATTTAATTTATTTTATTATTCGCTATACTCCTTATCAAGGATGGCAAACATGGTACAACTGTACATCTTTTGATATATTTTTATATCCGTGGGCACCGTATTTGGTAAGAATCATTTGGTATAATTTGATATTATATTATTCAAAATTTTTTAAATAACAACATCCATTGATTCTGAATCGAAAATGTTCACTACTTCTTAAAAGCCGCCTGTACATGTAAGTAAACTTTGACATTTTATTAGTAAGAGCATTTATATAGTGATCAATCTGTGAATTCGAAAATGTAGTCGGAAGATGTGAAATAAATATATTTCTGTCAAGATAAACCTTTCTAAGAACTGCGCACGAAAAAATCCGTGTACATTTTAAGACTTATAATTTTTACAACATGTGAAAAAAACCATTACCTTGCTCATATTTGGTATTATTCCCAATAAGTATGAGCTAAATTTTGTAGTAGCGTAATTAGTTTTTCTAAAAATGAAAATTGTACAAAATTCATCCAAACGCACAATTCAATCTATAAACAAAATATATGTCGGTCATATAAAAATGCAGTTTTTCTACTCATAAAAATATGAAGATTGATTACCGAAAGGGGCCCTTGTAACCGAAGAAAAGTTGATTTCCAGACTGTAGGATAGCAGACAAAATAATATGTATGGAAAATTTCAACATCTCTAGATGAAATGCGACTCATTTCTTATGTAGCTCTGTATCTTTTATCAGAAAAGTTAAAAAAATAGGAACGCTAGAAAAATTGTGGAGGCAAAGGAGAGGCAAAAATTGAGATTATATTTATTTATAATAAATAAGTACTTATTTTTTATTTAATAATAATAAAAAAAAAATAAGTATTATTATTATTATTATTATTATTATTATTATTATTATTATTATTATTATTATTATTATTATTAATATTGTTATTATTACTATTATTACTATTATTATTATTATTATTATTATAATTATTATAATTATTATTATTATTATTATTATTATTATTATTATTCAAAAATATGAATGCGTCATAAAGGGCAATATAAAGTACGCACGAATAAAATATCACAGATGTTATGGGAAATGTAGCAGATAAATATCGTGTAAAAAACCAAAATTGCCGAACAAATTTTTGGTCTGGCAAACCAAAAGGAAAAAAGGAATTTATTCATAACAAAGGGAAAAAAAATTCAAAAAGATTAAACCATTGGTTTTATTTTTATAAGCTGAGTTATACATATATATAGGTCGTACTTCAAGAACAAAAAAATTTTAAATGTGATGAAAATAATGTTTACATTGTTTTATCTACTATTTTTTGTGGTATGTACTATAGATAGTTGTATATATTTTTCAAACAAGTAATATTAACAGTTAATTGACGGTAGTTAAAGAGAGAAAATCTAAAATAAATTTTACAATTTCGCAATATTTTAAAATGATAGGTGTCCTTAGATACAGAATATTTCCGGAAAATATAATTTTAAGAAAAATATTCCGCCTTCGTAAAATATTTTAAAGGAACAAATTTTTGGTTAATTAATATTTATTATAGAACACTAGAAGGTGTGGAGGAAAAAGATTCATAAATTTACCATTTATGGTCTAAATAAACTATCGCGGATGAAAAATGAACTAATGACATTTTTTTCCATCTCGAGAGTTACTTTTGAAAATCTGTTTATTCCACATTCGTTAGCGAAAGCTTGCTGCTAAAATATTACTATAACAAAAGATAAAATAATTAAATTCTCTACTGTGTTCAGTTCAACTCAACGAATTTGTTGCATCAATTTTAAAATTGCAGGTAATATTTTTACTAAAATTAAAATATATACAAAATATGCATATTATAATCTATTAAATTTTTTTAATTAAAATATATTGGCTAATTGGTATCATTACGGTCGAAAAAGTACTTTACAGAAATAAGCAATTTTCCATCGCTGTTCCTTAAATTTTTTAAATTTCTTCATTAATTCTCATTTATAAAAAAATAATTTTCCATCCCTGTGTTCTAGAGTAACTGTATTTTCTAAAGAGCGCATGTCTGAATTTTTGGAGAAGGATACCTTAAAAATTTCAAGATGTAGAGATTTAGGTTCCAATAAGGAATGAAAATTTAATTTTTAAATATTAAATATTTAAATATGTATTTTTCATTCAAATTAAAAAAAAATTTTTTTTTTTTTAATTAACTATTTAGCTTTACAGTTAACAATTCTAAAAAAGAAAATATTTTCCCAAAATATTGTTCGCTTACTTTCCTATATTTGCTTAAATAATGAAAGGAAGCACGTTGTTTTAAATTTTCTATATATAAATGTATGTTGTACATAAACTTTTCTATATATAGTCTTATATACCCAATACCCATCTATATAGTATACAATAAAAATCTTTTATATACTTTAGTTTTTTTTTTTTTTCTCTCTCATCCCGTCCTTTAATACATACACATACAAAAATACATTAAGCCCTGGGAATTTCTCTTTATTTAAATTGTATTTTTTTAGTCCTTTTATACTTTGTTCAAAATAGAAATAAATAAATCAACATAACTTAAGCTTCTTAAAGTACAAACTAGAATAAAAAAAAATAATCTACTAAATACCAAATGCAAAAAAAGTTAAATAGTTAAAAAGTACAAGGCAAATTTAGAGAAAAAAAATTACACAAATTTCCAATATTAAATTGGGAAAGTTTTTTTTAGAAAATTAACTTAAAAAAATTTGACAAGAATGTCAAATATGTTGTAAATATAAAAATTAGTTTGCAAGTCTTCTTTTTTTCTAAAACTTTTGCCAATATATCGAATTCTGAATAATAAAGTTAGTTAAAAATATACATGTATAAAAAAACACTATGTTTTTCCAAGTTTTCTTATTGTATGTGGTAAAATTGGAAGAAGAAAAAGTTTTTTCTTATTCTTTCTTATTTCTCAAAAACTTAAAGCCAAAGGGATTATAAAAAAGTTTTGTTCATTTAGGGAAAACTTATGCTTTGAAAAAGTTATAAACATTAAATGTTAAGGAAATGATAAGAAAAAGCTAGGCGGTACTAGTAATTTTATTAATTTGTAGCTTTAAAAAAAGGAGGATTTTTATCTGAATTATAACATAAATATATAGAATTATCATTTATTTCATTATTACTGACGAAACCTATTAAATTGTACCCAAACCCGGAAGTTAACATCTAGCAAGATTTCTGAGTTCCTGTAGACATTTATAATTGCATAGACAATGTTGATCCTTCTTGTTGATTCTTCTGCAGTTAATATTATGAGAATTACCTATAAGACCGGATATATGTCTTTTCATACAGTGCACTGCAGGGTCTATGTGGAACTGAGAAATTTGGAAAGTTGAAATCATGAACCACCTGCAACCTTTTAGTACTTTAATTTAATCTGGGATTGCGTAACAAATTGCTTGACATGTTTGACGTTTAGCGATTCTACAGAGCAATTAGTAGCTTTCGATCTAACTTCATCCGACATCACAAAAATCCTTGAAAATGATCGATCTATTTCTGAAACACACCTTAAAATAAATGAAAAAGATTAAAAGATTTGAACTTGTACGTAGGTAATCACACTTTTGAAAATTAGGTCAACAGACAAGCACCGGTGTTAACATTTTTTTTTTTTTATCATAAGTAAATCGAATTATTTATCCATTGGTCTCTTTCTGGTATAAGGACATGCCTTTTCCTTCACTGAAATGTTCTTTGAATCTAAGAATTTTACATCTGCATTAGAATAGGTTTTGATTAATAATATTCCCTTTTCCCCTGCACCAGTAAGGGGTTGGGTTCAGGACTTTCTGTATCCGATACGTTATCGTCAATTCTCCACGTTCAGTAATAAGTTTATTGATCTTTTTAGGAGAAAATAGTTTGAGGTTTAAATCTTTGTTGCGTTAATGAAGAAACTTTATAGATCTGAATAATAGACTGTACTGCCCACTTTGGCTAATTCGGAAGGAAAATTTCGTCCGCTTGACTCCCAAAATACTGATAACAAGTTGAGTGGCCATCATGTGACAATGTATAGGGAATTAAATAATCATACGGATGTAAACTAAGAGTCATCTACTAATTTTCAATATGTGGTTTTGATTTTTTTAACAAATAGCATTATGTATTCATTCGTATATTTTATATTTCATTTCTGGCTTTTCCTTCCTTAAAAAAATTAATTTGTGTTTATTTATTAGTAAAAAAACAAAACCATGGGAAACCAGCCAGAACTAATTTAATTTTATGCATGCATTTTTTTTTTTTTTTTTTTTTTGCCACTTTCATGTTTTTGATTATGACATTGTTTTGTAAGTATTACTGCTGTCTGTCGTTGCTGCTGCTGATGGCTGCATTTGACTACATGTACACGTACATATATAAAAACTTTATCCTTGTTTTGTATATAAAATCATTTCTATACATGTATATAACAGTTTATATGTATATATACTCTTATTTGTATATGAGTGGCCATATTTTAAATAAGAGTTCAGAGTAAATAACAAAAAAAAAAAAAAAAAAAAAACAATTTCGTTATACAAAATTTCAATAAATTTGTTTTGAGGACGTGCTATTTGTTTGCCGGATTTATATACTAAAATACATATGATAAAAGTTTTTATATGGATTTAAATTTGTTTATTATTAAACCAGCTGAAAATTTTTTTTGGCTTTGAATTTTTTTTTTTTTTTTGCTAAAAATTTAAGCTCTTTAGTGAAAATTTAAGTCATTACATTGACCACGTTCTTTTTGATTTATTTATAACATAAAATACAATTTATAATAATTTTATTATAATTTTTAAAGGAAATCCTTTTTATCTTTCATAAGGTAACATGTGAAAAAATTGCAATCTAAAAGTCCTTTAGAAATAACTACTATGAAATGAAAGAATCTACTATTTTAAGTATTATGTAACAAAAATAGTAGAAACCAAAAATATATTTAGTTTTACGTTCTTGTCATTAAAATAAAAAATTTATAAAATTGTATGTAAAGGTCTTACTTCTTTTATTATTCAATTTTGCTTAGTTTATTGTAAATTATTGTAAATTCCTTTGTTAAAGTTATCATATTTGCTTACATTTTTTTCTCGTTATAAAATTCTTTTCCTTTAATTTTTTCATATATTTCAACCATATGTGGCGGGGTAAAGCCAAATATCCAATATTTACTTTTCGCATCAGTTGCTTTAAAAACAGAAGATATTTTGATACTTCCTAAATTAATTGCTTTTGCCAGAAATGCACTATGTACACATGTTTAACAAATTGTGATTAAAAAAAAAAAAAAAAAAAAAAAAAAAAAAAAAAACAATCCCCCTTAAAAAATAACATATGTTTATTTTTCGTAACAATTCTATAATGAATTCCACAGAAATCCAAGGGTCATGTTAACAATAAAGCGTATGTGCTGTAAAATTAGCACACTAAAGAGTTAACAACAAAATCTGCAAATGTTTTTTGCAACTCTGTTTAGAGGTGCATGATGTAAAAAGGGAAGATAACAGCGGCAAATAAAATAAACAAAAAAATATTAAGAAGAATTATTATTGTTCTGTCATTTGTTTAAAAAGCAATGAGAACTTGAAAAAAAAATTGTTTTCATAAAAATTTGTTCGTAAATACCCGATATATGGAAAAAAATCACATACTGACGTCTCTGCTATTTTATATTTACGCCGAACAATTTAATTGGCACCGCCGGCGCCTGACTATTTGGTGGTATCTTAAAAAGTTAATTTTCAGTAAATGTAAAATATTTTCAAAAAAAGTACCAGTACCAAATTTTATAAAAGTGCAATTTAAAAGTGTAAAAATCTTTAATAAAAATTTTGAAAAATGCTGTTCCAATACATAAATATTCATATAGCTATAGTGTACCAAATTTAATAAAAAGTACCAATTTTCTAAAAAAAAATTATTTAACAAATCTTCCACAAAAAAAAAAATAACAAAAGTACCAATTTTCGAAAAAAAAGAAGTACCCAATTTTTAAAAAGAAAAAAAAGAATTAGAAATTTTTAATTAAAATACTAAAAAATTAAAATTTAAAGAATATTATATTATTATTAATATTATCTACTAAAATATATAAACTTTTCAAAAGATTCACAATTTAAAAAAGTGCCAAATGAAAAGTACAAATTTTCAGAAAAACTACCCATTTTCACAAAAAAAAAAAACATATATATATATGAATTTTAAACTATGCACCAAATGAAACAACTCTCAAGAAAAAAAAAATAAATAAATCAATAAGAACTCTTTGCATGTCATTTGCGGTAAAACTGGTTTACAGTGCTACCAGATAGTTGGAAAAGAAAATCAGCAGTTGTCAAGTCTTTTATCCCAGGTCTACAACTGATATTAACGTTGATATATGTGAGATATCGCCGGCAGAAGAGTGTAACCATTTTGTTTATATTATGTTAAATCTTTAATAAGAGGTACACGTATTCTAATAAATCCTATAAGATATCATTATTGTTAATCAGTTGCGGAGTAAACATGACATTTTTATTTAAGAAATTCGCATGTTTTTAGCACAATTTTTATAAAAATGTTTTTTAAAATGTAAGAAAAATCATTAAAAGGAAACATTTTTATAAAAAACAATGTTTTTTTAGTAATTTCCAAAACACACATGCGCACAAAAGAACAAACTTTCGTATATGTGTATTTTTTGACAGTTCATCTTATAACCGTGCCAACATTTTCTATCGAAATTTGAACTAAAGCGACATCTCATATACGAGAGCGGATCAATAAGTCCGTGACTTTTCGAACTTCCCTCGTAGTTATAATAAATGCAACAATATTCCCATCAAGTACCACCTGTTAATAGACTACTGTCAAATTTTGAGCAAGTGTCGTCATTTACTTTGCGTAAAAAATAGGATTTTTCGAGGTCCTTAAAATAGGCATTTGTTTGGTCAATAATTTCATTGTTGGAGCAGAATCTCTTTCCACCGAGCCATTTCTTTAGGTTTGAAAATAGGAAGTAGTCACTAGGGGCTAAATCCGTAGAATATGGCGGATGAGGTACCAATTCGTAGCCCAATTCATAGAGTTTTGCCATTGAGACTGCACACATGTTTATGGTCAATTGAGAGCAAACGCGGCACCCATCTTGCAAACAACTTTCTTAAACCCAGCTGATCATTTAAAATCGAAACCACACTGTCATATGAAATGCCTATGACATCAACAATCTAACGCACTTTTCCTCTTCGGTCGGCCAACACCATATCGTGGTTTTTTTTCGACATTTTCCGGTGTATTGACCTCAATTGGCCGTCCAGAACGTTCAGCGTCATTTGTACTTGTGCGATCACAACGAAAGACAGTAAACCACTTTTTTACTATTGAAATCGATGGTGCAGAGTCCCCATAGTATTTATCGAGCTTTTCCTAGGTTTTATTGATGGTTTTTTTTCGCAAAAAATAATGTTTAATGAACACTCGAAATTCACTTTTTTCCATTTTTAGAAAAATACACGCGGTTGTATGTTTTGAACAGCTGTTAAACGTAAAGTAAATGACGACACTTGCTCAAAATTTTACAGTAGTTTATTAGCAGGTGGTACTTGCATTTCATATAACTACGAGGGAAGTTCGAACGTCCGCCCTCGTAGTTAAGAAGAAGAATCAGTTTTAATAATTTTTATATGACACTATTTAGAGCATTCTTTAGGTGTCGAAATACTGTCATTTAGATGTGGAAAAAAAGTACTTCAAGAAAGTATCGAAATATAATCGCTTTTGTGTAATCAAAATAAATTTTAATGCAGTTGTAATATTTCCAGTAATTTTTAATTCTAAATGAGCTAAATGCTATTTAAACACACTCTAATAACTCTTTATATTAACACATTTTTTCGTGTTCTTTGTTCTGGAATACAACAGTCAAGTTTTTTAGATCAAAATTTCATACTAATGTCTTTTGTTATTGCAAATTTGTGTATTTTCTATTTTTGAACATACAAGAGTGTCAAAAAATACACTTTTTAGTGGATGGATGAAAAAAACTCTCTTCCAAATGTTGGCAGGGAAGATAGTTGTGTAGAGAAATCTCGTCACAACATTCTCATAATACATCTTATATTATTAATTATTAGTACTATTTATTTAAAAGATGCATCCTTCACCAGAAATACGATTAAATTCGTTAACTTTTTATATTTATTTACAGGCGAGAGAAATATTTTTCATATATGGAGTTTGATATTCGATAAGCAAAATAGTGATTGGACTAGTAAAATAACATTAGTTTTAAACAAATTCCAAAATTTTTCTATTTCTAAATTTTCTAAATTTAAACAATAAATTGAATTTTCCTTTTGTTATTTTTTAAACAATTCCTACCTTTTTCTCAATTGGCTCCCACGTTATCTTAATGAGAATTTTTTTCTAGATTATAAAATCATTTCATTTTGTAATAATTTTATAATCGATTTTAATTAATTAAATCATATTCATTAACAAACAACTATTTGAAGCAACAAAACAACAATAAAAAATACTAAGGAAAACAATTCTATTAATCATCAAGATATATATTTAAATAAAAAAATTTTAATATAAATGAAATTAGACCAGTTTGAACTGCATTTATTAAAATTAAAAAAAAACAACAATAACAACAAAAGTATCAATCAACCAAACAGGTTTGAAATTTCAGAATAAATATAACAAGAAAAAATAAATTAATATAAAAATCACCAAAAAAAAGGTGCAAAGTTAAACAACACTTGATATGAGCTGACAATTTTAATTTTTCATTTAAGTGTTATTATTTCTGTTGTTGTTGGTGCTTAACTGGTTGTTGCATTTCCAGTTTAATAATTCCCATTAAACTGATGATAGTTTTGTGTTTGTTTACTTTAACCAAGTAACAAGTAAGTCAGGTTTTATATTTATTCAATATTATTTTTTTGCTTTTTTTTCAGTACATATAAAAACCTGAGTAGCCTTTTTTTTGTACCACAACAAACATTTCACCGGTAGTTAATAACAAGATCTAAATGATTTAAAAAAACACGCAAGCCAGTGACAGCTAGCAGCAACGTCATGAAACCGAACATACAACATTCGATCTAGTCAGCCATACATGCCTTTGCTTGATTGCCAACAACCAATAAACCATTATTATAATTGACAACATTTTACTCTTCGTGTTGGGTTGTGTGTTGTATGATGATGATGACGGCATGTAAAGGAGGCCACTGTAACAACAACACGCAATACAAAATTTGATGTCTTTTGTTGTCATCATCATAAATTTAAAAATTTTTTTCTTGTTCATACACACCACACATACACATACACACATATACAACCATATATGTGTACATGCTTTTGTATTCATTGTTTTGGTGGGTTTTTCTTTTACCCCACTTTGATTTTACTTATGGTGGGTATGCCAGTGTGTGTTTTTGCCAAACAGAACTGCACTTGTTGTGTAGCGTTGCATGAAAAAGAAAAAAATGTAGATTTTTGTGACTCTTTTTAAAGCCACATGAGATGTGGTGTTGTTTTCCTTCTTTAACAATTTTATTATTGTTGTTCATTTTTTCTTGGTGTTTTTAAGAGTACTTGACACTTAAAATCCAAAGTACCTATATAGGTACCATTCGTGTACTTTGTTGGTTACTTTTTTGCTATAAGAATCTTTTAAATGTGTTAAGTAAAACGTTCTCTTTAAAACTATAATAAAATATAAATAAATTTTAAATATTTTATAACAACAATTTATTATTTTCTTAATGAAATTTAAATTTGAAAAGAAAAACTATTTGAAATTCAGTTTTGCAAGTATTTGGCTGTATGTATAAATTCCCATCGTTTAACACTAGATTGCGTTAATGAAATTTTTTCCAAGCGGTCCATTTAGACAACTAGTGTAAGTATTGGTAGCAGGCCAATGCACGCGGTAAGCGGCGACGGGCGACAGCGTTTTACCAGCTGAAAAATCAATCATTTGTTTACAAAAATTGTCAAAGGAAAATTGGGAAACATTGCCATAAATTGGAAAAAAAATATAGAAAAAACCAGAACTTATTAATTTAAAAATATTTTAACTTATTTATCTGAAAAGTTTCGGCCGAAACTAATTTTTGGCCTAACCCGAATATTCGAATGGACTCTACGGAATTATTTAAGAAAAAATTTATAATTTGTGGGATTTTTTTAAATTGATGATTTAAAATTGAAAGTATTTTTGTTGTCATTTGCTATTTTTTTAGAACTTATTTTTATTTTTAATTTATTTTTAGGAAAATTTTATACTTTTTTTGGAATTCCCCATACTTAATGATTTTCTGTTTTAACTAACTGGCAGTCCTGCATAAAAATTTTGTCAAAGATGGCGACAACCCCTAGCCTACATGTAGACAAGGCTTTCAGGTGAGGCAATTTTTCGCCAAACGTGACGCTTTTTAATTGCTTTTGGCGACTAAATTTTATGTTTGGCGACATGGCGAATTTTTTGGCGATTTATAAAGTAGTGGTGATTTATTTGCTTAAAATTTGTGGAGAAATACGATTACATACGTATTCTTACTAGCAATCGACTATTTTCAGTAACAAAACGAAGGGCCTTAATTTATAAATTCAACTTCAACAGATTGAAAAATGTAATGATTTCGCTCGGAAATTCGACAATGCAAAAACAAGTCATGCCAGTGGAAATGTTTTTAGGTGTTTTGCTCAAAACTGATTGTTTTCAACTCAGTGGAACCATAGTATAAGAGAACAAATGTTGTTATATAATGTTAGAATTATTTTTTATATAAATGTCAATAAATTTTTAAAGTTGTTACCCTAAAATGGATATATACATATGTATGTCAGAAAAACGCATTTTAAATTATAATTTATTTTTCTATTCAATTACTATTAGCTACTGCAATTATCATTTTCTTCTTTTATATTATACGACTCAAAAACTTTTTTGTTAACTTTTTATTTTGTCTTTAAAAAACCAAATAAAAATTATATTATTTATATATTATTTGTCAATTTCTGAACAGACGCTTATAAAAATATGACAACCCTGCACGCTAGACATTTTTATGTTGGCAACTGTCAAATTCAATAAGAAATATATTGCACAATTCCGCAATACAGGTATCCCTCGTATAACGCGGTACTTATACAACGCGTTTTCGATATAACACGAAATTTAGACTTTATAACGCGAAGTTGAAAATATGTATTTTTAAAACAATTTAAAATATGTATTATTAAAATATATTTATTATTAACAAATTTTTTTTAGCTGTGAATAGTGAAGTTTTAAATGCTCAAAAACCTACACTTAAGAGAAAATTTATTATTTTAGATGACAAAATTAAAATTCTAGATAGATTGTGCAGTGGTGAAAAAGCTGTATTAGTAGCAACATCTCTCGGATTAAATAAATACACAATACGCACCATTAAACAAAATGAAAATAAAATAAGAAATTCTGTTATGGTTAGGTCATCAATAAGGGCAAAACGAGTACTCCATTCCGTCTTGCGTACTCGGTTAAGGCCCACACCCTGTCATCTGGTAGTTCCAGCTCCTCATAGGGCATGTACACCGAGGCCAAGGCCAGTTTACCGCCTCTCCTTGAACGACCGTTAGATCACCATAACTGAAAGAGTTAAGTTATTCTTCACCAGAATACAAGTCCTTACCTTATCCTCAGTGGACGGCTTGAACAATTTGTATCCTTTTACCCTTAAACCACAGACCTGGTTATTATTTAGCCAAGGCTCCTGGATTAGGGCCACGTCCACATTGGTCTCACTGAGGTAGGTTATTAATTCGGTCGAGGCCGCTTCACAATGGTGCAGATTTATCTGCACCATCCGCAACCTCTTTGGCTTTGTCATTTTTCGTGTAGCGATATTTGATGTAGCCAATCCCGAACGTAACAACCCCCAACCCCCCCCCCCCCCCAATGAGTCCAATTTCTTAATAGATTTCCGATCCACTGCGAATCGTAAATCTTTTCCTTGGTTCTCTTTACAAGTCAATGAAGAGACAAGTTTCCATTGACTTGTATTGATCCCCCTATTCTGTCTTCCAATATTCCCAGTATGACTTCCTCCGGCTTAATGGGTGGTGGAATCCATACCGTGACTATTGGCTGCAGAGGCAATTCCGACGCTGGTATAACCTATAATTGCGCATCTGGACAGAGATTGCCACATCTGTCAATAGCGGCTTTCAGGAATTCAAAAGTTCCTTTGTTACCGCAACCAACAGTCTTGACGCCCCTTGTCCAGTCTGCACCCATGAAGGCTATTTCACCCGGCCTGGAAATGTGGAAGTGAGCCAAATATTAACGGTAGGTCAACGTTTCAGTGGAAATAATAATATGAACGAAGATGACACTTATGAAATAATAAACAAAGCTACAGACCTCACCGAATGAGAATTAATTCAATTAACAACTGAATCTCCAGCAGCGCCAAATCAATCATAAAAGTGACGACATCACTTCGGAAGAAGATATCTGTGAATCAATTCCAGATTTCACACTACAGCGCATACGAGAGGACTTAAGTTTGGCTGAAAAAATTAAATCTTTCTTTGCTAATAATGATATAAAACCAGTGCAAGAATCATAAGGTTCTGTAATCTGTTTCTCTTTTAAAATGTTGCCTTTTTAACAAAAAGAAAAGTGCAAAGTAATTAATTTTGTATTGAAAAGATAATAAAAATGCGAAATAAATTAAAATTTTCTATAAAAAAAAGACAATTTAACATATAAATTTCTCATATAAATTTCTCACCCACTAACAAAAAAAGCTGAAAATAATTATTTTCCGTTATTCTGCCTTCGCGTAGACGTAGAATAATACTGGCATAAACAGGGCTACCAGATGTGTCAGAAATAAAAAACGCGGGAGAAATGTCAAAACACTAGAATTAAGAAACATGTTACCTATTTTATAATCTATAATATATACCTTTCAATTTACATATATCTTCCAATAAAATAGTTAACAATATTTTTCTGAAAAGGACATTTAAAAATAAATCCTAATGTGCTTAATTCTCTTACTCCTTTTCTCTTAGAGCTCTAATTTGGTTCTTATAATTCATATCAAAATATATATAAAAAATAAATCTTCATTAAATTTGTAAATTTTTCCCATATTTGGACGTTAATAACAAATCATTTAAATATAAAAAAAATCTTGTTTGAATGCTAATTAACTGGAAGCTAATGCAAATGGCGCCATATCTTCATATAAACTATAGTACATATACGACAGTAAAACTAAAGGAAAGTAGGTGTGTGTAGGAGTAAATATCATAAATTCATGATATAAGCATTTGTTAGTGTAAACGTTGCCCCAGTTTTATTCAAACGTTTTTAGGAAGAGAGACGAAATTTTATATAAAAGGGATTGTTATAAATAAATCATCATATGTTATGTTTTTTGATATATATTTTTATTTATTTTATGGGAGATTATTCATTTGTTGTTTTATTAAGAAAAAATAGTTGAGTTATATTTATCTTATATAAATATTTACATAATGCTATGAAAATAAAACTAAGAACATGGCATAACCTCGGAATTTAATGTAAAGAAGCGAATTTAGGCATCACATTTTTTGCATATATCTCCCTCACCATCATACATTCTAAAAATCATACATTTCTAAAAATTTATAGACTGCAAAAGTTTTCATAATTTTTGCTAAAACGCATTTTTATTTACCATCAGTTCTGGAATTACAGTGCATTTTATATTCGATTTAATGTTTTTAGTTCCCGCTTGTATTATGTATGAAAATTTATTTCTAAAATTGAAACGATAATTATAGCTAATTTTTTATTATTTATATTTATTTACTTTTATTTGTGCGTTTATTAACGGTTTTGGCAATTTTTCACTTTTTGGCGACTTTCGCAGGTTTTTGGATTTTTTTTACTCGAAGAAATCAACATTTCTATTAGTTTTAGTGATTTCTTCTCATTTTAGCGTAATCCGTAAAAACACGTTTAATAAAAATGTATAAAATTACTATAAATTTTTGATTTTTTTTTAAATTCATTTTTAGTCATAAATTTATTGATATTTATTAAAAAAAAATATAAAAAATAACTAATATTTTTTAAATTGCTTGTTCTAAATTGTTAAATATTCATTAAAAATGTATTTGTGTTAAAAAAAATCTTGTATATGCTATAATTATTATTGAGTGCGTTTAACACGCACCTCATCATGCGCAATTTTTTTTTTTTTTTTTTGATTTATTATTTAGCTCTGCAATTCCTCTTGATTAATATATGTAGGTATTATTTAACGTAACTTTATTATATAAATTATTAACTAATAGCACATAATTTGTAAATAAATAAAAAAAAATTACGTGAATTATGTAGGGGAGATTGGGGTAAAGAGGAGCATAGCATGCTTTAATTTTACTTCAATAAAATACCAACCAATAATATTTTGAACTCTGCAATGGAACTATTATATAGAATGGATTATTGTCTAACGTTTTGCATAGAAATAATAAGATTTTTATATCGTTTATTATTATTATTTGATGTTTTTCAAATGAACTGTTTCTGCATACAAGTAGGAAGTATCAAAATGACAAATTTAAAGATATTTAGTATTTATCCAATATGTTTAAATGATTTTTATGATTACGAGGTCACACGAATATCAAAATTACAATAAGGAAATAATAACTGATAAAACTATTAGAAAATAATAAAACAAAATTGATAAAAACAGGCAGTTATTTCTCGTATATAAGAAATCTGATTCATAACTGTTATAAATTGCTATAATTTCGCACACTTAAAGTGCCCAGACCATTTACATGAGTTTTGTCATACCAGTAGGTATTTTTACAGCATCCAGTATTTTTAAATATAGATTTTCTTCCTTTAATAAACTAAAGTAATGGTACATATTGGTTCTAGGAATTTTTAATCTTATCGCTATGGAGTTTATTGAGTTATTTCTAATTTTCCTATGTTCTATTGCTTTTACCAAGGCATCACACTTTTAATCAGTTTTATTAGATTTTCTTATTGTTCAAGTTGGTGGTGATTAAACTAACAAGAAATAAAAATATATGTTCAGCAGAATTGCGAAAAATTTGTTAAATTATACACCCCACATTACCCCAATTCCAAAATTTTTACGTTAAGTAGAGATCTAATCTAAAAAAGCCTTATGTTTTTTGGAACAAAACCTATTTTCAGTTGAGATATGTGCAAAATAAAGTATTCAATTTAAGAACGTTATTAATTTTGATTTTCTTCTCAGAAATATCAGCACTTAAAAAAACTTTTTTGGTATATTTTATTTGGTTGCGCACGAAAAGCAATAAACTCAGAAATTTCACGGATGAAAGATATTTTGGAAATATAGCACCATAATGACAAATATTTACCAGCAATCTTAAAAAATAATAAAATAAAAATACGCGAAAAGAGTAAAATTTTCTGCATTACCCCATATGCCACAATAGCCCACTTTCCACTAGGTATAGCTGAGTTTATTTCCACTTTTCAATTATACTAAATTTATAATTATAAATTAAAATTTAGGTTAATAGCTTGGGGAATAATTTTGACTGCAAATATAAATTTGCAAATAAACAGCAAATGGAGTGGCAACAATTAATACATATTTCTAAGGGAAATAAATATATTAAAAAATAATTTATTAATAAAGAAAAAAATGTAATACCATTGTTTAAGATAAAATTTTTATAAAGAAATAATTTTTTGCCTTTTTTTCAAATAAATACTTAATTAAACATTTGAGTATATATTATATCTATTTTTATTTTTTCCCCTTAAAATATTTAATTCTTTTATTATTTTAATTTTTGTTAGCTTCATTTTATCTTAAAAAAAAATTAAAAGTAGGGTATCCAGAACCGAAACCGATTAACCGACTTCCTGTTTTTTTACAAACACTGTCAGTTTCGGTTTTTTTTCTAATTTTCGGTTTTATTAGAAACCGGTTTTTTAAAACAGCATTTTGTTTAACTTTTTGTGTAAATTTATTCAGATTAAAAAGTAAAAAAAGGAGAAAGAAAATAATAATTACGTGACTACGAAGAGAAGTTTCATGTAACTTATTAAATGCAATAAAAATGACAGAAGCTTATTTAACTTAGACTATTTTTTTTAAACATTTTAAATAAATCGAAGAAAATGTGCCCAAAAATTTTTGCTTTATAACTTTTCATGTACATTGAAAATGAAATACATTTATCATTATTAACCATGATGTTATTTATTTACCAAAGGAGCTCAATTTGCCCAAAACTCCGATCAATTAAAAGATATTGGAAATTATTTAACAAATATTAAAAGCTTTAAAATACACTCCAGCAAACAAAAATGCCGATTACAGAGTAAAAGTTTTACAGAAAAGCTTACAAGTGTTATTAGAACCCAATAAAAAATAAATTATTATTTTAAATTTAAAGCTTTATATCACAAAAGACATAAACTATCTGTTGGAACCATTTTTATAACCAGAATTTTATGCACTAGATTTTTCATGCTTACTGCTTAGTATTTTAATCAAAAATAAATTTTATTTTTGAAAGACATATTTTCAAATTCCAGGATTAGAAATAAAATATTTAAGACAGATAATTAATAAAATAAATAGAAAAACTTATAATGTGAAATAAAAAACTTTAATTTTGAAATTATGGAAACCAAAATTTGTAATTTTTTTACAGTAAGACCTATATGGACGTATAAATTAAAGCTTTTCTTAAAAAAAAAAAATAAAAAAAAAATAAAAAAAATAATATTTTCTTGTTAAAAAATGTAAATTTACTTTAAACTGGTTAACCAATCCAAAACTGGTCAACCGGTATTATCTAAAATAAGAATTTTCTTTCGATTAAACTGGTTTTCAAAAAAAAGTCGATTTTTGGACACTCTAATTAAAAGTTTAAAAAAAGTATTAACAAGTATTTACATTTAACAATATTATAAAAATAGCATTTTAACATTGTTATCTTTATAACAATTATAATCCATTGTTTTAGTTTTTAATTTTAATGTATAGCAAAAAATATATACAATAATTTTTAATTAAATTCGTTCATATCTACTCATGTGTTTAATAGAAGTTAGGAAAATTTTCTAAATACCTTTTATGTCATTTGAATTGTAAATTGTGTAATTTTGCTTTACAACAACAAATAATCAATTTGCTTACCTGTAAATAAAAAGTGAGAGATAAAACATTAATTACATTTGTACAATTGTTTTAGAGATTAGAACTAGATTAAGTATTTTAAAAAATTTAATACCCTAAGGAAATTTAAAACAATTTAAAGTAATTAAAAATATAAAAAATAACAACTGAGAGAAAATAAAAACAAAAATATATATTAAAAAAATAATTTCCTTGATTTTAGTTTATTTTATATTATATTCAGTAAACTTGAAAAATATTCTTTTTTTTTTCATAAAAATAATTTTTACTTAAAAATATCATCAAAATTCCCTTAATTACCCTCTAAATCATCTGGTATCTCTACAACTGAATAATACGAAACAGTGATGGGATTTATGGCACAATTGTGCCATTTTTGGCACTATCGGGTTTCCAGTGCTACTGTGGCACGTTTAAAACTATTTTGGCTCTTTTTTTTACTAATTTAAATTAAATTTATTGAGGGCATATCTCTAAAGTTTTACAAAACTCCATCCTGTTTCTCTGAATGATACAATTTTACTCTTAGTGTCTTTAAGACAATTATTACTATTTCATTGTAATAATTTCACATAAGTATATTAGTAATACCTATAATTTGCATAATGTGCGGAATTATTTTATTATAGGACTAAATTATGTACCTACATCTATTCAGGTGTCCAGAATTCTTTTTGACGAGCTACATTCAAATATACCTAAAACTATAAAAGTGGACATCCTTTATAACATCGTGGCCAAATTTTAACTTTCTAAATTTATGTTGGTATCCTCCTTCATAAATTTTAAATACGCAATACTCTGACTTTTTCATACAACATTAGATTACATTGTATAATATTTTTTCGCCTAATTTTGATGGCCTTAAATACCATGTCTTTAATTTTTGTTCGATTACAAAAAGATTTTGCTTCTTATTTGGTTTAATTCTCTAAAAACTATACTTCAATCGTTCTTAACACATTTCGATCCCAACTTTTCAATAATAAAATTTTTTCAAATCACATCACTGATATAAAAAGAAAACTGATTCGCCACATGTATCTAAACAATGTCCTGCTTATATTCCTTCTGGCATCTCTATAAACTAGTAACTTGAGAAATATAAAAATCAAGCTATCAGATGTTTTTGTTAACAAAACTTTTCTTTAGAAGCTGAAACAAAAACAAAGTTATTTTAAAAATTTTGCTGCAATAGAGACTTATCACTTAGTAATTAAACGAACGATTCGATTTCCATCTTTTTGTTTTTATTTAACAATAAAATTCCATTGCACTATTCTAAAGCTAAAAAACGTTTCTCATATTTCTCAAGAGAATCTATGAACAACAAACATTATAAATAGTAGTGGTAGTCAACTACCAAAGACACACATGGCAAACGTTTGATCAAAATTGTCTGACCACTAATTCTAGAAAAAAGAAGAAAATCAATAAAATTGCATTTTTATGTTTAGAAAATGTTTCTCTTACTAAAAAAAAAGGAATTAAGAATTTTTTTGTTTAGTCGCTCGTTTTTCTTATCAAATATTTGCCAAATCTGACCAGTACCTTAAGAATATTTGGTGTTTTTACATTTCAAATAAAAAATGTAATTAATACCAACTTAATATTCTTTTACATTTTACGCTATAGCGAAAAATAATTTTTTTTTTTAATTAAACAAATATTTAAATTTTTTTCTTTAGCCTTTTCATCTAGATTAGTTTTATTTTTATTTTCTAAAGCGTTTAAATTTAAATGTTTTTTGTTTAAAATTCATTAAAAATGTTTTGCTCTAATTTCTTTGAACATATTTTTAAAGCTTTTTTAAATTGCTTCGATTTAATTATTTAATTTATTTTTATTTATTTGCAGAGATTTAATTAGTTTTTGTAATGACTTGATTTGTGTTAATTTATTTTAATAATAGCATTTAAGTTATTGTAAATTCATTAAGGATTAGACTTTATTTTATTCGTTTCTAAAATTTTTACCCAAATAAAATTTTAAATATTCCATTGGGAACAAGACTGGTCATAATAACAATTCATATAAACTCCGAAAACAAATGAAAGCAAAGCTGCAAGATATTCTCATAAAAATTTTTACCGTAATTTAAAAAATTCATTTTTTTTTATTAAAAAAATCACAAATTTATAAAAGAAACCAATTTTGATAAAAATGTAATTATCAGAAAAAAAATAAATATCATATATTTTAAAAATAAGTAAAAATATTGGAAAAAATAGCAATTAAAAATAAACTTATAAATTACAAAAAAAAAAAAAAAAAAAAAATTAAAATTTTTAAAAATTTAATTTAAAATAAGTTTTCAAAAATTACAAATTAAAAAATTATATATATATATATATATATATATATATATATATAAATTTGTGATTTTTAAATTAAAACTTAAAAAAAAATGAATTTTTTAAATTACGGTAAAAATTTTTGTTACTTGATGAAATATAATTATATCATATTCATTACAATTTTCAAATAGTTGTACATTTTGTTTATAATTTCCCTTATAGAACTGATTTCTCTTTAAGAAATATTTTTTTATGAAATCTAAATACATTTTCATTTATTATAATATATTCAGTAAATATTTCAAATTTCAATAATTTTTTTTTAAATGTTTCCTAAAAGAAAAAATTTTCCAATTAGGAAATTTGTTGCTTGGTGAGATACAATTATAAATTTTGTAGCCTTATATCATATTCATTGCAATTTTCCATTTGTTGTAAATTTTTCCCTATAGAAAACAATTTCTCTTGAAAGGAAATTTTTATTTCAAGAGATATAAATACAACTGTTAGCTTATAATGATATATTTATTACATACTAGCGAATCCGGTGAACTTCGCCTCGCAACAATTTTAAGCCTTCAGACAAACTTTAGAGTAATAGTACAACACAAATATTTAAATTTTCAATGTGATTTATTTGAATGGAATCAGTAGAGAGCGATTTGATGAACAATGTTTTTCGATTTGTTTTCCGGCGCAAAAACAAATAACGAAGACAGTTTCCAACACGCAACATGCAGCGTACAGCTGACCGTGCGAAAAACAGGGAAATTCGAGATTAATCCCACAGACTTCTAGGTTACTGTAGAAAATTAAAATGCCAAAATGACACCTGTCAGATTGCGCAAAGTCTAAGTCAACGTATAATGCCATTTTGGATTTTGGCTGATAACTTTATATTTTTCATTTGGAAAGGCATTAAGGAATAATTGCACACAAAATTTCATACAAAAAAACATTTTCGATTTTTTTAATTTTTCGCAATTTTCGATTTTTCCAATTTTCCGATTTTGCGAACAAATTTTCCAATTTTCCGCATTTCGCATTTTCCACAATTTTCCATGATTTACATTAAGAACTTTCTATTGTTTGATTTGGAAAGCCATTAAGGAATAATTTCACACAAAATTTCATACAAAAACTCGATTTTCGATTTTTCCAATTTTCCGACTTTTACGGAGAAATTTTTCCATAAAAACCTTCTCCTCGAAAATACGAACAATTGACAAAAAATTTTACAGAAATCGGCCCAGCAGTTCTCATTTTATGAATTACTATACATTTTTTACATCAGTTTTATATATATATAGATTTGAAATTTTTACATAAATTTTTAAAATTTCTCTTAAGGGAAAAATTTCTACTAAATTTGGAATTTTTAATTTGTTACAAAATTTTTTAAAATGACCCTTAAATAAGATAAGTTTCATTAAGGGAAATTTAATATAATTATATATATAAAATTTATAATTATATTTATATAAAGTTTATTTATTTATTTATATAATAAATAAATAAGTACTTAAATAAAAAATATTAATTTTCCAAAAAATGCAAATAAAAAATTTATATTTTGCAACAAATAAGAAATAAAAAAAACAAAATATTAAAAAATAAGTATCAATTTTTTATAATTTGAGTCTTTTTTTAAATATTAATTTAAGCCTTTAAAATCTTCCTTGAGGAAAAATGTCCACTAAAAGAAATTTCTTATTTAACGAAATGTAATTATAACTTTTTTTGTTTTTATCATATTCATTGGAATTTTTAATTTGTTGCAACATTTTTTAAAATTTCCCTTAAATAAAAAAAAAATGTCCATTAAGGGAAATTTTATATAATTATAATTTTTTTTATTTATTTATTATATAATCAAAACCAAAACCAAATCTTGTGCCAAAATAAAAAAAAACAAATTATTAAAAAATAAGTATATTTTTTTTATAATTTGAGTCCTTTTTTAAATATTAGTTTAAGCCTTTACAACAACTTAATTTGTTAAAACTTTTGTATACTAACAGTAAAGACATACTCATTATATACTCTTTATTAAAATAAAGTGATTTATGAATAATGGGACAATATTCCTTAAACAGTACTATCACATGATTTTAATTAAAATATATAATATTTCCCATAAATATTTATAAATAACTTTTACGAAAAAAGTGGGAGATTCAAAATTCAAATATAAAATTCGTTAAATGTAAAAAAAATTTTTTAATTTAAGATTTTATAACAATTCACAAAAATGGAAAATGCAAGTAAAAACAAAATTAATTCAAAATAAAATTGTTGAAAATAAACATTTGTTTATATAAATTATTTAACAATAACACTGTGCTCGAAAATGACTTAATTTATTTTACAAGATAGGCACCCATTTTTAAAAGATAGCGCTTGCTTTTAAGATATTTATTTTTGAATTACTAAAAGAGGGGCTGGCTAAATTTCAACAAAGTGAACAATTAAGATATTTAATCAAGAATTCTTATTATCAAATGCTAAATTTCAAAACTAATAAAAATATTACTAAAATTCCGTATATAAGCTAACTAGTGTTACCAATGAGCAACATTGGTAACACATATAAATATAATAAAAATTGGGCTGAAATTGATTTGATTTATGATTGGAGTATATTCAATCAATTTATTGTTCAATTTGCATAATAATGTTCCATTCATTACTAATTTTCTATTATTTTTGCTGCTTCCATGATAAAGTTTAAACTTACCATTGAATTCAGCGTACTCGAATTAGCTTTATCAGTGGGGTGCCCAGGTTGTTAAAATTTGCTACTAGCACAGTGTTATTTTTCTAAAATTCAATTAAATTTTGTTTAAGTTGTATTAATACCCTGATTTACTTTTATTTATTTTTATTATAAAAAAAACTTGTTCACACTGAACGAAATTTCTAATATTGATATTATTTATTTTTTGTTTTGAATGAATTACGTTGCAGGTTTTATTTTTTTTTATTTTTTTTATTTTTTTTTTATTTTTTTATTTTTCATTGTTTTATAATATAAATAAAAAGGAAAATTTGTATTTATAAAACTACGTTTTACATTTAAATTGTATTAAAAATAATTTCTGTTTTTAAACATTTTATATTAAATATATACAAATTGTATTAAAATGTATTGTAAATATTTACATTATTCAGTAGAGAGATATTAATGTGTAAACACCAATATCGCTAAGTAAATAAACAATAAAAATAAAAATCCATTAAATAAATAAAAACAATAACAACAACGAAAATAAGCATTCAAGTGATTGCATGATTTCGCAAATGAAAAATACACAGTAAAAATCAAACAAAAACAAATATTATCGTCATTGTCACTTCCGTATGGATCTTGAACTAAAGTTTTTTTATTTTATTTTTAGCGTTGTAATAATTTTAATATTTCATTTCCCCTCTAGTCTTGGTATATTTTCATTTATAATGTAACTCTCCCTCTTTAGCTCTTTATCTCTCCAATAAAGTTGTATTTTTTCTTGTTTCTTTTTTAAATTGAATTTTTGACCCCCTTTTGCGTTTTTCACAAACAACAAAATATTGATTTAATGTATTTGTTTGAAGTGCTTAAAAAAACAGACCAACTGATGGAAAAAAAAATAAAAAAAAAATGAGTACAATGACTCATTTTTTTCTTGCACAAAATACTCACCAGTGTTGCCGTAGTCGATAGTTCATATTGCACAATCAAATCCTTCAAATTATCCAAAACTTAAAAATTACACAAAAATATATTTTTTTTAAATTATTTAATTAAAATATATATTGTATTAGCTCTATGATCTCTAAAATATAAATATACCAGCATATACCAAAGCTCTGAAGAAGATCTGTAAAAACAACTTTTTTTGCGGTCCTTTTTTATGAATTGTATTCAATGCTTCTCCTTAAACTAATGTTTATAACATTATTTAATAAAAATGTTGTTTTAGGTTTAAGAGATAAAAAAAATACATAGAAATTTGTGAAATTTTAATTTTCTTAGAAATTAGCCTTTTTTTAGAAGTAATTATTAACAACTTCAAAAAACAAGTCCAAGCCTGAATTTTTATTAAATTTAGTTTTTCATTTGCAAATTCTCTAATCTCTAAATTGCATCAATTTTGTACAAAAAAATATGCATTATTGAAAAATTATCCAAGAAATTTGAAATTGTCCCATTTTTGGATAACTACACAGAAATCGGCAACACTGATACTTAAATTCATTTAAAAATAAATACAACTTATTCATTAACTTTTAGTATTTTTTTATTTTTCACACAATAAAAACAAACAACAAAAACTACAAAAAAATAACTGCAATAAAACTGCATATTAAGCAAACATTCATACACATATAAGCTCTCTTACATATTATATCCCTGCAAACATTTTCTATCGAAAGCGTAACTATATCGACACACCAGGAAGTTGATATGCGTCGCTTTTACTATCGAATTCTGATCTACTTAATAACACTGTTCGGTAAGAACTGTGCAACTAAGCGATAGTTCCTTTTGAGTAACGCTTTAGTCATTATTGAATGGCACTAAATTGAATCTTCAAATCCACACTAAAGCGTTACTCAAATGGAATTATCTCTTATTGTCACATTTCTTCCCAAACGGTGTTACTAAGTAGATCAGAATTCGTAACGCATTAGTAAATTTTGTACGTCACGTATTAAGATCTACTATACCGCAGTAAAAATTGTCTAATAAAAATCCTAATTCGAATATTCCAATAAAGCGTTACTCAAAGGATGCTATCTCTAACTATATGAGAATTCGATAATAAAAGCGAAACATATTAACTTCCCGGTGTGCCGATGTAGTTACACTTTCGATAGAAAATATTTGCAGAATTTTAAAACTATTTTGCATAAAATTTTTAAAATAATAATGTCAATAATACTTACATTTTAAAACGAAAGTTTAGGAATGAACAAAATTATCAAAAGTAAAAATATTAAAATTTTTTAAATCACAAAATTAACTCTTTCTGATATTTATTATGGAAAGCAATAAAATTAATTACACAACAATATTTTCAATTCAAATTAATATTAAAAAAATTAAATTAAAAAAGAATACTAAAAAAATATTTTAAGTACAAAATTAGAAAAAAATATTTATTTCTTTCAAATTTAAAAAGTTGGTGTATATAATAAAATAAGAATAATTATTGAATCTAATTTATTTTTTAAATAACAAAAATAACTCTTCCTTGTATTTATCATAAAAAACAATGAAATTAATTGCACAAAAAATTTTTAATTCAAATGAACATTTAACATCCATTAGAATATTTACAAAATTTTCTGCAGTATTAGTATGCTCGACGACAATGTATGATTTTTAGAAAGGTTATGATGTTCGCATTATAAAATATGTAATTCAATATTTTCAAAAGGTTTTTCAGTAATATAATTAATATACGATTTCTAAATATTACAAGACTACATTATTATTTATTTTGAATTTTCTACGTAATTAAAATTTTTTTTAGTTATTATTTTTTTTCTTTCTAAAATCGCCAGTTTTTCTACAGAAAAATATTTAAAGAACAATGTATTACACTTTTTTCAAGGCGAACACCATATACTTTTCTAAAATGATACTTTCTTGGTGAACAAATAGCTGACTATTAAGAATTTTGGAAATATTTGAAATAATATTTATAACAAATTTTCTCTAATTTCTCTTTCAAATGATTCAATTTTTATAAAGGGGATTCCCTTTATTAAATACTATATGATCTTTTAATCATTTCCATACTCTATTAAAAATTTTAATGATGATGTACCATTTTAAATCATTATTTAAATTTTATCTTGGCCCTGACAGTTTTTTCAATCATTTTTGTCAATATTTAATATTTTTGAAACTTAGAAATAAATACCGCTACTTAAACAAAAATTTTTACAATCTACTCTACACATTTCAAGCATTACAACAACAAAACAATTTTTTCAAAATATTTAATAACAAGAACAATGTTTGAATTCTTTTCAAACTTTTAAAAAAATTTAATTTAAAATTTTGAAAATTCAAATTGAAAGTGCAAAACTTCAGCTCTGCTAAAATATTTCTCGGATACTCTAATGCAATGAATGCATTCTCAAAATTTTGATTGATATATATACACTACGTTCAGACGATGATTTTTAAGACGTCGTTTTATTTTTATTCTCTTTTGAAGTTGCTACCAAAAATCATTTGTGTTCACATGATGATTTTTTTGTTCCATGATTTTTTTTTATATTTTCTCTTTTTCCTTATAAGCAGGGTTGATTTTTCTTGTTCGTAGCAATACTACCAGTTCAAAAGAGAAAAACGAATAAAAAGTAACGAGAAAAATACCAATGAGTGTAAAGAGAAATAACAAAAAAAATCATCAAAACAGAAAACGTGATTTTTTCTCAATCCCTCTTTCAACTCTACCCCGCTCGTTCACAAACAAAAAAAACATGATTTAAAATCATGTTTTTAAATCATCGTCTGAACGTAGCCATACATATTTTAATCTTCCACAGAATATACTTGTAAAAATGAATTTTTAATATATTCGTAATTTTATTCTGAAATTAGCGACTTTTGCTGCGGGCATGTCATACATAAGTCAGACTCCCACACTTTTAAAAAATGTTGTTTAAGTTATCAAGAATTTTATACAAAACAGAATTTTCTGTCCATGTTCTGGTCTTCAAATTGTTAATAACATGTTTTAATTTTATAGAAAATGTTTTCCTAAATTTATTCGCTTGCCCAGAACTAGTTGAAATATTAATAATTTCTTTTAAATTATGATAAACTCTTACCTTATTTTCCTAATTTTCCTTTTATAAGTAAAACTTATGAATTTTTTGTTTCACTATCAGCTTACATAAATAATATTAGTTAATATCAATATTTTTTCACTCTAATCACTTCAAAACTTATATTTTTACTAAGCAAAATTATATTGTTTCTGCTTGTTCTTTTTTCCCATTATGAAATGTAAACAATCGTCAAAATCATGATTTTATGATAAATTTTTGCACGTTCTACTATTAATCATCTTAGAGTGCCAAATTCGACAGATTATGTGGATTGTTAAAAAACAATCTTCAAAATGCTAGCAAAGGTGTTGAAAAATAGTGTTTTCGTTTTTGTATAACTGTAACTGTTATCCAAACAACTTCTAATAGTGATTAAAGAAGTTACGTTTAGAAGATTCAATTCGTGTACTAATACATTTTGTTGTTGGAAAATTGAGAGAAATCTTCTATTGCACTTCTAAGAGTGGCGAAGAAGTGAGCTATTTCGAAAAAGAATTCACTAAATGCTTGCAGGGATGCATACTCTGACATATACTCATATTATAAATCTCCCACCTACAGTTATTTTGTGTTGAAAAAATAGTGTGTGGGGAAATTATAAAAATAGAGAGAGGGGAAAATATTTTGTATAAGTGGGCGTTATAAAAAGTACTTTGGTTTTTAATAATAAATGGCAAAAAATAGAAAACGTTTCATATTACATCATAGTATGTGAGCTATTTTTTCTAACATTATACTAGAAAAATACATTCATACATACATACATACAAACATTTACCTTATGACACGTTGGAATTTCAAGCTAAGAAAAAAAATAAAATAAAAAATCATAGAAATCACGTAATTTTTAAATTACAATGAATGTAGAGTTATAATGGCTACAGCAAAAAAAAAAGCCATTAAATATAAAACGTTTTGTACCATTCGAGGTGCCTTAATTCGTACATAAAGAAGATTGCTTTTACACTAACATTAACCCAATTGCTTTAAATAATATTCGATAAAGAATATTAAATAAAATAAAGATTTATTTCAAATTATATAATTGAATTAATTAAATGAATTTGTTTATACATTATTAGTTGAAGAGCTACGAAATAATAATGTTTCTCAGTTTCTTTTTTCATCATTGCTAGTGGGACCATCTGCTTGCTCTGAGTAGAAGTAATATGTAAACAAAACAAAAACTTAAAAAACCCCTTATTTACGTTAAAGGGTTTGCCACTATCTTAGCGATTTTAATACAATTTTATATAACTCAATGTTTTTTATTAAAACTAATTGTCAAATTCTAAGCAAAAAAAAAAAATGTGTTACATTAAAAAATCCTTAAATGTACCATAAATTAAATCAAATAAAAATTTCTTAACAATAAAAAATTAACAAAATTTCATAAAAATTATCATTTATAAATATTTTTCTCGTTTTTTTTTTATATTGCCGAGTACTTTATCATTTCAATTCTTTTTTTATTGTTTCCAACTCATTTCACAATAAATTTTTATATAAATAAAAATGTATATATATATTTATTTATTGTTGACCATGAACTCAGCATTAAAATGACCATAAGAAACAACAAAATAAATTGATTATTTTACAAATGAACAAAAACTTAAGTCAGTCATTCATCAATTAACAACTCAGCAGAAAAAAATAAAAATAAATAAAATTATGTATCCAAAAGAAACTCAAAACAAATAATTTATATTGATTTTTTTTTTTTTTTTGCTTTAACCACAACACAAAACTTAATTTAAAATTGTAAAAAAAAAAACGAAGAATAGAATTTGCTAATATTTGCTTTAATTGACTTTTCAGAATAACAAGTCAACAAAGTATACTTTTTTCTTAAGAAATCACCTTATTTAAATAAAATTAATGAAAGAAAAAAATTAAGAGAAAATATAAAATACGGATTTTTTTGCGGTTTATTTAGAGGTATTTTAAACAATTTTTTAAAAAAGATATAAATTTTGATAATTTTTTTTTTTTAATAAAAATATGAATTGTAAATAAAAAACTATTTCTATTTAAAAGCAGAGATGTCAATATTTAAAATACAAGTCTTGATAAAAAAAAACTGCTTGAAATTAAAGATTTATTTATATATTTATTTAAATAAATAATTAATTTCACTTTAGTGATTTTCTGTTCACAACACGTGATAGCTTTTCTATTTAAATCTAACACTCTCGTAAAATACAGAGTCACAAATATATAAAAAAGACTACTAATCAAAAAAAAAAAAAAAAATAAAATAAAAAAAATATATATATATATATATTTATATATATATATATATATATATATATATATATATATATATATATAATTTTTTTCGGCATAAATAAGAATATAGTATGTATACATTTCCCTATTTTTAATTTTTGTTGTTTTTTAAGACTATTACAATTGTTCTTTTAGAATTTATAAATAATATTTTGAAACTTGTCAACTCTTGCCAATTAATATATTTTATCAAACACACCTTGAATTAAATAAAAAAATAATAAAATAATAGCTATATACTCATGTGTAAGATATTTTTATTACTTAGAAAAAAAAATAATGTCGTATATTTTTCAATTATATTTTACTGTTTTGTGCTGATTACAAAAATATTTTTAGAACGTTTTTTATACACAATATTTTAATTTGTGTTTATATTTGTTGTTTGTTTTTTCATAAACAAAAAATTAATTGTCAAATTTTAAGTTTATTTTAAATAGCCAAAAGAAAACATTAATATATAAAAACAAAAAATTAAATGGAAATATAAATTGTAAAAATAGAAAACAATTAATTAATTGTTTAGCTAATTTTTTTAAAATTTAGGAGCAACACAGTTTATTTCAAATTAAAGAAAATTGTTTATACTGATAAATATATTTTTTAGTATTTCATAGAAACAATTTTGGAATTATTTTAAATAAATATACTTTTCACGAGATTTTTAAAATTTTGTTTAATAATTATTTATTTTTATTCAATTAAAGTATTAAATATTTAATACTCTGAGTCAAGAAAATAATAGTGTTGGAAAATAAAGTAAAAAAATTGACGACATTGTTATTTTGCTCAGAGAATAAAATAGCGGTTGCAAAAAACAGAGCTTCCGTATTGGAATAACTACACTAGACAAATTTTTATCAAGACAGAAGTTACCCCAGGTCTACAACTGAGATTAACGCTGATATAATATGTGAGATAACGCCGGCAGAGGAGAGTAAACATTTTGTTTATATTATGTTAAATCTTAAATAAGGGGTACACGTATTCTAATTAATCCTATAAGATATTATTATTTTCAATCAGTTACAGAGTAAACATGTCCTTTTTATTTAAGCAATTCACTTTTTTAACACAATTTTTATAAAAATGATTTTTAACATGTAAAACAAACACTAAAAACAAACAATTTTACAAAGTAACATTGTTTTTCAATAATTTCCAAAAAATACACATGCACACACACAAGCAATCTTTCGTGTATGTGTATGTGTATTTTTTTTTTTTTTTTGACAGTTCATCTTATAAGATGGTTGTGAAGAGAAATCTCATCACAACAACCTCATAATGCATCTTATAATACTAATATTTGAATCTACACGTGAAATAATTCTCTCAGAGAGCGAATTTGACACTCTCTAATACAAAAATCTTACATATTATGTTACGTCTAGACGGGCTGTTAAAATTAGTGCAAATCTATACAAGGTAACCTCAGTTAAACAGCTGATAACAATTTTTGTTGTTACAGCTGTCAAACTGCATAAATAAAAAAAAAACATTATTTAATTGTTATATTAGTGCAAATGTTTCAGCCTTTCATAATTTCGCGTTGATTTTGACGTTTGTCTGGATAGCAATCGTCTAATATAGACAATATGTTGGAAGATTTTAATATTTCTTGCCTTTAAAAATAATAAAACATGCGATTTCAAAAAAATATATTATCTTATTCGAAGTTTTCTTTAATATTTTATTTAAAATTCTGAACATATAAATAAAATTAGGAACAAAAATGTCCAATAAAAAGCATAAATTTTATGAAATAATTTTAAAATTTATATTTTTAATTTAAAGCCCTCAGAAATTTAAAGAATTTAAAAATAAAATATTTATTTTGTATAAAAAATACATAATAAACCCTTAGTAATAAAATTTCAGATGACAAGCAACTATAAAACATTTTTATATCATTTACATATTTCTATCTTTTTTTCATACTTCATGTTATGTGGTTTGTTTAATAAAAAAAACTAATTTACATAAAAATGCAAATATCTAAAGCAAAAAAAAAAATAAAACAACAAACCGAAGAAGAAAAAAAATATGTAAAAATGCGAATCAAATTAAAAAAAAAACTGAAATTGAGACTACAAAAAAGATAAACAACAGATCTGGTAACAACCACCAGACATCAAAAAGGAGATGCAAAATAATTTTTTTTTTTTTTCTCCCAGCAAATGAAACGTGGCGACATTGTTACAAGAGAAAATTAATATTCTCTTAGCAAATCATTCATATGTAAATATGGTTACCGTAAGAAAAACAATAACATGAATTAACAAAAAAATTTAATAATTTTTTTGATTGTCCTCAAGATAAAAAAAATAAAATAATAAAAAGTTCCAACCTTGATTTTATTTAGATTTTATAGTCATTATTTTATTACAATTATTATTATTATTATTTTTTTTTTAACTTTATTTATTTATAAATGTTAATTTACTTTTATTATGCTAGCAGAAGTTTATTTTTTGTAATTCTTTTATTTGTTAGAAATCTTCCAAATATAACCTTCATGCTTGAGTGACTGCAAAATGTTCAATTTCAGTTTCATTGTCTTGATTTTAGAAGCCTAAAATATCAAAAAGAAGAAAAGTAAAGGCCGATAATATAATTAAAACAATTTAATAAATTTTAATTTAAAAAATAGTTCTTTTTCAAACTAAATACTTCTTTTGAAAATATAAACTTTTTATAATTTTTTTTTTTTTTTTTTTGAAAATTGTCACTTTTAATTTGGAAATTTAGATTTATTTTATTTTTAATTTGGTAAATACTTGTTTTTAATTAACATATTTTTTATTGGACCTTTTTACATCTTAAAAAAAAAAAAAAAAAAAATGTTTGAAGAATTTTTACTATTTTTAAACTGTATTTTTTTTAATTATGTTTTTTAAAAAATTTAGTTTTTTTTTTTTTTTTTTTTTTTTTTTGTCAATTAGTATTTTATATATATATATATATATATATATATATATATATATAAATTTTTTTTTTTTAATTGTTATTCTTTGGCACTTTATTCTCTTAAATTGGACTGTTGAAAATTTTTAGTTTTTCAAAATTATAATTATTTTATTGTGTAATTTTGTATTCTTTCTTAATTCCATTTATTTATTTATTTTATTTTTACATTTTCAAAAATTTGGTACTTTTGCAAATTTAACACTTTTTTGATATTTTGTAATTTTTCGAAGATTGATACTTTTTTCAGATTGGCACTACTTACATTTTTTTTCTTAAAATTATTACTTTTTGGAAAATTGTAATTTCTTTTATGCAGAATTGTTTTTTTTTTTAACTTTTTTTCTTTGTTGTTAAATTTGACTTTCTAAATTGATACTTTTTTGGAAATTTGTTTCTTTTTTTAATTTGGTTCTTTTGATACCTTTTTGGAAATTTTGTACATTTTAAAATATTGGTACGTTTTTAATTTGATACTCTTACTCTTACTACACTAGTTTTTCTCGGAAACCAGATAAAAACTGCAAAAATAATTATTTATAAAACAAAAAATATAAATTTTTTAAGTTAAAAAATATTTGGATTAATAAATTTTTTACAATAAATTTATTTTGAAATTCAATTAAAGCATTTTAGTACAAAATCCAAATCAAATATAAGTGAATTTAGAAGTTGTCAAGAAAAGTTTATGTCAGTGAAAACTAGTTTATGGTTCTTTATTTTTATTTCTTAAGCTTATAATCTGAGTTTAGTTTCTGAGTGTATTAAAGGAGAGACAGGATATATACTCACAGGTGTAGGTAAATGTGTTCTTATTAGACAGTTCGTTAATATTGTTTCCAATTTAAATCGTTAGAAATTACAAAAGAAATAAATTTATATAAAATACAAAAAGAAAAACAAATGTTTTTCAATTTAGACAGTTAACTAAAGGTATTAAAGTTTAATATAAATTTTAAATTATAAGAAATAATAAAAATAGAAAAATTTTATTTTATAGAAAGCATTATTTTAAATGTTCATTTATTTTACTTTTTCTATAAACAAATATAGTTTATAATATTATACTTCCACCATCCATTAAAAAATATTTATTAATAAAATATTTTTTTCTAAAAAAGTAATTTATTTCAATTGTTCAAAATCATTATTGTGATCATCATCATCAAGTAGAAATGTTTGTATAATGCAATAACAATTTATTTGTTTATATGCAGGAAAAAAACAGGCATCTACTCATCTGCTATTAAATCAAATTGTTTTCATTTTTTTTTTTTTGTTTTTTCTTTGCCATAAAATGTGTAAAATAAATTAAAACTGTTTGTTTGAATAACAGCAGCAGCAGCAGAGAAATTGAAAATAATGGCGAAGGACAGAAGCTGCAAAGTTTTATTTTGTTTTGTTTAGGTTTTACTATTTTGCTAATAGAGAAAAATGATGTCAATAGACTTTTATAAAAACACAAACAAACAAGAAAAAGAAGCATTTTTTCATTTAATTTAATTTCATTTTCATTGTATATTTTTATAAATTTTTTTTGTTTAAAATCATCTGGTAACCATAGTTGCCAGATAAATTTGGTGAAAATCGTAAAATTTTCAGAAAAACTTCGTCAAAATCGTCAAGTCGACTATCTGAAATCGTCAAAAAATCGTTAACATCAAAAATTTAATTTTTTATATGTTAATGAACATTTTCTAAGCTTTTTTTAAGAAAACTTTATTTTTAAGAAGAAATTAATAAAAATTACATTAATATAATGTTGTCGGCCTATTATATACCGTCTATATTAGATATGAATTGGTGTTTAAACATCATGTTAAAGCATCGTTTTTGAAACATTAAACAGAAGCCGTCTACATTTACTATTAACATGATGTTAATGTTAGGTGCAGACGGGTAGTTATGAAAGTCAAGTAGTATCTAAGGTGTGCGTTCAAATAAAATATAGCACATATTTTTTTTATAAAATATGAACGGAATAATTTAGGATTGAAATCAGATCAGCTACTTCAAGCATTTCTTCACAGTTTTTTATGATATATTATTTTATCTAAAAATTAATTGCAAACTAGATTATTTTTAATTTTTTAAGTATAACCTGAAAAAAATTTTAATTTTTTTTTTTTTCGAAAGTAAGAATTTACATAGAGTATATCCATTTAGGCCATGGAAAAATATTAAAAAATGCGATATTCGATTTTTGCAATTGTTATTTGAAAAAATAAGTAAAAAATATGCCTCACCTTCCTTATACCTAGTAGCTTTCAAGCCTACTAGGTCCAAATAGAGCACCTTTTTAATTTTGAGCCATTTTTTGATCATCAATAGAGCTCTTATATGAGAAAATGAATTTTTTCAAAATTTTCTAAATTCTATTACTCAAAAGCTATGATCAGTTTTAATATTGTCTTATCTGCTCTGAAATATTTAAGACAATAGCTTTCGAGCCTACTAGGTCCAAATAGAGCACCTTTTTAATTTTGACCCATTTTTTGATCATCAATAGAGCCCTTATATGAGAAAATGAATTTTTTCAAAATTTTCAAAATTCTATTACTCAAAACCTACGATCAATCTTAATATTATCTTTTCTGCTCTGAAATCCTTAAAATAATAGCTTTCGAGCCTATTAGATCTAAATAGAACACCTTTTTAATTTTGATCCATTTTTTGATCATCAATAGGGCTCTTATATGAGAAAATTAATTTTTTCAAAATTCTATTACTCAAAATCTATGATCAATCTTAATATTATCTTTTCTGCTGTGAAATCCTTAAGACAATAGCTTTCGAGCCTACTGGGTCTAAATAGATCACCTTTTTAATTTTGACCCATTTTTTGATCATCAATAGGGCCCTTATATGAGAAAATGAATTTTTTTCAAAATTTTCAAAATTCTATTTCTCAAAACCTATGATCATTCTTTGATCATCAATTGGATCATCATATAAAGATTTTTTGAGAAATAAAAATTTTTAAAAGTATTTATTTTATACACATATTTCTGAAACATAAGGTAGTTTAAAAATCATAGTTTTTAATTATATATATATTTTTTTTATTCAAACACTTAAATTATAATAATTTTAATGAAAAAAAGTAATACAAAAATGCTATTAACATTTTCAAAAATGTAAACAAAAGTGCAGCTAAATCTATTTTGTTAAATAAAAGTCATTAACATTTTTAAAAATGTTATTAAAATTGAAAATAATCAAATTCTGCTAACATAACAGTCTTTGAGTGAGAGAACTGTAGGTAGCATGAAATTAAAAACGTAGTTAAATTTCGTAGCTATGTTAAGCTTTTTTATTACCCAGAAATGTAATAAAATGTAAATGTAAAAAAAATCAATTTTATTTTGTACATTTTTTTTTTTTTTTTTTTTTTTTTTTAGTGCCATGAGCATGCGGACAAACGACTGGATTTCAAGAATTCGATCTGCTGTTAAATCTGACATATCTCTAAAAGATATTGTAAGCAAGAAAGATATTTAAAATTAATGGCAGCAAGAGTTATTACGAAAATTTTGTGTTATGTTTTATTACAACGCACACTTTATTAATACTGATGACATACTTATGCATAAAAATGAAGAATATGTAATTTTGTGTCGCAAACAAAAAATAAGTTATTTACCTTATCTCTTGAAAAGTTATGAAAAACACTTAGGCCTTTTTGTAAGCCCATTGACTATATATAAAATTCAATTTTGTATAAATTCATCAAAAATGTCTTTGGACACTTATTGCCTGTTTTTATACCACGAGAGCAAAAACGACTCGACTAACTTATATTTAAAACAAAAACAAATTTTGAAATTTTGTTTTTGTTTTAAATGTAAGTTAGATGAGTCGTTTTTGCTCTCGTATTGTAAAAACAGGCAGTTAGTAGTACTATTAGAATTTTCAATGCCTTGATTATGAAGCGATTTTTTTTATAAAAATTACAAAGGGGTTTTAGCCTTTTGAAAAGTGTTTATTCGCCATTTCATAATAAAAGTGTTCATAATTGAATCGAATATAATATTATATTGGTTCCCATAAATCTTTTCTATAAATAAAACGTTTACATTGACAAATTTAAGATTTTTATTTTAATTTTTAATATTTATATACCAACTTATTTACTTTCAAGGAAAAATATGTATAAAGAATGTTGAAAATATTTTTGAATCTGCTTTAAAAAAAAACCGTCATATTTGGACAAAAATCGTCAACAAGCCATTTTTAGAATCAAAAAACACAAAATGACGATAAATCGTCAAATCTGGCTACAGTGCTGACATATATAACACTAAAAGCGTAGACATTTTAGAGGACAAAAATAATCTCCAAGAAGAGAAAGAATTGGAGAGATAGCGGATATAATCTAGCAGAGCTGCCACCTGATTTTTAAGGGAAATAAAAAAAACTAAAAATTAAAGACTTAGGGTTTTAAAACTGTTACTAAAAATTAAAAAAAAATTAACTTTATTAATTTCCTTCATCTATTGGACATTTAAGCTCCTCATATTTTTAAAAAAATGAATAAATTCTTTTCCTTATCTTGTTTTTTATTTAAATATATAATTTTTTTCATCTTATTTCTTTTATTTATTTAATTTCTTGAAATTGAATTTCCGCAAACCTCAACAAATGCACTCTAAAAAAAATCTATTTTCCATTTTTATGTTTGCTTTTTTCCATTTTTCTTTCAATCCATTTTCCAACGTCAGCATCTATTATAATAGAAAATTGCTGAATTGTGTAGTTGCAAACAGCATTTTATGGTTTAGACATAATATTTAAACTCGACTGCATAGAAAACTTTAATAATAAAATACAAAGTGAAACCATATAGAAAATAATCGAAGGGGGTATATAAATGACGTGAATTTATGGCTTTAGATGTATTTGCAAAAATTTGAAAAAATACTTCTACTGAAGAGATAATGTCGTAGAAATAGAAGAAAAATTAATTCATAGGAGATTAAAAATGCAAACAAATATTAATCAAATCGACAAAAATATTAAAGAAAATATCATGTTTTAAAAATAATTTCAATATTATTTTTTCTTTTTTAATATACTCAAAGTTTTTAATTATCAAACTATTTTCTGGTTTGACACAACTTATAACATGTATGATGCAACTGCCTAAATATAGCTTATGATCGATCTTTATAAATTAAAAATTTTAGGAATTTTCTTATTATTTTGTAGTATTTTTAAAATACTAAGAATTTTTTAATTTCTTCATAAAAATTTTTGATCGCTGAATCACACTGCTGCTGGCAAGTACTTTCCCTTTAAACATTTAATAGTTTCACAGCTATCCCACTCATTTTCTTAATTTCTAAGAAAATTGCGGGCTAGTTTTCAAGTGCTTTTTTAAAAAATCTCTTAGCTGACCACATTGTGAAATGTATTTCATTATCTTTATTATTTTAAATAAGTATAAATAATATCCAAGAGGATTTTATTTTAAGGTTTCTTAAATTTATTAAGTGCCACATTTTTAAACGCTATATAGTTTTTTCCGCTCTTAAAAACTGAACAAATTTATAAATTATGTGCCGAGTTAGAAAAAATAATGTATAATCTTTTAAAAAACTATATTTTTTATAAATAAAATTTAAATGAAAATAACACTTTTTTAATTGCAATTTCCAACAGATTTGTGCAAAAGCTAAGTTCATAAGTTATCTGCGAATGTTTAAAAATCGATTTTTATTCAACAAACATTTACGGTCGTCTGTCTTTGATTATAAACTTATCCTACAAGTTGACTTTAGAAATATAAATTTCAAACTTGAACTATTTTAAATATTTTAACATATTAATAAGAATTTCAAATATATATATATATATATATATATATTTAAAGAGAAAAAATAAAAAATGCCAAGCGAAAATTTTCTTATAAAAACATTTTTCTTTTTTCTTATTCCCTTATTGAAAATAATTTATTATTTTTATATTCAATATCGTATACTGTCACTTGCGTATATTTATTAAAAAAAAAACATTTTTTCCTAGCTTTCTTTGCACTTTTATAAATTCTAGTTTACATTTTTTTTAATATTATTTTTTGCTGCTCATATTTCTGGCTCGTAATACTATTTGTTTTTGTAAATTGATTATGAAAGAGTATGGCTGCCAAGCAAAAAAAAATGTTTTAAATAACGTGAGTTCATGTTATTTATTATAATTCTAGTAGAAAAGTAAAACTGTCACAATAAGAGCAAAAAATGTAAATAGCTTTTCTTTTTATTATTTATATATGAGTGTATTATTTTTCGATTCTGTTGTTATTTTATTTTAGTAGACGCTGACGTTGGCTTTTGTTTTGGTGCATTTTTTTCATTAAAATTTGTTTTTAATTTTTGGGGTCGTTGTAGTGCAAACGACAGTTGAAAGGTGATTTTATAATAAAGACATACACAATACAAACTATTTTGTATGTTGTTTTTAATGAGGTATTAAATTGATAATGATTATGCAAAAAAATATATATTGTTATAAAAAAAAAAAAATATAATATATATATATATATATATATATATATATATATATATATATATATTTAAAATCAAAATCTGATAATTTTGATGAATCATGGCTTTAGAAACTTATCGCAGTTCCATATGTTGAACAAATTTTGAAAGTTTGTATTCTAGTCTATACTCCCGTGTGTAGTCTATTGTATTATGTATTCTATTCTATTCTATTCTATTCTATTCTATTCTATTCTATTCTATTCTATTCTATTCTATTCTATTCAATTCTATTCAATTCAATTCAATTCAATTCTATTAAATTCAATTCTATTCTATTCTATAGTCTAATCTATAGTATATATAGCCTATAGACCAATTTGGAATATTTTAAAGAATTTAATAATTATTTTATTAAAAATTTAGTCTTTTAGTGAATACCACTATTACTCTCTCTGGCATATTAATGTTACTGGCAATAGATGTAATTTTAAACATACACCACTGTCGCAGTATGACTACTAATCTATAGTATATATAGCCTATAGACCAATTTGGAATATTTTAAAGAATTGAATAATTATTTTATTAAAAATTTAGTCTTTTAGTGAATACCACTATTACTCTCTCTGGCATGTTAATGTTACTGGCAATAGATGTAATTTTAAACATACACCACTGTCGCAGTATGTTGTTTACATGGGTACTGAAAAACAACAATAACAATAAACCTTTTCAACTTTTCGAAGCATCTATGTAAGCTAGAGACTTAGTTCTTTCACAGAAAAATCGGAAATTTTTTAAAGAATTTTTGTGTTGAAAAAGTGAACAGTATTAATCGAGTTATAGGTCAAAACGAGTTATTCGATTTTTTTTAAGCTCCTGTATAAACTATGGAATATGCATAAAACTATCAGAAATATTTTTTTCGAATTTCGGTTTTTTAAATCAGTCCATAAAATCCATCCATCCATAAATTCTTAATTTAATATTGTCTTACATTTGTAAAACATTTGTTCTTCACCTTAAAGATATGCGAACTTTTGTAAAATTCCAAAGCATTAAAGTTATTATTTACCTGTGCGCTTTGCTAACCTATTTGATGCGATAATTGATATTTACTTTACGTGGGATCTATTACTCTCCCTGGACATATCCACCTTATTCGAAATTTCATATGAAAATTACTTTTTAAACTTTTAAGACTTTTACAGTAATAGTCCTTTAAATGAGAGAAATTATTCATACACTGAATGAATGAATCAAAATTTTATTTAAAAAATTCTAAAAACCAAAAAGAGTTTGGAAATAGCCATGGAAAAGGTTGAAAATTTAACTTTTTGTAATAGCAGCTCATATAGTAAGTACCATTAATTTTCTTAGTATTGGTATTTTTGAAACCTATTTGTTTGAACCTTATCTGGACAATTAGGGTAGTAATAATTAAAAATACTTCTTCCTTCATCTCTCCGCTTAAGTTACGATTTTATTTCCTAGTTTTAAGATATCTGCCCTTAATTTTCTTCTAATTTTCATTACAATTTATTTTGTATAACTAAATGGTTCTTTAAATTCAGATTTAGATTTTTGCATTTTAAAGACAAATATCATAAGTACACTTCATTATCCCAATCTGGCATCAAGAAATCTTCCTAGTGTTGTCCAAGACTTCATAATAATATGGGCAGATCCATCCTTATTTTTCAAATGCAATAATAATTTGAATAGAATTTAATGAATAGAATATTACAGCTGAGAATTTTTTAAGCATCTACCTTCCATTATGTAACAAAAAATTGAACATGATAACACAACACTTTTACGCCAAACTCGAAATGGAAGTAATTCAAAAACTTCTTTTGTTTATTAAATTAAGAAATTAAAAAAACGTAGCCATGATACACCAAGAAGACAATTATTGGGAACTAAATAACAAAAGTAGGAAACCGCACTTTATTTTGTCCGACAGTGTATTTTCTTTGTATGGGGGCTACCCTCCCCCTGGACCTAACCGCCCTATTTCCGTTTCATCAATGCGAAATGATAAGGTAAATGTTCCCACGAAATTTGAGGGATCTCACTGTAATATTTCCTTCGATACGCCATAATGAATATTGGGGGTACTACTTCATATAAATATCATATTTTAATTTAGGGACACACAGGATGATGCAACATTATACAACATTATACAGTGCAAGCACTATCTGTGCGTCAAATTTCATGTAAATAGCTTTCAAAAATAGGCGTAAAATATGGGTGTGACGCCCAATCGAGATCTACAATAGCCTATAACCACTTTCGGCACTGGTTTCATCTGTGTATCAAATTTCGTGAAAATCGGTTCAGTGGTTTTGACGTAACTGATACACAAACAAACATACCTACACCTCATTTTTATAATATATACATATAAGGATTTATAAAATCTTGATTCTATTTAAAATTTATATGAAAATAGATATAGTATAAGTAAATATATTTGTAATTACATCTAATATAATGTACTTCATTTTCATATAAGCATCTCAATACGGGTGAGGGTATAAAAGATTCGGCACAGCCGAATATAGTACATTAATTTGTAATTGTTTCATTTGTTGTTGCTATTAAATAGAAAAAATACTTTTAAATGTAATTTCTTTTTATTTTAATACCTTAACTCATTGCAAACAAATGTGAATGTATTATTTCAGTGTCTTTATTAAAACTATTTGCTAAAAATAGTTTTATTTTTTTTTTTTTTTTTTTTTTTTTTTTGTAATGACATGCAATTTACCCTATAGTGTTTTAGTGGTGGCGTAACAAATTAACATTTTTTTTTTACAACAATGTTGAAAGTGAAATTGGTTAATAGTTTTGTTTCCAATAAAATATTTCTTATTTTTTACTTACTGTTATTAAGGAAATTTAAAGAAAAAAAATCAATATTTACCTGGAAAAAGAGAAGAAAAAATAAAATCAGTTAATATAATTTTAATTAAAAAATATAATTAAAATAAATAAAATTAATGTAGTTCTAAAGTACCAAGACTAGTGAGTAATTTAGTTCATAGACTTGTGTATAGTCTATAGACTAGAATATTATCTAGTCTATAGACTAGACTGTAGTCTAGTCTATAGTCAACTAGACTATAGTGCAGACTATAGTCTATAGTCCTGAATGTAGCCTATTCTATAATCTATAGTCTAATATTTAATCTATAGTCTGATATATAGTCCAGTCTATCGTATAATCCATAGACTAGTCTACTTTACCACCCCTCCCCCTAATTCCCATCAAAATGCTGGAAAATTTCTAATGAAACTCTTCAGGTTCTTTTATACATAAAGACAATAAACACCTTAAAAAGGAAGTTCATATAATTAAAATATATGTATAACTTAAAAAAACGCAGGGTACCACGTTATAGTCCGTTTTGAAAACCGTTTTCAAAAGTTATTTCGATGAAAATTTTATTACTAAAATTTTTCATATTAGTAATAAAAACTGGCACGGTACTAAATATTCCGCTCAGTACCAAATGAGGCATAATTATTTCCTTAATAACATCATAAAATAAAATGGTAAAGTCATTCTGATACAATTTTTTCAGCTTATTTCATTCAGAAGATTTATAAAAATCAGCCAAATATAACGGAAAATTTATTTCAAATGCATTTGCTGACTAAAACGTTAATTCAACATTATTTTTAACTAATAACAAATTTAAAAATTATAAAAACAAACATTATGAATTTTTGCGAAAAAAAATATGCAATGTTATCACTTTTTATGAAAAAAAAAAAAAAAAAATGATTTTATTAAAGACAGTGTCGGTATTGAGACAATATAATCTTGTTTTTAATAAAAATAATCATTATATGAACAGATTTAAGAAATCTTAAATTCAAAACTTCAACAAGTTTGGTGCGGAAACTTTTATAACGATCGAAAAAATTTAATATCGCGTTTCTTAATATTTTTTCATATCCTATAACGCTACGCCCTGTGAATTTTTATATTCGCAAAAATTGTAAAAAGCTATTCCCCTAATGTACACATACAATATAAATTATACTTACAGATAAAGTCCATTAACTCAGTATCTATTTAATGAATGTGAAATACAAACAAACACACATAAAAATTACAGGCCTCTAGCATTAAATAAACGCAATTTCCGTAATATTTTATAAAATATTTTCACATCAATGTTTACTATTTTTTGTTGTTATTTTATTTTCATTATTATTATTTTTATTTTATTTTCCTTTAGAGGCTTTATAATATCACAGTTCTATAAACACAGATAATTTTTTTAATAAAAAATTATAATAAAATAATAAAAAGAAACGGACGATAATAATACGAATATTTGTAAACCAAGTATAAATGTATCTGTCTGTCCTTTTGGCAGTTGCTATGAAATATTGTATGAGATTAAAAAAACCCTCTAGTATTGCCCATAATACATACAACTACATAATAAATAATTATTTTTGTAGTTATTGTTGCTGTTGCTGCTGAACAAATATTAATAATAGATCAATGGAAAAGGTATGTACATATTGTAAATCTATGCCACCTCTCTATACCCAGAGTATGTAGAGTAAATGAGAAGAGTCATTATTATTTATTTTTTATTTTTTTATTTTGTTAACATACATTTTTACATTTCTACAAAAATATAAACATACCCAAACAAAATGTGGTTTTTTTATGATTATAGTATTTTAAATTGCTTTTCAACGGTCAAGGTTGTGTATGAAAAAAAAAAAAAATATTGTATAAATATATAAAATTCAACACAATTAACAACATTTTAAATTATTTTCATATACATTTATATGTATGTATGTATGCATGTATGTATGTATGTATGTGAAGAAAAAAAATACAATCAACTGAAAAAATAAATAAAATAAAATATTTAAACGATACATTGACGTTTTTGTTTGCCCGGCTGGCTGACTGGCTGGCTGGTTGATTTATATTATATTTATATATTATATATATGCATATATTTTTTTATCGATTGTATAAATAAGTACATACTTATTTTGTTTATCTACCCACCTCACCATTCTCTTTTCTCTCCTACTTCTAAAGGCATACAAATATTAATTGTTGCGGGATAAAACAAGAAACGATAATTATAATCAATTTTTATTAAAAAAATAATCAAGATATTGTTTATATATAAAAAATGTTCGTTATTTATATTTAAAGACGGTGGGTCCGTAGAATACTTTAAACAAATGATGAGGAAATTATTCCTTGTTTCAAAGCACAAATAAAACTATATAATGTAAAAATTATAAGTTTTTTTTTTTCATTAAAAATTTATTAATAATTTCCCAAAAAAGTTTGTTTTGTATTTTGCAGCAATTTGACAATTAACAAATTAATCACGGATCAATAAGTCAAAATCCGTGAATTTTCGAACTTCCCTCGTAGTTATATGAAATGCAACACTATTCAAATCAAGTACCACCTGTTAATAGACTACTGTCAAATTTTGAGCAAGTGTCGTCATTTAATTTGCATTGTTCGAAACATACAATCTCGAGTATTTTTCTAAAAATGGAAAAAAGCAAATTTCGAGTGCTAATTAAAATACTATGGGGACACTGCACCATCGATTTCAATGGTAAAAAAGTGATTTACTGACTTTCGTTGTGGTCGCACAAGTACAAATGACGCTGAAAGTTCTGGATGACCAATTGAGGTCAGTATACTCGAAAATGTCGAAAAAATCCACGATATGGAGTTGGCAGACCGAAGAGTAAAAGTGAGTGAGATTGTTGATGCCATAGGTATTTCATATGGCAGTGTGGTTTCGAATTTAAATGATCACCTGGGTTTAAGAAAGTTATCTGCAAGATGGGTGCCGCGTTTACTCTCAATTGACCATAAATGTAAACGTGTGACAACTTCAAAGGTTTCTTTGGAGTTGTTTAACCGCAATCCGAATGAGTTTTTGCGGCGTTTTGTAACTGTGGATGAAACATGGATCCATTGCTGTACTCCGGAGACCAAGCAGCAGTCTAAAGAATGGGTTTCTCCGGGTGAACCTGATCCGAAGAAGGCCAAGGTAAGTTTGTCGGCCAATAAGGTGATAGTAACAATTTTTTGGGATACACGCGTGATAATCCACATCGATTGCCTTCAAAAGGGAAAAACAATATGCCAACCTATTAGATCGATTTAATAAGGATTTAAAAAAAAGCGACCCCATATGGCCAATAATGCACGGGTTCATACGTGTGCAGCCTCAATGGCAAAAATTGGGCTACGAATTGGTGCCTCATCCGCCATATTCTTCGGATTTAGCCCCTATTGACTTCCTATTTCCAAACCTACCATTTTTTATGCAAAGTATGTAAATGACGATACTTGCAAAAAATTATATATATATATATATATATATATATATATCAAAAAGTACTAATTACAAAATAAAAGAAATGTTATATTCACTTTTACAAGAAAAGTTGTCAAAAAAAAAAAAATAATAATAAAAATAAAAAAAAATAATAAAAATAAAAAAAATTTAAAAAGTACTAATTAAATGTTTTTAAAAAATTACAAAAAATACCATATTACACAAGTGAGAATGTTATATTCGGCTTGACCGAATCTATTATACGCATCATCTGCAACTTTTTGCGCACTCTAATTTTAAATTTCATCTTATTCGGTTGTACAAAATTTCGTTGTCCTTGATGCGTTTGTTAAAATTTTTTATTTATTAACCGATTTAAAAATAGCAAACAAACATGATAGAAATATTTCAGCCAAATTTCGCACCCCTAGGTGCTCCGCGCCGAGCCCTATCCTGAAATTTGACGAGTACCCAATATATACATGTATACTTTATTGGGTTTTAGATGAATATTTCGATATGTAACAAACGGAATGACAAACTCAATATACACCCATTTTTTTTTTTTTTTTTTTTTGGATGGTGGGTATAAAAATTAATATAAATACATAGGGAAATAAATAATTATTTATGTAGGACCCCAAAAAGTATATTCAGGGCCTTTTTAGAAAGGGGTGTCGAAAAAAAGATGTCCGTCCCTCCGTCCGTTCTTGTGTTAATATAGCGTTTATAAAGTCCCTTCATGATTTAGATATATGATATATACATCAGATGATATGTAAGGCTTCTGAGAATTTTGCTATTGAAATTCCCTAAAATCGACCTATAAATGACAATTATATCGCCAAAAAAAAATAGTTGTTTTTTTAGGTTATTTCAACTTTTTGGAGCCCCTACATATGTTTGACAGAAAATTCTGATTTTTTTTTTTTTTGCTGAAGATATAAATAGGAATAAATGAATGAATAAATAGGCCCTTTAGTAACTGAGATATTGCCCAAAATGCATTTTTGGACACTTTGAAGAGCATTTATAAGCTAAAGAGTTGGTTCTTGTGCCGAACGCTTTTGGGCCGAAGAAATCAACTAAATCGGTCGATAAACAAACAAGTTATCAAAACTTTATCACCAGCGCCAAATCTAGAAAAAACGAAAAAACTGGAAACAACCTCCGAAAGACAAAAAATTGCAAAAAAAAAAATAGGTAAAACCCAAATAAACGTTCTGTACAATAAATACACCTCCTTTATAAGATTCTGCAAACTCGAAAATGATCAAAAATATAAGCTTACCCAATAATTTTCCACTTTAAACATAAAAATCGCTAATATTATAAAATGTTTAAAAATAATAAAACATAAAATTTTATACATAACTGACTCATCACATTGAAATAGAAATTTTTAATTTAACAATGATAAGATTTTTTTAATACCAAAACAAACATTTTTATAAGCTATCAAACCTTTTTTAAAATTTATGGCGGAAAGTTTGTGTCCATTTTATATGCAAACAAAACCATAAATAATTAATAATATTTTTGAATAGTTAATTTAATTTTTATTCTCCTCAACACCAAATATTAAACTCAAATCATTTGAATATTTATAATTATAACGGTTCACAGATAAACAACAATTTTTTTAAAAAATTGTGTATTATACAATTTTAAATTATTATCTTTGTTGTAGACATGTGATGTTGATAATGAGCTAGTCATACGTGATATTTTTTTAAATTAGTTTTTTTTTTTTTTTTTTTTTTTTTTTTGTACAATGATAAAACAAAATAATCTACATAAATATTCATTGGTTTGTGTTGCTTTTTTATGGCCGGCCTTTAAGGCAATGAACTATTTTTAAATGATACTAATTTTATATATAAATATACAAACACACTTATAAAAGTTTTCTAAATGTTTGTCTATTATGCTAATTTTTTTGATTGATTTTTTTTGATGAAGTGTTTGAAAAAAAAAGAAAAACCTGAATTATAAACAATTAGATATTTGAATAAAAACAAAGCTGGCTGTTTGTCATTAATAATTGAAATTTTTGAATAATAATTTTTAAAACTTTCTCATCAAATATTAACACAAATTAATAATCAGGGTAATCAAAAATATGCTCTAAAAAGTGTTTTATTCGCATAAAATTGCTTTTAAAAATTGAAAAATATGCCGTTAGAATTAAAAATATAATCTTAATAGACTATTTTTTCTGGCTTTTTTTACGGATGTAGTTACTTTTTAACGACAACAACATACTGTCTTCATTACCAAAAAGTTGTTTAGTAACTACTTATTTACAATGTAATGTATGTAATTACTTTTTTATAATATTTTTGAAAATACTACTTTTATTGATTTTTTAATTCAGTTACCAATTCACATATCCCAAAAAGGGATAAATATATATATATGGAAAAACAAAATTTGCTTATGAATTAATTTTTAATCTAAAATTTATTATTTTAATTACATTTTTTTTTTTTTTTTTGCTATTAAGTTTTTGAAATTAATATTTTGTAACATCTTTTTATGATTAAAATAAAAAATAAAAAATTCTTTTTAAATACTGATACTACAGTGACTTCCGTAATACTTTAAAATCAATGAGTTATTAAACAGTTTGGAAGTAATTAGTTATCGTAATAACATCTAAGTAATGCCTTTCAGAAATGCCTACTAGTAATAATGTAGGGTAAGTAGTTGCCTCTAATGTCATGGCCAGGGAATCAAAAATATGCTCTATAAAAAGTATTTTATGCGCAATAAAAATGGTCTTAAAATGCTCGAAAAATATTATTTTTTCTGGCTAAAAATTTCTTAATTTTTAATTAGAAATCGTTAAAAAATATTTACATTTTGCACTTAGGAACATAAAAAAATTAATTTCAATTTATAAGATGAAAAATATTAGGGAATCGGATTCGAAAAACGTATAAAAGAAGATTTCACTAAAGGCAAATTATGTACAAATTCTATTGGATGAAAAAAGCTAAATTTGTCTCTTAAGTATAAAATATGGAAAATTTTACTCTTTTGTGTAACATATGCAAAATTATGCTCTTAAGTATAAAATGTGCTGTTAGGATCAAAATATGCAAAAATATGCTCTAACAAATCGATGCCAAAATTCATAAAATTGTCTGAAACGGATAAATAACTAACAGTTTGGAAAAATATGAATATGCATATTTTTGGTTGCCCTGGTCATCTCACCGTATTAAAATAATGAGTTATTCTGGTAATGTGTAAGTAGTGAAGAACCATTATATTAGCTTCTTAAGTCATCACATGGCAACCAAAGTTATTGCTGAGGAAATTAAAAAATTTCTATCAGTTTATAAGATTAAAATTACATATGTGACAATAAAAAGCAAAAAATCCTATTGGGTGCAAAATATGCAAAATTTTTCTCTTAAGTGTAAAATGCGCAAAATTATGCTCTTTAGTGTAATACATTTAAAACCATGCTCTTAAGTATAAAATATACAAAAACGTGCCATTCAAATTTCTAAAATGTGCTCTAAAATAAAGATTTTTCTATGAAAATATGACAAAATATGTTGCTAAGCCCAAAATATGAAAAATTGGTGCTAAACTTCTTAAAATTGTCTGATACGGATATATAACAATTTGCTTTATTTGAAGTCCAGGAAAAATATGATTTTGAATATTTTTAATTGCCCTCTTAATGATCATCACCAGCATTGATGTTGGAATAAAGTTTTTATAAGTTTAAATAAATATAAATTCTAGTTTTATATGAAATTTTTTTTGTAAAAAACATTATACTTCCAATTTTTGTAAGTTAAATTAAATAGAAATTCACTCAGAATGTTGGTTGTTGTCCTAAATTAGCTAAATGCGTTCCATAGAAAAACATTATCAACATTAAAAAAAAATATATTTTTTTAAGTACTTAGCAGAATTAAAACTTAATTGAAAAAAGTCATCAGATAAGAACAATTTGAATTAATTGACTTATTGTAAAATTATTTTAACAAAATAATTAAAATTTTCTTAAGCAAAATCACCCTCACATAAAAATTATTAATTAATTTATCATTTTCTCTTAAGAATTTTCTTTCATAAACATTTTAATTATTGCTGTATTTTTAAATATAAAATGTTTTAATTTTATGTTAAGCTTTAAATTTGGCAAAAATTCAAAAAAGTAAAAACAGCAAGACATAATAAATTTACAAATGAAGCATTTTCTTTTTATAAAATTAAAAATATAACAGAAAATTGTGAAATTCATGCCAAAGAAAAATATTATGAAAAATTAATTTATAACAAAAAAAAAAAAAACTTAGTTTTTTACTAAGCAATAAATAGAAAAAACTTGCCTTAAAACATTAAAAACTTTTTTACATATAATTGTTTAACACCATTTTTTTTTTTTTTTCAATTTATTAAAAAAATTATTTAATGGAATGTTTAGCAAAAAAAAAAAAAAATAATTAAAATGCCAATTTTTTTAGCCAAAAAAAAGAAAAGAAAAATTAAACTATTATTCTGTTTATGACATATTAAGATATTTTTGCTCAGAACTCCTAGTTGTATTAAACAATTTTTTTTTTTTATTTCCAATACCAAAATTCTCACAAACATTTTCAATATTTCGATGTATTACAAATAATCCTAAGAAGTCAGGGGCCTTCAGAATTGATATTTCAACATACCATAGGAAAGACGAATGGACAGGCACTGTTTTATGAAATTCCCTATGATCCATAAAGAAACTTTTGAAATATATCATTATACGACAAACTTGCCGACTATAATTAAAGTTATGAAAAGAAATTCTAACCACAAAAATTTCTAAATAAAAGTAAAAAAAATAAATAATATCACCCTACCAATACTTTGTAATCTTTTCTATCAAATTCTATTTTTTAATACTTTTATATCAACATATAAAAAAATCAAATCTATTATTTCGTTGATGATCTATTCAAAATAAATATAAATATTAATAATTTATAATAATACCTACTAACAACATTCTCAGTTCAATTGAGGTTCAAATCTTATCTTAGAGGAAGGCTTTTTTTCCAACGTTAATAATTGATTGATAAAACAAGCACAAAATAAATATAGACTATATATGTTTCCTTTTTAAAATTTTCTTTGTTGTTTTTATTTTATATGCAATATAAAAATATTAAATAGAATTTATTAGGTTTTCCATTATCTAATCTCAAAAAAAAAAAAAAGTAATAAAAGGTAATCTCGTGCTTGTTTATATAGCATTGCATTCAGACTAAATATTTTTTATAAATTATATTATTTGTATAGATAAGATTAAGTATTAAAATAATATATATATATATATATATATATATATATATATATATATATATATATATATACAACAGGAATTGACCTAATGGGTGTCCTAATGAACAAATAAAAAATGATAATAAAAATACAAGAATGTTGATAAAAGAAAACAAAAAATATTCAACTCATCCGATGTATGATGATAGACGTTCAATGAACTACAAAATTTTATTTAAAATAAAACTAATTTAAATAAATAAAAATATTAAATAAATTTTAAATCCATTCCTTCCTACTCGTATTCTAAACTCAAGAGAAATAATTATAATTATTTTTTTATTTATAATTTCTGTTTTGTTTTATATTTTAAATTAAGATTTTCATTAAAAGTTTTAAAAAGATTTAATCTATTAAACTTTAGACAATTATTTGAATTCTTAACTAACCCACGACAAAATTATTATTAGAAACTATATAAAGATATGTAACTTTTAATCAAATTAAAAAATTATAAAAATTCTGCAAATAATTAAAAAATATCCAATTATTTCCCTAGAGGAATAATATAAAAAAAATACGTTAATTACAATTTTTAATGAATTTGCAAAATTCTTATAAATAATTGCTACACAAATATTCCCCAAAAAAATTGGAAATTCCCAAAATAATCTTGAAAATTTTCCCATTATCCCTCAAACAAGATTATTATAAAAACTATTTTAATAAATTAAATTTTAAGAAAATTTTTTCAAAATTCTCATAAAAAAAAGGATAGATGAATTCCCAATAAAATATTTGAAATCCCCAAACATATCCAAAATACCCCATTACATGATATTTAAAATAATCTAAAAAATACGTTCAAAAAATACCTCATGGCATTAATTTCAAAACAAAATATCATATTTTTATACAAATTATATTTATAAGAAAAATTTCATTAAATAAATAATAAAGAAAAGTTCCCATAATGTTGATAAAAATCTCCAAAAACCTAGAGAAAAAATATCAACAATTTATTTTATTAACTGTTAAATTAGATGTAGAAAGTAATGCAAATTGAAAAATTAGCAATTCCTATAAATTTTAAAAAATCCGCAAAATACACTTTCACACAAAAATAACTTCTATTCAAAGAAGAACTATAAGAATTGATTAAAATTATTGTAGGAAATTATAAAAAATTAATTTGAATTAAAAAATTAACAAATTCTAGAAAAATTTAAAAAATTACAAAAATACCCACAATCAAAAATTATTCAAATTTACAGAAAAAATAATATATTCTGTAGTAATAATATAATATAATAAATATAACTTAAATATAGCAATTTCTAGAAAATTTTAAAAATTCCCCAACATACACCTCATAAAAAAAATTACTTCTATTCAAAGAAAAACTAAAATATTTTGTTTAAATTAACGTGGAAATGATAAAAATGTAATTTAAATTTAAAAAATTATCAGTTCCTAGAAAATGTTCATCACCAAATTACACTTATTAAAAGATTGCCTAGATTCAAAGATAGTCTTAAACATATTAAAAATAATAATCAAATAAAAAAAATAATAATAAACAATATTTTAAAAAATCGCTAAAGCTTCCCATAAAAATTAACCATATTTTATGAAAAACTTTTTTAAAATAAACAAAAACAACTTCGAGCGCTATATTCGGCTTGGAATCTTCACCACTTACCGACAAATAATACAATTTACGCCTTAGAGTGCGCTTTCATATTTTCACATTTATACTTACTAAAATAATCTACATTTTTTTTTTTCAAACTACAAAAATGTAAACACAAAATTAAACTACCATATCAAGCGTTACTTCCTTAAAAAAAGACTAATAGCTTCTGATGATTACTAAATTTATATACATATGTTTGTAGGTAGATATATGGTTATACAAAAGGCACTGAGTGTTTACAATGCTTCTATTTTCAACTAAACAATGTCCAAACATACATAAAAAAATTATTGTGTATATGCTTTCTTATACAAAATGATTTTTATATATGTTTTTGCCTATGAACCGATATGGTTAATTCAAATAACCGAAATTTTAAACAAATATTTACAACAGATTTGTACAAAAACGATTTCTGAAATTTATATAGAAGCTTCACAAAGTCCAAAACCCGCGTTTTGACCAATATCTCAGTTACTAATAAATCGATTTCGTTCATTGTTGCCGCAAAAACATTCCCAAAAAAGATTCCGAATTTTCTGTGCAAAAACAAAGTCTCTAACTTATATAGGGGTATAGAAAAGTAGAAAATAAACACGTTTTTAGATGCATTTTCGTTTTTTTTTTTTTTTTTTTTTTTTTTTTTTTTGGGATTATAATGAATATTCTCTATAATATGATGTATAAAATTCTCTATAATTTGATGTATATATTAGATAATTAAGGCTTCCTCAAAACTGATTTTAACTGACAGACGGAAAATGTTATATCAATAAGGTCAGGAAAATATATACTTTTTGGCCTTTACACCTGTGGAGAAGGGTATAATATTAAAATTTTTATTTAAAATTAAAAAATTAAAAATTTCCTGAAACATTTTCAATAATCCCCAAAATTCCACCAGCAGCAATTAACTATTCTACAAAATACTAATAGTTTTATTAAAATTAATGTAGACGAATTAAAACTATAATTTATATTAAAAAATTAACAATTCCGAGAAATGTACATTTTATTAAAATAAACATATAAAGAACAATAAATTAATTTTTAATAAAAGATTAAAAAAATAAATTCCTAGAAATTCCCATTTCAAAAATGGGAATTTCCAACAATTTTTGTTAAAATAAAAAAAAATAAACCTAAAAAAAATAATTTCAAATTTAAAAATTCGCAACAACATTTTCATAAATCTCCAATATTTCCCATACAAAAGTTTCTTATTCTTACATTCTATGAAAAACGAAAAATTATTAAAATAAACGCATAAATTAAAAAAGGATTAATTTAAATTAATTTAAAATAAATTTTTTTTAAATTTCCAAAATACCTCCATTTAAATTATCTTATATATTTAAAGAAAGCTGACAAATTTTATTAAACTAAATGTAAAATATTAAAAAAATAAATTAATTATTAAAAAATTATATTCCCAACAAAATTAAAAAAAAACCCTACAACTTCTTAGACAATACATAATTACCTTGTATGTAGGAAAATCTAAACAAGCTTAGAAAAATAATTGAAAAAACAATAATTTGGAATAAAAAATGTATAATTTTCTATAATCCCTAAAATTTCTTTTTCAAAATTTACCTATATTAAAAAAAAAAATAACAAATTGAATGAAAATAAAAAAATAAACGAAAATTCCCAGAAAAATTTACAATAATCCCCATCACTTTAAAAAAAAGAAAGAAAAACTATTATTACTGAACTAACTAATCATTAAAAAAATAATAATAAAGAATATACCCCATTTAAAGAAAATAAAAAAATTGTAAAGATACAATTGTAAAATTTAAAATCTAAAAATTAAAAATAAGAATTTCTAGAAACTCCTTAATCCCAATTTAACAAGATAAAATTAAAAAATATATACAAAAGTAAAAAATAAAATATAAAAAATTTTCGATCTTATAATGAAAATTTTGTTAATTTTATCAATTCTTTAAATAAAAAATTGTTAAAATCGAAAAGAATAGTTTTATAATAATTAACATTTCGTAATTAAAAAGTAAATAATATTATTATTTACTAAAGTTGGACAAATATATTTATGGACTATTTTTTATTTATTTTTTTTTTTTTATTTGCTTTTTCCTTTTAAATTGCTATACATAGGTAGTTTAGTTTCTTTCGATCTGTCAACACTGTTGTTAAAGTAAACAAATGTATTTTATAATGGCGATAAAAGGGAATTGTTATTTATATTCTAACTTTTTCTTTCTCTCTCTTGCTATTACTCATTTATTTATAATCGTTATTTCCCCTTTGGTTTTTAAGATCTGGCAACAATATTATAAAAGTAAATAGTGGTACTAAGAGACATTGCTTTACATTATTTTGTTTAGCTACTCCTCATTAAATTTCAACTCTTTTTTAAAAAGAAAAACTAAATTGTAAAAAAAGTAAAAAAAAAAATTGAAAAATGTTACCAGTGATATTATTTTAAAATGAATACGTAGTAAAAAATCAAATAACTTTCTGCTATTTCTCTTCCCATTACTATAAATAGCCAGATTAAAAAGTAAATTTTTCTTAGACTTTTTTGGTGAAATTCAATTGAAATTTGAAATTTTTTTTATGTTTTATAGCGCAGTACACTAAACAACCCAAAAGAAGACAATGCCAAAAGTTTAGTTTGTCCATGTCATCATCATGGCATGAGATGATAAAGCATGATGGCACATACAAAGAACGAAGAATGGTAGTATTTGGCTGAAGCCAGCTATATATAACAAAGGAAACATATTTTTGGTTATGACGGAATTTATGATGCACACTACACGTGGAATTCGTTGGAAAACAAAACACATATCTTTATATAAAAAAAACTCGTATTCATGCATTTTAAGAAAGAGGGTTGCGATTGCATGCTTAAACATTTCATTTGCCTGGTTGCCAAAATTCATTTTATTAGGTTGCCTTCGCCTTTTAGACCAGGCCTTCCTCCTTGCTTTCTCACTCTCAATATCTTCTTTACATCAAGCGAAAGGAAATGAAAGACTGTGCCAACTTTATGCGTTTTTTAATTTAAATAAAATTTATGGCACTTTGACAAGTTTTTTTTTTATTTTCCTTTGGCTATATGTATTTAGTAGATTTTTCTGTTTTATTTATTTAATTTTTTATATGTATGACGGCTAAAAACAGTACAAATATGTATATCTTTATTGTAGTTTTTGTAAACAATTTTTTTCAATTTGTTTTTGCTGGTCTTTTTGTAAGCAACAAACAAACAAAAAAAAAACTATTAAAATAAATAAATCATTTGTAAATTGTAAAAAAAGAATAAACATTCTGTTTTTGGCAAAACATTTTGAAATTAGAAAACAATTAGGCAAACATAAATGAAACTAAGAATTTTTTGTTAAAATTCCTTTCAACAAAGAACTACAAAAATTTCAAAATTATTTTGAGGATATCTTTAGATGAACTTTAAAAGGCTTATGAAAGTCATTTTAATTGCGTGATTTTCTAAAAAATACCATTTTAAAAAAAATCGTATTTAAATCGGGGGAAAAATTATTCATAATATTTTTGTTTGAATGTCCAAAAAAATTATTATTTCAATTCGTTTATAAATTTTTAATTTTAAAGAAAATTTTTAATATCATACAATTTATTTTATATAATATACATATAAGTTAGTCGTTCTAATTTTGACCTAAGTCCCCATAAGTCGAAATAGCAATGTCTGTCTGACTTTCCGGTTGTATGTTGGTTGTTATTGCTTCTATGAAGTCGCTCGATAACTTAGTTATATGATATATGCAAGAAAATATCGTTAAAGCTTTTTAGAAGTTTGCTATTGAAATTCCCAAAAATCAGAAATATCAACAAAATATTTGTTATTTTTTCATTCTTTTTTTTATTAAAAAAAATGTGTAAAATTACTAAAACTAAAAAAATTTTAAATCTTAAAAAATCTCCAAAAAGTGGTACAAATAGCCAAAAACGGAAAAAACCGTCAAAACTAAAAAAATCACCAAAACTCACAATAAATTCCCAAAATAATAATACAAAAATTCCAAAAAGGCAAAAAAATAATACCAAAATTAAAATGAGTAAAAATCGCCAAAACGGGGAAAAAACACCAAACCTCGAAAATTTGTCAAAACTAGTCATCAAAACTTGAATAATCGCAAAAACTCAAAAAATTCCCAAAATACGAAAAATCGCTAAATTTAAAAAATTTCAAAACAAAAAAAAAAATAAAAACGTAAAACACGAAAAAATATCCAAAATGCCCAATAATCGCAAAACATCAAAAAAAATCGTCGAAACACGAGACATCGCCAAAAATAAAAAAACAAATATCTTAAAAATGCGAAAACAGCGAAGCGCGAAAAAAAATTTCTAATCGAATAATTTCTCATTTATTTACTATATATCCCTAAAATTGTACACTTTCTCATTAATTAATTAATTAAATTCATTAAATACAGAAAAAACATATTCCGTTTTGCTGGTGTCTAATTCTAGTCCACAAACTCTGCTTTGGTACTGCAAACAGACACAATGCAATTTACTACTGCTGGCAAATTCTACCAATTTTGAACACTCTATACTCTCAATACTATTCATTTTGGGTACTCGATACTTAACGGATTTTAAATTTGAAACATAATTTCTATTTAAGGTTTTTTTATTTAAAAATAAAACAAATACATTTATCCGATTATCATGAAATTTTATAAATTTATTTATATGAGACATAAAAAATAAACAGATACGTTAACTTTCAATAAAAATCAATAAAATTATTTTCATATATTCAAAAATCAATTACCTTTATACAGTTATATTTTAGCCGTTATATTTTTTATACAATATCATTAAACTCTAACAGCCGTATTCAAAAAAACTTAATACAGCTTTACTAACCATTGTTAAGCTAAATTCCTTAAAATTGTATTCAAAAACGATGATTCACTTAATGTAAATCATTATTGTTAACTTTAAATATTTTAAAGTAGGCTCGACCATACTTAAATGCTTTTTTAAGATTATTTCCGTTACATACATATTTCTAGAATTTTTTTTTTGTTTGTGTTCATGCGTAAATTTTTCACAAAAAGGTTATGTGACCTTTTAATTTAAGGATGTTAAGATTCATACCGAATTTAAAAAATGCGCTATTTAAAAAGGTATAAACTGAATTTGGGGGAGGATAATATTTTCTGCACATATGTTCAATTTAAGATATTTTGTAATAAAACCATAAACATAATCAGGAAAAATCTATATTTGGTGTTTTGAATTAAAATACCAACATTCCGGCTGCCGGCATGTCAACCAAATGTTCGCCAAAACATATATGTTCGATTTCTTCATTATTTTTTGTTTTCTCATAATTCCAAGTAGTACATTAATATGAACAAGTCTTAGATTAAAGTATCATTAATATAATGCGCTAACTCCATGTTGCAAAGTACGCATTTCAACAGAAAAATTATTAAAACAGTTAAATTTTAATAAAATTTCTTCTACAAAAATTAAATAGTGTCTACATTAGAGATTTTTTTATCAAGACAAACGTCAAACTTAACGCGAATTTGAGGAAGGTGGCAACAGTTGCACAAAAACAACAATGTGGCGTATTCATTATTGTTTTTTATATATGCAGTTTGACAACTGTAACAACCAAAATAATAATAAACTGTTTAACTAAGGTTACCTTGTATATATTCGCACTGATTTTGACGTTTGTTTTGATATAAATTTGCCTAATGTAGACAATAGGTAATGTAAACAAAACCAAATATAAAATAGTGATGTTGATTTTATCACAGTATATTCGTTATTCGGATACTTATAATTATAACCAACAAAAATTAAAGAAAAGTATTTCATTTATACATAATTATATTTACATAAGCAAATAATGATTTTTTTTAAATAAAAAACCTATTTATCATCAAAAACTAGAACATCAAAAATAATAATGGAATAAAATAATTAACGAATAATTTACTCTAAGTATTCACAACGCTGACAATATAAATGAGAGAGAAACTGAGAAGGGTTACCTACATAAACTAAAAAAACAGTTTATTAGTTAATATAGACTTTTTTTGAATTTTCTTAATAAATCTTTTAAAGGCTAAATTGAGTAATAGCTAGTTTGTGCCTTAAATATAAATTATTTTTTTAATACGGTTGTAAAAGGATTGAGTAACTACTTTACATTATAGAGTACCCAAAAAAAGGTACTCGATACTTAATACTCAATACTTGCACAGCACTACAATTTACGATTGCAAACTTGTTAAATAGTATTCTATATAATTTTTCTTTACAAACAAAAAAAAGTGCCATATAGCAACACTTACCTATGAATTGGTGATGCACCAGCTGGTATCCTTTGTTGTTGGTAGGCTGACATATTTGCTGCTTGTTGCTGTTGATTAGACTGTTGTTGTTGTGTATGCTGTGAATGATGCTGCGGTGGTTGATTGGACGTAGGTCCATTATCAGAATTTTGTGATTGTTTTTGTTGCTGCTGCTGTTGCTGTTGTTGTAATTGTTGATGATGGTGATGAAGTTGTTGTTGATGATGCTGTTGTTGTTGCTGCTGTTGTTGATGCTGTTGTTGTTGTTGCTGTTGATTTTGACCACCATTAGGTGGCGGTTGTGGACCACCGACCTGTACTGATGAACGGATGGCTGCTTCCATTTCATGCCGAAATCCCAAAAGTAATTAAATATTACTTTAACAGCTGATCAAGGATAACAAACTTAAGCCACAACATTTGTTTAATTTTTAAATAAATTTTTTTATAACACAAAACACGCACACTCAAATCAGCTTTTAACAGCTTTTCTTTAAGCAAAACAACAACAAAATTATGAATTACAGCAATATGAAGGTGGAGAGTATTAAAGATGTGGTGAAAATTTTCAGTGCAGAGAAATTTTTGAGAGTGTAGAGAATATAATTTTCACCTTAATCAACCACGTTATTATGTCAGCGTTTTTCTATGATTTAAACGATTTTTTTTTATTAAAACATTTTTTTTTTTTTGGTTACTTTTTTTTATTTAATTAATTTTTATAATATTTATTTTAAATAACTGCTCTAGCCACTGTAAGCATTATTTACATATAATTTTTTATTTTTATTTTTTCTTGAATAAATATTTCAAAATGCTCTGCTTTTAGCTTTTTTTATTTATTAATAAGAATATTAATTTTATTTTTATTTTTGAATTAATTTTAATTAATAAATAATTTTATGTGAATTATTTTTTTACACTTTAATATGTGTTATAATATTTTATATTATTTTATTTATTTTTATATATATATTTATATTTCTTTATTTTTCAGAAACGCTTTTAGGTATTTTTTAATATATTTATTTGCATATTACACTTATTTTTATTTTATATTTTTAGCTTTAAGCCTTATAAACTATTTTTATTTAAAGAATTTTTTATTATAATTTCTTTAATTTTTTTACATCATATTATTAATTAGAAATTACTTTTTTATTAATTTAATAATATTAGGCTTATTTTTATTTTTTTATAATATGATTATATTTAAAAAAGAACACAAGTTTTCTCCAGTATTATTAATTTCCACATTTTATTTATTCTTTTATATTATAATATTATTTTCATGAATTTTTATTATATAAAAAAAATTTGGAGAAATCATTTATATTTTCACATCCTAAAAATAGAAAAGAAACAAAAGGTAAAATTAGTAAATTAAATAAAAATTATTTTTATATTAATTTTAAGCATTTAAAGAAAACTAAATATTTCTTCACATAAACATTATAAAGATTCTCGGATAGTAATTATTTAATTAATTATGTATTTGTGTAATAAGATAATGAAATATTTACTTTTTGTTACTTGTATCAATTTTTTTATTTCACTTTTAATAAGAACATTTTGATGAGTTTGAATTTTTCAAGTTCCTTTTTATTCTTCACTTTAATCTTTATCCTAATTGTTTTCATAGATGTGGCATCTTTGTTTTAAAAGTAAACAACCTAATTTATAACAGTAATAATGAGCCATTACTGTTTACTCATCTCTAGCTTGTAGGCAATTTAGTATTATAACGGTTAACTCTTTTGCATTAGTGTTGATGTGTTGTTGTACTTAATTAATTATAATTTTTATCTTGCGATTTTTCTCTATAAAATTAAAATTTAACTTTAAAAAAATCATTGGTACTTTTGATTGAAAATTGCTATGCTTACGTGTATTTATTAAATTTCTTAAAAATCGCAACCTTTACAGAAAGTTAATTTTTTTTTTAATTTTTGCTATTTTTTTCGAAAATAGTTTTTTTAGTGATACTTTAAAAAATTGTACATTCTATCGAAAATTGGGATTATTTTTTTCTTTCTTTTTTGAAAAATGTAGTTTTTTACATAAATACTTTTTTTTTTTTTTTTTTTGATAATTAAAAAAATTAAATGAAACAAGTCATTGTGCGTTATTTTTTTTATAAGGGTGTGAAGATAAATTCGTTTGTTAGATACTTCCCCCACATGTCTGTTAACTATATTCCAAACACTGTAAAGTAAGTTGAGTTTATTTAATTTGACTTTTTACGGAAAAAAGCGTTTATAAAAATAAATTTTAAACATAACTGTTTAAAATTTTAAGCAAAAAATATAAAAAAGTATGTCTCCAGAATAAAATTGTGTTGTAACAAAAACACACAGACCTGAATGGGATTGTAATATATCACTTGAAAGCTCTAGAGGAGTATATCTCAAAACTGCACAGGGTATATCCAGCTGTTTCTCAGGAGACATGCTACGAGGTGCTGAAGTTTGGCAAAATTCAATAAGTCTAAGAAACAGGGGGCCATATTTTGATTTTGGCCATACCTGAATGGGGTTATGGTACATCAGATTAAAGGTCTGGTGGAGTTGAACCCAAAACTGTTTAGACAATATTCACTTGTTTCCTAGGGAAGATACTACGAGGGTCGGAACTTTGCGCAAATTCCCATAAATTCACACCTGCATGGGGGGCTTTTTGGACAGACATGAATGGGGTTGTGATAAAACGCATGAAAGCTCTAAGGAAGTAGATCTCAGAACTATATAGGGTATATCCAGTTGTTTCTCAGGAGACATGCTACGAGGGGTGGAATACAGTTATTCGTATTTCAGAGATATATATTCCATGTTGTGGGGTGGTATTTATGACAGACTTGAATGGGGTTGTAATACATCGGATGAAAGCTCTATGGGAGTAGATCTCAGAATTATATAGGGTATATCTAGTTGTATCTCAGGAGACATGCTACGAGGGGTGGAATACAATTATTCATATTTCAGACATATATATTCCATGTTGTGGGGGGGGGGCATTAACGACCCGAATGGGGTTGTGAGACATCGGATCAAAGCTCTAAGGGAGTAGATTTCAAAACTATATTGGGTATACCCAGTGGTTGCTCAGGGAACATGCTACGAGGGGTGGAATATAATATCAATATTTTATAATGATTTATATTTCAAGTTGTGGTAGGGCTATTTCGAACAGACCTGAATGGGGTTGTGATACATCGGATGAAAGCTCTAAGGGAGTAGATCTCAGAATTATATAGGGTATATTCAGTTGTTTCTCAGGAAACATGCTACGATGGGTGGAATATAATTATTCATATTTCAGAGATATATATTCCAAGTTTTTATTTAATTTTTGTTTTTATTTTCATAGCTTTAGGAAAATTTAAAAATTTTTATTTGATACCTGATAAAAATTTATCTAGTATAGACTCGACGTAAAAAATATAATTTAATGTTTTGGTTTCATAAATCTGTCACCACTGCTATTAAAGTAAACGAACGAAATTTCTAACAGTACTAGTAAGGCGAATCTAATAAGATGATGCTAAAGCCCAGCTGACTTTTGAATACGTTGCAAATTATAACACGAAAATGTTGAAATTTTCTAAATGATGTCCCCTTTCATAATTTTAATTACGTTTGAATGTGGTTTCTTCATAAAATGTTAAACGTATACTTTCAGTGTGAAATTATGTACTGCTCGGATAAAAAATTTTCATTTCATTTCAGGTTTAAACATATGAAAAAAAAAATAAAAAATAACATTAGATTCTTTTTAATTAAAAATATATATTTTAAAATTTTTTGTAACACTTTTGCAGTTATTTTCAATAATTAATTATAACAATTATTATTTTTGTTTGTGTATGCTTTCTCAAGCGTTTTAGTTAACAGCAAACGGTAATTATAAATATTTTTTTCATTTTTTATTACAATATAAAATAAGCAACGTTAATTCCACACAGCAACAGAGTAGAGAAAAAATGCTGAAAATAAATGGAAAAAAATGAACGTTTTATTAGTATTAAATAGAAATATATAAAAAAAAAAATAATAATATTCTAAATTAAGAGAAAATATTTCCAACTTGACAATTAAATTCAAAAATTAAATCCTGCAGAAAACTTTTTTAAGGTCTTTTTTAAATTATTTTTTAAAAAACTTCAAAATCAGCTGTGAGTTGAAGAAATAAAATTAAATATCAGCTGATTTTGTTAAATGTATGGTTTTTTCTTTAATAACAGGTGTTGTAAATTCTCTAAAGAAAAATATCAAATTACTTAAAATATTTAAACATATGCAAAAGAAAATATATATATATATTACCAAAATTGCAATATGTCTCAAAAAAACATATTTAAAAAAATCTATAGAATTTGAATAACAGAAGAACGACAATGTTAAAAAAGTAAAAGAACAAAAAGAGAAATTTACATAAAGGAATATTTTTTGAATCACAAAAATGCAAAAAAAATGCAAAAATCATATCAATTCCTTTAAAATTAATTATTCTTATTGTTTTAGCAACATTTTTTTTTATAAAAAAATGTTAAAATAAAATAAATTTTTTGTTATTATTTAAATTTAAGCATCCCAGTATAAATACATATTTATTTAATTTTTCTTTTTTTTTCAAATCTCATTTTGCGATAAACGTGCCAAAAATTTTATTACTATCGCTCAGTTAATACATATTAATAAGTATTTGTTAAAATACGAACTTTGTTTTAAACAAATTTAGACACAATGCTAAAACAAAGACAATTTAGCTAAAAAATTAAAAACCAAATAAAAAACATATTCACACTTTAATTTCATTATTAATTGTGTGTTATTTTATATAAAAAATGCTGTTGTTTTTGCGCACACAATGTCTTTATTTATTTATTTTTTTTTTCTTTTTATTTGCTGACGTCAATATATAGAATTTATTTTCAAAACATATTTGAAGAAATCAATTTTATAATTGAAAATAAATTTATATAATTCATTATACGAAAAATTTGCAAAAATATTAAATTAAAAAAATTAAAAACCAATTTATTAAATTACAGTCTGGTTAAGTTGTTTAATTAAAAAAGAATTATTAAAATATACAGACAGTCGGCTTTTATAGTTTATTGACATTGTGTGAAATAAAATTAAAAATTTTACTTTTTACAGCGAATTTAGCTTTTCATTCATAATTTTGAAATTTTTAGTTCAATTTTTCTGATTTATAATACCAAAATTCTCGATAGATTTTCCTACATTTTGAGGTATAAAACATAACCCTAAATTGTTAGAAGCCATCAAAAAAGCGACATTTCAACGCCACAACGGAAAAACAGATGGACGATGGACTAAAAAAGAAGCTAAATAATCAGAAATTAAAGTGGAAAACGATTAGCAAATTTAAGTTCAAAAGGTCATTTATTAAAATTAAAAAAATATATATTTTATACCTCATTTACATCTGCCTAATTTAACTAGTTAAATATAGGGAGAAGTCACTACAAAAATTGTCAAATAAAAATAAAATTTTGGAAAAAAATTAACGTTAAAATAATTTTCTATTTTTAAAAAAAGGTTGAAGGGGTAACTAAAAAATTAAACAAACAAATAACATTTTTCCCTGCTTTAGATTATAATTTTGTATATTAAAAAAAAAATGACATTTCATTTTCTCTGAATTTTCGTATATGGAGTTGCCACCTATTGTATAAATCAGAGTTGTATACGGAAAAAACTCAAATAACTGTTTTTTTTTTCACTTAACTAGTTAAGTTATTTATATGAAGAAAAATCATGTTAAAAACTAGAAAACTAAAAAAAAATAAAAAAAAACTGATTCATATTCCTAGTAAATACATAAATTCTTTCTATTTATTTAAAAAAAATATAGTTATAAATGTATAGATATCTAGAAAAAAGATCGTTTTTTTTTAATTTGTTAAATAAATACCAGTCACGGCCCTATTAAAGTGCTAAAATTTAAAACACGATATTAAATAATATTTGATTTTTCCTCTCTCGCCCTCTTCAACATCTTGTTTACACATGGTAATTATTTTTGATTTAAATAGAATTTAATTTTGTAATGTGTTGACTGGAATAATTTGCACTTGATTAAAAAATTTATTAGCGTAGGTTTATTAATTTGTAAATAAAAATAGGAAAAAAACGTGGAAGAATGCAATAGTTTTGATAAAAATATTTATAAGGAATGAACTCAGATTTTTCTTTTTATAAAAGAAATATTATAATATATTATTTAATTTTATTTATTAAATTTTTATTAAATGTTTAATTTTATTAAATTTTTTATTTATTTAATTTTGATCAAATTTATATATTTTTTAATTTTACATTCAATAATAATTTATTTAATTTTAATTTATTTAATTTTCAATTTTATTTACCTAATTTTAATTTTATCTAGTTAATATCAATTTATATATTTAGTATTAAATTTATTTAGTTAAATTTTAATTTTATTTAATTAAATTTAAAGTTTTTTGTTTAATTTCTTAAATTTATTTATTTAATTTTAATATTATTTATTTAATATTAATTTAATTTTTAATATTATTCATATTTCTTATTCATCGAATTTTAATTTATTTTTGAAATTTATTTTCTATTACTTCATAGTTTTAATTCCCATAATAATAATAAAAATCGCTTGTCGCTTAACGCTTTAATTGTAATTAAAATCGCTTCAAATCAAGGCTAACCACAAATGTGTTTTTTATAACACATTTTTTCTTATATCAAATAACAACAATAAAGCTAAATTACTTTATATATGTGGGGATTTTCCAACTTCTGTTTCTTTCAAAGATGAGTCACTTACATTTTATTTTAAAGACCAAAAAAGTAACCTTAAATTCTTGATTTTACCACAAACAACAAACATTTGCACAAACACTCATGTCATAATAAGTATATATTTTTTTTTTTTTTGTATTTTTACTTGCAAAATACGTCAAAGGGCTTAACCCTATGTCTACATTTGAGATTAATGATGATATAAATAACGCCGATAAAAGAAAAAGAAAGAAATTGATTATTTTCTTTTTATTATGTTAAATCTTAAATAAGTATTCTAGTAAATAAATCGTATAAGATATCATCATTTTTAGACAGTCACATAATAAAGATGTCCTTTTTATTTTATTTTGTTTTTTAGTAATTTCCAAAATACACATGCACTCACACAAACAAACTTTCTTATCTGTATATTTTTTGACAATTCATCTTATGAGATAGTTGTTTAGAGAAATCTTATCACAACAATTTCATAATATTTCTTATAATACTAATATATGAATCTACACCTGAGATAATTCTCTCAGAGAGCGAACATAAAAATCGTACATATTCTGTTACGTGAGCTGTAAATGTTAGTTACAAAGTTTGTTTTCAGTTTTTTTTTAAGATGTTTATTTTTTACGTCGAGTCTATACTAGAGAAGTTTTTATCAAGACAAACGTCAAGTTTTTGCTTGAATTACATATAATTTTTTATCTCTATCAATGATAGAGGAAAACGTATATCTTAATAAACCATGTAAAAATTGACAACAAAAATCAAAATGACGTATTTTCTTAAGCAACGACAGTGCTCGAACGCTGACAATTTTGTTTTAACACTGCAATAGTACTCAAAAAATCAGTCTACATTAGGCAAATTGTTATCGTTATAAAAATTTGACGTTTGTGTTGATAAAAATTTCGCTAGTGTAGACTCAACGTTATAGAAAGTAATAAAAAAAAATTCTACTTTAAATCAATAAAAGTTTATACGTCTAACAAAAAAAATAAAAAAAATAAATATTTATGACGAAATTATAATCATCAGGGCAACCAAAAACATGTAAAATCTTATTAGGAAACTATGCCTCAAATTAACCAAACTTTTAGTTATTTTAACTTTAATTATTTTAAACCTAATATGTGTTAAAAAGGCATATTTTTGCATATTTTATACTTACGAGATTTATTTCGCATATATCACACTAAGGATCATAATTTTACTTAATTTTACATACACTTAAGAGAAAATTTTACATATTTTGCACCCAATAGAATTTTGTACATAATTTTCCAGTAGTCAAATTTTCCCATGCACTTTTTACATATGATTTCGTAACAATTTTCATCCTATAAATATATAGAAATTTTGTAACTTCCTGATGAAAAAGCTTTTAATATTTTTATGTGCAAAAATAAATTATTTTTTAGCAATTGCTATTTTTAGCACATTGGTATAAAATAAGCTGTTTTTAGCACATTTATAAGAGCATATATATATATTATTTTGAGGGCATATTTCCCGATTTTAAGAACATATTTTTGCGCACAAAGAGTATTTCAAGAACATATTTTTTTGGTTGCCCTGCTAATCATCTTTAAAATTAAAGACAAATGGAGGTTTTCTTCTTTTAGAGACAACAAATATATAGTTGAAAAGATATAAAATATGGCGACATTATTTATTGCAATTTTGTCATTGGTTTTTTAATTTCTGTTTCATTTTATTTATTGCCAGATAGTTTTTTATTACTTTAATAAATTTTTTTTTTTTTTTTTTTTGCTTTGTGGTTTTTACATAAAAACTTATGAGAAAGAAAACTTTCGAGGAAATTTGAAAGAAAAATGATAAAGAAATTAATTTAAAACTTTAAGTTTAAATTATGATATATTAAAAAGTGTTTGAGCAATTTCAATGCTATTTCTCCTTTTATTATTAATATTCAAAAATATTTTTTAGTTACACTTTTAGATTTATTTAATTTTGCTGATTAAATTTTTAGTTTTATTTCTATTTATTTAATTTATCTTTTTTTAATTTATTTTTAATTTTGTTTAATAAAGTTAATACATATTTATTTCAATTCTTCCATTTCTTATTTTATTTATGCAATTTTTATGAAGTTTCAGTAAAGCAAAGTAACATAAACATTTTAATTTTATTAAAACGTAATAAAAATTATTAATTTAAATTAAAAACTATATTAAAAAAATTAAAATACTACAAATTAAAATTAAACTTTAAATTTTATGGCCTGTTTATACAAGACATGTGAAGATTCAGACAAGCGAGTGGTACCCAGACGAGTACGTAAAATGATTTTTTTAAAGTTCTTGTCTATTTTACGTTTTTACGCTGTGTTTTTGCTATGATCAAATGTTATTGTTGCTATTATATATAAGTTTTACATCTTGTAAATATTTTTTATACAAAATCATGCTTTTTGAACACAAAAATAGTAACCCTTAAATATAAACAAAAACAGCTGCTAATTTTGGGGCACTTATTTTTGGATCTTTTTGAACTTCTTTAAGGATACTACTGACATCGCGTCTTGAAAGCTTCTTAGGTCTTTCAGATCATGTTATCCACCAAATTTCGAACTGATTCTTGTATATCTCTTCTATTTACCATTTTTAAAGTCAAAACATTTATTACAAATCGTCTTCTGAATTTAAAAGATTGTAATATTTGAGAAATAAGGCACCTCAAAAAAACTAACGATTTTTTCCTTTATCTTCTTCATTTTCTTATTAATTTTAAGAGTTGCCAATGTTGTATGTAGACTTTTTTCCCACCGATTTCTATGTTTATCGCCAATAGTTTATAAATTATCAATATTTTCAAACTTTTTTCTTCCAACATTCTTAACTATTAATGTCGTAAACATTGACATCAGATTTATTTTTAATATTATCACTAGTTCTCTAGAAGTTCAAAATAGTAGGGTGTATCTAGAATTTTTTTCTTAACTGTAAGTCCGTCACTGTAGTTAATCTTTTCGGCCACAGAATTTAAAAAACGCATTTTACATTTGTTCATTCAGAAAATAAAATATAAAACAATAACTTTTTTAGACTAAATTTAAAAAAGAATAAAAATAGATACGAAAATAATTTGTTTAAATAAATTACAAAAAATATTCAACCTTAAATACAAAGAAAAAATACAAAAAAAAGCAATTTTTCACACAAAGAACTATTGTTGTTGCAATAATTTTGTCTTATATTTTAATTAAATGAAATTTGAACGAATTTTAAATAAATGCCAGATTGCCAAATTTCATCTGAACAAACGTCCTCATCATCGTCACACACAAACATGATGATAATGACGGCAAAGTTAATAATGATGATATTGCTGCCAAAGAATATTTTGTTTAATTTGTTTTTGCTTTAAACAACAATTATAATAATAAAATGAGAAAGCTTAAAAACAAAAACGCGTAACGAGTTCAAAATACAACAAAACATATACATTTTGCGAAAGTGTGTAAAAAACCTACACATAAACATATAAAACATCGTAGTACAAACGAGTAGAAATGTTTAGAGAACAAACAGTAAAAAGCGTTGTTGTCAAATTTCAAAACATGTTAAAGACACTGTTATAATACAAAAATAGGCTTAAAAATCCAATAAGACAAAAAAACCAAATCCAACTACAACTGAAAAAAAATGATATAGTAACAATTTGTAATAAAAGTAAAATACAGCACACATATTTACTTAACTAAAAGAGGAATTAATTTATAACAAAAAAAAAACATGTATGAAAAAAAAGCATGTTGCCGGGACGCACATGTACAACTAATGACATGGTTGTTGTATATTACGACGTCGTCGTTGTCGACAACGGACAACACAACGACGACGATGATGACGACTTAACGATAAAGACCTACAAAATAAAAACATTCATACATACCTACAATAACAACAAAAATCATCATCATTTTCATAACAAAACAATATAAAAATAACAACAGGAAAAGCCGTAAGAGAGTAGAGTAGTTGTACAACACATACTCTCCTTCATACCCCCACAAACCAAGCATACAACATGTCAATAAAACCTGGATGAAGAATTTCTGTTTGCATGTTATTCCTACGTTCGTTCATTCGGTTTGAATAAGACTGACTGATATTTTATAAAAGAAACAAAACAAGAAAAGAGGATGGTCTAACAAAACAAACGGTCAGACTGTCGGTCAAACATATGGACTCTAGGAATGAATACATACATAACATATAATATTAACATGTGTGGTTGAATGTGTTTAATATTGACGTGTTTAGACTTTTTAAACTTTTTTAAAGTACACATAAACTTATGTACAATATACACAAAGAATCAAATTACAGTGGGATCCTTGAGAAATAAATATATTTTTAATATCTTATGTTTAGTATTATTACTCCAGCTTTAATTGCATATTTTTATATGGCCCAAAAAAAAAAAATGTTGAAAATATGAAACATTTTTTCACACTTTCAACATCTAACATTTTTCATCAATGAAAATATCACGCGGTGAAAAGAAAATGCTTAAAAAAGAAAAATATTAAACTATCAATCAAAATAATAGACAATAGAAATAATATTACAATTTACATGATTTTTGTTAATATTTGTATTTTGCAAAAATTTTTAGTGCAGATGTTCTTTTTGTGTTCCTATGATTTTTTTGTTAACATTTTTTTTTCGTTTTTTTTTTTTTATTTCAGGTCATTTTTTAGTGATGACACTAAAATAATCCAAAAATGTTAGGTGATATAATAAGATAGGAACATCTTTTAAAGATGTCGACTTCTGAGCCCTATACAATTTATATGGGAAGATGTTAACATCTTGACAAATTGATGGAAGACGTTAGAAGTAAGCAAGTGTGAATACCACATAAATAAACAATTATATTTAGATTTTTTATAAATACCAAAAAATCTAACAAATAAGAATAATTTTCAATTAAACAAATATTTATACTTGCACCTAGTTTATAAAATTTAATACATATTTTAAAATTTTCTTCGACATTTTTCATGAATCTAAAGCACTGTAAAGGAATAACAAAAACCAAACTATGAAAACTGGCAACGTTGCCATAACCAGAGTTTTCAGCCAGGCAATTATAAAAGCAACAATGTATTAAATCAACAGCAATAATAATAACAACAGCATTAAACATATACTCTCTCACAAACATACATAAAAAAACACAGAGTACTACTGGCAAAAATTAAAATGAAATTTTGAATAAAAAAAACACAAAACACAGCAAGTGTATGCGTTTACACATTATGAAGAAAAAAAAATAACCGGCTATTAAGAACATGTTTGTGCAACAAAAGGGAAACTGGAGGGGGTGCTTTTTATTCAAAGAAAGAAAAACAATAAACAAAAAATAGGCGCTATGTCTCAGAATGTCACATTTGCGTGCATGGTTATATGTATGTATGTATGTATGTATGTGTGTATGTTTATTAATTCATGTATTACCCATGCTATCTCCATGCATTAAAAAAATTTACTCTACTCCTCCGCTATAACAACAATAACAATTAGTTAAAGATTAATCAAAATAATTAAATAAAATATAATATTAACAAGAAGAAGCAGACAAAAAAAAGAAAAAACATCAACAAAATAAAGACAACAAAAAATGGGTCGATATAGTTTTTTTTTTTTTTTTTGTTCAATCAAACAAACAGAAAACGTGAGTAAATTATTATTATTTTCTTTATTTAAGTACAGACAAATAAAAAATAATAAAAAGTAATAATAATAATGGAAAATTAAAAAAAAAAACTATTTTTAAAAATAAATTTTAATAATAATATTGACGAGGTTTCATACATATTTTCTTTTTTTTTCTACGCAATATTTTTTTATTTCATTTAGATTTTAGTTTTTTTTCAATAAGGAGAAGGAAAAATGTTTCCATAGAAATTAAATTTATTGGTAACAATTAAAGGTATCTTTTTTTTTATTAAAAATTAGAGGATTAGTTAAAAACATGAAATGAGTTGAATTTGTTTATAAGTAAAAACTAGGTTATTAATTTTGCTCGACTTTATAATCATTCGAATAATCAAATAACTCGATAATGCTATTTTAAATTGGTAATCTATTAAAGGTTTTAAGTTGATCGAGTTTTATTTAAAATAAAACAAGCATTTTCTGTCGGCTTCGTCTTTTATTGAAAAATAAAATAAGAAAATTTAACAATTAATTTTAATAAATTTTTTTCGAGCATAAAAATAAATTGCCGTTCTGATATAGCCTTTTAAATATTTAATTAAAATTTGAGTCTATTTTATTTTTTATTTTTATAAAGCCATAGTTAAATCATTAGGCCTACTGAGTATCATCTAAACCTTTTAAAGTTCAGATATCATTGTGCGTAAAATGATAAGGAATATTTACGAGTTCGTAAAAAAATCAGAATTATTTTGAATAAAGTTTATTTAACGACTCTTAACATAAAGAATAATTTTACTGCTCAATTCTATTTTAAGTCCAAAAAAAAAAAAAAAAAAAAAAAAAAAAAAAAAATCGCGATGAGTATTGGATTTTATTTTAATGTAGAGGAATAAAGAATGGGGCAAATTTATTCAGCGGATATCTGCCCTCAGGAAATTTATTTATTTTTAAAAGAGCAATTAAGGCTTCCCTCCAAATATAACAATTATTTGATACAGAGGCAGAAACACATTACTTATTGATGCCACAGCGAAATCAAAACGTGTTTTCCTATATAGTGTTATAATGCATATTGCAGACGGAAAAAATATATATTAGTTCCAATTACAGAGGCTCTCTTGACCCGGCATTATGTAGATGATATCAAGAAAATTTTCGTAGATATTAAAACCTTTTGCATTGAAAATAAAGTAAAATGACCCTTAAGCATTCGCGTAATACATATAAATCCAATATATGATAAATCCAAATCTAGAGAAGGTTGCTCCAAATTTCTGTAATTTTAGGAGATTTTTTAACATTTTTTTTAATTAAAACTTTGAACATACGTGAATTCTGTGAGGGATTTTGGCCCAAATGGCCAAATAAAGTGGTGGCATGAAATCCGAGGTATGCAAAATGTGGACAAGGGTCAATAGTATCTAAAAATAAAAGCATAATTTCTGAATTGTGTTTGTGAAATTTTTAAATCAAATATTCAACATACATGGATTTTTTCATCAAGTGTTCAAATGGAGAGGTGGCATAGAATACTACCATATTAAAAATGAGGGCAAGTTTTAAAATTTATTACGAGCTTATATATTTATCATATTTATGACATTTACGAACCATTTAAATGCTTGAATTTTAATTTATTATGTTATTTTATTTAAATTTTTCAAATAAAATAACATTAACAAGTCATGAATAAATTTATTTACATATATATATGTATTTTCTTTAATTTTGTCAAAAATATTTGAAGAAATATTTCTCGAAATTTTTTAAATATTTAATAATTTTTAGCCACAAAGTTGGACAAAACCCAACTTATTCAATAATTTTCAGCAAAATTATTATATGTGATGTTGAATTGATACAAAATTATATCGATTTTTCTTACGAAATTACCATTTTAGGCCAATTGTTTTACTTATTGGTTGTATACTGTTTTTGTTTATCCAAAAGTACCTAAAATTAAGAAAGGGGATGTTATTTAGAAAAATTAAGCCAATTTTCCTATGATGATTGGAACAGGATGCTACACGGCCATTTACGTCGATGATCCCAGAACAAATCTTCAATTTTTTTCCTCACCAATATTAATAATTCAAGCGTCAAATGATAGCTAGTGAAATAATAAATATACCCGTATTTTTTAATTCTTCAAAAATAGCTATTAACAATGATAAAATTTAACAATTTAGTTTAACTTTACTAACAAATTTTATATAAATTGTCCTTTTATCGATCATTTTAAGCTTTTTCGAAAAATCACGAAATATGGGTATAATAATTTTTTATTAACTATCGTTTGATGTATATAGCATTAATTTTGATGAGAATTTTTTTTAAGATTTGTTCTGTAATCATCAACTTAAATGGCGTTGTGTCATCCTGCTACAATCATTGTAGAAAGTTAAAAATTGGCAAATATAATCTAAATTATGTCCTTTTTCTTAATTGTAGGTGCGTTTAAATCTCTATGGCTTTTTTCATAAAACTCTAATACATATGTTAAAATTCATTATATGTACATTTGTATGTTTGTATTAATCAGGGAATTTTTTCATGCATTTCGCTGGAAAAGTAAGCTTTTGCATATTTCACAAGTAATTTACAAAAAGTTCATATTTGAAGTCTTTGCAAAAATTTGGATTTAATGAATACTAAAATTGGTTTTAATAAAACCAATGTTTTTTTTAAGATTTTTTGAGGTTTAATTAACCCATTTGTATAAAAATTTTTTTATTTTTTTTTAATATTTCGCACATATTTGTTAAAAGAAAAAAATCATACATATGAAATATGACTACCAAATCATATTAAAAAAAAAAATAAAAAACTCAGAATTTCAAAGTTAAAAAATTCATTTTTAATGCCAGTTTTTCTATTTACATCCATGCTAATTTTGCAAAATTTTGTTGTGCAAATTATTCCATTTTTTACTTCCTTGACATACCTCTGATGGACTTCATATTCGCAGTTGGTATTTTGATTTTTTTTTAATTCACAAATACAATTCAGAAATTCTGCTTATATTCAAGGATAGTATATATATCCTTGGCTCCACCATTCATTGTCCACAGTAGGCAAAATTGTTGACAAGCCACTGAAAGGTTTTACATTCACAATGTTGAATTTTTGAACATTTATTATATTATTATTATTATTATTATTATTATTATTATTATTATTATTATTATTGCTATTATTATAATTATAATTATTGTTATTATTATTATTATTATTATTATTATTATTATTATTATTATTATTATTTTTATTATTATTATTATTATTATTATTATTATTATTATTATCATTATAATTATTATTATTATTATTATATTATATTATATAATCATAAATTTATTAATTTTAATATTTCATTAAATTTTGTCAAAACTTAATACTTTTTTAGTACCAAATAGTCATATTTAAAAATATCATAGTTATAAATGTCATATTTAAATATGTCATATTTAATTATGCCATATTTAAACACGTAGTTACGTCTTCACATATATCATTACATAAGTCGTTACGTCAAAAACATATTTAACACTTCTATAAAACTAAAGTGAATGTGACAATTTCGAAAGAAATCATTGATTAAAGAACTAGTTCTAGTGACAGTATAAGGGGTATACATTAGCTGCGTTCTTAGTTACAGATGGGACCTTTACTACAGTCACTATGCGTACAAAACTTCTTAATCGAATGGATCATTCTAATGCTTAATAGCTGGATTATTACTTCTAGATTGGGTGACGTGTGTATAAGAAAACTAGAGACTAGAAGAACATCGCAAAAAGGCGTACTCTCTCCTTTGTTATGGCTCTTGGCCGTCAACATCATTCTAAGACAATTCAACATAAAAATCGTTTCCTATTGTAATGACATCGTTATACTGTTTACAAGGAATTTCTTTCCACAATCAGCAATGTTATGCAATCAGAACTCAGCCAATTATCCTCATGGACCAAGAGCAGTTAGAGTTAGTTCTATTCACCAGAAGGTAGAAGGCTACCAGTACAAGGGGAAATGAACTAAAACTGGCATACAAAGCCAAATATCTTGGCGTGTTTCTTGATAGCAAGTTGAAGAGGAATACACGGGAAGAAGGGTGTGAAGATAGCTACGAAAGTTAGCTACGTTTTTTAATTTTATGTTACCTAACAGTTCTCTCACTCAAAGACTGTTATGTTAGCAGAATTTGATTATTTTCAATTTTAATAACATTTTTAAAAATGTTAATGACTTTTATTTAACAAAATAGATTTAGCTGCACTTTTGTTTACATTTTTGAAAATGTTAATAGCATTTTTGTAATATTTTTTTAATTAAAATTATTATAATTTAAATGTTTGAATAAAAAAAATATATATATAATTAAAAACTATGATTTTTAAACTACCTTATGTTTCAGAAACATGTGTTTAAAATAAATACTTTTAAAAATTTTTATTTCTGAAAAAATCTTTATATGATGATCCAATTGATGATCAAAAAATTATCATAGGTTTTGAGTAATAGAATTTTGAAAATTTTGAAAAAATTCATTTTCTCATATAAGGGCCCTATTGATGATCAAAAAATGGGTCAAAATTAAAAAGGTGCTCTATTTAGACCCAGTAGGCTCGAAAGCTATTATCTTAAGGATTTCAGAGCAGAAAAGATAATATTAAGATTGATCATAGGTTTTGAGTAATAGAATTTTGAAAATTTTGAAAAAATTCATTTTCTCATATAAGGGCCCTATTGATGATCAAAAAATGGGTCAAAATTAAAAAGGTGCTCTATTTAGACCTAGTAGCCTCGAAAGCTATTATCTTAAGGATTTCAGAGCAGAAAAGATAATATTAGGATTGATCATAGGTTTTGAGTAATAGAATTTTGAAAATTTTGAAAAAATTCATTTTCTCATATAAGGGCCCTATTGATGATCAAAAAATGGGTCAAAATTAAAAAGGTGCTCTATTTAGACCTAGTAGCCTCGAAAGCTATTATCTTAAGGATTTCAGAGCAGAAAAGATAATATTAAGATTGATCATAGGTTTTGAGTAATAGAAATTTGAAAATTTTGAAAAAATTCATTTTCTCATATAAGGGCCCTATTGATGATCAAAAAATGGGTCAAAATTAAAAAGGTGCTCTATTTAGCCCTAGTAGGCTCGAAAGCTATTATCTTAATGATTTCAGAGCAGAAAAGATAATATTAAGATTGATCATAGGTTTTGAGTAATAGAATTTTGAAAATTTTGAAAAAATTCATTTTCTCATATAAGGGCCCTATTGATGATCAAAAAATGGGTCAAAATTAAAAAGGTGCTCTATTTAGACCTAGTAGGCTCGAAAGCTATTATCTTAAGGATTTCAGAGCAGAAAAGATAATATTAAGATTGATCATAGGTTTTGAGTAATAGAATTTTGAAAATTTTGAAAAAATTCATTTTCTCATATAAGGCCCCTATTGATGATCAAAAAATGGGTCAAAATTAAAAAGGTGCTCTATTTAGACCTAGTAGGCTCGAAAGCTATTATCTTAAGGATTTCAGAGCAGAAAAGATAATATTAAGATTGATCATAGGTTTTGAGTAATAGAATTTTGAAAATTTTGAAAAAATTCATTTTCTCATATAAGGGCCCTATTGATGATCAAAAAATGGGTCAAAATTAAAAAGGTGCTCTATTTAGACCTAGTAGCCTCGAAAGCTATTATCTTAAGGATTTCAGAGCAGAAAAGATAATATTAAGATTGATCATAGGTTTTGAGTAATAGAAATTTGAAAATTTTGAAAAAATTCATTTTCTCATATAAGGGCCCTATTGATGATCAAAAAATGGGTCAAAATTAAAAAGGTGCTCTATTTAGACCTAGTAGGCTCGAAAGCTATTATCTTAATGATTTCAGAGCAGAAAAGATAATATTAAGATTGATCATAGGTTTTGAGTAATAGAATTTTGAAAATTTTGAAAAAATTCATTTTCTCATATAAGGGCCCTATTGATGATCAAAAAATGGGTGAAATTAAAAAGGTGCTCTATTTAGACCTAGTAGGTTCGAAAGCTATTATCTTAAGGATTTCAGAGCAGAAAAGATAATATTAAGATTGATCATAGGTTTTGAGTAATAGAGATTTGAAAATTTTGAAAAAATTCATTTTCTCATATAAGGCCCCTATTGATGATCAAAAAATGGGTCAAAATTAAAAAGGTGCTCTATTTAGACCTAGTAGGCTCGAAAGCTATTATCTTATGGATTTCAGAGCAGAAAAGATAATATTAAGATTGATCATAGGTTTTGAGTAATAGAAATTTGAAAATTTTGAAAAAATTCATTTTCTCATATAAGGGCCCTATTGATGATCAAAAAATGGGTCAAAATTAAAAAGGTGCTCTATTTAGACCTAGTAGGCTCGAAAGCTATTATCTTAAGGATTTCAGAGCAGAAAAGATAATATTAAGATTGATCATAGGTTTTGAGTAATAGAATTTTGAAAATTTTGAAAAAATTCATTTTCTCATATAAGGGCCCTATTGATGATCAAAAAATGGGTCAAAATTAAAAAGGTGCTCTATTTAGACCTAGTAGGCTCGAAAGCTATTATCTTAAGGATTTCAGAGCAGAAAAGGTAATATTAAGATTGATCATAGGTTTTGAGTAATAGAATTTTGAAAATTTTGAAAAAATTCATTTTCTCATATAAGGGCCCTATTGATGATCAAAAAATGGGTCAAAATTAAAAAGGTGCTCTATTTAGACCTAGTAGGCTCGAAAGCTATTATCTTAAGGATTTCAGAGCAGAAAAGATAATATTAAGATTGATCATAGGTTTTGAGTAATAGAATTTTGAAAATTTTGAAAAAATTCATTTTCTCATATAAGGGCCCTATTGATGATCAAAAAATGGGTCAAAATTAAAAAGGTGCTCTATTTAGACCTAGTAGGCTCGAAAGCTATTATCTTAAGGATTTCAGAGCAGAAAAGATAATATTAAGATTGATCATAGGTTTTGAGTAATAGAATTTTGAAAATTTTGAAAAAATTCATTTTCTCATATAAGGGCCCTATTGATGATCAAAAAATGGGTCAAAATTAAAAAGGTGCTCTATTTAGACCTAGTAGGCTCGAAAGCTATTATCTTAATGATTTCAGAGCAGAAAAGATAATATTAAGATTGATCATAGGTTTTGAGTAATAGAAATTTGAAAATTTTGAAAAAATTCATTTTCTCATATAAGGGCCCTATTGATGATCAAAAAATGGGTCAAAATTAAAAAGGTGCTCTATTTAGACCTAGTAGGCTCGAAAGCTATTATCTTAATGATTTCAGAGCAGAAAAGATAATATTAAGATTGATCATAGGTTTTGAGTAATAGAATTTTGAAAATTTTGAAAAAATTCATTTTCTCATATAAGGCCCCTATTGATGATCAAAAAATGGGTCAAAATTAAAAAGGTGCTCTATTTAGACCTAGTAGGCTCGAAAGCTATTATCTTAAGGATTTCAGAGCAGAAAAGATAATATTAAGATTGATCATAGGTTTTGAGTAATAGAATTTTGAAAATTTTGAAAAAATTCATTTTCTCATATAAGGGCCCTATTGATGATCAAAAAATGGGTCAAAATTAAAAAGGTGCTCTATTTAGACCTAGTAGGCTCGAAAGCTATTATCTTAAGGATTTCAGAGCAGAAAAGATAATATTAAGATTGATCATAGGTTTTGAGTAATAGAATTTTGAAAATTTTGAAAAAATTCAGTTTCTCATATAAGGGCCCTATTGATGATCAAAAAATGGGTCAAAATTAAAAAGGTGCTCTATTTAGACCTAGTAGGCTCGAAAGCTATTATCTTAAGGATTTCAGAGCAGAAAAGATAATATTAAGATTGATCATAGGTTTTGAGTAATAGAATTTTGAAAATTTTGAAAAAATTCATTTTCTCATATAAGGGCCCTATTGATGATCAAAAAATGGGTCAAAATTAAAAAGGTGCTCTATTTAGACCTAGTAGGCTCGAAAGCTATTATCTTAATGATTTCAGAGCAGAAAAGATAATATTAAGATTGATCATAGGTTTTGAGTAATAGAATTTTGAAAATTTTGAAAAAATTCTTTTTCTCATATAAGGGCCCTATTGATGATCAGAAAATGGGTCAAAATTAAAAAGGTGCTCTATTTAGACCTAGTAGGCTCGAAAGCTATTATCTTAAGGATTTCAGAGCAGAAAAGATAATATTAAGATTGATCATAGGTTTTGAGTAATAGAATTTTGAAAATTTTGAAAAAATTCATTTTCTCATATAAGGGCCCTATTGATGATCAAAAAATGGGTCAAAATTAAAAAGGTGCTCTATTTAGACCTAGTAGGCTCGAAAGCTATTATCTTAAGGATTTCAGAGCAGAAAAGATAATATTAAGATTGATCATAGGTTTTGAGTAATAGAATTTTGAAAATTTTGAAAAAATTCATTTTCTCATATAAGGCCCCTATTGATGATCAAAAAATGGGTCAAAATTAAAAAGGTGCTCTATTTAGACCTAGTAGGCTCGAAAGCTATTATCTTAAGGATTTCAGAGCAGAAAAGATAATATTAAGATTGATCATAGGTTTTGAGTAATAGAATTTTGAAAATTTTGAAAAAATTCATTTTCTCATATAAGGGCCCTATTGATGATCAAAAAATGGGTCAAAATTAAAAAGGTGCTCTATTTAGACCTAGTAGCCTCGAAAGCTATTATCTTAAGGATTTCAGAGCAGAAAAGATAATATTAAGATTGATCATAGGTTTTGAGTAATAGCAATTTGAAAATTTTGAAAAAATTCATTTTCTCATATAAGGGCCCTATTGATGATCAAAAAATGGGTCAAAATTAAAAAGGTGCTCTATTTAGACCTAGTAGGCCCGAAATCTATTATCTTAATGATTTCAGAGCAGAAAAGATAATATTAAGATTGATCATAGGTTTTGAGTAATAGAATTTTGAAAATTTTGAAAAAATTCATTTTCTCATATAAGGGCCCTATTGATGATCAAAAAATGGGTCAAAATTAAAAAGGTGCTCTATTTAGACCTAGTAGGCTCGAAAGCTATTATCTTAAGGATTTCAGAGCAGAAAAGATAGTATTAAGATTGATCATAGGTTTTGAGTAATAGAATTTTGAAAATTTTGAAAAAATTCATTTTCTCATATAAGGGCCCTATTGATGATCAAAAAATGGGTCAGAATTAAAAAGGTGCTCTATTTAGACCTAGTAGGCTCGAAAGCTATTATCTTAAGGATTTCAGACCAGAAAAGATAATATTAAGATTGATCATAGGTTTTGAGTAATAGAATTTTGAAAATTTTGAAAAAATTCATTTTCTCATATAAGGGCCCTATTGATGATCAAAAAATGGGTCAAAATTAAAAAGGTGCTCTATTTAGACCTAGTAGCCTCGAAAGCTATTATCTTAAGGATTTCAGAGCAGAAAAGATAATATTAAGATTGATCATAGGTTTTGAGTAATAGAAATTTGAAAATTTTGAAAAAATTCATTTTCTCATATAAGGGCCCTATTGATGATCAAAAAATGGGTCAAAATTTAAAAGGTGCTCTATTTAGACCTAGTAGCCTCGAAAGCTATTATCTTAAGGATTTCAGAGCAGAAAAGATAATATTAAGATTGATCATAGGTTTTGAGTAATAGAAATTTGAAAATTTTGAAAAAATTCATTTTCTCATATAAGGGCCCTATTGATGATCAAAAAATGGGTCAAAATTAAAAAGGTGCTCTATTTAGACCTAGTAGGCTCGAAAGCTATTATCTTAGTGATTTCAGAGCAGAAAAGATAATATTAAGATTGATCATAGGTTTTGAGTAATAGAATTTTGAAAATTTTGAAAAAATTCATTTTCTCATATAAGGGCCCTATTGATGATCAAAAAATGGGTCAAAATTAAAAAGGTGCTCTATTTAGACCTAGTAGCCTCGAAAGCTATTATCTTAAGGATTTCAGAGCAGAAAAGATAATATTAAGATTGATCATAGGTTTTGAGTAATAGAAATTTGAAAATTTTGAAAAAATTCATTTTCTCATATAAGGGCCCTATTGATGATCAAAAAATGGGTCAAAATTAAAAAGGTGCTCTATTTAGACCTAGTAGGCTCGAAAGCTATTATCTTAGTGATTTCAGAGCAGAAAAGATAATATTAAGATTGATCATAGGTTTTGAGTAATAGAATTTTGAAAATTTTGAAAAAATTCATTTTCTCATATAAGGGCCCTATTGATGATCAAAAAATGGGTCAAAATTAAAAAGGTGCTCTATTTAGACCTAGTAGCCTCGAAAGCTATTATCTTAAGGATTTCAGAGCAGAAAAGATAATATTAAGATTGATCATAGGTTTTGAGTAATAGAAATTTGAAAATTTTGAAAAAATTCATTTTCTCATATAAGGGCCCTATTGATGATCAAAAAATGGGTCAAAATTAAAAAGGTGCTCTATTTAGACCTAGTAGGCTCGAAAGCTATTATCTTAAGGATTTCAGAGCAGAAAAGATAATATTAAGATTGATCATAGGTTTTGAGTAATAGAATTTTGAAAATTTTGAAAAAATTCATTTTCTCATATAAGGCCCCTATTGATGATCAAAAAATGGGTCAAAATTAAAAAGGTGCTCTATTTAGACCTAGTAGGCTCGAAAGCTATTATCTTAAGGATTTCAGAGCAGAAAAGATAATATTAAGATTGATCATAGGTTTTGAGTAATAGAATTTTGAAAATTTTGAAAAAATTCATTTTCTCATATAAGGGCCCTATTGATGATCAAAAAATGGGTCAAAATTAAAAAGGTGCTCTATTTAGACCTAGTAGCCTCGAAAGCTATTATCTTAAGGATTTCAGAGCAGAAAAGATAATATTAAGATTGATCATAGGTTTTGAGTAATAGAATTTTGAAAATTTTGAAAAAATTCATTTTCTCATATAAGGGCCCTATTGATGATCAAAAAATGGGTCAAAATTAAAAAGGTGCTCTATTTAGACCTAGTAGGCTCGAAAGCTATTATCTTAATGATTTCAGAGCAGAAAAGATAATATTAAGATTGATCATAGGTTTTGAGTAATAGAATTTTGAAAATTTTGAAAAAATTCATTTTCTCATATAAGGCCCCTATTGATGATCAAAAAATGGGTCAAAATTAAAAAGGTGCTCTATTTAGACCTAGTAGGCTCGAAAGATATTATCTTAAGGATTTCAGAGCAGAAAAGATAATATTAAGATTGATCATAGGTTTTGAGTAATAGAATTTTGAAAATTTTGAAAAAATTCATTTTCTCATATAAGGGCCCTATTGATGATCAAAAAATGGGTCAAAATTAAAAAGGTGCTCTATTTAGACCTAGTAGGCTCGAAAGCTATTATCTTAAGGATTTCAGAGCAGAAAAGATAATATTAAGATTGATCATAGGTTTTGAGTAATAGAATTTTGAAAATTTTGAAAAAATTCATTTTCTCATATAAGGGCCCTATTGATGATCAAAAAATGGGTCAAAATTAAAAAGGTGCTCTATTTAGACCTAGTAGGCTCGAAAGCTATTATCTTAAGGATTTCAGAGCAGAAAAGATAATATTAAGATTGATCATAGGTTTTGAGTAATAGAATTTTGAAAATTTTGAAAAAATTCATTTTCTCATATAAGGCCCCTATTGATGATCAAAAAATGGGTCAAAATTAAAAAGGTGCTCTATTTAGACCTAGTAGGCTCGAAAGCTATTATCTTAAGGATTTCAGAGCAGAAAAGATAATATTAAGATTGATCATAGGTTTTGAGTAATAGAATTTTGAAAATTTTGAAAAAATTCATTTTCTCATATAAGGGCCCTATTGATGATCAAAAAATGGGTCAAAATTAAAAAGGTGCTCTATTTAGACCTAGTAGGCTCGAAAGCTATTATCTTAAGGATTTCAGAGCAGAAAAGATAATATTAAGATTGATCATAGGTTTTGAGTAATAGAATTTTGAAAATTTTGAAAAAATTCATTTTCTCATATAAGGCCCCTATTGATGATCAAAAAATGGGTCAAAATTAAAAAGGTGCTCTATTTAGACCTAGTAGCCTCGAAAGCTATTATCTTAAGGATTTCAGAGCAGAAAAGATAATATTAAGATTGATCATAGGTTTTGAGTAATAGAAATTTGAAAATTTTGAAAAAATTCATTTTCTCATATAAGGCAAATTTGCATATTGTTGGCAAATGTATAGGAGATTGACAAAGTAATCTAAATGGTACTTTAAAAATAGTTCATAACAAGAAAATTTTCATTTAACCAAAAAATAATTCAAATGGAAAAAAGTCATCACCTCCACATTGGAAGTTAAAATTACCAATTTTGGTTAAAAATAAACTCCAACACTGATGATACATGTGTCAAGAAATGGCACTTGCAAAAAAAATTGAGTGCTTTTTTTTTGTACATGTTGTGTGGTGAACTCTATCGTATTGCCCGTTATTTATATATGCACGCACGATCGTTTACTCACTTACGTTTGAAGTACATTTAAGCCTCGATTTGAGTCCTCTCAATTTGCGTCGTTATGATTTTGTTTATATACAACATATTTTTTCTCTCTGGAAGTTAAAGTAACTTAAGTAACCGCATGTGATACATTTATTAGTTTTATGGAGTTTATTATAACCGGTGTATGTCGTGAAGCATATTTCAATACAAAATGGATTAAATTCTTTGTTTTTTGCTAGAAAAGGAACAAATCAAGATTACCGGCACTGTTGATTTTTTAACAAATTTTCTTTTCGGCAAAAGCACTATTTTTGGGTAAAAAAAGTTACATAAAAATTTTTCTCCGTTCTCTGTTAGTTTTCGAGTTATAGGTACTTTAAGTTATGGTGTAAGAATGCAATTCTCTCCTTCCTCCTTTAATGAAAATAAACAATATGGGTATCATTGGAAAGGTCTTGAGAAGGCCTTTTGATTGATATATAAAATGTGTCAAATCATTAACCCATGGCACAATATGATATTTTATTACTTTTTATTTTGACTTTTTTTACAAAAGTACCGTTATCTCAAAAATATATCGATATAACAGTACTCTCCTGTACATCAAATCAACATTTCAAGCTTTCATACGATCCCCATAGTACACTCCAAGCCCATTAAATAACAAAAATGTAACACTTTAAAAATTAATATTCAGAGAAATGAATCGATTTTTACTCATAATATATTTGGTAATACCATAATTTATGACTACATATGTAATATGGATATCATTAGAAAGGTCTTGAAGAAACCTATAGTCATATATATAATACGTATATAATTGGAAAGGTCTTTAAATCTCAAAAATAAAAAAATAGATAAAAAAATATATAAAAATACTTAGTAAATATTATTTAATTTGCATTTTTATTTGAATTTTTGATAAACAAGATTATAAAAAATCTTTGGAACAAATCAAGGTTACCAGCACAGTTGGAATTAAAATGTATTTTTTTAATGTTAATAAAGGTTTTTCTGTGTAGCCGGCCTTCGGCCGGGCTAAAGGGCTTTCTCCTCTATGTATGTTGAACACCGGCTTCGCTAAATAAACTTTTTTTGGAAATCAAAAAATTTTTGTAAGTACCGGTATTCTTTTTAAATAATTTTTAATTTTTATTTAATTTTTAACAAAGTTGTAAAAATGATAAGACTTATTATATACTTTTAAATTATGATATTAAAAAATATATTACTAGTAAAAATCGATTAATTTTTCTAAATATTAATTTTTAAAGTGCTATACTTTTGTTATTTAATGGGCTAGGAGTGTGACATGGGGATCATATGAAAGCTTGAAATATTCTCTAAACAATTTGATGTATAGGAGAGTACTGTTATATCGATATATTTTTGAGATAACGGTACTTTTGTAAAAAAAAGTCAGTACATAAAATAATAAAATATCATTTTGTCTCGCAACGGGTTAATGTTGTATAACGTTTTATATATCAATCAAGACCTTTCCAATGATATGGGTATCATTGGAAAGGTCATATGTTCATATTCATTACAGGAGGAAGGAGAAAATTGCATTTTGATATTATAACTTCAAGTACCCATAACTCGTAAACTAAGAGCGAGCGGGCAAAATTTTTTACATTGCTTTAATCACAAATAAAAATGCTACTGAATCATTATCAAAATTATTTAAAAATCAAGTGTGCTGGTAATCTTGATTTACGCCGATTAACTTCTTTGCAGGTAAAATATGTATATCCTGGAATCTTCTTAAAAGAAGGTATAAATACTTAAAAAAAGGTGATTTGGATTCCGCCGATATATTTTGCATCGCAATTTCCAATCTCCTTAACTTCGCAGACCGGGGCCTCAGTGTCGTTGAGTACGTTAAATACACATGCGCATATACATACATATACAATATATATATGTATGTAAGTATATGTCATTTTTATTTGTCCAGCATCTTACTCAGTTGTTCTTAATTCTCTTTGCATAATAAAGTGTTGCCATTATGTTAAAATACTTGTTAGTATTAGTGTTACCCGTTGGCACAATTTTATTTTCTATTGCTATTCTTCTTTTATATCAATTTAATATTTAATATAATCAGGAATATTTATAGATAATTACACAGAAAAAAGTTTGTGCATAAATATAAGAATTTAATTTCATTGATTTTAGTTCATAATATTTAAGAATAATGTCTTAACACTTTTTTACATTTTTTGAAATGAATCAAGTCAAGAAGACTTAAACAAATTGTTTAAATTTTCATTTATATTTACAATTTGTAAATGTATGTTTGAAATTTTCTTTACAGAATTTTTGGTTTTTATTGATTTTTAGGCACTTGTTGAGAACAGAAGAAAACAGATGCGGATGCGCATTTTATTACAATGATGCATGTGCAAATTTCTGATCCTTACTTTTTAACAGCTTTTTATTAGAAAATTGCAATTTAAAGGTTTTATATTTACGTGCATAAGTACTTTTATTTAGAATTTTAATCAAATCTAATAAAACTAAATTAAAATGTTAGCAGCATTTTTGCAAAATTCGCAAAATTTTCATTAAGTACAAATCTATGAACAAAATTTTATTTTTTATGAAAAAGTTTGGGAAAAAAAGTCATGTTCGATTCATAATATTCATGAAAAAATTTTTCAAATATATGATTTTTTTTCTCTGTGTAATATTAACATTTATTTAACAAACACATATACAATGTTTTTAAGAAAACTTTAATATAATTATCTATCGCCCCTTTATATGGGAATTGAGAGAATTGAAGTCTTCGATCATCTTCATTGCTACCACTTTTCATTTTCATTACAGGCGTAACCCTGTAGTTTTAATGAGAATAAGTAGCAATCATTAGGAAAACGCAAATTAACATGTACATTGTCTTTAAGAAGAAAGCACGTTATCAAATGTAAACATTCGGCAAAAGACTGCAGGAAATATTGTTGTGCAACCACTACACATGTAATTTATTTCTTTTTATAGTGAATAGTATTAAGACTATGTGTAAAGTTTTTAATGAAAATCTAACGGTAAACTTGAGTTTAAATTCAAAAAATTTCAGCATTTTTATGTCTAAATAATAGAGAAGAGCACCTTTTTAATTTTGACCCATTTCTTGATCATCAATAGGGGCCTTATATGAGAAAATGAATTTTTTCAAAATTTTCAAAATTCTATTACTCAAAACCTATGATCAATCTTAATATTATCTTTTCTGCTCTGAAATCATTAAGATAATAGCTTTCGAGCCTACTAGGTCTAAATAGAGCACCTTTTTAATTTTGACCCATTTTTTGATCATCAATAGGGCCCTTATATGAGAAAATGAATTTTTTCAAAATTTTCAAATTTCTATTACTCAAAACCTATGATCAATCTTAATATTATCTTTTCTGCTCTGAAATCCTTAAGATAATAGCTTTCGAGCCTACTAGGTCTAAATAGAGCACCTTTTTAATTTTGACCCATTTTTTGATCATCAATAGGGCCCTTATATGAGAAAATGAATTTTTTCAAAATTTTCAAAATTCTATTACTCAAAACCTATGATCAATCTTAATATTATCTTTTCTGCTCTGAAATCCTTAAGATAATAGCTTTCGAGCCTACTAGGTCTAAATAGAGCACCTTTTTAATTTTGACCCATTTTTTGATCATCAATAGGGGCCTTATATGAGAAAATGAATTTTTTCAAAATTTTCAAAATTCTATTACTCAAAACCTATGATCAATCTTAATATTATCTTTTCTGCTCTGAAATCATTAAGATAATAGCTTTCGAGCCTACTAGGTCTAAATAGAGCACCTTTTTAATTTTGACCCATTTTTTGATCATCAATAGGGCCCTTATATGAGAAAATGAATTTTTTCAAAATTTTCAAATTTCTATTACTCAAAACCTATGATCAATCTTAATATTATCTTTTTTGCTCTGAAATCATTAAGATAATAGCTTTCGAGCCTACTAGGTCTAAATAGAGCACCTTTTTAATTTTGACCCATTTTTTGATCATCAATAGGGCCCTTATATGAGAAAATGAATTTTTTCAAAATTTTCAAAATTCTATTACTCAAAACCTATGATCAATCTTAATATTATCTTTTCTGCTCTGAAATCCTTAAGATAATAGCTTTCGAGCCTACTAGGTCTAAATAGAGCACCTTTTTAATTTTGACCCATTTTTTGATCATCAATAGGGCCCTTATATGAGAAAATGAATTTTTTCAAAATTTTCAAAATTCTATTACTCAAAACCTATGATCAATCTTAATATTACCTTTTCTGCTCTGAAATCCTTAAGATAATAGCTTTCGAGCCTACTAGGTCTAAATAGAGCACCTTTTTAATTTTGACCCATTTTTTGATCATCAATAGGGCCCTTATATGAGAAAATGAATTTTTTCAAAATTTTCAAAATTCTATTACTCAAAACCTATGATCAATCTTAATACTATCTTTTCTGCTCTGAAATCATTAAGATAATAGATTTCGGGCCTACTAGGTCTAAATAGAGCACCTTTTTAATTTTGACCCATTTTTTGATCATCAATAGGGCCCTTATATGAGAAAATGAATTTTTTCAAAATTTTCAAATTGCTATTACTCAAAACCTATGATCAATCTTAATATTATCTTTTCTGCTCTGAAATCCTTAAGATAATAGCTTTCGAGGCTACTAGGTCTAAATAGAGCACCTTTTTAATTTTGACCCATTTTTTGATCATCAATAGGGCCCTTATATGAGAAAATGAATTTTTTCAAAATTTTCAAAATTCTATTACTCAAAACCTATGATCAATCTTAATATTATCTTTTCTGCTCTGAAACCCTTAAGATAATAGCTTTCGAGCCTACTAGGTCTAAATAGAGCACCTTTTTAATTTTGACCCATTTTTTGATCATCAATAGGGGCCTTATATGAGAAAATGAATTTTTTCAAAATTTTCAAAATTCTATTACTCAAAACCTATGATCAATCTTAATATTATCTTTTCTGCTCTGAAATCCTTAAGATAATAGCTTTCGAGCCTACTAGGTCTAAATAGAGCACCTTTTTAATTTTGACCCATTTTTTGATCATCAATAGGGCCCTTATATGAGAAAATGAATTTTTTCAAAATTTTCAAAATTCTATTATTATCTTTTCTGCTCTGAAATCCTTAAGATAATAGCTTTCGAGCCTACTAGGTCTAAATAGAGCACCTTTTTAATTTTGACCCATTTTTTGATCATCAATAGGGCCCTTATATGAGAAAATGAATTTTTTCAAAATTTTCAAATTTCTATTACTCAAAACCTATGATCAATCTTAATATTATCTTTTCTGCTCTGAAATCCTTAAGATAATAGCTTTCGAGGCTACTAGGTCTAAATAGAGCACCTTTTTAATTTTGACCCATTTTTTGATCATCAATAGGGCCCTTATATGAGAAAATGAATTTTTTCAAAATTTTCAAAATTCTATTACTCAAAACCTATGATCAATCTTAATATTATCTTTTCTGCTCTGAAATCCTTAAGATAATAGCTTTCGAGCCTACTAGGTCTAAATAGAGCACCTTTTTAATTTTGACCCATTTTTTGATCATCAATAGGGCCCTTATATGAGAAAATGAATTTTTTCAAAATTTTCAAAATTCTATTACTCAAAACCTATGATCAATCTTAATATTATCTTTTCTGCTCTGAAATCCTTAAGATAATAGCTTTCGAGCCTACTAGGTCTAAATAGAGCACCTTTTTAATTTTGACCCATTTTTTGATCATCAATAGGGGCCTTATATGAGAAAATGAATTTTTTCAAAATTTTCAAAATTCTATTACTCAAAACCTATGATCAATCTTAATATTATCTTTTCTGCTCTGAAATCATTAAGATAATAGCTTTCGAGCCTACTAGGTCTAAATAGAGCACCTTTTTAATTTTGACCCATTTTTTGATCATCAATAGGGCCCTTATATGAGAAAATGAATTTTTTCAAAATTTTCAAATTTCTATTACTCAAAACCTATGATCAATCTTAATATTATCTTTTCTGCTCTGAAATCCTTAAGATAATAGCTTTCGAGCCTACTAGGTCTAAATAGAGCACCTTTTTAATTTTGACCCATTTTTTGATCATCAATAGGGCCCTTATATGAGAAAATGAATTTTTTCAAAATTTTCAAAATTCTATTACTCAAAACCTATGATCAATCTTAATATTATCTTTTCTGCTCTGAAATCCTTAAGATAATAGCTTTCGAGCCTACTAGGTCTAAATAGAGCACCTTTTTAATTTTGACCCATTTTTTGATCATCAATAGGGGCCTTATATGAGAAAATGAATTTTTTCAAAATTTTCAAAATTCTATTACTCAAAACCTATGATCAATCTTAATATTATCTTTTCTGCTCTGAAATCATTAAGATAATAGCTTTCGAGCCTACTAGGTCTAAATAGAGCACCTTTTTAATTTTGACCCATTTTTTGATCATCAATAGGGCCCTTATATGAGAAAATGAATTTTTTCAAAATTTTCAAATTTCTATTACTCAAAACCTATGATCAATCTTAATATTATCTTTTCTGCTCTGAAATCATTAAGATAATAGCTTTCGAGCCTACTAGGTCTAAATAGAGCACCTTTTTAATTTTGACCCATTTTTTGATCATCAATAGGGCCCTTATATGAGAAAATGAATTTTTTCAAAATTTTCAAAATTCTATTACTCAAAACCTATGATCAATCTTAATATTATCTTTTCTGCTCTGAAATCCTTAAGATAATAGCTTTCGAGCCTACTAGGTCTAAATAGAGCACCTTTTTAATTTTGACCCATTTTTTGATCATCAATAGGGCCCTTATATGAGAAAATGAATTTTTTCAAAATTTTCAAAATTCTATTACTCAAAACCTATGATCAATCTTAATATTACCTTTTCTGCTCTGAAATCCTTAAGATAATAGCTTTCGAGCCTACTAGGTCTAAATAGAGCACCTTTTTAATTTTGACCCATTTTTTGATCATCAATAGGGCCCTTATATGAGAAAATGAATTTTTTCAAAATTTTCAAAATTCTATTACTCAAAACCTATGATAATTTTTTGATCATCAATTGGATCATCATATAAAGACTTTTTCAGAAATAAAAATTTTTAAAAGTATTTATTTTAAACACATGTTTCTGAAACATAAGGTAGTTTAAAAATCATAGTTTTTAATTATATATATATTTTTTTTATTCAAACATTTAAATTATAATAATTTTAATTAAAAAAATATTACAAAAATGCTATTAACATTTTCAAAAATGTAAACAAAAGTGCAGCTAAATCTATTTTGTTAAATAAAAGTCATTAACATTTTTAAAAATGTTACTAAAATTGAAAATAATCAAATTCTGCTAACATAACAGTCTTTGAGTGAGAGAACTGTTAGGTAACATAAAATTAAAAAACGTAGCTAACTTTCGTAGCTATCTTCACACCCTTCACGGGAAGGGCTTAAAAGGGGTCTTAATGCCTACTACGCATGTAAAAACTCCCTAGACTAAAGTTGGGGCCTTAAACCGATGGTAAACTAGATTTACACATCGGTAGTGAGTTCAATTCTGGAGTGAAGGTGTTCCATACTGTGGGAGGCGGTGAAAATAGAAAGTCGTACAAATCTATCTGGAGCACAGAAATATGCTTCAATTGGCATTACTGGTACCATGAGAAGCATACCTCAGGCGGTGTCATTTCGCATCTCCTACCCATTGAAGAGTATGTGATAGAGCTGGCTTAGACTGAATAAATTAGGGCTAATGGGATCAGTCAGAGTAGGACACACCAAGCTTTTGAGCGGAGTCAATTTCGCTGGCCACACCATAGGTCCAAGAAAGTTGACTTAGGCAAAATTTCTGCTTCAATTATTTCTTAGTCTACTGGTCAGGAGTAGATAAACTGTGCAAGTGTCTATTTTTTAGAGAGAGATACTGTCAGGAAACAAACCCCCTGATAGTTTTAGTGTGTTCCAAGCAGAAATTCTAGCTATTCTGAAAGACACGGAATCAATAGCAAGGAAAATTGAAAAAAGGACAAAGGTTAGTCTGTATGTAGATAGCCAGACAGTGCTTAGGGCTCTGAAGAAACGTTTTTCAAGTCTAATCTAGTTACGACTAGTCTTCTAGGGCGGACCTATCAATTGAGGTTTTGTTGGGTACGTGGTCTCTGCAATATAGTTGGTAATGAAAAAGCTGACGAATTAACACAAACAGCTCAGTTCGACTTTGGATAGAGCTGACAGAGAAATCTCCGTTAGGCTTTTACTTCACGAAAATTAGGGAATAAATCCAGGATAGAACCAATCATGAATGGAATAATAGAAACAGTGGAACGTATTCTGTCACTGTCTGTGCCTACAACGAAGTAGGCAAAAATGGTTAGCCTTTCATATCACAATCACTATCTAACATAAAATAGAATTAGAAGTTTAGTGAGACATGAACCTAATTCAGTTGTGAAAAACCCAATTCATGCAAAAACAAAATACATGTAGTCATATATATATTGTTTTTGAGTAATAAATTTTTGAAAATTTAGTTTCAACTGCCTCCTACATAAACTTCTAGTTGTATACTATACTATCTGCTATCTTAAACTCTCTCTCTAGATAAACAAGTAGATATTTATATGAAAAAAAAAAACCTTATTCAATTTTCAAAAACCTAATTCATGTAACAGCAAAATACATGTAATCACATATATTTTATTTTTGTGTTTAGAAAAAATTAGTATTTTTTTTTTTTTTAATTTACATCGAAGTGTCTCTGACATAAATTTCTAGGAGTATTCTATTACAGGCCTTCTTGAAGGCATTATAAGTTAGTTTTAAAAAAGTAGAAGAAACATTCTTTTCAACCGTATGCATTTGTTATGTTTTCTTATATATTAAGAGCTAATTTTTAAACATTAAAAAAAAATATATATATATATATATATATATATATATATATATATTATAGTGCTCCTCTAAAATCTCCCCGATATATCGATGATTTTACATTGTGATCTCTTTCGTCATTATTGGGGTGTATTGATGGAGTCTTATATTGGTTTAAGTTTTTATTGTCCATTCTTCAATTTCAGATTTTTTTGATGATTTTTAAAATTGTGTTTTTTATATCTCTTTTATTGGATGTACAGATCGATAATATTGGTGCAAAAGTTGCAAATTTAGCTGTTTCATCCGCTAAAGTGTTTCCATTGATGCCAGCGTGGCCCGGTAGCCACATAAGTTTTAATTTAGTGTGTTATTTAATTAAAATATCTCTTATCCCTTATTTTAGAGGTTATTATATTTTTATTTTTGATGTTATACACCTCAGTTATTGTATTTTTAGAATCTTAGCAAATTACATATTTACCTCGAATATGTTTGTATTTTTTAAGGGTATATAATACTGCTGTCGATTCAGCCATGAATATTGAGCAATTTTGGTCAAGAGTAGCTAAAGAAGCAGCGTTTTTTGTCTATTATTAATTACAGCAAATGCAGTGATAATGTTTGTTTTTGAACCATTTGTGTACAAAAATTTCCAATTTTTATTTTTTAATGATGAGGCTTTACCACAAATAGCAAGTCCGTATTCTTTTTTTGACAAAATTAAACTGCGAACTATATTTATTGACGTATTTGGATCTTCCAACTATACATTTTATTATATTTATTCGTTTTAATAGCGACTTTATTCGTTTTAATACCATTGTTTATTTTAGTTCTAATTTTTTCTATTAGTAAGAAAAGCATGAACAAAACTAATTATTTTTGGTACAAATTTCCATTCCCTGAGTTGCAATATTATTGATGGTACCTTTATTAGATTTAAAAGCAACTTGATTTATGTTGAGTAATTTATTTTTTATTTGTTATTAGTGTGGCTATAATTTTTTAATTTAAATATCGTTAATTTATATTTCGAATTTCATTTAAAAATTTCCCAATTTCATTTGCATTTTTCCCATTATAATGTGGAATTGTCTTAATACCAAGTTAAAATTACCTCTTTTATTTTATTTGTTTTTTTTTTTCAAATTAAAAATCTCAAAATCATTTGAAATTTTCTCAATGTCATTTAGAAATTCTCAATTTCAATATTAACTTGAAATTCTCAATTTAAACTGGAATTTTCTCATTTTCACTTATAAATGGTGCAGTTTTCTTTCAATAAAAAATAAAAATAAGAAATTAAAAAAACAGTCTACAATTTAAAATAATTTTAAAAGAAATTTTTTAAATAAAATGTAGTAATTGAAAAAAAAATCGAATATTAACAACTGTTTGCTGTTATCCAGCTGTGAATAACAAATGCTCACAAAAAATACATAAAAAATCAAATAATGCACAAAAAAAATTTTGACAGTTCATCACTTCAAGAGGTCCTTTTTAAAAGAAAAAATGTTACTTAAGACAACAACAACAAACAAAACCCTATTAAAAAACTATACAGCTGTCTAAACTTCCTTCCCCTGATAATCATCATTATCTGTAAACATCTCTTTCTAACTCTTTAAATATTGTCACTTTATATTTATTTTTAATGATAATGATGTTTATTTATGATTATCATGTAGTTAAAGTGCAAACAGACATTTTTAATTATATTAGAGTATTTATTGTTGTCGTTAATTTTTGTTTTTTTTTTTTTGCTAATGAGGCTAAATAAAAGTTTGAACTCAATTTTTGCACTGTATTTTTTGCTTTAATCTCTTATAATTAAAAAATATAAATATATATATATATTTATATATTAAATGTTTGTATTTTTTTCTTGACTTCAAACAAAAACCACAAAAATACATAAACTAAAAATATTACCAGCGCCAGCATTAATATGGTCAGTCAACTAACGAGACATAGCAGCAAAACATTTTTTTTTTAATATTCAAGTGCCGGAAATAATTTCTATGTGGAAATTAAGAAACAAAAAATATATATATTTAAACAACTGTATACAAAAGATTATTATAAAAAAGAAACGATTATAAAAATAGGGAGAATGTAAAAAAAAAACAAAACAACCGCAAACCGAGAAAAACAAATAGAAACAAAAAGGAAAAACGCCAAGGTGGCTGACTATAAAAAAATTTTATCGGCATAAAAAGAAAAAACAAGAAAATAAAAATAAATAAAAACCTGCAGTTAAATTTTGCAGCTTTAGGAAAAAAATCGATGTTAATTACTAAACAAATTTATAAAGGAATATGAACGTACTCATTTATTTGAATGAAATTTCATTTATTTGAATGAAATTACAAATTACTATTTTTATGAATTTTATACGAAATTCTTGGAATGGTAGCATTACGTTAAATGTAAATTAAGTCAAGGTAATTTACATACATACTTTAGTTAACTGAGGAAATACTGGACAAAAAACTGGATTATAGACTGGGCTTTAGAATAGACCACAAGCCAGATTACAGATTAGACTTTAGACTAGGCAACAGACCAGAATATACCCCGATCACAGAATATATATAGAATATAGACTAGACTACAGAATAGTATATAAAATAGACTAGAGAGTAATCTGTAGAATAGACTACTGAGTAGTCTATAGCATAGACTAGAGACTCCTTAGAATAGATTACTCTCAAAAACAGACTAGAGACTACTCTCTAGAATAGAGTAAAGATGTGTCAAGAATTAAATAGAGTATTCAAGAGACTAACGTAGTCTATAGAATAGACTACAACGTAGTCTATAGAATAGACTACAACGTAGTCTATAGAATAGACTACAACGTAGTCTATAGAATAGACTACAACGTAGTCTATAGAATAGACTACAACGTAGTCTATAGAATAGACTACAACGTAGTCTATAGAATAGACTACAACGTAGTCTATAGAATAGACAACAACGTAGTCTATAGAATAGACAACAACGTAGTCTATAGAATAGACAACAACGTAGTCTATAGAATAGACAACAACGTAGTCTATAGAATAGACAACAACGTAGTCTATAGAATAGACTACAACGTAGTCTATAGAATAGACTACAACGTAGTCTATAGAATAGACTACAACGTAGTCTATAGAATAGACTACAACGTAGTCTATAGAATAGACTACAACGTAGTCTATAGAATAGACTACAACGTAGTCTATAGAATAGACTACAACGTAGTCTATAGAATAGACTACAACGTAGTCTATAGAATAGACAACAACGTAGTCTATAGAATAGACAACAACGTAGTCTATAGAATAGACAACAACGTAGTCTATAGAATAGACTACAACGTAGTCTATAGAATAGACTACAACGTAGTCTATAGAATAGACTACAACGTAGTCTATAGAATAGACAACAACGTAGTCTATAGAATAGACTACAACGTAGTCTATAGAATAGACTACAACGTAGTCTATAGAATAGACTACAACGTAGTCTATAGAATAGACAACAACGTAGTCTATAGAATAGACAACAACGTAGTCTATAGAATAGACTACAACGTAGTCTACAGAATAGACAACAACGTAGTCTATAGAATAGACTACAACGTAGTCTATAGAATAGACTACAACGTAGTCTATAGAATAGACTACAACGTAGTCTATAGAATAGACTACAACGTAGTCTATAGAATAGACTACAACGTAGTCTATAGAATAGACTACAACGTAGTCTATAGAATAGACTACAACGTAGTCTATAGAATAGACTACAACGTAGTCTATAGAATAGACTACAACGTAGTCTATAGAATAGACTACAACGTAGTCTATAGAATAGACTACAACGTAGTCTATAGAATAGACTACAACGTAGTCTATAGAATAGACTACAACGTAGTCTATAGAATAGACTACAACGTAGTCTATAGAATAGACTACAACGTAGTCTATAGAATAGACTACAACGTAGTCTATAGAATAGACTACAACGTAGTCTATAGAATAGACTACAACGTAGTCTATAGAATAGACTACAACGTAGTCTATAGAATAGACTACAACGTAGTCTATAGAATAGACTACAACGTAGTCTATAGAATAGACTACAACGTAGTCTATAGAATAGACTACAACGTAGTCTATAGAATAGACTACAACGTAGTCTATAGAATAGACTACAACGTAGTCTATAGAATAGACTACAACGTAGTCTATAGAATAGACTACAACGTAGTCTATAGAATAGACTACAACGTAGTCTATAGAATAGACTACAACGTAGTCTATAGAATAGACTACAACGTAGTCTATAGAATAGACTACAACGTAGTCTATAGAATAGACTACAACGTAGTCTATAGAATAGACTACAACGTAGTCTATAGAATAGACTACAACGTAGTCTATAGAATAGACTACAACGTAGTCTATAGAATAGACTACAACGTAGTCTATAGAATAGACTACAACGTAGTCTATAGAATAGACTACAACGAAGTCTATAGAATAGACTACAACGTAGTCTATAGAATAGACTACAACGTAGTCTATAGAATAGACTACAACGTAGTCTATAGAATAGACTACAACGTAGTCTATAGAATAGACTACAACGTAGTCTATAGAATAGACTACAACGTAGTCTATAGAATAGACTACAACGTAGTCTATAGAATAGACTACAACGTAGTCTATAGAATAGACCACAACGTAGTCTATAGAATAGACCACAACGTAGTCTATAGAATAGACCACAACGTAGTCTATAGAATAGACTACAACGTAGTCTATAGAATAGACTACAACGTAGTCTATAGAATAGACTACAACGTAGTCTATAGAATAGACTACAACGTAGTCTATAGAATAGACTACAACGTAGTCTATAGAATAGACTACAACGTAGTCTATAGAATAGACTACAACGTAGTCTATAGAATAGACTACAACGTAGTCTATAGAATAAACTACAACGTAGTCTATAGAATAGACTACAACGTAGTCTATAGAATAGACTACAACGTAGTCTATAGAATAGACTACAACGTAGTCTATAGAATAGACTACAACGTAGTCTATAGAATAGACTACAACGTAGTCTATAGAATAGACTACAACGTAGTCTATAGAATAGACTACAACGTAGTCTATAGAATAGACTACAACGTAGTCTATAGAATAGACTACAACGTAGTCTATAGAATAGACTACAACGTAGTCTATAGAATAGACTACAACGTAGTCTATAGAATAGACTACAACGTAGTCTATAGAATAGACTACAACGTAGTCTATAGAATAGACTACAACGTAGTCTATAGAATAGACTACAACGTAGTCTATAGAATAGACTACAACGTAGTCTATAGAATAGACTACAACGTAGTCTATAGAATAGACTACAACGTAGTCTATAGAATAGACTACAACGTAGTCTATAGAATAGACTACAACGTAGTCTATAGAATAGACTACAACGTAGTCTATAGAATAGACTACAACGTAGTCTATAGAATAGACTACAACGTAGTCTATAGAATAGACTACAACGTAGTCTATAGAATAGACTACAACGTAGTCTATAGAATAGACTACAACGTAGTCTATAGAATAGACTACAACGTAGTCTATAGAATAGACTACAACGTAGTCTATAGAATAGACTACAACGTAGTCTATAGAATAGACTACAACGTAGTCTATAGAATAGACAACAACGTAATCTATAGAATAGACTACAACGTAGTCTATAGAATAGACTACAACGTAGTCTATAGAATAGACTACAACGTAGTCTATAGAATAGACTACAACGTAGTCTATAGAATAGACTACAACGTAGTCTATAGAATAGACTACAACGTAGTCTATAGAATAGACTACAACGTAGTCTATAGAATAGACTACAACGTAGTCTATAGAATAGACAACAACGTAGTCTATAGAATAGACAACAACGTAGTCTATAGAATAGACTACAACGTAGTCTATAGAATAGACTACAACGTAGTCTATAGAATAGACAACAACGTAGTCTATAGAATAGACAACAACGTAGTCTATAGAATAGACTACAACGTAGTCTATAGAATAGACTACAACGTAGTCTATAGAATAGACTACAACGTAGTCTATAGAATAGACAACAACGTAGTCTATAGAATAGACTACAACGTAGTTTATAGAATAAACTACAACGTAGTCTATAGAATAGACAACAACGTAGTCTATAGAATAGACTACAACGTAGTCTATAGAATAGACTACAACGTAGTCTATAGAATAGACTACAACGTAGTCTATAGAATAGACTACAACGTAGTCTATAGAATAGACTACAACGTAGTCTATAGAATAGACTACAACGTAGTCTATAGAATAGACTACAACTTAGTCTATAGAATAGACTACAACTTAGTCTATAGAATAGACTATAGAAAAGAATAGACTACAACGTTGTTTATAGAATAGACTACAACGTAGTCTCCCGCAAGGGCATCATAGTAGGAGATAAGGAGTAACGACCCCGCGGACCCTAGTTTTGGCAGGTATGGAGAGCGTATTAAAATGATGCATAAGCTTGTCGAAGTCCTGTGACAAGGCGAATGCATACCGCACTAAATTAGGTATCGATCCACATGGGTACCCCTCTAGAGAGGAGTAGTTGGAAGGTTGACAACTTCGTGGATCCCTAGTCACCACATCCGAAAATCCAGGCGCGACGGCTTCCTGGACAGCGTGTTTCCAGGTTAGGAGCGGCTGAAATAACACCTGGCGGATAGGTAAAAAACGCAAACCCTTAAAAAAATGGAAAAGAAAGAATTAAAGGTTACGGTGCAGGGAGTAATAAACATAGTACCGGCGGCTTTGGATAGCGTGAAAGCAGGCTCTAGTCTTAAAGATTTGGGTGAATGGGTTTCTCGCATAAGGAGAACCCAAAAAAGCGATCTTCTTTTAGAAATTAATAAGTCCAAAACCGAGAACGTGAATGACTTCCAAGGAAAGGTGCAAAGATCGGTAGGATTACAAGCAAATATCATATCGCACACTCCGGAGATTATGATTGAATGTAAAGATATCGACGAGATTACAACAAAAGCAGATATTAGTGAGGCCCTTAACAATCTGCTAGGAGCTTCTGAACTAAGGGAAACTAACGTAAGAAGTCTGAGGAGAGCTTACGGTGGCACACAGATAGCAAGTATTATCTTACCGATAGAACTTGGCCGCAAAGCCCTCGAAATGGCGAAAGTCAAAATTGCATGGATAGTATGTCGCTTAAGGCAAAAGGTGCTTGTCAAAAAGTGCTTCAGATGCCTGAAATTTGGACATATTTCCTCATCGTGTACAAATCCTCACGACAGGTCGAAACTGTGTAGAAGGTGTGGGGAAGATGGACATATTGCGAAGGACCCAAATTGTATGTTCTGTAAAGAAGTGTAAAACGCGAATATAAAACACGTAGCTGGGAGCGAAAGATATCCTGTTTTTAGGCGGGCTCTTAGTAAATTGCGTAAATGAGATTTTTACAATTAAATCTCAATCATTGTCAGGCGGCGCAGGACTTGCTTTCACAAACTATCTACGAAACTAGAGTTTATGTCGGCATTCTTTGTGAACAATATAGAGCAATACTGTATGGGTGAAAGATTCAACAGGTAAAGCTGCAATGTGGGCATGCGGAAATAAAGGTATAGAAGAAATATCCGAGCACTCAGAAGACGGATTTGTAAGAGCCAAAGTTGGTGGTTTTCATATATTCAGTTACTATGCTGCTCCTAGTGCAACAATTGAAGAGTTTGAGAAGATGTTAGATAATCTGCTAAGAGACTCAGATAATCATAATCCAAGAATTATAGCAGGAGACTTCAATGCATGGGCTGTTGATTGAGGAAGCCGAAAAACAAATACTAGAGGAAGTATTTTACTCGAAGCGATTTGTAGGCATAACCTAGCGCTAGCAAATAGTGAAAATACACCAACATTCTCTACTGGAGGAAGCTCTGTCGTGGATCTAACATTCATGAGTAGTTCCTTGGCAAGGGATATGAATTGGAGAGTCAGCGAACAATACACTCACAGTAGTAGACATTCTTTTCGTGAAGAAGATGAACCAAAATATATTGATTGGGCCTCTACAAGACTTAACAAAGAAGTATTCACCCAGGAATTTGGAAACAGCTTTGAACTGAATGTTACAGCACTGGAAAAAGTGAATCAAATGGCATCGAGAATCAAAAGCGCATGTGACGTCGCTATGCCAAAACGAAGAATGACTAGGAACTGTCCCCCAAATTACAGGTGGAACTCGGAAATCAACAACCTCCGCGCATAGTGTATAAGAGCTAGAAGACGAACCAAACGTCTTAAGAACCAACCGGAGTTCGAAGAAGCGTGTCGCGAATTTCAAACCGCAAGGCGAGAGTTTCAACATGCTACTTCAAGAAGCAAAAAAAAAAAATATATGCCTAGAAGCAGATAATGATCCTTGGGGAAAGGCGTACAGGGTGGTAACCTCGCGCCTTAAAGGCAAAAAGTCCCCACAGCCAAGTTGTCCCATCTTACTAGGCAAGATAGTTAAAACTTTGTTCCCGGAACATAAAAGCAATATAAATACGGTGATAAGAATGAACCTAATAGAATCCATACAGGTGGTGACATAAGAGGAGCTGCTTAAGACAACAGAGAAAATCGGTGACAACAAAGCTCCAGGACCTGATGGAATTCCAAATAATGCGCTTAAGTTGGCAGTTAGAACAGCAACGAAACCGTTCGTGGATGTATTTAATGAATGTCTAAGGGAAGGAGTTTTTCCAAACTGTTGGAAAAAACAAAATTTGGTACTAATTCCGAAACCCAATAAACCACAAGGCGATCCCTCCGCCTATAGATCAATATGTCTACTCGACACATAAGGGAAAATTCTGGAGAAAATCATATACAATCGATTGCTACCCATTGTTGAGGAAAGAAATGGTCTGTCGAATCGGCAATTTGGATTTCGAAAAGTCAGATCGACTATCGATGCAATTCGTAGTAGATACAGCACGAATGGCGATAGAAGGCAAGGGAGCAAGTAGGAAGTACGGTGCTATCATAGCGCTTGATGTAAAGAACGCGTTTAACTCTGCGAACTGGGGAATAATAATTCAAAAACTAAACAGAATCGGCATACCGGTGTATATAACAAGATTAATAGTAAGCTATTTCATAGACAGAAAGCTCTGTTACCAAACCGACGAAGGTATCGTAACATACAATGTCACTGCAGGAGTTCCACAAGGCTCTGTGCTTGGTCCACTACTGTGGAATATAATGTACAACGACGTTCTAGAGCTTAACATTCCAGAAGAGGTTTTGCAGATGACATAGCAGCTACGGTTACAGCAAGATATACGGACAAAGTGGAGTTAATCTCGAATGAAGTAGTATGGACTATTAGAAACTGGATGAAAAGTGTGGGGTAGGAACTTGCCGAACATAAAACGGAGACTGTATTAGTTGCAAGCAGGCGTAAAAAAGAGACCATGAGATTAACGGTTGGAGAACACTAGGTGACATCAAAATCCCATCTCAAATATTTGGGAATTCTAATAGATGCCAGACTTAACTTTAGGACACATATGGAGTATACTGCTAACAAGGCAGCAAATATTAGAACCGCTCTTGAAAGAATGATGCCGAATGTAGATGGACCAATGCAATCCAAAAGGAAGATAATATCCACGGTGGTCACGCTGCTCCCATATGGTCAGTAGCTCTAAAAGTAAAGACCGCAGCGAGGAAGCTAAAATCTGTATACAGGTTATAGGTCCTACGAGTATGCTGCTCTTTTCGAACAACATCCGACGAAGAGTCCCATGTCATAGCGGGAATGATTCCCGTAGATATCTTGGCTGACTAAGCCAAACGCTTGGATGAAAACAGAAGAGACCCAAACCAACTAGACACTCGTGTACGTAATGGAGAAGTAAATTATCAATTAACGCAGTTTCTCTCAGGCCACGGAGGATTCCGAAGTTACCTGTACAGATTCGGGTTAGATAACTCCCCATATTGCCCTAACTGTCCAAACCAAGAGGAAGACTCAGAACACGTAGTGTTCAACTGCGCAAATTGGGATGTGATATCCTCAATGATTAAAACTATCCATGATAAACTTAGAACGGAAGAGAATCTGAAGAAATCCCAGACACCAGAAGTAGCCTAGATAAGGCTCTCCTGCCCTGCGATCCAATCTCTTTGTAGGCAGTTCCGCAGGGTTGCTGAATGACGAAGGAGGTGGTTTTAGTCGGTATGAATCCGACATATCTCACGGTTATTCTATAATCGTGAGAATCTTATGAAAGATTTCCACCTGCCTAATGAAAAAACGTAGTCTATAGAATAGAATACAACGTAGTCTATAGAATAGACTACAACGTATTTTAAAGAGTAGACTACAACGTAGTCTATTTTATAGTCTATAGAATAGAATAGAATAGAATAGAATAGAATAGAATAGAATAGAATAGAATAGAATAGAATAGAATAGAATAGAATAGAATAGCATAGAATAGCATAGAATAGCATAGAATAGAATAGAATAGCATAGAATAGAATAGAATAGAATAGAATAGAATAGAATAGAATAGAATAGAATAGAATAGAATAGAATAGAATAGAATAGAATAGAATAGAATAGAATAGAATAGAATAGAATAGAATAGAATAGAATAGAATAGAATAGAATAGAATAGAATAGAATAGAATAGAATAGAATAGAATAGAATAGAATAGAATAGAATAGAATAGAATAGAATAGAATGGAATAGAATAGAATGGAATAGAATAGAATAGAATAGAATAGAATAGAATAGAATAGAATAGAATAGAATAGAATAGAATAGAATAGAATAGAATTGAATAGAATAGAATAGAATAGAATAGAATAGAATAGAATAGAATAGAATAGAATAGCATAGAATAGAATAGAATAGAATAGAATAGAATAGAATAAAAAAGACTACAACGTAGTCTACGTTGTAGTCTATAGAATTAGTAGTCTACAGAATAGACTATAGACGTAGTATACAGAATAGACTATAGAAAATAATAGACCATAGAAAAGAATAGACTACAACGTAGTTTTTAGAATAGACTACAAAGTAGTCTATAAAATTGACTACCACGTAGTCTACAGAATAGACTACCACGTAGTCTACAGAATATACTACCACGTAGTCTATAGAATAGACTACAACGTAGTCTATAGAGTAGACTACAACGTAGTCTATAGAGTAGACTACAACGTAGTCTATAGAGTAGACTAACACGTAGTCTATAGAATAGACTACCACGTAGTCTATAGAATAGACTACCACGTAGTCTATAGAATAGACTACCACGTAGTCTATAGAATAGACTACCACGTAGTCTACAGAATAGACTACCACGTAGTCTACAGAATAGACTACCACGTAGTCTACAGAATAGACTACCACGTAGTCTACAGAATAGACTACCACGTAGTCTATAGAATAGACTACCACGTAGTCTATAGAATAGACTACCACGTAGTCTATAGAATAGACTACCACGTAGTCTATAGAATAGACTACCACTTAGTCTATAGAATAGACTACCACGTAGTCTATAGAATAGACTACCACGTAGTCTATAGAATAGACTACCACGTAGTCTATAGAATAGACTACCACGTAGTCTATAGAATAGACTACCACGTAGTCTATAGAATAGACTACCACGTAGTCTATAGAATAGACTACCACGTAGTCTATAGAATAGACTACCACGTAGTCTATAGAATAGACTACCACGTAGTCTATAGAATAGACTACCACGTAGTCTATAGAATAGACTACCACGTAGTCTATAGAATAGACTACCACGTAGTCTATAGAATAGACTACCACGTAGTCTATAGAATAGACTACCACGTAGTCTATAGAATAGACTACCACGTAGTCTATAGAATAGACTACCACGTAGTCTATAGAATAGACTACCACGTAGTCTATAGAATAGACTACCACGTAGTCTATAGAATAGACTACCACGTAGTCTATAGAATAGACTACCACGTAGTCTATAGAATAGACTTCCACGTAGTCTATAGAATAGACTACCACGTAGTCTATAGAATAGACTACCATGTAGTCTATAGAATAGACTACCATGTAGTCTATAGAATAGACTACCATGTAGTCTATAGAATAGACTACCACGTAGTCTATAGAATAGACTACCACGTAGTCTATAGAATAGACTACCACGTAGTCTACAGAATAGACTACCGCGTAGTCTATAGAAAACTAAATTATTTCCCAAATATCAGCGTTACTTCCAGTTCAATTACTATCCTAAAACAATTTTTAATTTCACAATTCCCTATAAAATCTAAATTCCAAAATATAAAAAAAGCCTAAAGCTGTAATATCTTTCCTTCAGTAACCACCTAAGAAAAAATATTCTTAAATTGCTTTTCACCTTAATTTGTTCTTATGAATTTCATATTGTGTTCGACTTTTTTTTTGCCAAACCCTTTTTTTTTTTGGTAATCCATTTCGAAGCGTTACACACACAGCTAACAACCCATTTTACGTCCAAAAAAAAAAACCTTTTGTATCCATTTAATTTAAAGAATTTTGTGCTTTATTCGTACATTGCATGTTTCAAAGAAATTTCCTTGGAATAGATTAAGTAAAAAAAAAGGTTATTTTTGTATTTTTTTTTTTTTTTTTTTTTTTTTGTTCTTACAAAACCAGTTTAGCAAGATTTAATTTTTTTCAGTTTTTAATTTAATAAGAAATTATATCGTGAAAATTTTTTTGTAGAAAAAGAAGAAGAAATGGAATTTTGTTGGATAAGGGTTGTATTTTAAAGTCGTTAAGTCAAACTAAAAATATGCAGGCATGATTTTAATAAGAAATAAAATTAATATAGATACATAAAAATATTAATTATTAAAATAAAATAACTTGAAGAAAAAGTGATTTTAAAAGTAATTAAGTATTTTTCTTTATTAACAAGATAATAAATTATTTTGATGAATCATCGGCACAACATAGACAACTTTTTAAATATGTAATTTGCTATAAAATTGTATTTTTTTTTTTTCTTTTATTCTTTATCATTAGGAGTGTCATCATATCGTATAATCGAAATTGAATAGTAACAAATTTAATTTGATGTTACACCAAATTAATTAACATTGATATCAATTAACAATTTTAATGCTTATATTTTTACTACTTCTATTTGTTGTACAAATTTATAAAATCAGCATAATAATCAACTTTCACTAAATCTATAAATCATTATGTGGTAGCACTGTCTGCGAGTTACAAAATATTGCTCTCACCACAATGAACTTATCGATACTAATGAATTAATCTTTTTTAAATGTAATAATGTCCTTCAGTGTGTCGGTGGTATGATATATTATATATACTACCGAGAAATTTGCTATCGAAAATCATTAAAATCCATCTATATATGGCATAGATATCTCCAAACCCTGAACTCTTTTCACTAAATGACGAGAATTTTCATATCCATATCATAACTTAAGCACTTAATTCTTTTAATTGAATAAAAATTGATATTTAAAAATATCTATAAAAAATACTCAAAAAAGCAAATAAAAACTGAATGAATTTCATACAAAACTAGATCTAAAGGATCTAGTTTACAAACTTACAAACTTATATGTAATAAAAAAAAATTAAAATATAAGTTTGTAATTCCTTTTGTAATGGGTCCTTATAGGAAGGGAAGCCGGAGTAATGATGACCGTCTGTCTGTCCATCCCTCTGTTCGTCCGTGTGATATGTCGTTTGTGTAATTCCCCATAACTTAGATATGATATATACATTAAAAGATCGGTAAGGTTTACGAGAATATTTTTATTGAAAATCTGCAAAATCGGTCTATATATGAAGGTATATCATCGAAAAAATGTATTCTTAGGTTTCTTCGACTTTTTTAAGTCCGTTTAAGTCTTTCTTCACAGAAAATTCGGAAGACTTTTACTGAATTTTTGTAATAAAGAAATGAATTAAATCGGTCTATCAGTAACTCATATATCGGCCGAAACTCGTTTTTATTTTTGAAACTTAAAAAACGTTTTAAAATGTAAACTTGAAAAAATCAAAATTAATATCTGCTAGTCGCCATCGAAAATTATTTCAAGAATATTGTGGGAGTATAGATTAAGAAAAATGCAGATTTAAAAACTTTCTTAAGCACACTGGTAAATTATATTTTTTATTTTCTTTTTCTGAAATTATATAATTTTATAGTTCTGAAATTATATAACAATATCACAATTGTTATCATTACAAAAAAAATTTAGTTTTTTAAATGACAAAAATTCCAATAACTTTTTATTGAAGCAATTGACAGTTATCGACAATATATAAATTTTCTTTTAATAATTTCATGTTAAAAATCTCACTATTATATATATATATATATATATTAATAATTTTAATTATGTTCATATTAAGAAGTACCTTTTTATTTATTTATTTGTTTTACTTTAAACTTTTTTAAAATAGTTTTCAAAAATTTTTTGAATATTTAATGGAGATAATCTTATGATTATTTTTCTTATATATATATATAATTTTCTCCATAAATTTCTATACAATCAGTATATTATGAATCTTAATAACGACTTAAAGTACAATCCAAAACGATTTTGGACTTTTATAAATTCTAAAAGAAATTGTTCTTACATCCCTTTATGTATGAACTATAATGACTCAACTTCAAATAATCTAATTGATTCACTGAACTTGTTCGCATTATATTTTAAATCCAATTTTAATGATGAAAATTTACAGTATGATAATTTTGATTTAAATGAAATAAACACCATTATGGATTTCGGTAATTTGCAACTATATGAAGAAGATTTTGCAGAAGGTATTGTTAGGCTTTTTAATTCATTTTAATAAAGAAATGTTCTTCTTCATTATGTCTAGCATTGAAAATTATTTTTAACAAATCTTTAAGCAAAGGCTTTTTTATTAAAAAGTGAAAATTTACTACAATTTTGCCTATTTATAAATCTGGTAATAAAAATAATGTCATTAATTATACACCAATTTCCAAATTAACCAATGTTTCAAAAATTCTTGAACATATTGTTTATCATAAGCTTTTCTTCAATGTAAAGAGGCATATTTCTTTATCTCAACACGGATTTACAACTGTAAGATCAATCTGTACTAATTTGACTGTTTTCACCAAGTATTGTGTTGATAGTTTTGAATATCGATTGCAGATTGATGCGATTTACACGGACTTTGCTAAGGCCTTTGACCGAGTACCACATGAACATTATTAAAATTATATAAATTGGGCGTTCATTTCCGAATGTTATCTTGCTTTCGTTATTACTTGTCGGATAGACAATCCGTGGTTTCTCTTGATGATGTTTATTCCACATCATTTATTCCTACTTCTGGTATTCCCCAAGATAGTGTTTTGGGTCCACTGTTATTTAATATATTTATTAATGACATTGACCTATGTTTCAGAAAGTCTCATTATTTATTGTATGCTGATGATATAAACATTTTTAACACAATTTATAATGCCAATGACGTTTTTAATCTCCAGGAAGATTTAAATAGGGTGAGTTCTTGGTCAATCCGTAATGGTTTACCTTTTAATTTAAACAAATGTTTTTCTATGACTTATCATAGATGTTGTAACACTGTTATATCTCGATATTGAATACATCAACATTTACTTTCATCCGTGGATGAAATTTTAGATTTATGGGTATTATTTGATAAAAAATTATCATTTAATAATCACTTAAATTATATTATACCTAAAGCTTATTCAATGTTAAGTTTTTTATGCCATAATTCTAATAATTTTGATCATTACACAAAAAAGTTCTATATACATCCTTTGTGAGATCTAGATTAGTATATGCTTCATTTATCTGGAGCCCTAGTACTCAATTACACACAAATAGAATTGAAAAAAATCAAGTAAAATTTATAAAGTTTGCTCTTTCATTTTTAAACTTTTCATTTGTAAACCCTCAAATTTCGATTCCTACATACATACATAAATGTGATGATTAGAAACAAGACGTAAAATTTCTTCTGTATATTTCCTATATGCTATAATTCGTGGATTAACTGATTGTCCTGATTTGCTTCATACCATAAAAATATATGTACCTCCTAGGCCTCTAAGGCAAAATAATTATATCTTTTATATAGATATTCATAGAACAACATATGCTTTGTTGTTGCAATGTGTCCATTGTTTTGTCCGAAAACTATCTTTAAAATTTAAAATTATAAAATGTATATAGATATGGATACATAACTATTTTAGAAATTATTTAATATCTTTTTTGTAAACTTTTCTAAAGAAAAAAAATAATAGTAATAATAATTAAAATTCTTAAAGTACAAAAATTTAAAGTTTTCATTATAATGGTTTTTGAGAATATAATAGATACTTAAATATTAATTTTACAAAAATATTGCAAATTTACATGATTAAATGTAAAAGTTTCCATTATTTTGCCATTTCTAAAAAACATTACTGTTCTTTATATAAATATTTCTTTTTTAACTAAATGTCTTAAAAGGTTCCAAATTTTAATAATTTAATCGAAAATATAGAAAACTTAAAGTTCTTCAGTAATATTTAAATATTTTGTTGAAAAATTAAGTTATTGAAATTTAATAAAGTTTAACTTTGTATTGTCATCCAGATTTAAGAAAATTTTAAAATTTGTTTGCAATTATTTAACATTTATTTTATCTATAGCATCTTTTGAAATTTTGAAAACTAAAAGAATAAAAAATAAATTTAAAAGAATATTTTTAAATCATGGTCCAAATAGAAAAATTTAAGAACAGAAAAACTTGTAAATTAAAGATAATTTAAATATTTTTTTTAATTATTAAATAGATTTTATAAAAATAATTTGTAAAACATCAAAATTAACACAAAATAAATAATCAACAAATAAATTATAATTATTTATGAGTTTTTAATTAAAATGTTTAATATTTGTGGAAAAACTACTACATTTTTAATAAAATGTACATTTTATAAAATATTGAAAAACAACGCTAAATCTTGTATTCAATGATTTAAAAATGAACTGTTTTCCACAATTATTTTAAATTATAAGGTGAGTTAAAATTTTCAATTCAAAAATTATTTACAAAATTAAAAAAATATTTTCAAAACTTAAAAAATATTTTCAAAACTTGAAAAATATTTTCAAAATTTAACAATTATTTTCAAAATTTTGTAAAATTACACTTCCAAACTTTTAAAAGAATATACCATTAGAAAGGTATTTGAACGCAGTTTTAAACGGTATTCATATAATTTAAATCGCATGTATATTAATAGATATATTCAGAAAACTATATCATAACCTTAGAACCTAGTAAACTAAGAGCGATCGGGGAAAATTTCTTACTTTACTTTAATCCCAAGCAAAAGTGCTATTGAAATATAATAAAAATGTTTAAAAATCAAGTAGGCCTGTGATCTTAATTTAAGTCAAAATTAATTTAACAATTATTTGAAAATTAATACATACACAAAATTTCTCCATTTTCTTCTCTATATATCTTACAAATTTCAAAAATGTATAACAGTAACTTTTGAAAATTCTAATTGGAATTAATCATTTGAAAGAACGATAAATAAAATTACTTATAACCACCAAAATCCTTCATTTCAATTAAAATTAAACAAAAATAACTAACCTTAAAAAATGTTTTCTTTTTAGATCTCTAGCATTTCAAAATAAATTTTTTTCTGTTCTCTCTTATAAATTAAAATAATATAACAAATTTTAATTACTTACCCTTTAACTCCTTTAAATTTTTGTTGTTGCTTTAAAATAATCCACAATTTTTTGTTAAAAATTTTCCGAGATTATGATTAAACATCATAAAAATTGCCATAAATAAATCGATAAGAAAATAAAAACGTAATCAATAAATTTTGGCAACTCTGCTCCAAAAAAAAAAAGGCTAAAAAATGACATTGACGTACACAGGAAAAAAGCAAACACACTTTACACACAAATATTTCCATATAGAAAAACGATAAAAGCAGGAGAAATCAAAAAAAAACAACTCCAAATTTAAAAAGTTAAATTTTAATAAACAATTACAATGATTTTTAATAATTAATTACATTTCTTTAAAATTAATATTTGAGCTTTATATAAAAACAGGGTGTGTCTTGGTAAAAAAAAAAAGCACATTTTTTTCTTCACATAAACCAAGCACCAGGAAAATTTTTTCTTTTTAATTTTTTGACCATGATTTAGCAGATTTTTTGTAAAGAATTTAAACAAAAATCATCAAATACTTTAATAATTTTCTAAACACCATATTTTTAACAATTTTTTGCAAAGAAAAGAAAAACAAGGATTTTTTTAACTTTTTCTTTGTGTTTTATTTTTTTAATATTTACTCTTAAGACAGACATTTAAAGGTCGTTTTTTCTCTTCCTCTTTGTTTAATAACTTTTTAGATCACTAATTTTTAATTCCATTAAATTTTTATATAAGAAAATTCTGTAATTAATTTTTTCTCTGATTAACACTTATTCTTCTCTCTTTTGTCAGGAAAAAATAAAAGAATAATAGATAAAACCACACACCGAATAAGACATTTGTAAAAAAGAGGCAACGCTTTATAAATTTTTCTACGTTATAACGTAACCTTTGATTTTACATTTTTAGTATTTTTGGCTTAATTATGGGAGCAAGAATTTGGTAAAAATTTTCTTTAAATGCAAATGCTTATTAATTTTGAGAATTTTTACCTTTTTGCAATAAATTCGCACAATTTTTACGAAATTTTCTGCAATTTCTACTGAACCCGATTTAATTCAATACAAAACGCACGGCCGACGACGAAGAAACTTGCTTTAAACAAATTTTTTTTGTATCACAAACGTCGACGACGTCAACGACGAAAGAAGAAAAAAAAAGAAGAAAAACTCGCAACACAACAGCCTGGCAACCTCACAACATACACATCATACCCAACTAACTTAAGGCAATTCAAACTGAGTATGAGTTGAATAGCAGCATTTACAACATGTTGGAAATTGTCTAAAAAACAACATGTAGATTTTATTTTACAGTATAATTTGTTTAAATTAATAAGAACATTATTTATTTACATTTTTTTAATTTTCAATTTGTTTAAATTAAATACTAATTTTGAATTTTTGTTAATTTTAATTTCTCTCTTGTTTTCTGTTTTTTCCTATCAGCCGTTTATTTGCTTGTGTTTGCCTTTTTTAATCTTGTATAATTTCTATTTCTTTTTTGTTTTTCTCTACGTTTTGTTGTTTTCCCCAAAGTTCGTCTCATACCATCAACACGTTTTCTTTATTCACCTCTTCTGTTTTATTAATATACACAACATACATGTTTGGGTATTTGTCTGTCAGTTTTTGTACGATTGCTTATGTTTGCCAGTGTTGCCATTTAATTTAATAGTTGTTAGTTTTTTTTCTCGTTTTCTTCTTCTTGTTGTTGTTTGTATGCTACATTTTCTTTGCAATATATGTTTATATTTTTTTTACTCCCATGCTTCTTCTTTGGTTAATTTTCTTTAATTTTTTTTGCTTTATTTGTTTTTGTTGTTTTTTTTTTTCATTCGTGTATATGTTTTGTATGGATGAGTTTAGTGTGTGAGTGCTTAAGAAATACATATGGCTTTGCTGCCACATTTCATTATTGGACAAGTGAAAATTATTTGGAAATTTTAAAGATATTTTTATTATTTTCAAAACAGCCCCTGAAAAATGGTCACCCCAACTAGATAGCAGACATGATTTATAGACAAATATTTTTTACGTGGTTATTTTCTAAGGCAATAACAATTAATTTCGATTAAAGAGAACTTTTTAAATTTAGTTATGTAAATATAACTTACATAAACATGTACATAATTGCGGATATAGAAAAAAGAGTTGGGTAAAAACTAATCAAAATTATAGAAAAAGTTAAGAAATTACACCATTAATTTTATTTTAAGAAAATTTGGAACAAATCAAGATTGCTGGCCTTCGGCCAGTCTTAAGTATTTTCTTCTCTGTGTACGTCGAACACCGGCTTCGATGAATAAGCTTTTTTCAAATATCAACTTTTTTAAATTTTTGCTATAACGATATAAAATGTCAATTTTGCTCCCAAAGAGTTAATATATATAGTCATACTATAGGTATATCATTAAAAAAAAGGTATTTGCAACAGTTCTTAAATGGTATCAATATAATTTAGATGGCACATGTATTAATAAAGATATTCAGAAAAATATACCGAAGACCTATAACTCATTAACTTAGAACGAGTGGCCAATATTTTTTTATTATTACGATCAGCGTTAGCGATTGCCGACTCTAGTCGCCAACTACCCCATTATATATTAATTCCAACTAAGAAATTAATTATTTTGAGATTGCTTCACCGTATAGTGACGTAAATAAAGACCACGAAGAATTTATACGTAAATGAACGCGAAATTGTTAAAAACTAATGATAAAGATTATGACTAACTATTTAAAACATCAAATGTCGAATTTTTTGGACCGGATTGGGAAAATTAGAAAATAAATTTGATTAATGCTGAATACCTAAGCGGAACGTCTTTTTTCTAAATTACCACTAATGAAAAATAATTTGTACAATAGTCTTAGGTCAATACTTGTGAATTCACGCTATCAGTCCGAAATTTATTAGACGGGAACATTTAAGACTGGAGTCCGAGTGAAAACCTCGTACTATAGTAAGTACAGAGGTATAATATTTCATGCATAAAATGTAAGCTATTTTTATGACAAAATTTTTATTTCTGTAATAATAAAAATTATTATAAGTAAATTATTTTGATATCAATAAAATTGAGTTTAGTAGTTTTTCTTAATATACAATATTTTTTTGTTTTTATCAAATAAACAAATTTGAATTTTTCTTTTAGATATTGAAGCAGTTGACCCATTTTTCGAAAAATCCCCCTATTGGCGACTTTTTTGAAATCCTCTTTTTTACACATTTTTTTAAATTTCTCAAAGGTAACGCTTATTACGATCACAAGTAATTAAACTATTGAATCAGTATCAAAATTATTTAAAAATCAATAGTTCCAGTGATCTTAATTTATGCCAAATGTTTTATTTACTAAACCGTTTCTGAAATTAATTCATTAATTTACTTTTTATAAAAATCTCCTTTCATTTAGTAACAGCCTATCTATACGTAACAAAATATGTATATAAGATTGTAGATTTAAATATTAGTACTATAAGAAGTATTATGAGAATGTTGTGATGAGATTTCTATAAACAACTATCTTATATGATGAAATGTAAGAAAAATACACACGTACCTACAAAAGTTGATTTGTGTGTGTGCATGTGTATTTTGGAAATGACAAAAAAAAGCAATTTTTTTTCCTTATAAAATCTTTTTTAGACTGCTTAACCCAAGGTCTACAAATGAGATTAAGACTAATAAAATATGTGATATATCGCCGCAAAAGACAGAAACTATTTTGTTTACATTATGTTAAATCTTAAATATGGGGTACTCATATTCTAAGAATTCTTATAAGATATCATTATTTTCAATCAGTCACAGAGTAAACATGTGCTTTTTTTAAGAAATTCGCACTTTAATTTAAGACTGCAAAGAATAAATCACAACAGAATTGACTAATTTAATAAACGTTCTAGTCCTAATCAATACGATCGGAAATCACATAGCCTGGAGTTGCATTTTTTGTGCACGCAACTGTATATCAAATTAATAATAATCAAGTTTTGTTTTCATTAATATATAATTTCTTTTGTTATTAAGAAATAAAAATAGATTGCAGGAAATAATCGATATTTTACCATTTTACTTAATTTTAAAATCATATCTTTTTTGTTTCATGTACAAAATTTTTAAATTATGAAAATATGTTCTACTTATCATAAATCATACCTGAAATTTTATTCATTTTTGTTTGACACTGTTTTCTCTTACAAAATGTTTGAAAGATCAAAAAAAAAAAACGGCAAAAATATGTTTGTGAAATAAGTGTCACGCAATTTTAATCAAATATTTGCTATATGTGAACATAGCTTTATTTTATATCAAAAATAATTAAGTCTAATTATTAATAAAATATACATTTTTTAATCTAAATTAATATCTCATTTACATTAAACAAGAAAGAACTAATTACTTTTGTGAAAACCGAATTTAAAAACCGCACCGTTTACATAACAAAACTATTAAAGAAATTTGACAATTTTATTTTCTTCATTCCATATAAAAGCTGGCTGTTCTGAAATCATGTGACAGGCTGGTTTTCAATAAAAACTACATGAAAAAGGTTTTTGATTTGTATGGAAAAACTTAAGAAAACGAAACAAACATTAAATGAGATTTCACGCAAAATCTAATTCATTTTATTATATATTAAATAGAATTTCCATACAAATCAAAATCTAGTTTATAATGATATTTCATCAAAATCTAAAACAATCCTTAATGTAAAAAAAATCCTTAAAAGGAAACAATTTTACAAAAGCATTATCCTTTTAGGAATTTCCAAAATAGACGCACACACACCTTTTCGTTTTTTTTTTTTTTTTTTTTTTTTTTGCAGTTCATCTTATAAGATAGTTGTGTAGAGAAATGTTATTACAACAGTCTCATAATACTTCTTACAATACCATTATTTGAATTTACATGTGAGATAATTCTCTCAGATAGCGAATTTGACACTCTCTGAAAGAAAAATCCTACATATTCAGTTACGTGTAGATGAGTCGTTAGTCAACAATGTTCTAAATAAAAATGGCGTTTGTGTTTTAATAAATGTTTTTTAAATAAAAAAATAAGAATGAAAAACTGAATGTTAAATCGAAATATAAATTAATTTAAAATTTAAAAAATTAAGAATTCCCTTAAATATGGAACACATATAAAATGATTTAGCGATATAAAATTTATATAAAATTTTAATTTAATTTTTATTTTTTAGTCAAATGTCAAGTAAAGAGCTTCAAAAGCATAGAATACAACTAGAAGTTTATGTGAGAGGCACTTCGAACTAAATTAAAAAAAAAAAAAAAACATTTTTTTTTTTTTTTTAAATACCAAAACAAAATACATATATATGACACATGTATTTTGCTGTTGCATGAATTAGGTTTTTAATAATTGAATCAAGTTTTTTCCTTCATATAAATATCTACTTATTAATCTATGTTCAAAAGTACGTACATACATATATAAACGGTATAGATTTTGATCAAATTAAAATCTCTTTGAACTATATTTCAAATGTGATATTAAATTCGACTTTTCGATACTTTTCAAAATTTACAAAATTTATTAATATATATATATATATATATATATATATATATATATATATATATATATATATATATAGACGCTAAATGGCATGCGCAACTCTTTGCACACATTTTGGATAATGATGAATCCCTTGGGTCTGATCCTTTTAATAATTATTTATTTATACTCAATTACCATTTACTAAAAGATTTATCTGACTCGACTTATGGGGTAATTAAATGGAAATTGATATTACTTCCAATCGTGGCTCTATGTATTGTATAGAAGATATCCTCGAAAATGTACGTGATATTTATGACAGTGCAGATATGCTTTTGTTTCTGTTTCATCTTTTTTTCTTATTTTTGTAGAAGATGGTCCATTTTACATTTAAAGCTGGCCATCTTACTTAAGATGGTTCAAATCTTCCGGAAAAAAAATTTGTTCGGGTATTTATTTCCTTGTTTCAAATAGGACAATATCCATACTGCTTTATTTTCTTTTTTTTTTTTCAAAACATACATTTTTACATATTCTAAATATACTACATAAAAAACATAGTATATTTGTAACGATTTCAATATGATTTATTTATCGTATAATATAATTACACAATTTTAATTAAAAAATTTCTTGAAATTAAAAACTCATTTCATAAAATCTGGCAATGTTCGTTAAAATGTTTACAAAAATTAAAACTTCAAAAATCATTATTTTTGTAAACAAATAATTGATTGAACTACCTTTTTTGTATCATGGTTATAACTATGTTCATAATTAACACGCTTATAGCGAACTTTTTTGTAATGATCACATTTTTTGGGTCCCAAGAAGAATATTTAATAAAAATACCTTTATAGCGAACTCCTACAAATACCAGTTTTAAATAAATAAAATTGCACATTTCAAAATATTTAAAAAATGTGAAAACTTGTCAATAAAAGAAAACATTAAATTAGTATAAATAATATAATTAATCTTAATTTGCCACTTGTTAAATGGCTAATGAATACAAAAAATATTCTTCCTGATATATTAAAATCATTGACCGAAAATAACCAATTTCAATAGGTTGTGTCGTTATACCAAAATAGTCATATATTCAAAATTTCATCAAATTATTTTTAAAACCACGACTTGTACTTTGTGCATAAGTTATATATGGACTGACTACCATCCAGCAGAACATACAAACAACCTGCCAGACGGACGAATATCCTTGTAATATATAAAAATACGAATTTTCAAAAAATAGTATTTTCACCAACATTTTTCATTAAAAACCTAAATATTTAGAAAAAGAAAAGAAATAAAATAATAAAAAATTTGACATTTATAATATTTTAATTCATTTGTAAATAACACACTTATTCATAATTTTAAAAATATTATTTTTCTTCACGTAATATTTTAACAAATAACATAATAAGGAAATTGTGAACTGGGTAAATATTTATATCTGTTTAGTTATTAAAATGTCCTTTGTAAATATTAAGAAATAAGAGGAATTTAAAAATATTAGTATTTAAAAAATCTACTCAAATATTTTCACAGTTTTCTTTAATTATGTACATATATATTTAAATACCAGACATTTTGATGTCAAAACATTCTCAACATTTCAAAAATACATACATCTATTTTCAAATTTAACCTAAAACAGATGAAAGAAATTTTTTTCGAAATATTTTTTAGATAAACAAGATATACTATATCTTTAGTTGGTCAAACCCGACTTTTTGATACACCACACCATTGTGAATGTTCACCAAAATTCATGGGCATGTTAGACATGTGGACAATTGTGGACCTATACTTTTACTAAGTGTAAAATAAAATATACGGGTACAGAATATTACGTTAATACTAATATTTATATATATTTATGCATTTTAGGGTTGCTCCCGAAAGTGGGCTTATATGAGAGCTATGGTAAATTATGGAGCGATCCTCATAAAATTTGTCACTGTGATGTCTACTTATATAAAACTTATTTGTGTCAAATATAAACTCGATACTAACATGTATATGTGATTTATGCACGTTAAAGTGATTTTCGGAAGAGGAGATTATATGGGAGCTATAGTCAATTATGGACCGATCTTCATAAAATTTGGCACAAGTTTTGATACTTATACAATTCTTCCTTACACCAAATTTTATTAAAATATTGCTATGTTTAAGGCATTTATGATCTTTAAAACCCTATTCCGGGAGGACATTTGTATGGTGGCTTGGTGAAATAATGGACCGATCATAACCCATTTCAATAGGCTTTGTCCTTGTGTTATGAAAGTTCTACGTACCAAATTATATTGAATTATCTTCAAACTTGTGACCTGTACTTTGTGCACAATGTTTACATGGACAGTCAGTCAGACGGACGGATGGACATCGTTAGATCGACTCAGAAGGTGATTCTGAGTCGATCGGTATACTTTAAGGTGAGTGTTGGATGATTTCTTCTGTGCGTTACAAACATGAGCACAAACGTATAATGTACCAAATACCTTAAGTGGAAACTGGATAAAACCTTAAAAATATCTTCTGTTTAATATTCTCTAATACCATACTTATTTACATTTAATAAGGTCAGCTAAGCTGTTGTTAACCTTATTTTTTGTTTTAATACCTCTATATTAAAATTTAGATCTTCTTCTATTAAATAGCGAATTATTTTGATTAAATATTAATTTCCTTTACTTAACAAAAACACTCATACAAACACACAATTTCATACATATTAAAAAATATCTAACAAATAAATTATTTAAATCCACAATACCATATTCAATATACTATATGTATAAATGCGTGTATTTTTTTTTACAAAAAAAATCTCTTCAAAATCAACGAAATGAAAAAAAAAACTTTAAACTAACAAAAATCAAATTTATATTCTAAATAAATTCGACAAAAAATATACAGATACAGCAACAACAAATAAAAGTTACCTAAAAATACAAAAATTTAAAGCAGCTTAAATTCATATTGATTTGGCAGCAGCGGCAACAGCAACTACAACAACAACTATAGAAGAAAAAACACATTAAATGTTTGTTTTTTATTATTTTTCTTTTTTCGCAAAAAAAAAACAACACAACACACCATACACTCTTGTATATATATAAAAAAGGAAAAAATAATAACAACAACAAAGTGGTAATAAAAAAAACTTTGCTAAAAGTGAAATGTGGCAACATAGCATGAGTGATAAATGTGCTGTGTTGTCAGAGTTCGTATTGTATGTCGTTCTCCCTTATTGACTAGCTGTTTAGCTCACTCTCCAACTGTCTGACTCTCTCACTCACATATATACTCACATACTATTAGCACATACAGCTCAACAATACTACATACACACAAACACACATATTCTACATTCACTCTGCTTCTTCTTTTTAAATATATTTTTCTTCTTATTCTGCTGCTGTTATTATTGTTGTTACTGTAGCCAGTGTTTTTTTCATTTCATTTCTGTTGTTGTTTTGCTTTCGTTGCCGTAGTACTTGTTGTTGCTGCTGCTATTTTTTTGCTTTCATTTGTGTTTTTGGTGTTGTTGTTATAATAATTATTTTTATACACCTCATCTGCAATTTATATTAAATATAAATAAAAATAAATAAAAAAAAAACGAAAAAATCTACGAATGAAATGCAAACCTTACAACTACGTGTACTATATGTACAGTGGAGTGGAAAAGTTTTTATGCGGAAAGAAATTATAAAAAAATTACCGATTTTGAATTTGTCAATGATTTATTTATTTATTTATAAATATAGTAATACAGAGCCCTGAAGACCAAAATATCAGTAATAAAATATATAAAGCGGGATAATCAAATGCTTTGAGCTAAGTAGGCAATAAGTTTAAGACGGAACTCATTATTGGAATGAAAAAAAATTCGAAGTTCATAAGGCGACAATTCCAACAACGAGCAATACTCACAAGAAACGATTGTTCAATTGAGATGGAAAACCATTTCTAATTATATTATAAAACATGACCAAACTATGATACATACATATATTATAAAATTGTTGAAATAACAACCAAGAAACTTATGAACATAAACCGAAATGTGATGCCAACGTTTTATATTATAAACAAATCTTAAAATAAATAGTATTTACAATAGATTTCAATATACTAATAGAGATGACAGAACAGCCAGATAACCCTTCAAGGCAATATAACGCTTGAGGCATTAGGAGAGCATGCGGAAGTCAATATGACATCCAAAAGAAAGATCACTATCAAGAATCAACCCTAAGCACTTATGCTGAGAAACAAATTCATTTACAACCTTATTTAAATTTATATTTAGGTCATTCATATAAAGAATAAATAAAAGATGAACCAATACAGAACCTTGAGTGACACCAGTATAAAGATTAAGCAAACTTGAGTTTAAAGTCGACAAACTGCGACCTTCCAATCAAATACGACATTATCAATTTACACGCTAAAATTGAAAAATGAAATTGTTCTTTTAGTTTACTGATTTTCGAATGACAAATAGAATTAAATACTCTAGATAAGTCAAGAGAAATCAATGCACTTAACTTGCCAAGATTAACATTCTCTCAAATAGAATCAGTTAGACTAAGCAACAATGATGTAGTGCTGTAATCCTTGCGAAAAGCATACTGGGATTTATGGATCTTACTATTCATAGACTGAAGTATCTGATCCTTAATAAGGTGTTCAACAATTTTTGAAATTGCCGGTAAAATAGAAATGAGCCTAAGATCCATAAACTTGACGTTTCTAATCCTCAAAAAAGTCTAGAAAAAAACTTTCTTTCCTTTCTCCGTATCACACTCTTGGCTTTATTTCGAAGCTTACGATATAATCGTCAATTTTCTACACAACGATTTCTCCGATATTCAGAATAAGCCATATCCCTTAACGACCTCGCAAACGAAATTTCTCTTGAATCCATCCAGGTATTACTATTCACACGTACTCTTTTCCTAATAATAGGAACATAGATGATAGATAGATAAATATATAGATAGATAGAGAAGGTTGACGTGATATCAAATGTACCACATCTCCACCCAGTGACCGATCTCGGTCCATTGTGAGTCCCTTCACAAAGCTATAGGATATAGAATACAAAATACAGAAAATAGGAAAATATGAATAAGAAGAGAAAAAGGATAGGAATATATTGAAACAAACAATATAGAAGGAAGGAAAAAATAGTAACTTTATCATTAACATCAGTAGTATTAAGAAAAACTTCATAACCAAAACTAGACAAATAAGCAAAAAAAATATTCTAATCTGTATTATTGTAATCAAGATATTCTACAAAATCATGCATTTGAATAGTGTCAAAAGCAAAGCAAACAAAAACCAGTGCATGATCAGATAACGACGGACATCGAAACTAATCACAAAATTTTATAATAGACTGATCACTTACTAAAAAATAGTCAAGTAATGACGTAGGTAGAGTCATTAGCTATATCATAGTGCGTTGGTCTAGAATTATGAACAATTGATAAATTCAGTGTTAAACTATTTTCGAGTATATAAAAAAAATGTCGATGACGTTCCTCATAAAACTTTAACATGTCCAAAATACATTTCAATGAATAATGACTCACACCAACCAACAGCACACATCCTAAAGACTGATTTGAACTTAAGTTTCTTCAATATAAATAAACCCACACCACCACCTCTAGACGGACGATCATTACGACAGAAAACATAGTAAGAAATTTTAACAGCACGAATATAGCCAAGAGTCTCAGAGACCGCAAACATGTCAAAGTTGTCATCTTATAATATAGTGGAAATTTCATCAAGTTTTGTTGAATATATTGACGGTCTTAGACTGCGGCAATTTAAATGACCAGCTTTAAACTTATCAGAATCCCTTTGAAGTGCAGTTATCGCATAAGAATTACGCTTACTATTGGACCCATATTGTCATTAGAGGACATCAAGACATGTAAATGAAAAAAAAAAAAGTAAAAACTAAACTACCAGAAATAAATAAATAAATAAATAAATATATATATATATATATATATATATATATATATATGTAAATGAAAAAAAAAATGAAAATGAAATAAATGAAAAAAAAATAAGTAAAAACTAAACTACCAGAAATAAATAAATAAATAAATAAATAAATAAATATATATATATATATATATATATATATATATATATATATATATATATATATATAACTAAGGTTAACAATTTAATAAATTAAAATATATTACATTATCAATCCAGTATAGCATCTACAGTTTTTGTAATTTAACGTAGGCTTTAGCATCATATTCTCTAGAAGTACTATCAACAAACGTAATAAAAGTTTGTATTTATTAATTATTTTTCTCTGGCGTAATTTTAATTTTAATGTTGGAAGATCTTTCTTGAATTCCGAAACAGCATCATTAAACGATTGTTTCATAAAGTTGCGGTCATCATTCCCTTTAGCGGTAAATTAATGAATTTTAGCACTCAGTTAATCGAATTTGGAGTTCAAACTAGAAATTTTAGCACCAATACCGCCAGGAGAAATGTTGCCTTTTAATGGGGCACAGGTGAAAGGCATACATAGATAAAAGTTCATTAATTTTAGTCATGTCATCATCAGAGATGCCGGCACAGGAGGCATGTACCCATAAAGAGCAAATATCACATAAAATACTTGACTGTATTCCAATGCCAAGTTTACACACACCACATTTGTGGACCCTTTTACTCGGTGCCATAACTAAATAAATGTAGATATCAAGTCTATTTTATTTTTATAAAAAAATTGCAATACGAATAAATACGGCAACAGCAATCAAACAGCAGCAACCAACTTCTATTTTACAATCTTTGATCGAGACAAAGAGCGTAGATTCAATTATCATAGGAACGTGAAGTGAGTGCTATAGAATTTACAGATGATGTATTTTTAGTTAGGAACAAAATTTGGAGTACTCTGTCTGGTGTAAGGTAATGCGCTTTTAAACTCTTGAGTTGACAGCCCTTTCATCTTGGTATTAACTCTCAATGGATAGAGATGTTGAAAAGAGTACTTCATTTGAATCCACTAAATTTTTTATTAAAGTACAGGTAGGTTTTCACAACCAGGCAAGTTTTTAGGTAATTTTTTTTTTTATAAATAATATATTGATGCTGAAAGCGGATTCAAAGGTCTACAGCTACTGTTGCAGTGTGTATAATACTGATAATCTATTCTATTCTATTCTGTTCTGTTCTATTCTATTCTATTCTATTCTATTCTATTCTATTCTATTCTATTCTATTCTATTCTATTCTATTCTATTCTATTATATTCTATTTCAAAGAATACTAAATATACATAGATTGTATATTTAATGATATGGACAGTTTTATAAAATAGGTACATTAAAAATAAAAGTAATAACCAGGAGTCTGGTAATCATAATAACTAAGGTATACATTACGAGAAGGGGGATTTATAGTAAAAAGTTTGGGATGAAAGTTCTGGAGTTAGAAGCTCATGTAGAAGTTTCCAAGTCGAAAGATTTGGTTTATTGATCAAGAAGTTTTAAGACAAAATGGATCGAATTCGGCAAGGAAAATCAAATCGCAGAGAAAAGCATCGCATCAGTGATTTGTATAGGTCTTTGAGCAAATTTAAAATTAGACATCAATTGCCTATAACGAAACTTTAGCTGTTGAATTAGTCATGTGAAAGTACTAAGTAGAGATATACATAAGATGCAGTTCATCAAAGGATTTTGCGCATTATCTGGTAAAAAGTATTTCTAATAACAGGCTTTGGGAGAAATGTAATCAACAGTCTACAACCACATTAATAAAAAAAAGACGAAAGTGGCCATGGATCTACACTCTTACAAATGAAATCTATGTAGTTCTTTTAAATGATTCACCCTGCTAATTTGGGAACAAGTTAGAAAAAATAAAACGTTGGCTGTTAATTGTATATAACAAAACTTTTGAATGCGTGCAGAATGAAAAATAGATCATTTTAAATTTGTCTCCTACCAGACATAACCAAACTTGCCTAACATTAGCTTAGGTTAGTGCAGAGGATCATACAGAAAAACGAACAATATTCACAAGATCAAGTGTGAATCCTTAACAAATTATAACCTTCTAGTCATCTGACATTCTCATTGTTATACACCCGCAATAGGGTTGCGGTAAGTTGCTCAGATAGTTTTATGTACTTCAACATCTTCTCCGAGTTCATTTCAATTAATTTCTCTAGTTTCTCTGAAAGAGATAAGAATTAAAAAATATAAATTGTTAGCATATTAGTGCAACGCATTAGCAAAGACAATAAAATTATTGTCATGTCCCTCGAAGCCCATCTTGACATGCTAACGGTACAATAAGAATAATTTTTTATTGATATATATATATATATATATATATATATATATATATATATATATATGTAGTAAGCATATATATAAAAAAAGTTGATCGGAAACCATATTTTTTGAATAATTAAACCGAAATATTTTGAGTATTAGTTTAAAACATATCAATATTACATTTGCTACATTTTTTGTATTCATACAAATCAATGCACTTTAATGCAGTTATGTAAAAATGTTCATCCAAAAGTTGTCTATAAGAAAATACTACTTCATAGAATTCTGACCAACATGCGACATACTCTGTTATTGAACCACGAAAGAGTATAATTATTTTTTTTTTAATATTTTTCAAAATATTATTTATTTTCGAAAAATTGCCATAAATTGTTGTTGAAGCCATAGAAAAAAACTTTCTCTAAAACAACCTAATTTATCTAAGTATAACACTGGGCTTCAAAGGCAATCGGTGGCCTTTATATGTGTAGGAAGGCCATAGAGAAATCTTGGGGATTAAATCCTAAGAATACAAAATGGCACCTTTTGCGGAATCTTCGAAAAGGTTCTGCGTTGTTCAGCGCTACTAATAGGTGCGCTGCGTACAACACCATCCAAGGCATTATTCGTTCTAATGAACTGAATGCCAGTCAACTTTGACCTACTTTAGAGCCGTCTATGGTTCAGTTACACACTCCAGCTCTAACAGTTTAAAAAATCCGAATGATTAATGAAATTTCTTACGACAAACTTTTTGTTAAGGGAAAATTTTAAGTGACAGATTTAAAAGTAAATCGCCGCAATAAATTTAGTGTAAGTATTTCTCCTATCATGGTTTGAAAATTATGCTAAAAATCTAATTTCAGAATATTTATTATCTCAAAAAAGCTTAAATCAAAACTTTTCTTAACCACTGTAAATGTACTCTCATCATAATCATCATCATAAGGCAAACTGTGAATTTAAAGCAGAGAACAGAGGCCAGGCACAAAGCGGCACATAAGCAAAGCTACATACAATAATAATACAACACATAACCTTACCCACAGAAATAAAGAAAAATACAATAAAATAAGCAAACATACATACACGAGAAGAAAAAAATAAAACAATAATATAAGTGAAATAAAAAAAAATCCAGTTAAAAAACTTGCTGACACCAACACAAAACAACAAAAACAAGAATAAAAACACAAAAAAAAAAACGTGAGTCAAACTAACAAACCAAACAGTCAGAAAGACAGAACGTGAAATTGACTTAATCACACACTCTTACATACAAACAGTATGCATAAAAACATTTTACAATGAAAACAAACCATTATTATACCATTCTGCGTTTTTTTGTGTTTTTGTTGTTTCTTTTGTTATTTAGATTTATTTTTTTTTTTTGTAAATCACCCCACACGGCATTAGCATTTTTTCGTATCGTTCATACAATTCGTTTTTTTTTCAACAAACTAAAACCCCCCGCCCCCAACTTCTTCATTTTGATAACCTTTTTTTTTAATTCTTGCTCTTTGTGCCTCTGCACCGTCCTTTAACTAACTATTTACCGGTTCGGTTTTGTAACACTACAGACTCTTTATTTTGTCTTTCTTTTTGTTCTTGTTTTTGTAGAATAGTCCTACATTGGAAAAAGAAGAATCTTATCATTAATTTTTTTCTTCTATTTATTTTTTCTTTCGTGTTCTTGTGTAAAAGAATTCTTTTATTTTTATCTAGCTACTTTCTGTTACCGATTCTTCTTCTCGCTCAAATGGGGATTTTTTCATTAGACAAAAAAAAGCTGTGGAAAGTGGTTTTGTTGGGAAGCAGAAAGAAGACGAAAATAATCAAGAAGAAGAAAGCATATAAGTTTGTGTGATTGAAAGGTTGTTATAATAATAAAAAAAGCAGCACCAACAAAAAGAGGAACGACGTCAAAACCCAAGACTATCTGTCTTCTTTGTTGTTTCCTAAAATAAATTGTCGTTTTTTATTGTTGTTGTTGCTCTTACTTTTCTTGACGCCTTTGGTTTGTTCTGTATTGGAATTGCTAATTTAGCGTTTTTTATACATACTTGTTTAGGAGGATGAAAATTTGGTTCATAAATTTCTGCAAATATTTTTCAGAATATCCTATTTTATCAAAATTTAACGAGAATCGTTTTCTTACAAGTACCTGGAGTTTAATTCTTTATAGTTCACACACTCTGTTTTGATCCCAAAATTTCCGATTGCAACAACGTTTTTTATGCAAAACAATAAAATCTTTAGTGCCAAATCATTGCGAATACATTGAAATGTAAACCTATAAAAAATAATATCCTTTCACATTATCGCAAGTTACTTTTTAGTGCGGGCTAATAAATTCGTCAAAACTTTTAAAATTTTTTTAAACTGTACTTTTTTTTAAATCTCGAAAATGATATTAACAATTAAAAACTGAAAATTTTGAAAACTATTCGTATCAAAAAGGATATAGATTAAAAAATTTAAAAATATTGGCAAAATCAAAGATCCAAGGAAATGATAAGTACAGAAATTGATATAAGTAGTTAGATAATTTTATTTTCAATTAATAGACTGCCGTCGGAAGCAATTTGAAAAGGATCAGGGTAAAATAAATCACTAAAAAATTTTATCAAATAGGGTTTCTTTAATTTTATTCGGTTCAAAATTCGGTAGGAACATAAAAAAAAGTCGCAAATAGTATCCTCATGTGCCCAAAAGTAAAAAAATTAAGTAATTTTAAGTAAAAAGGAACTATTTATTTTGTAGATGAACATTCGAAGGGGTCCAAAAAATACAGTAATGGAAACATTTTATATCATCTGTATATTTAAGCATAACGATGGTGGTAATATATTAGTGTGGGATACCACAGCAAATTGTCAGATCGATATCTTAGCATTAGGGAACTTTAGAACGATTTTCAAAAGAAATTATGTTTCCTTGTAGATTTTGAACCAACACAATGGAATTAAGAGTTCCCTGCGTTATCAAATTTCGAAAAAAAAATACAAAATATTAAAAAAATAAAATAAAAAAAATGGCGAATTTACTACATTCATTAGATTTTTGTCCGCACTGAAAAAGGACTATTCGCGGTTGACACGATGTATCGTTTTTGGGATAAAGTTAAAGGATATTATTTTTGAATAGGTTTATAACTTAATATATTCACAATGATTTGGCACTAAAATTTTATTGTTTTGCATAAGATTTTGTCCAAAACCCCAAAAAAGTAAAATAAATATACTAATTTTTTTTTTGTCCGTAACTGTATGTATGTACGTATTCCATACTCTAGCGGGAGTATCTAAATGCCCATACAATAAGAGCCTTCGGAAAGGTTTTAGCTAAGAAGCCCATGCAAAATTTACAGAAATTTCCTTTTCAATAACCAATGCTAATATTTCACTCTTTAGAACTCTTAAAACATATACCGTGATTTGGAAGATTTTTTTTTACATCCAAATCCAATAATCTTCCTTGGGGAATTTTACAATTTAGGGACATCACTTTAATATAATATAAATCCTTACTTCACATACTTAGCTATTTTTGTGTTCATCCTTTGCTTAGCTAATCATAATATACGCCTATTTTTCCCTTTACTTTTAGGATTTTTTCCTCTTAAAACAAATTTGATCTTGTCTTCAAAAGGAATTTAGAGCCATAGCTGGCGAAATAATTGATTTTGATTTGAATTGATTTAAATTTTTTTTATACAATTGTCCCTTCGTGGCGTTCCACAACATATTTTTTTCTCATTCTCCCCAATAATTTGATTTAGTGTAGGACATTTATCTATTTATTGGCGACAGTTTTCACAAAATTTAGCCAAGCCTCCTTAACGAAGAGTCTATATTAGACAAATTTTTATCAAAACAAACGCCAAATTTTTGTCTGAATTACAGATAATTTTTTATCTTTATCAATTTTAGGGGAAAACGTATATCATGATAAACCACGTAAAAATTACCAACAAAAATTAAAATGGCTTCTTTTATCAAGCAACGCAACAAAGTTGTCAGCACTTGAACGCGAACAATTTTATTTGTCTGTACTAGACAATTTTTTTCGTGATAAAATTTTGATATGTCTTGACAAAATTTCTCTAGTATAGACTCAACGTAAAGTAAAGGTGTAAAAAAGTACTTAAAATTTCGTTTTCTTTAAATGAACATTTAAATTCTTTTCAAATTCTACTGACTAAAGATGCCGGTCCATTTAAAGGACATGGGTCTACAATCTCACAGGAGTAGAGCTAATTCTGGATTAGATGCTTGAAAACATAGCTTTGCCTTTGTATATGAAGATGAATTTACCTATAGCGACGTCAAGCTTCACCACGCACCAACTGGTTCGAGTTTGTAGAATCGAAACGCGTCGTATATTACCTCTGACCACCAAGTTCGAGCTTGAAAACAGAAATATGCCGTCTGCAATTCCTGTACAAAAGCATGCCATATTCTTCTGCCTGTAATCAACTGGGCTGTGTACCAAAGCTTTCTACGACTTTCTACGACCGGTGTTAGGGACACTCTGTTATTGGAGATACTGTTGACAGGGTAAATTGGACAAGAGTCGAGTATTTTACTGTGTAATGTTGCTAACTTTTCTGATGTCAACAATGGTTTTCATTTTCGGACTTCACAGCTCGTCGAAGTAAAGGGGTCTGGAAAGTATAAAGATGAACTCGTTGGATAAGGACGGTACTGTTAGATGCAGAATTCCCCTTCTGACCTATTGTGGATCTCGACTAGTTCCGCGTTGCGTTGTTGTAAAGGAAAATAATCGGAAAATCCGAAACTGTTTCCAGAATTACCTTAAAGGAAAAAACATATAAGCTAGTGGGCCACAAATTTAAAAGTCAAATTAATCGATCTGCAAAAATCTTAACTACATATTTTAAATAGACTAAAGCTCTCGTCCTGTGGATCAAAGAGAAAAATTTCATATTCGCAAGAAAAATTCGATTCTATTCGTTATTGAAGTGCTTGTAAGTTTATCTTCCCCCGAAGAATTTCAGTTATTTTTCAATGTTTTAGTGTCCTACAGTAATTTGTGGAATATTATCGCCCATGGTTTTAACTAAGTTTTCATAGCTTCATAAGTAGGGCAACCAAAAATATGCGCATAAAAAATGCTTTTAAAATCGGAAAATATGCAATTAAAATTAAATAATATGCTCTTATAACATAATTTGTTCTGCCTATATTTTAAATGATCTCTTATTTATTTTTATTAGCACTTGCTAAAAAAATTTCCTTTTTGGACTTAAAAACATTTAAAACTAATACATTGTATCATTGAAAATTATTAGGGAATAAATATGTAAAATTATGCCCTTAAGTATAAAATATGTCATTTAAATTGCTAAAATATGCTCTAGAATAAGGAGTTTCTGTGAACATGAAAAATATGCTGCTAAGCTCAAAATACGCTGTTAGGACCAAAATATGCATATATGCATATATACTGCAACAAATCGATACCAAATTCTTAAAATAACTAACAGCTTGGTTCATTTGAATCTCAAGAAAAAACATGATTTTGCATGTTTTTCATAATGTCTCGAGGTTTGGAATTGGTATTCTCAGGCATTATGTGGTTCATCGTAAAGACGTAGACATCTATCTGTCGGGCCTATCTTAGGACTGATAAAGTGATTGCATCAACTATATTCGATTTAATGTTGATAAATCGATATTGATTAATTTTCGTAGTTTAGAGACGTATATCATCAAGTTCCCAAGGTTATTTCTGCTAGGATTAAAATTTTGGGCGTAAATCAAGATTTCCAGCACACTTGATTTTTAAATAATTTTGATAATGGTTCAGAAGCATTTGTATTCGCGATTAAAATAACATAAATAATTTTGCCCGCTCTCTCTTAGTTTTCGAGTTATAGATACTTTACGTTATGATGTAAAAATGCAATTTGCTTCTTCCTCCTTTAATGAAAATGAACAATATGGTATCATTGCAAAGGTCTTGAGAAGGCCTTTCGATTGATATATACAATGTGCCAAATCATTAACCCATGGTGAGACAATATGATATTTTATTACTTTTTATTTTTACTTTTTTACAAAAGTACTGTTATCTCAAAAATATATCGATATAATGACACTCTCGTATACATTAAATCATTTATAGAACATTTCAAACTTTCATATGATCCCCATATCATACCCCTAGCCCATTAAATTACAAAAATATATCACTTTAAAAATTAATATTTAGAAAAATTAATCAATTTTACTAACAATATATATAATTTAAAAATATATAATAAGCCTCATTTCTTTGTAATTTTTACAATTTTGTGGAAAATTAAATAAAAATTAAAAATTATTTAAAAAAAAATAATAAAAAAATGATTATTCAGCGAATCCGGTGTTCGACATATATAGGGTCGAAAGACTTTTAGCCCGGCCGAAGGTCGTCTACATGGAAAAACATTTATTAACATTAAAAAAATATATTTTAATTTCAATTGTGCTGGTAATCTTGATTTGTTCCTAGTAAGTATTTTTTTTTTTTATTTATTTATTCGTTTACTTATTTGTTTTTTTATTTTTGAGATTTAAAGACGTTTCCAATTATATCCGTATTATATACATATATGAGGCTTTTTCAAGACCTTTCAAATGATATTCATATTACATCATAACTTAAAGTACCTATAACTCGAAAACTTAAATAAATTAATGAAAACAACATTTAATTTTGTTATTTATAAAAATACTTTGTTGACAACATTGTTCTATAGAATTAAGCAGGCGTTTCTATGAAAAATTAATGACTGTGCAACTGATAGACATACAAAAACACACTTATATATCGAAACGACAAACCGAATAACAGTCAGACAGTCCAACTAAACGCCAAACATTAAAAAGTTGAAGATTACGATGTGTGTATTTTGTCTGTCTGACTGCTTTGATTGTTAACGACGTCAGTCGTTTGTATACTCGTTATTTCATGTTTTTTTTGTTGCTTGTGTCTTTGCTGTTTTTACTGCTATCTCTGGTTGTAAGTCGATTTTACTTTGCATTTGTCTGGTTTTTTTTGCTTCACAGTTTTCCATTATTTTATTAGTATAATTGAGAAGGGTGGAGAGCGAAGAGATAGCGAGTAATACGATGATGGTTCGTTAATGGCGTAATAACTTAACAAGGTGTATGCATAAAGGCAACAACTACAACAATGCAATAATAGCATGCCGTCTTAAATTAAAAGTAATAAGAATAAATTGTAAGAAATTTGGTTTTCTTGTTTTTATAAATTGTATTAAATTAAATATTTCTATACAGCACTTTTTATTAAAAACACTGATTTCACCACCGAAAAAATTCAAGTCAAGACATGGAAACATAAAAAAAGAAATTTCAGTCTTACACTAAAAAATGAAGCAAAAAGTAATCAGCTGAGCTGAAAATGACACCTTGTGCTGGTTACGCCATGGGTTCGTTCGTTTAATAGCAGTACTCGTTCTCCTAGTTGTTACTATTTGCTGGTTATGTGTACATTAGTGTACAGTAGAGTTCTTGTTTTCGCCTTTGTTGAAATTTGTGTGCGTGTGTCTGTGTTGTTATTATTATTTTGTAGTTGTTGTCTGATGTGTTCTCCAGTGTATGTGCTGTATTTTTTGGAATTTTAGCCGCATTCACTATACAACACACACATACTAAATAACTCGTTGTATCACCTACTCACCACCAAATGCACTCACCGTTTAACTCACTCACTCGCTGAGTATCTCACCAGTTGTCTATTTCACACACACACAGACTTTCCTACATGCATGCATACAATACAAGTTTACTTCGTCGTACAATCTCAAATGTATTCATTAAAATTTTGCAATTTATTTTTTTTCTTCTCTTATTTCTTTATATTTTTTTTTAATTTTATTTGCTTATCTTTTATATTGTCGACTGCTATTCTCTATTCGCTGCTGCTGTTTTATTTTTATTCTTCTGGTTGTTGTTGGTTTATGTATGTGTGTTTGTTTTTTTATTGTCTCTTCTGCTAACTCAGCATGGTTCTGTTTAGTTCTTCTTCTTGATAAAAAGGTTGTATACATTTCGACCTATGGTAACCAAAAGTTCCAACTAGAATTCTCACATGTTAACCTTCAGAGTTTTGTATTAATTCTGTAACGTAATCTCTTGAGGTTTTATTATTCACACAACTAAACACATTCATTGTACATCTAGTATTCTTTTCAGCTGATTGTTATTATTGTTGTTGTCATTACATTTAAATGAAACCTTAAATATATTATGTGAACTGTGAACTGAACTACTAAAATTTTATAATTGGAATCGCATGCAACAACAACAACGATATTCATTCATATTTTGTGAAAGGGTTTTATTTGGAAAAAAATATTTAGTAATTTTCTATGATTCTGTTACTTTAAAATATTGAAATGCATTGAAGATTTTTTTAAAGCAAACTCTTTAAATTTATGATTGACTTTAGACTCTTGAAACGTCTTTATTCGTCACTGTTATAAGTTCCGGACCCGACAAATACAAGACGGTAATCAAATACATGCATACTATGTATATTAGAGCAAGTCGGCCTCTACAAAAAAAAAAAAAAAAAAGAAAGAATAGTTCATAAGGTTCCAAAAATGTAAAAATTATTGCTTTGGCACGCCCCTTTTTGTTTTTTGTGTATAGCGTCGCAATTTTAAGTCCGATAGTAGAATGTGGTATGTCATTCTTATTGGTTTGAAAACCGCTTATTATTATTATTTTTTTTTAATCCGATCTCAAATTCTCGATGTCATGTTTGGTATCTCGGATACATCCCCCAAAGGTCCACCTATTTTTATGTGTAATGAAAGCCCTTTGTTAAACTATTATAATTGGTTTTTAAAGTTGTAATATCTTCAGGCGGAGATATAAGAAATCTAGGAACATTGACTATTGAACTTTATGCGGACATTCAGGTTACTATTAAAGTTGTATTCGATTAAGTCGTGATGTGTATACAATTCTCAATATCAGATTTTATACTACTACAGATTAGTCTGTATAACTTTGGAAGAAGATACTCGTGGTAATGGAATAGTTGAAATGTGTGCAAAAAACGGATCAATTAAGGATGAATGTTCGTATTCTTTTGATCTGCACAGTGGGCATAATTGAAATTTTTTTGTAAATAAATCTGTAACTTCTATATTTAATGGACCTATATAAAAATTTACATAGGAATAGCAGAGTTGCGTAAAATATTAAGTTTGGAAGGGAAACGGCGAAAATCCAAAAAATGATTTTTTTTTTTTTTTTGAATTTTGCCCATTAAGTGCACATTTCTTACAGGTCTGGAAAAAGCCATTAACTAACTCTTTGGAACACATTAGAGTTTCCAACAGTCTTTTCTGTTTGTAGATTCATACTTTGGAATTTTAGAACATATAGAATAAAGTCAAAATTTTGACATTAAATAGAACGAATTCGGGAGGGTCTTAGTGCTATTGAGTGTTTGGGCTTGCTTTTAGTTCTAAAATCATCTCTGATACCTTTCAAAAAAGCATACAATTATTATATGTTCTTAAAAAAAATTATTTTAGAGAAAAAAAGAATGTAGATACTTTTTCGGCCAAAAAAAAAAAAAAAAAAAAAAAAAAAAAAAAACACAAAAAAATCATAATTTTCAATTTTAAAATCTTTTATTTATGGACTCGAAAGCAATAATTTTGTTCCTTAACTAATTGGGTAAAAATTTTACAAAATCGGTCATAAATATAGGACTACATATTGAAAAAACTGGACCAAGATTTTGCAAAATTGAGATAGTTGAAATTTCAAATGCAAATAACTTGAAAATTATAACAGTTAAATAGCACATGCAAGATTGATTTATATTTAGAGAGAAAAAAATCAGCTCTTCCACAGAGTACCCTATGTCGCAATTACACTGGTCAACAAAAAAATTTTTGTTCCTCCTTTAATTTTAGATTTGATGTAATTAGCAGCATTACTAGTTTATGATAAACTATAAAAAGCTGAAAAATCAATTTTGCATAAAAAAAGTAAAATAAAAATTTTCCGACCCTAATTTTTGAATAAATTCATAGCAAATAAAAAAATATTGTTAAGGATTTTCATCACCATCTTTTGGAGTTTCATTTATCTAAATCGGACAAACCGTTCTCGAAATATACTGGCGTAATCGACTTATTAAAGGGGAAATATTAGAATTTTCACAAAAATCAGGACTTCATAAAAAAGACTAAAAAAAAGAACCATGTTTAGCGTGTCAAATTCAATCTAGTCCACCTATTCTGGTATAATGGAAGATTTTTTTCAATTAAACATAGACGACGTGAATGAGTCGTCTAAATCGTAGGACTTGACAACGACTTTCCAAACGAAGAATATCCTCAAAGTCAAATTTCTTCTTTTAAATTCAGGCTGATCTATTCGCCAAGTTCATGCAGAGTTGGACTCCTTGGAAGAGTGCCATTCAGCCAAGTTGCGGCTGAAATTTGAACGATTTTATAATACAAACATATTAAGTTTTAATCGAATAATACAGATTATATTTAAAAGTCTATTAACAGAATAGCAATTCATCTTTTTGGAATTTCCTATACAAACAGATGGATAGGAAATTTGAAATTAGCATATCGAAATTGTACTGATTTTAGATGATCAAATTAGTGAAAACTAATCACTGAATGATCTGTAACATCCGAAATTCTCAAATATCTTTCTTCGCCTTTGAATTGTGAAAGCAACTAATTATGTTTTTATAAATATCGTCGCATTCAGGTTATCAACTGTATAAATTACAGTAAAATCATGTTTCCTTTTCCAACAAGTAGTATATGGACTATCTGTTGTTGTTTAGTCCTATGGACAAATGCGACATTTAGAGTTTAATTACTTCTCCGTAAAAAGCAGTTAAGTAGGAAATGGTGATTGAGAGAAATGCGTCATAAACAGGGCAACCAAAAATATACTCTAAAAAAAGTGTACTATGTGCATAAAGAATGCTCTTAAAATCGGAAAATATGTGCTTAAAATTAAACAAGTGAGAAGGTTATATTCGACTTGGCCGAATTTATATACCCCATCTGCAACTTTTTAAAATTTCACCTTATACGGGAGGTATGCATGACAGATTTTTTGACAAAGAATAAAAATGCGAAATAAATAAAAATTTTCGATAAAAACATACAATTCAACATATAAATTTCTCATGTACGTTTTGTACACAAAGTTGGAAATAAAATTGTTTTCCCGTTATTCTGCCGACCCCATTTTTAAAGTTAAGAAATAAAAATCTCTTTATATAGAGTTCATAACAGCGTACTTATGATTGAGACATTTTACATTCATTTTTGATGGACATATGTTTCCTCATTATAACGTGCAAATTTGCATGAAAGTCGGAGTTCTAGTTTCTTCAAAATACAAACAAAAAAAAAAAAAAAAAAAAAAAAAAGAACTATCTTGACAAAATATTTGTAATATTTTTCAATTATTTTTATATTTATATTTTAACTTAGAAGGCAATTAGTATCAAAGATATTTAAATAAGATACTTAGATACTTAAAAAAATTATGACCAAAAGTCTTTCGAAGAACAAATTTTTATGGATCGAAGTAAATTTGTGGCGAATTTTTACCTTTTCAAAATTCTGTAATGTATAGATGATGGATTTCATAAAAATATAAAATATCAAAGTATATTACAGACCTGCGCCGAGGAATTTTATCGGCGGCGGCGGCTTGCATTAAAAAGATTCGGCGGTGGCTTAAAATCGGCTGTCAGCCGGCTGATATTACACACATTTTTATAATTAAAAATTTTATATTTTCATGAACCTTTGATTAACATTGTTCATAAAAATAGGACGAGATTGTTTCCAGCAAAGGTATAAAAAGAATTATTAATTTATTGAAAATATATAAGAAAAAATATGGGAATGATCTAAAGATATTTCTGGATTTTTGCATAAAAGTTTAGAATAATTGTTCGCATATTAGAATGAGAAATGGTCTGCTCCGATATAAAAACATATCAATTATTAAGATATGCTAAAAAATAAAAAAGTACAATAAATAGTGGAATCAATTATCAATTATTTTGATAATTCCCAACCACATATCGCTAGAGAATAGAAGTGATTTATTAGCTGACAAAATCTTGTGTACGAGTTTTTTTAGATTTCTCGTAGGATGGCGATTAAGGCTCATTAAAATTTATTAGCAACTGTTAATATTATTTTTTCACAGTATTTGCATCAAAATTAATCAATTATAAGTCATCAAAAATACTTGATTGATTTATAATTATTTGAAGTTCAAAACGATGCAAATATTTTTCTTTCATATTTAATTGATGGCAAATAGTGCATTAAAATAAAAAAGTTTCATTTTTAACATATTTTTTACAAAAAGAATTTAAAAACGGCGGCTGCTCTTAAGCCGAATTAATCCGAAAATTTTACGGCGGCGGCGGCTTCCAAATTTTTCTCGGCGGCTCGGCTTAGCCGAATTCCAACCGCTCGGCGCAGGTCTCTGGTATATTATCAAATAATAAATACTTCTAAACTACTTAAATATCCGGATATAATAAAAGGATGATTTTGAAGGGTGGGAAAAAACCTCTATATTAAATCAGTCTAAAAATTAAAAACCTTAAAATTTTAGAAGAGGGTTTATAGAATCCTCTCGACAAAATTGCAAGGCAAACTAGGATACAATAACCGAATAACAATTTCGGAAAGTACCAAAATTGCTAAAAAATATATTCTTTTTGCACTTAATAACATTCCAAAATAATACATTATACTAGGAAATTACAAAATGCCTATGAATTTATAAGATTTAAATTATTAGTGAATTTGAGAAACGTATGTGAAAGTAAAAGAAACATTTTTACTAAAGGAAAATTATGTAAGAAATTCCATTGGGTGCAAAATATTAAGTTTTTTCATATTTTGAACTCAAGTAAAACACGGAAAAATACTCTTTATAGTGTAATACATGCAAAAGTATGCACTTAACCAAAAAATGTACAAAAATATGCCATTTAAATTGCTAAAATATGCTATGTAAAAAGGATTTTCTATGAAAGTATGGTAAAATATGCTACTTTGACCAAAATATTTAAAAATATGCTGCAATAAATCGATGCCAAAATTCTTAAAATTGTCAGAAACGGATAAAAAACAGTTTGATTCATTTGAAGTCCAGCAAAAAATATGATGTTGAAAATTTTTGGTTACTCTCTTCATGAATTTAACTTATTAAGATTTTACCATAAATAACAAATATTTTATTCAGCACTTTTGGTATAATCTTTAGAAAGTCGTAGCAATAACCATTGCGCCTAGTTCCTCTATTTTTTTTTTTATCAGAGACTTAATGGTCAAAGAGTTAATGCGGTAGCTGAGACTAAGAATCTAATATTTTAAGTAGGTTGGGTGAGAGAACACCCTAAACAAATTTTGTAAGAAAACTCACTTTGCATGGCCTCAGAATCGTAACAAATGACTATGACGTTCAGTTGTCTTTATTCATTAAAGATTGGTACAGAGAGTGAGAGAGAGAATCCAAACAAGATAAGAAATCAATTTGAGTGCTGAAACATAAGCTCGCAGATTTTTTTTTATATGAAGAGAACTAAAACAGAACATCGGAATTCACCCAAAAGTATAATATATTTTTTACACTCCTTCTCTATCGGTGTTGCCGTTGCTGCCAAATAAATAACATATGTTTACATAAAATTTATATAAGATGTAAAGAGAAATAAAGCTTTGTTTTATTTTTTTTATGTATGGAGTTTTGGATAGGAAGATATTATTTTTTATACATATAGTTTTGTTGTTGTCATGAGCAAAGAATACAAATAAATAGAAACAAAATACATTTAAAAATCCGTCTTCGCCTTCGCCTTCATTTAATTTCAACTTCTCTCTGACAACTGAAATCATCCACCGCCTCTGCTAACTTGTGTTTCAACTCTAACTGATATTGTTACAATGGTGGAGTAATCTAATCAAACGATTGAGATTACTTCACTATCCAAACAGTTCTACTATGTATCGATCTTCCCGTTGAACTAGAAGAGAAGAAGACACAAATGTGCAGTCATCGGATACATTTATTATTGATTTCTAAATAGAATTTGAGGCAACCGAATAGTGAATTTTATAATCCATTATCATTACATTTGTATTGGCTTTTGATTATATTGAGGTGTTGCTTAATTGATTGATTAAAGATGTTTCATTGTACATCATACAGAATCTACATATATGTTGATGGTATCTAAAACCACAATCAGTTTGATACTATCTGTAAGGATATTTCTTAAAGTATTGGTTTTCAAAATTTTTTCGTTGAAAAAGTTTCTCTAATCCAATCAAAATACTGATTATGCCCTCCAATTTAAATATATTATATCAAAATATTAATAGATTGAATACAAAACTTTCTAAGATATATCTTAATGGCTTACTCCTAATACTTTTAACTCTGAGATAATATGTGACAATTTTCAAATATTTAGACGAGATCGCCTTGGTAAATTTGATGGTGTAGTCCTAATAGCAATATCATGACAACTGATAGAACACTTTTAATTTTTTTCTCTCTCTCAAATGTGTGTATTACTTTAAGGCACATACACAATAGTGTAGGATATCATAAAGTCGATCTTCATCGAACATACATTTCTTTTTTAATTGTAATTTATTTTGTAATTACAAGTATTTAAGTTGTTTATTACATCGTTAGAAATTTCTCACAAAAATCTCCCAATCCATTTCACTTTTTGGTTAAATATTAAAAAAATTTATATTTTCTATTAATTTGAATTGTTTTTTTTTTATAGTCAGTTAAAATTGGAATGAGAAGTTATAGGAATTTTTAATTTTAAAATGTATTTTAGCACACTCTCTATTTATTGTTTTTTAGTAAAAAGCATTTTTAAAACTAATAAAAATAAAATTTTGATTGAACCAAAACAAAAAAATTAAAAATATCCAAAATGGAAAAAAGTAATAATCTCCACATTGGAGAATAAAATAACCAAAACGACAACACTGGTTGTGATTAAGATTGGATTTAAATCATTATACATTAAATCATTATACATGTTCTTTCTAATTCTGGTCCTAACGTATATAATGATCATCTGGTTGCAATAAAATCTGGTATGGAAAATATTAAACCAACTGGTGTTTTTATTTCCCCTGGTGACTTCAATTTAAAATTTGTATCATGGTTGTCGTTACCTGAAACAGAACTCCTAACTCCTATTTGCCCAAATGATTGGTAGTCTGATTTTTTCAAGTCATTTTTTGAAATAAATAATCCATTTTTGTTTAATATTACTAGAACAAAACCTTTAACCTTACCTGAGGATCGTCACCGTTCAACAATTGGTTTAATAACATCATTTCCTCAAGTTGATAAAGCGTCAAAATTGACTTCTACATATAAATAAATTAATATCAAATGTAAAATGGTATGAAGTTTTATCCTTTAACAATATTATAATATCATCACCAAATTTATATCTGAGTCTGTTTCAATAAGTAAAAGTATAACGCATTGTGGTCCACCCTAGAACTACCTCACTTTAAGACGGCTGAAAAATCGTAAAAATCGGCTTTTAAAACAATATGAAATAACGCAAAATCCGACATTTCATTGTCACTACTTGACTGGAAGAAATAAATTCAATATTGAAAATAAAATATTCATATTTGTTTAAGGTGAAATCCAATATTAGGAGAAGTCCTGAAATCTTCTATAATGTCGTGAACTCGAAACTTAAGGTAACCACTTATCCTACTACAATGAAAATAAATGGAGTTTTATATTCGCATGATGCAGATATATCCAATATTTTTGCCGGGTTCTTTGCATCAAAGTATTCTTCCAAAAAATTTATGAAATGATTATTCCAAATCATATTCAAAAAGTTTTTCTGATAAAAATACCATTCTTGGATTCTTTTTTAGTCCTAAAAAATTTAAAAAATATACAAATTTATACCAATCCTGGTCCTGATAGTATTCCTGGTATCATCTTGAGGAATTGTGCTGAAATGTTATCACATCCGCTAGCTTTTTTATTTAACAGCTCTCTTAAATATGGCGATTTCCCACTGTAGTGGAAACTCTCATTCATAATTCCAACCCATAAATCAGGAGGACGATCTAAAGTAACCAACTATAGATGTATAGCTAAACTTTGCTCAATACCAAAACTGTTCGAGCAAATTGTAACAGATATGCTATCCCCCATTTTGTTATCCATAATATCACCTTATCAGCATGGTTTTTGTAAATGTCACTTGATATGTACTAACCTGATGGAACTGCCATCTTATATAAATGCTGGTTTTGTAAAATAGTAACCCGACAGATATAGTATATACTGATTTCATCAAGGCATTTGATAAAGTTATTCGTGAACTAATAATGATGAAACTTATAGCCATCGGATTCAGCGAATTTCTTCTAAAATTGATATACTCCTACTTAAAACAAAGAAAACAGTGTGTTTTATATAACTGTAAAACTGCATATATAAATGCTATCTGGGTTTCCTCAAGGTAGTCACCTTGGTTCGATCCTATTCCTACTTTTTATTAATGATCCTCCTCTAAATATTCATCACTGCAAAATTTTGAAACATGCAGATGATGTTAAAATATTTGAAACAATTACTAATCCTAATGATCAAATATTTTTCCAATCTGATTTAAATTGCTTTTTCAAATGGTGTGACGAAAACTTAATGGAATTAAATCCCAAAAAATGCAAACACATGGTTTATTATAGGCGTACTCCGAATATATTTGTTTATAATCTTCGTGGTGTTGAGTTGAATACAGTTAATACTTTTACAGATTTGGGAGTACCTTTTTGATGTGAAACTAGCTTTTAAATCTCATATTCAAATAACTGCTAATAAAACAAGTGGTGTACTTTGCTTTGTTAAGCGCTGATCCTTATATCACCAAACGCCTTTATATATCCTTAGTAAGGTCAATTTTGGAATACGCATCCGTTATCTGGGATCCTTACTACAACATTTATATAAATAAAATGGAATCTGTTCAAAAGCAATTTCTGTTGTTTTGTAATGGATTAAACTGGAATTCGAATAATTGATCTTCTTCAAGGAAAAATTAACTCTGAATTTCTTCTGGGTAAAGTTTCCATTACTGTTACTAATCGGATGTTGAGATCCTATCATCCTTGATCCGTTTTATAAAATCTGTTCAGAAGTTGCTATTGAGCATTAAGAGTGATCTCAGAGTATTAACGGGTCTATTTACCGGGAATTTTTATTTATTTACTTACTTACTTACTTCAGATATATATATATATATATATATATATATATATATATATAGTAAATAAATAAAAATTCCCGTTAATACTAATGAAACAAACCTCTTCGCCTGTCTCAGTCCAGAGTCATATTCCCATAGCTGATCGAATTCTCCCTCAACACAGGATTTGGCTGTCTGACTGTTCAACATTACATACATATATACATAATCCCTTCGATTTTTTTCTTAAACACTCTAATACAAGGCACCAAGTATAAGGACATGAAAGATCCTGCCTAATACCAGAGTGGGCGACAAATAAACTCAATATCCTCATATGTAACACCGCTGGTCTGTTTTGTTTTAGGCCATCACGATAGAGAAGAATGTAGCTTAATTATGTTTTCCTAAATGTATGGACACATCGGTATGGTTTTAATGTTAATGATCTTGTGCTTTCTGAAAGTTTTTTAAATCACAAGACGATTGTGTCGTCTTCCTAAATTGAGAGTCGGTTTGAGACGACGTTCATAGACGAATGTTTTATTGTTTTAATATTTTTGGTAATTTAGTACTTGGTTGGATAATTAGTTTACTTTCTCTGATCCCTAAATTATGTTAAAAAACTGCTGGAAATCATAGGCCGCCAGGAATAGTTGTGGATATCGAAAATTGTACCTAAATATTCAGTGTTTATTTCCTTCGGATTTAATTTCGCTCACGTATAATAATATCTCGCTTTCTTCCTGGAACTCTTCATAAGATATGAGTGTTAGGGAGTCGAAAGTTATGTTAACAATTGAGACCAGTTCAGCGAAAGTTTTTATTCAAAATAAAACAACTCCCGTAATATTTTTAGTATAAATATTTAGTTATAAATATCAGCTGACTGTGACATGTTAATTAACAATTAGTTTTATAAGTCCCTAACAAACTGATGTTATGTCTTCCTTTATAATTTTTTCTTCTTAGTATAATCTACAAGTTACTAAAAAAACGTGCCCAATACAAAAACACTACCTCGAAGAATTAATCATTTCACTTTAAGACTCAGAAACCAGTTCAAATTAACTATTTCCAACAAAAATTACCTGAAACATTCAAACTCACTCATTCATACAATGAATTAAAAATTAATAGAATTCAATTAAGTTTTCGACATAAACATATTAATTTTTTTCTGGCCATCATGATCTTTTATTGAAATTAAATTTGACAGGTTTAATATACATATAAGCAGCAAAGAAAAAATAAAGTCAAATATATATGTACATACATACAATATTTGTCAGATACAAAAAAAAAAAAAAGAAAATAAAAAAAAATCCTGAGGAAAATAAGAAACACGTTTTAATTAATTAAGAAAACATTGTTGTGCCATATGATGTGGTAACAGTAAGCGACAACAACAAAAAACAAAACAAACGCATTAAATTGTAATCCCCAAACGTAAGAGGTCGAAAAACGATATGAAATACAACACTGGCGCATAAAAAGCAGCAACAAAACTAAACAATAACAAAGAAATGAAGTAGTAAGAAGAAAAAAGAAGTCAAATAACTTTTTTTTTTTAGAGGATTACATTAGTAAAAAAACTAAAATTAAAAGAAGTATATATGTAATAAGAAATAAAAAGAAAAAATTATATACATATGTACATAAAATAAATAACAAATTGACAAAAAATATTTTTTACAAAATTACATACAAATGCACACATATTGCTCATTTGCTGCAACAACGTAATAACTCCAAAAACGCAAGTTACGAGTTAACATAACTAGTGCATAATAAATAACGTGTTTTATTAACTGGCAGGATCGCGATAAAATCATTTGTCCAAATTTCGTAATTTATTATGTATTTCTTGCAGCAACGTATTTTTCTATTGTGCAGTTAACATCATAAAGCTTCATAGAAAAATTCTTAAATTTCACCATAACATTATTTAAATATACCTACATATAATTTTTAAAAAACACTAAAAATGCGTCTCCTGAAAAAAAATATTTTTTGAGTTATGACGTTATTGTAGCAAATATGTACGTTTGTAAAGAAGAAAGTAAACTTGGTAAAAATGTAAAGAAAGAAAAAAAAAGAAACATTTCCACACTCGTGCAAACTTAAGTTGTTAATTTTTTCCCCGCTGTTTCTTTTTTTTCGACTTTTTTGTTTTCTTTTCTTTAGAAGGTGACAGCCGCGGCAAATGATCATTATAGCAATAACAATAACAAAAAAAAAAAAAAAAAAAAAAAAAAAACATTAGTAATAAAAGCAACAATAACAGCGTTATTGAAAAAAAACGTCTATAATCTCAACACGTTATTGTCAACAAAAAAAATATTTGGAATGGAAAGTTTTCAGAAATTCATATAAAAAATTATAAAAAAAAATTACTGAAATAAAGAAAGACGTAAAACACCAATAACGGCTTTAACAATTTAAGATTAAAATGCTAAGGAATTAACAGTAATATTTAAATGGAAAATTTTTGGTGAATGGGTAAAAGGAATTTTCTTTAAAATCTTACAATTTTTATACAACAAAGTCGTAGAATATATTAGAGATTGTAGATAAACTCCTTATAATCAATTAGTTTAAGTTCTTCGTTAGCGTCAGCTATTGTGTCATTTGGAAAGAAAATACATACTATGTATGAATTGATCATGTTTGAACAAAGAAATTATTTTTTTTTCTCCTTTTAAATCCGCGATAAGACGTCTTGTGGTTCAAAATGTCATGTATGTATAACATGAAATGATTTTAGTAGAAATTAAATAATTTTAGTTCTTGAATCTCGGTTTTTTCATTTTGTAGAACTGGCTCTCATGATTAAAATCCTGATCTGGGAAGGTGATCATCGAAATTCAAAGCTCCTCTAATTTTCGTCTGTAAAGTCATTAACTGTTCTAGACAATGGATATGAAAAGTAGTCCTGTCTACTTAATTGTAAAAGTACATTTTCCATCTATGATTCACGTACACTCATTTTTTGTATTCTGTTTATCTTCTCAGTCCATGTCGGTGAAGTTTAAAGTTGTCAGTTAGTGATCACTTGCTTTATGACAGAATCTGGAGAATTTGTCAAAGCTGCCATAATGTAGTAAGTGAGCAAATGAGGGTGCTTTCGGTCAAATCAGCGATACACCAGAAAGACCTTTCTGTTAAAGAGAAAATCATATCTGATGTTGGAGACGGTTGTGACACTGATACCATCTTGTTCAGATCACCAGGACATGGGCTTGTCCAACACAAACAGTTTGGGGGTAGGAATACATATATGATATTAACTCTTTTTTAACTGTCAGTTTACACTTTTATAACGATTTATTTTTTCGTGGTTCTGCGATTGTTTGTAGTTTACATGTAGCATGACATTTTATCTTTAGGTCCCTTCACTATCATCCTGATTTAACATCTGTTCTTATCGCCTCCTCGTTTATTGACGCATACCTCTGGAATGTCATAGAAGGAATCTTCTAAACTTTAAAAATGCAGTTCGAATCTCTTTAGAAAGATGTCGGGAAAAATCTCTTTATGTGTGCACTTTTCGTAATATTTCTGATGTGACATTGATATCATAAGAGAGATTAAGAGATTGCCCTTGGCAATTACCTCATTCTTTTGAATGAAAATTTATTCGAAAATTTAGAGTTAGAAGAGTGCTTTGTAGTGTAGTGAATTTGTAGGTTAATCGCAAAACATGTTAGAGGCACATCACTGTAATTTTGATGGAAGATTTAACCTTATTATCTCCATGTTGACTACTCAATGCACCTAATGTCCCAGACATTATCGAAGGCAATATTTAAACTTTATATATATATATATATATATATATATATATATATATATATATATATATATATATATATATATATATATATAATCTCCACTAAAGCAATTACACTTTACACATAACATGTGTAATTGCTGTTATTGTAAGTAATAACTCCATGTTCATTTTATTATAAGAGTTGTACGAAAATCACATCAAGTCTGCTCTTTCGCATGAGCCTTCCAACAGATCGATCGCCTCTTTGAAAAGTAGTTGAGATCGTCCAACATTTCATCATTTTTCTGGGACCAGCTATATCAAATCCCAATTTTAGTGAGATATAAAGTAACTGAAGTCAGACGCTTGGTATTGTATTAGAGCTCCTGAAATTTTGACATTTTTTAGGCTTTGGACATGTTTGGATTTCAACATCAGCAAGAAGATATTTAATTCATTTCAAGTTAATCAATATACATATATCTCCGAATTGAGAGATTTACTAAACTTTATCGTGATATTTCGGTGAAAGATCTATTAATAGTTTTTTGTGTATTTAATCGTTTGAGTCTAGGTTGTTTGCTCTGCAAGGTTTTTTTCTTCTTCCTCATGAGAACGTTACTTTTTATGATCGTCGTCAGATGTGCCAGAACAGGTTTGGCTAAGTTTATCTTTGAAGTTCGGGTTCTGCAAGTATTTTCCTAAACCATTTAAAAGCCCATCTTGCTGAAAACTCTGTACATCGATTTTTATGGCTTAAGGCTGATAGATCTGCATCACTGACTTTTTCTTTAAATCAACTATCTTGTAGCTTTTATTTGAACGAACCATAACTTTGAAAGATCTGCAACTCCGTTTTCTTCAGGCTTCATTACTCTACAGTTAATGTAAACTAAACGTAAGTTGATGGTTACTTAAACAACGTAAATGTAGCAAGTAATTTTTTGTCAATGATATCGTTTAAACATATTTCCAATAAATTATATTAATTCAACTGTTTTTATAAAAAATATCATTTATTCGTTTATAACAAAAATTTTTAATTCTAAATATATTGCTTTAAGTCTACGGTTTATTTCAAAATATTTTAACAAATTTTTTAGCTAAAAAAATGCCAAAAAATTGTCCAACTAAAAGTAAATTAATTAGACAATTTTTTTGCATTTTTCAGCGATTTTTTACGCTGATTTAGTATATTAAAATAAAAAGTTGTCAACATTGTGCTTACAGCTGTCACGTAGAGATACCTAATTTGAATACGTCAAAGCAACACGTTTCAGTAGATTCCTATTTACGGCAGAGTAATGGAGCCTTTTTGTCTTACGATGGTTGGTCCCGCACTATATGAATATATTTATCCGCCACAAAATTTAATTCATTAAAAAGTCAAATAATTGTTTCGAAGTAAGATACTCAGGCAAGTTTTCTGCAAATCATTTCGTAGGTTACTCATCGACTTTTTAATTTTTAAGACCCTTAGTTGCGGGCTGCTGGAACTGCGTTAGACCTTACCGTTTATGGTTGTAATTAGACATGAGAAAAGGTGTCCAAGTCAACTAATATATTAGGCCCATTACTAATTTTGATGTATTGTAACCAAAATGAGTAGGAAAAAATTTAAAACGCGCTAAATTGCACCAAAATTAATTTTTTTTATTAAGAGTAACAACCCTAGAGGAAAGAGAACCGGTTCAAAACTAGTCACGTGACAGGTTCTCAGGGCTAGTGACCGGTTCCATATCCGGAACTTTATATGGGAACAACCTGGTACTTTTACATGTTGTTGTCATTGGAATTGGCATCTTGGGACAAGTCATAGGACTGGTCCAAGAGGACATGTTCACAGTCGATTAATATAATAAAAATTTTATAAAAATTGTTTACTTTTAAAATTGTTTTTTTTATAATTATTTTTTTTTATTTCATTTATTTTATTAAATTATAATTTTTTTCTGTTTTGTAATTTTTCGGCACCCCGAATCGAACTTTGGTGATGAGTAAAGCGTCATTTGATACTCAGCCGGTACTGAGGGACCGGTCCATTACTGAAATTGCCACCAATTTCTAGCAGGGAACTTAAATATTTCAAGGTCCATATTTGGTCTTTTCTAATATTTTAACTTCAGCAGAAATAGTAAATCATATATCGAATCAAATTTAATATTGGTGTGTTTATTACAGAAGTAAGAGATAAAATTTAATGTTTATTTAAAATTCTAGATTATAACAGTTTTTTACAAGAATTTAAATTCATAAAACTGTTCGATTTTTCTTTTAATTTTAGTCCAAAACCTTTTATTTAATCAGTCCAATTTTTTTTTTCAAAAACGCAATTTCTACAATAAATAGGAACTTGTTTGGAAGAATTTAGGAAATTGCTGATATATTCTTTATTCGATGGGATTGGGAAAACGGATAGGTACCTCAAATGACCACTTTAAACAATATAATTCTAAAGGTATATTATAGATTTCGCAGTGAAATGAACAAAAAATGTTTTAGTTGATGAACTCGAAAATTAATCTCTGCAGAAAAAAATACTTATTTCTGTTGTGTGAAATGAAAACTTTATAAAATATTGACAAATTAAAATTTTATTTTTAAAAAATTAAACATGTGTAAACAGAAATAAGAAATATGAATAATACATTTTAATATTTTTCGGAATGGACATTTAATATTGAATATGAAGTATTTAAAAAAAAGTAATGTGAGTTAATCATAAGACATAATGTTAATATCCCAGTAAAAACTTTTTGGTTTTCGGTAATGGCAACTACTTATTAAATTAGTTTCTAGGTAATGAGGCGTCATTATTATTTGTATAATAGCACAGTAATATTGAAATTACGTGGATGAGTTGGCTGTTATTTTTTTATAATAAAATGTCCAAAAAGATATTTTAAACTAAAAAGAATTTTTGTCGCTTATTAAACTAAGTGCGAGATGGTGTACTGAGTAAGAAGTTAGTCATTAAAAACGAATAGTTAATTGGTGTCCAAGTTCAACTCTCACTGACGGAAAAATCCTTTTGTATTTTTTTTTTATAATCTTTTAGGTACATATTTTTAAATACCCCTGGACTCTAAAAATAACTACATGAATTTATGGACAACTCGTACAGAAATAACTAGTTATTCAGCCGAAAAATAAGTAGTTTATTTTTGTTTCCAATTATACCTGCTAGCTTACCAGGAAAGCAAAGTTTTTGCTGGTATTCTATGTAAATATTTTACGACATTGAATTTTTTATCAATTTCAAAATTATGAAAATTTACATATATACTTTTGTTAAAAATTCTACTAACCTTATAAACTAGTAAAATTTTGTTCAAGCTCATAGCTGTCTAAAATTTACTAAAAATGATAATTTTCTACTGTTTCACACATGATGTAATTTCAAGTAATATGTATTTTACAGATATCGGAGGTAACATCAGTATTTTATTAATTTTATTTATTACTTTATATTGCGTCTTTTCTATAAGTAGAAATTTTAAAAGCTTCTTAATATTTACAGTCACCGGAACTTTTAAATTGATCTACATAAATATTTTAGTTTAGAAGTAAATCAAATATATGTACATAGGTTCATATGTATGTATGTATTCGCTGTCATAATTCATTGCTAGTCTGTTGTAATAATTAATACATATATAGGTATTTTTTATGACTAATCGTGTATGTTGTTGACTTTTTATTCAGTATTTTTTTTGTTTCTAATTTAACACGATGACTTTGCCTAATTTCATCGTATTAGAACGTAAAATAAAATACATATATATATATATATATATATATATATATATATATATATAAAATAAAAATATATATAAATAAATATATATATATATATATATATATATATATTTATATAAAATAAAAATATAATATATATATAAATAAAAAAATATATATATATATATATAAATGATATTTCTTTATATTATTTATAATAAAATAATACACGACAACAATAACAAAATTATTACATTCATATATTACATACATAGTTAAATATTGTTGGCGTTGATTTTTATTTTTGGGATTTTTTTCTACTTCAAATAATTTATTTTATTAATATAACAAAAGCGCCATTAGCAGACATATTAATTTATAAATTGTGTTTTTTTTTTAATATTCTGCTTCTTCTTATTCTATTTGTTCTGCTTTTTATTTTTTCCATTTTTTATTTTTGTTGACAGCAGCCCCAACATTGTCGCAGTTGCTGCTAAACCAGTAAAATGTGTTGCTAATGAGCTAAGGGGAGAAGGGTAGAAGATAATGATTTCTTGGGAGAAATGTAGTTCAAAATTATTATGAACTCTCTACTTGAGACCAACAACACAAAAAAAAAAAAACGAAAATACTCTTGACAACAAAACTACAACAATAATTATAATCTTTATCATCAGCAGCGGCAATAATAACATCAAAAACAACAACAAAAATTGCTGGTAAAACATCATAACAACGGAATCTATGATGAGTGCCAAAAGTGAGTAAACACCAGTGATGCATACTATATTCTTAAGGTAAAAAAAAAAACAAAAGGAATTGATCGATTATATTAAAATAGATAAATAAATAAATTGTTTATTCAACATTAATAAAAAAAAAACTTTAAACTATAAGTTTAAAAATTTTTTAAAAATAGAAAAAGTCTAAAATTTTCGCAGCAAAAGTAAGCACACAGATACTAGAAAATTAAACAATAATATAAAAATGTTCATAATATGTTTCTATTAAAATTTTGTTTGGCCTCCCTTAGCCTTTTTAACACACTGAAGCATATTCGGAGTAGATTCAATTAATTTTCGAATATATTCCCTTGGGGAATTTCGACCTATTCTTCTCATAATGCTTCTTTGAGAGTTAATTTACTGGTGAAGTTCTTTTTTCTAATATGGCGATCCACATAGACTGCGAAATGGGAATTATGCTTGGATCATTGTCTTGTTGAAAGATCCAACTCTAAGATATGCCCAATTGTTCAACAATTTTAGGAAAATTTTTCTCCAAAATTTTCACATAGCCTTTATTGTCTTTTAAATAAAGTTAAGCTCTCCGACACCAGACTGTGTAAAACACCCCCAAACCATAACGGAAGCTCTACCATGTTTAACGGTGGATTATATATTCTGTTCAGAAAGCTCATTCTTTTTTCTCCATAGTTTTCTGTGTTTTTCTCCACCGAATATTTCAAATTTACTCTCAGCGGTAAAGAGAATAGTTCTTCAGAAATTAAAATTTTTATTTTCAAATTTATACGTTTTTTTAATTGATTTTGAAATTAAAACTTTTTTTCTCGTACGTCTGCCATGAAATCCAGATTTATGTAATATTCTTCTTATAGTACTGCCACTTACGGCTTTCTTGGACTACGCACTAACATCCTTGAAAAATTTGCCCTTCACTAGAACCAGAATTATTTTCCACTGCAGTCACAACTTTTCTCTCTTCTCTCTCATTAAAAATTCTTGGGCGTCCAGTTCGCTTAAAATTTTCTACTTTTTAAAACTTTTGAAATTTATTCACGTTTTTTGCTGATATGTGATATCTTCCAACAAATTTTGCAATTTCTCGAAAAGATTTGACTTTATCTCTTAAGTCAAATATAATTCTTCGAGTTTCTAGTTAGATTTCGGTTCTCATTTTTGAAACAAAAATGTTTAGATGATAATTTCACTTCAAATCCTAAATATTAACTAACTTCAATAATGCTTAAATTGTCTATACTATGAAAAACTCAACAAAAAACAGAATTTAACAGATATATTATTCCAGCTAACCACAAACTTCGATAATGCTCGAAATATTTCTCTGACAAAACATTCGAGAACGACTATCGTTGGTGATCCGAATATGATCTCCTTGAGCTTTTCGTCACTCATTTCGTGTTAGCAAATCTTTCGTTTTCGAAGTTTCGGTTATCGTATTAATAGTGAATTTTTAGTGACATCAATAGCGAAACGTAAGAATATTCGTTAATAATTCGTTTTCGACATCAAAAAAATTTAAAAATTATTCCATATCGATATTGCAACCGACGTGTGATTATTATCATTTGTAATTGTTCGAAAACAATAATTTTTTATTTTGTTTCATTTCCTTTATATTCCAAATTTAAAATTAAAAGATGATTTATTTTTGAAAGTTATATTTTATTTGAAACTTAACACAGTATATAAAATAATACAAAAATGTCCAAAATAATAAAATATATTTCAAAAATAATAACTCAGGAGTGGTAAAATATTGAAGCATTTTGTCCAAATTTCAACTTCGCCCAGAAGTCATCAACGTTTTTGCTTTTAATAATATTATTTTTTCTGTTACTCAAAACCACATATTTTAGGACCAAATTTCCAGAATTAATCTGCAATAAAATAAATTAGATATTTAGATAAATATGCTATTTTGCAAATATCTCTAGTGGCAACATTACTTACCGCTTTTTCTAAAATTTTGTTATATTATTTTTTATTAAAAATATACGAGAATTATATATATATATATATATATATATATATAATAATTCTCGTATATTCTATATATATATATATATATATATATATATATATATATATATATATAATAATTCTCGTATATTCTATATATATATATATATATATATATATATATATATATATATATAAAATTCGTAATTGAACTCCTCCAAAACGGCTTGACAGATTTTTATGAAAGTTTGTATGTTTTCGTAAACTAGTAAAGTATTCATAATGCTAGAGGGCGTAAAATAGGTCACAAGGGGGTTAAAGCTCCCCCTCCCTATATCTTCTTACCTAATAAACCGATTTTCTTGAAATTTGGCAAGCAAATAGTGTAGCATCTGGAAGTAACTATAGGTCAAAACGGGTAAAAGCTTCCTCTACCCATGTCTTCTTAATTAATTACCTGATGATAGTTTCAAGTCTTGAAGGAACTATAAATTTTAACATTTAGGGCGTAAAATAAATAAGACAAAAAGAGTGAAAGCACGCCCTCCCATCCCTACATATTTACAATACATTTGTTATTTTTTAATTATAAACCAAAATATTCACTAGAAATAAGTTATATGGCAAAACAACGTTTGTCGGGTTAGCTAGTAATAGATAATTTTTCCAAGAATTTAGTTTCGAGACTTTATTAAGAAATTGTCGATGTTTTTTTGAACATTTGGTTTCGAAAATTCTTCATTTTTAGCGAACATTCGAAAATATCGAAACTCAGGTCAGGCGGGATGAAATAAGCTGACAGTGTATACACAGTTGTGATACGAAAAAATTTAAGTTTTTTATTATTATTATTTTTTTGACTACAAAAAAAAAAAAAAAAAAAAAATATTGTTGAATTGTTGAAAATGTTTTACTGTATATTAACTAGTAATAGATGAATCTTCTAAAAATCGTTATAAAATAACCTTTAAATTTTAATAATAAAAAGAAGAAATATATGAAAGATGTTGACTCACTTTTGACGCTCATAGTATATTATTAAGTTTTGAAGGAAAAATATATATGTATGTATATAGTCGTTATGAAGATAAATTATTATGTATTTAGTATATGATAAAGAACGGAAAAATATAAAACAGAAATAGAAAAAGTCTTTTTTCTTGTGAAATAAATATATATGTACATATAAATTTGCTTGATGCTTTAAGAATCTGGGAATAAAGAATTCAATGGTGAAAATTATATTTTACGTTTTGAATGCAGTAAAAAAATAATAAAATATACATTTTATGGTCTAATTTGTATATACAATACATATGTACATGGTTACGGTATTGCCACTACAACAATATTATGTTCTCATTGTTAATTTTCATTAATTTTGGTAATACTGCGTTCATGATAAGAATGTTTTTGTTTCAGTTTTATCATACAATGTTTACATTAAATAAAAATTTTAATATAGTTGTCTACACAAATCTTACATTTTTGAATATTTCTACCAGAAGCAAAATTTTATTAATATGAAAACATATCATTATTTGTGCAATCATTAAATATTACTAATAATTTCCCTTGTTCCTAAACTATTCCTTCTCTCTAAAGTTCAGAGATGTGCTTCAATTGGCATCACAGGTGCCGTGAGAAGCACACCTCAGGCAGCACTAGACACCATTATCCACCTTCTTCCAGTTGAGGAGTTCGTGAGAGGAATGGCTGTAATGAGCTTATTTGGACTGAAGGAATGGATTAATAGGGAACTTCACAGCGGGTCATGCTAGTATACTTGTCGAAGTCGAACCTGACGGTCGAATATTATCCTTGATCGCCCAAATGGATTATGTCGGGGCTAAAATTGACTTCGGGGCTACTCCCGTTATTGAAATCCTTAGTAGGGACCTCTGGGCCGAACAATCTCCATGGAGGTTTTGCTGCCTTCACAGATGGCTCGAAGATGGAAGCAGGCAGTTTGTCTGACAGCTGCAGCGTTTTTCAGGTAGAAATTCTAGGCATTTACAAAGGCTGAAAGGTAACTGTCTATGTGGATAGTCAGCAGCACTACTGGCAATGATAAGTGTTAGGTCCAGATTAGTGCTTGAATGCAGAAAGGAATTGAGGAGGCTAATGGATGCCTACAGGATAAGACTTTGATGGGTTCATGGTCACTGCGACATTATCGGTAATGAAATAGCCGATGAGCTAGTTCGTCAGGGCTCGGAACTCGACAGGTCTTTTGTGGAGGTATCGGTTAGAATTCAAATTGAGTCATATTTCATAGCTATAAGGGAATGGACTTTAGGAATAACGTATCATGCATGGAGGAATAGAATGGACTGCAAGGTATGTAGAGCTCTATGGCCTAGTCTTAAACTAACAGTTTTGCGAGTGATACAGTAAATTTTATATTTTTTAGGACAGAAATCAGGTACATAATTTGTCAGAGTAAATTCTAAATTAAGTGTTGGATGGTAGCAATTTTCAAGATAAATAATTGGAGTTGAATTATATAGAAATATCTCTGATGGTTTAAAAATGCAAGATCCAAAAGTTTCCCAAAAAGATTATATACGTGATTGATTTGAAATAATCCCAAGCTTAGCAACAAGTTAATAAATTCATTGTCTTTTGATTTACTTCACAATACGGCAGGAAGTTTTAAATCGCCTAGAACAATATATAAATATATCTTGTAGTTTATATTGTTGCCAGCGAATATTTCTGGTACTTAAGGAGCGACAATGCTGCTAATATCTTAGCAGCATCGAATATCGGGGTGATATCAGATCCATAGTATATGACTGATGCTAATTTGAGTTTTAGTGACTGTATAGCAAATGCTAAGTATTCCATTCGCATGCTGATAATTCAGTGGTAGTTATGCGGGGCTTTGCTTGTAAGTTGAAATTTCTTACGAGTAAATGACGTAAATGGCAGTATGTTCACACTTTCTCTGTCATAATGCAAATAAGAGCCAGAATATTTGGCTACCCATCATTGTTTTGCAGTATTATAGATTAACTAGAAGTTTGGATATGCTATTGTACAGTTGAAATTTTTGCATTTGGGATCGATATTGGAAAAAACATGATAATCCAATTGACCAATTGGTTCCAAGAATGTTAAGCATGCAGCCACCGATCCTGAAACAACTTTCTGAATATTTTCAGCCATTAATAAAGCGAGATTATTTTTAAGGTATTATAGAACAAGGGTAAATATATATTGAGAGTAAGGCAGCTGTTAGATGCTAGCAAGTGCTTATGCAATAAATCTAAATTGACCATTGTATATTAAGTAATTCCAACTAAAATATAAATACTTTCGAGGCTGACAGTGATTTGAAATCCTGTAGTTCAATAATGAATTCTAATCGTTAAAAAATTCTGCGATAGTTATACGAAGGCTTGATGTTAGTTCAGATATCTTATGAACAAATGAGTCTTTATTATCCATCGTACCAGGCCACTGTATTATATGAACTTATGCTCTGAGAATGGATCTTACCTTCAAGAGGTAAAGACGGTATTGTACTAGTTCTAACACCGTGGGGATAGGCTAAGAGACACTTGGCGCGCCTTTGCTTGTATAATCTGTGATTGATATCCAGTTTTCGCCAAAATTATTATTGAGTTACAATTGGATCTATAATGAACGGACCCAATTAAGCTTGTGGGCTGAAAGAACGCGTCTGTTTGTCATCTATTTCGAGCAATAAATGACGATTACCTTTAAGTAAAATAGTTACAGTTAATTGGCTGGAAGATTATTTTCCTTAACAACATTTAATCTTGTTTGATAGCATAATCGATCACTTGGTTGGTATTTCAATTTATCATAGAGTATTACGCTAGGAACATGGGTTTTTCTTTCAAATAACACGACAAAAGTATTCATGACAACGGTGAGTTTCTCTCTTAAGCAAAAAATATCGTTAGTATCCATTTTTAAATGACATAGGAACTCAGGCAGAGAGGATGAGATAGAATTTCATGGATCCAAAACATTAGGCTTGCTGGATATCGAAAATCAGCTGAGGTTACTGTATTCTTTTTGAGCAGGATGATTTACATCAACAGGAACTTGATTGATTATCATTGTCTATCCCTGCTTGAGAAGACTTATTTGGAATTGATCTGATATTACTCTTTTAACAAGGTATATAACCAGTTCCACAGTTAAAATGTTTGGTATTCGACTGTGTAACTTGATCTAGGGCAACACAATGGGATTTGCTAATCTTATTTAGCAAGTTGTTCCTTCTTTTCTTAAGATCAAAGTATCTGAACAGTATAGAACCATGTAGGCTAAATGCTAATAGCTTCCTTGGTTTTCTTGTTTGTGTCACAAATTCTTTAAATATCACACTGGTGGATACCTTTGAATTAAGTTGGGAAGGAAACTACTGTTAACTCTTTGATTTGTTTGGGATTTTGCAAGAACGTTTCATACCACAATTTCAATACAATCTAAATACCATTAGGAATTTCTGGAATTAGAAATTTTGCCAATCATATATGATATTTGTAGTTGCAATCAATTTTACATAAATGACAACAAACAATCATTATTAATAATAAGAAAATAGTAGCTAAATAGTGCATCATCTGATACATTTAATTTCCGGGGCACAAAATCATCTAAATCTTAAACTGAGCCATAACTTAATGTTTCTATCATGTTTTAATAATAACGTGACATAAAACTTGATTTCTATTTCAAAATTCTTCAAAATATTGCACAGAATTTTCCATAAAAATATTTGCGTTTTAATAAATGTTGTTACAATATATCAATTTAAACCATTCAAGCTAGATACATATATACATACAAATTACATTCCATTTACTTAAATTATATTTCCATTCAATAATAATAATAATAGACACTACTGCAAATTCTTTTTTTTTTTTTTTTTTTGTTCTAACAAAAAAAAAAAAGGTTTATGTACTTAAATTTCTTCAATTTCTCTTTTGTTTTCTATTTCTCTTCAATATATGATTTTTTTGTTTTATTTCTTTTTTTCATTTTCAATAAAATGGCTAAAATAGGTAATAAACTGAGCAAAAATGTTTTAAACGATGTTAAAATTTTATCTCCCTCTTTCTTTTTAATTTGATGCATACATATATATTTTATTTTTCATGAAAGTTTATATAAAAGTATATACATACATATACATTAGACTGCGCAAAAATTTATCAACTTTTGAATTTTGACCGTAACTCCCTCTAGAATCGTTCAGTGGAATATTAAAAGATATTGTGTGAAATATTAGTGATATTGGATACCGCTAAACCGTGTCACATCGGACCTAAAGTTTGTATGGTGCGTTTATATGGGGAAATACGACTTTTTTTTATAGTTTTTAGACAAATTTAGCTATTAATTACCTTTCTTTATAACAAAATGTAAAAAATTTTAATTTACACATAATTATCTATAAAACAAAATACACGAACAAAAAAAAAAAAAAAAAAAAAAAAAATCGGTTAAAAAATGTTTAAGTTATTACGAATTCCCTAGACTATTATTGTGTTTTAGATCACTGGTGTAAGGATTTTTATTTTCAATTTTTTTGACAAATGTTTAAATTAAATGCTATTTTTATTTAAATTTGAACCACAATTAGTAACAAATGCGTTTTTGTATTTCCAGGATAATTCAAACTCCCTTCCATGCTTGGTTAAAAAACTATTTATGTTTATAACACTACCACTGGAAATAAAATTAAAAATTAATTAGGTCAATAAATGACATGGGGAATTTTTGGCGGTTTTTTCATTTAAAGAGTAAATTTTTTTAGAACTGATATTCAGACTAAACAGAATTATTACAGAATAAGATAAAAACAAGTTTAAAAAAGTACATTTTGAAATTTTTTACGAAAATTGATCAAGGATAATCTTTAAAACGCGAGGGTAAAGAGTAAAAATTTGGAATATTTTACAGTTTTAAGGAAGACATAACTACAACTTATTTACTTTTATCTGGATTTCGATAAAATTTTATGGAAATATGACTAAAAGATCTTCATTGATACTAGCTGTAAAAAAGTCAAAATCAACCCTCAACTGAGCTTGTGTTCAGCATTCGTAAATATTTGTAAAGTAAATTTTATTAAATTATATCATGCAAAAATAAAATGATAATCACCTAATTCTGACAAATAAAGTCGTGCAAAATCATCAAAACTCCTCACAAATCCAGTTAAAAAAAAATCGTGTTGTTTTCCTTAAAAATTTTAAATATTTTAATTTTTGACCTTTGGCCTTCTTATTTTAAAGGTAATCTTTGTCCAATTTTCTTAAAAACTTCAGAATATATTTTCTGAGATGTGATTTATCTTATTGTTTAATAATTTTGTTTAGTCTGAAATAATGACTTTATAACTAAAAAAGTGCAAAAAATTCCTTTTTGCCGAAATCCGCAAAATTCAAATAGCAAGTATGGCTTAGTTATACAAGGTATTAACTTAATTCCTTTTTAGTTTTACTTTCTGTAGTGTTGTCTATAAACCTGAACTTTTTGAAATTTGTTTAACAAAATTTTTAAAAGTTTGAAATTAAAGTTTTGAAACAGTCTTAAAAAAAGTAAAAATTATTTAACCGAGCATGGAAGGGGCTTGAATTATCCTGGAAAAACAAAAACATATTTTTTAATAATTATGGTTCCAATTAAAATAAAAATGATATTTAATTTAAACATTTCTCAAAAAATTCGTAATAATTTTAAAATTTTTTTAACTGCTTTTTCTTGTTTGATATATAATTATGTTCAGATTACGATTTTTTTAACATTTTTTTTATAAAGCAAAGTATTTAATAGCTAAATTTGTCTAAAAACTGTAAAAAAGCTATATTTTTCCTATAGATCTTCTTACAACCCAATGAACGATTCTAGGGGGAGTTACGGTCAAATTTCAAAAGTCGGTAAATTTTGGTGCAGTCTAATATACATACATAGATAGATATCTATATACTATATACATATTTATATATTGTTTTTATTTTTTATTTTTTGTTCTATGGAAGAGCGTTTGTATGTATTCATATCTATTATTCTCCATTTAGTTTAGTATTACGCTAAAAGCAATTTGAAACAATTCTTAAAAGTAACATAAAACCCATACATCATATGTATGTACTACATACGTATGTATATATGTGTGTATTAGTACTTATTTATATACCAAAGTATGTACAAATGCATGTGTAAAAGAACACTGGAAGAAAATATGAGGTAAGTGTTTGTTATATATATATATATGAATTATACGGCTACTTGAAAAATAAATAATAAAATCACCTCCCTTTTACTTTGACAAGAATCTTCTTTTAGGCCAATATGCTATAATTAGGAGACCATAAGGTTGAAGGATTTTTTTAGGAACAAAAATATTTAAAGTCTTAAATTGACTCCCGAAAAAATTTAATTAGAATTAATTAAGAGTTTGCTATTGAAAAATATTTGGAACTCGCAAAAATATAGATATATTTATATAAAAACTTTCATCCTCTGCTCTCTGGTCTCAATGAAAGAAATTATTGTTGCCCTAACATATGTGCCTTTCTTCAGCATAAAAGAACTTTCATATAGAATGTACGTTTTGGGTTTGTTGCTGTGATGACCTATGCCACAGGGAATTTGAAATGCAATACTGCAAGGATTAATTGTCTATAATATTAGAGGTGAAGACTGCGCTGTCATGACCTTTCTTCGAGATTATAGGATCGCAGTTTTCACATAGATTTTAAGATGAAAGCGGTTATTGGTTAGGATATTTTCTTTGGTGATCTAAGTCTTTTGGTATTCTTCATGCCACTACGAATTATCATTATAAAAATAGAAGAATTCTATTGATTCCCATCGTTTTTTTTTTTTTTTTTACGAAAAATGAATGTTACTTTCACTGTATTTTATTCAAAGCAAGAGAGAAAGATACGGTTTTTTGGAAAAAATCACTTTTTATTTTTTGAGGTCAGAAATTAAGATAATTTTAGATACTTTGTTCAGAAGTGAAGCGTATTTCCGCTACATCATTCCGAATCGAACGAAATAAATAGTGCTCAGAAGATGTAATGTCTGGGATGTGCTGAAGCAAGACTAAGGTTTGGGGTTTGCCGTGATATTTCTTTTCTCGGGAAACGGGAATGAAAAATTCAGTTTCCCGGGAAATAGAATTTTTCATACTTAAAAAATTAAATTATAAGAAGAAAGCACTGAATTCTTATAAAGAATATTAAATAGCATTATACATCATAATTATTTAACAAAAAATAAAATAATATTAAAGTATGATGCATCTTTCTAGATTTAAACAATTTTGAATATTTCATACAATAAGTACCTATTGTAAGTTATATTACAAACTGTATATCTCAGATTTTTAGATTAAATAGTTTTTCATGCCAAAAATTTAAAAAAAAACCCTAAACTGTGGTACTATATTTAAGTTTCAATGCAAATAGTTTTTCTTATCGTTTTATTTCAATTTTATCTTACAATATTAATTAATTCTTTCTAATTTAAAACACAATTCTGGGAAATATTTAAAATTATATATATATATATATATATATATATATATATATATATATATATATATATATATATATATATTTCAAAAAAATTTCATTGCTTACATAAGGCATGTGTCTCAAAAGAACTTAAATATGATGTGCTTTCAGTGCGAAAATTCTCAACTTTATAAATTTTTTTTTATAATATTGAATAGTTTCGAAGCGCAATTTACTTAATATTCATTTCCACAAACCAATAATACAATTAAAAAATTGTTTTGAAATTTCATTAAATTAGTATTAACACTTTTGAAAAATAAAATATTTCGTATTTTAATAGTATGTGTCAAAAGATTCGATAGAGAATACTTCAGGCGGTAATACAAGGATCTTATATTTAATTCAGTTTTTATTTTTATTTCCATATTTTTTTATTTTAATTTTTTCTTTTTTTAGGAAACTTTTGCATAATCTTATTTTTGATAATGTAGATAAGATACCTTATTGATACATATGAAAATCATGAATAATTTAAAATAATAATTTAAAATAACACTTTTGTATAGAATTTTTGACAAATCTTAATATTCAGTATTATCATCTAAAAGTATCTTTAGTAAGTACAATAATTTAAATTTTTCGTTAAAAATAGTAATATTTTTGCTATAGGATTTTAAAACTACATATTAAAATTCCCGTTTTCCCAGGAAAATTAGAATTCCCGATGACATTTTACCGGTAAATCCCGGGATTTTCCGGACCTCAAACCCAAAGCAAAGCTTCTCATAACATTAGATTTTAACTTGTCGGGCAATATAGTTTTTGCGGCACCCAATTTCTATTCTTTTTAACGTCTGGAAATTATTGTTTGATCTACTCCCAACAATAAATCATGATCCTCTTGAACTTCTGCCAAAAAACTATGGCTTTCCTCAGCTTATTTCCAGTTAATATAGGTATACCTGGATTTGATTCCAAAAATCTTGCAGTTAGTCTGCTTGACATTTTGCCAACTTTGGTGTAACATTTCCAAGTCTGGTCCTCACGTCAGAAAGAGAAGTCATTGAATTTTCAACTAATTCCTAACAATTAGGTTCTTTAAGTTCAGTCCCCGTGACGTCAAGTAAAAGAAAATTTAAGTTGCGTTACTAATGCATCATCATTCTGATTAAATTTTGTTCCCAAAGCGTAAACTAAAATCAAAATGGAACATTTTAATTATTTCTTTTGTTATTTCATCTCTTCTCAGAGAACAAATAATTTACCAGTCCACGTTTTGATAATCTAAATTGACAACTTTTAAATCGCATTAATGTCGCAGTAAAAACAATCCCTTTCTTTCCCAAAATTAGCTCACAATTTGCCCCAGTGTATTTTTCAACAATAAATAAAAATAATATTAAAAAATTACAAAAAAAAAAAAAAAAAAAAACAGAAAATATTCAAGTTCTCTACGAGTGCCTGTCTACATGAGTTTGCAAGTCATGGTAAATAAATGACAGAATATGAACGAGAAATGAACGAACGAACGCTTGGTCAGACGGTGGGTCGGTGGAACCATCATCATCATCATAATATTTTTATACAACGAAACGAAAGGGAGATTTGTAACGATGTCTATTTATTTATGTATCCACACAGCTGTGTTTACTTATGTATGCATTAGTGTGTGTACATATGTGTTGGTGTTTATATTGTGGAGTGCTCTATAGAATCGTAGCAGTGACGCAGCAGTGTTATAAGTATAATGCGCCATTTTAGCTCTGCTTGTTCGTACGTTAACATTCTTTTGCCTCTTGACGTTGTTGTTGCTGCTGTTGTTTGTATAACCTCAATTTGCCCCCTTTTTTCCTCTTTTTTTTATTTTGTTTACGATTTCCTAACTAGCACAGACTGTCAAATGGATGGATAGTTGGTTAGATGATACGTCAAATGGTCAGATGAACGAACTGAACGTCTAAATGACTATAATGTGAGTAAAACGAAAGAACGAATGAACAGTTTATGTTGCTGATGTGGTTTTAGAGATGTGAAATATTTGTGGCAAATTGTACCAATAAAATTGTACTTTTTTGTAGTTAAAGATACCAACATTAAATTTAAACTAAATGTTACTAAAATTATGTTAGCCCTTTGAGACTCAGTATATACAATTGTGAGCTTACGTTTTAAAAAATTATTTTTTTAATTGTTGTTTTTATTTTAAACTATTCGCTGAAAATATTTGTTAAACTTTTACTTTTTTTAAAAAAATAAAGAGTCAATCAAAATAGAATTATTTAAGGAAAATGGAAAAATAAATTCCATATCATTTTGAACACTTGAATTCTTCAAGTGCAACATTTAAATATCAGTTGGATTTTTTTATTTCGCTTCAAATCAATTTAGACTTTTTATAAAATGAAAATTAACAACAATTCAGTCATTTTGATCATCTGTCTATTGATACCTCTTCCGATGATGAGAAACAAATATTACCGATTCTTCCATAAACAAATTTACGATAACAATGAAAACAAAGGGAACTTAATAATTCTAATATTTCAATAATGTATGGTTGTGGAAATCAAATTAAATTATATTCACCAAGTACATATTGTATGTTGCATTTTCTACAGAAAAGTGTTACTTACGTAAATTTGGAGCAAATATGGTTTTATATAAATCAGACATTAGCTATTTATTAACTCAGAATATATTGGGTTGTTGGGTTTTCCAATAACCTAACGTCCAAATATATGTACGGAAATCAGAACACATATTCATTTTGTTGATACCACAGTTCCGTTTTCGTCAAATATGTTATGGAGAGATCAACCAATTACTGATTTGGTATGATCACAATATATTTTGTTAGCTACAGAAATTACATACTACTCAAACGACGAAGAAATGACACTATTTACTGGCCGATCAGCCGCTATACAATTTATAAAGTCGAAGTCTTGCTCCGTGGGAATAAAAATCTGTTGGTTTTTTTTTGCAACTTTAAATGGTTTACTTTAGACTTGAAAGTTTTTCAAGAAGATGGAATTTTTGCAACTAGTGTTTTTGATCGTGGATAGTCATATATCTTTAGACAAATAATAAATGCTTTTTAATGGAAATTGAAGAGGTCATTACTAAATATATGCCAGCTACTGATGTAGAGCACGAACCTTTGCAATCCATTGAAAGAGCAGATAGTTTTTCTAGAATCAAGAGAGTCCGCCTATTAAAACTCCTGAAGATATTTGATACGACTGTCTTATCTGTGTGGACGAGAGTTATTAAAGGAAAACCAAACCTAAAGGCCGAAGTGGAACCATATGTTCTACTTCGGCTTTATAAATTTCATTTGCGCTTTCAAAAGAAATAAAAAGCTTCATAAAGTTTCCCATTAATAAAACTTAAAAATCCTTAACACATTCATATAAATAACACAACATTTTTTAAAATATTTCATAAGTTTATTCGAAATATAATTTTTTATTTAAGAAATGAAATGAAAATCGTTCTTATTCAGTGAAATAAAATGGTTCACAAAAATAAGAATAGACCATGCTTTGTTAGGTTATACCCAAAGCGCACAATTGTGACAGTTCCTTTTTATAAAAATTTGGTACTCATAAAATGTTAAAAATTCTGTTTAAACTGAATAAAATAACTTTATTTCAAAATAAATAGTTTTTTTAAACTTATAACGTTTTTACAGCTTGGGCCTTAAAGCGTTAGGTATTTTACAAAATTAAAGGCTATTTCTATCAAAATTTCTATATGCAATATTTAACTAAGATACAACTATCTTTGAAATGTTATTATTACGTTTTGTTTCAAAACTTTAGTTCAAATTTGAATTATGTCTAAATGGAATACATCTCTTCTCATAGAAAAAATTATTTACAAAATCTTTCTCCCTTCGGAAGAAGCTGTTAAGCAGATTTATAAGTAATCCAACTTGGTTGTTCCTCCATGAGTAAATTAATCGCCATTAATCCTTTCCGAAATCTGATATTTTGCAATAAAAACAAATTCATTTACTTAAGAAGAGTTCTTAAATTCTTCACTAAAATGATGATTCGATTATTCACCTTAAATTTCCAAAACCGTTATGTGAATCTTTTTAGGCTTCTTTTACGCTTTTTAGAAAATAGTGTATTTATATTTAGCGCTTTGGTAAAAGTAAAAATTGGTTTCAAGTTTTATTTATTCCCAAATATTTTTTTCTTTTAGATTTTCTTAAAACCAGTTCATAATCTTAAAGCTAAATTTTACAGAACTATACCTTTCACACTAGGTATTTTCCAAGGACTTTCAAATTTTTATTCCAAATTATCTTTTCTTTCTCTTATATTCCTCAAAAAAGGGAGAAAAGGAGAAGCCGTTTATTCTTTTTCTTCCCTATAAACTAATACATCTTAAAAATTTTTTAAAAATAAATTTAATGATATATATATGAAATAGAGAGAAAAAGATTTATTCATAAACTAAACAACACACACACTGTCACAAATATACTAACTTCAATATTTTAGGATTTGTAAATATTTTGCACTAGTATTATGCGATTAAAGTATTATAACAGAAAAAAATGGTGATACATATGCATCACGTAAAACTAAAGGGCTAAAGTCTAAATATTACATATCTTCCAAATAATAATTTCGCTATTGCAATTACTATTCAATTGCACCCAAAAAAGTACCAATTTGTTAATCCCTTTTGTGGATACAGTGTTCTAGTCATCATGTTTAAAAACGAACAACATTGTTTTTTTTCACATTTCTGTGTAGTTGGTAGTGTTTTCATTTCAGTTTTTTCTCAATTAAATATACCAACACTACTCCAACCATCCACATACCGGGTCACCACACACAAACAAATTTGTATACAAAATATACATCCCAACGTAGTTGCCGTTTGTTGTTGTCTGACTTTTTTCCATTCTTTTGTATATATGTTTGAGACAGTTAGTTTCGTTGACGTTTGGTTGGTTGTTCTGACAGATAGTCAGTCTGAGTAACTAAATTAACTGACTGACAATCCCACCAAAGCCAACCATCTAACTGGTTTTACTTATTCTACATTGTGCGCATTTTTTTGTGTTTTCTTTCGTAAAAAAATATGAGAATGCTATATTCGGCTAGCCGAATCTTATATACCCTCCACCACTGAGGCAGTATTTTCATCACTTTTTATTTATAAATAATTCATTGGAATATAGTACATTATTAGTACATTACTAATTTAATTCTTATTTTTTTGACGCCCACAAAAGTATAGTGGCATAAACTTGGTTCTAATGAAGATATATATATATATATATATATATATATATATATATATATATATATATATATATATTGATTCGATTCCATTGAACAACTGATTCAATTATTTTTGATACATTTTATTAAACTTTTAAATAACTAATTATAATATAATACCATAATGCCTCTGCGTTGCATGGAATCTTAAAAATTAATAAAAAAAATTTAAGCTATCTTAAAATACTGCTTTGTTCCGTTAAAACTTCCAGTTAAAACGACATTTTGGCCATTTTCAGCAGCATGTAATTTATTTATATCCTATAGTTCCTTCTATCTTAAAATTAATCTAAATATATAAAATTTCATTAAAATTACTTCAGCGATTTAGGCATAGTTGCTTCACAAAGAAACAATAATATAGATAATTATTAAAGGATTCTATGTTATCTAAAAATCTTCAAAGATCCCCAAAACGTAAAATCTATCCCATAATCCCCAAACTAAATTTTTCATTCCCATTTCCCAAAAGAAATCCCCAATTTGGGGAAAAATTCCCTAATATGACAACACTGCGATCATACATCAAACTCACTATATTTGTATGCCTTTGTGTTTATCAACATTCTATGGTTCATCAAATCAACTTTCGAATAATCGAACAATCGACTTTTTGTTGAAAAAAGTCTAAAAGTCGAAATCGACTTTTTGGTTAAAAAATGTCGAGAAATCGACTTTCTTGTTTCTAGATAATCGAAATCAGTCGAAAATAGTCGAAAATAGTCGGGAAGAGCCGGAAAATAGTCGAAAAGTCGAAAGAAGTCAAAAATATTCCTTTATTTAAAATAGTTACTTATCAGTTTTTGTTTGAACTACATCATCTAACTGTTGGAAATAGTAGCGCAAAAATATATTTTTGTGTATAACCAGCACTTTCATTACATACACTGTCTGTTAATTAATCAATATATTTGATTGCATTGCATATATTTCACATTCTTTTAAGATAAGTAACAAAAAATAGTTAAAATAGGAGAAAAATCTCGAAAATTTCGTATGAAATCGAAGAAAGTCGGAAAAAGTCGAAAGCAGTAGGAAAAAGTGGAAAACAGTCCGAAAGTCGGAAAAAGTTGAAAAAATGTACTTTATTTAAAAGAAATAATTTCTTAGCAGTTTTTCTTTTAACTACATCATCTAACTGTTGGAAATAGTACGGCAAAAACATATTTTTGTATGTAACCAGCGCTTACCTTGCATAGATTATCTGTTAATTAATCAATATATTTGATTGCGTTGTATATATTTTATATTTTTAATTTTTTTTTTTAAGATAAATAACAAAAAATAGTCAAAGAAGGCGAAAAATCTTGAAAATATCGTATAAAATCGAATAAGGTCACAAATAGCCGAGAATTTGGAAAAATTCGAAAATAGACGAAAATCTGAAAAAGTCGAATATTTCAAAATTGAAAAAAAATTGAAATCAAAAAATTGAAAAAGTCGAAAAAATGATTATTTAAAAATTTAAAAAAGTAGAAAAAGTCGAAAATTCGACTTTTTGTTTCAACTATAAAATCTACAACATTCATATTGAAGCGAAACACACACACGCACTCCATACAAAAATTATAACATGAAATTATTTACGTTCTTTTTAAGTAAAACGACTGCGGCTTTTTTGGTAACATCATAAAACTGTTTATATTTTTCTCTATAACCTTATTTCTACTGGACCGATTTTATTTAAATCCGTTAATTTTTTATTGAAAAATTGTTAGTTTTAATTTATTGTTAGGGTTTGGTCCAGATATGGTTTTATAACTTTTTTCTGAACCGATTGGCTGGTTTGCAGTCCCAAGCTGCCCTTGGGGACAACAAACAAATGTGTGATTTTTATTCGAATAGGTCAAGTAGTTTGGACGTGAGCGTGTTTTCAACAGATGGACATATCTAAATCGACTCAGAATTTGATAACGACCAAGAATATATATAGGAAAAAGTGAGGGTATTATGGAATATTTTTAATTTTTTTGTAAACAAGACTACTGGTATAAGTTTGCCATTATTGCACTACATCTGTAAATTACATTTCATCCGTGAAAGCTCTGATATTATTGCTCTTCGAGAGCAAGCAAATAGAATATATTAAAAATGTTTTATTAAGTTCCGATGTTTCTAAGGAGAATATCTAAATCTATCACAATTTTAAATAGGTGAATAAAAAATTAAATACTTTGTTTTACACATGCAATTTCAATTGCAAATAGGTATTGCCCCAAAAACATAACGCCTTTTCAAATCTCTACATAACATAAGAATTATGAAATTGGGGTAATGTGGTAAAAATATATTGGGGTAAAATGGCATATATACATGTACAAAATTTCCACGCATTTTTTGCAAATTATTGTATTTCTTATTGCTTTTAATTCAGTGATTTGAACATATATAAGAAATTCTAATAAAACAGACTATAAGTGTCATGCCTTAGTAAAAGGCAATAGAACATATGAAAATTGGAAATTACTCAGCAAACTCCATAGCGTTAAGGCTAAAAGTTCCTTGAACCAACATGTACCATTACATTAACTTACTAAAGGAAGAAAATCTGTATTTCAAAATCGTGGAAATAGTGGATGCTGTCAAAAAAAAAACATGCTTGGTATGATGAAACTCATGCACTTAAAGTGTGAGAAAATTATAGCGATTTATTACACCTTTGAATTAGACTATTTCAAATACGAGAAATAACTGCCTATTTTTATAAATTTGGTTGTATTATTTTCTATTCAATCATTAAAAAATATTTAATAAACACTAAATAAACTTGAACTTACCATTTATACTATGATGCACTTCACCCCAACATTTCCCATTTTACCCAAAAACGCCGAAAAACAATATCAAAAGACAAATTAATCTTATTATTTTTATCCTAAACGTTAAGCTGTATTCACTTTTGGCAAATATTTGATCAAAATTGCGTTACCACTAGTTTTACATAAAATTTGTTTGCCGTTGTTTGATCTTGCAAATGTTTTATAAGAGAAAACAGCGTCAAACAAAATTCAATAAAACATAATCTGTGATTTACGATAAGTAAAAAAATTTTTTCAAATTGAGGGAAGAAATTAAGTTATTTTATTTAATGGTTAGGTCTTTTTCGTCAAATATTTGACAAGTCAGAACATAGTTTTAGACAATAATCCATTCTATATAACAGATTCATTGCAGTGTTCAAAGATTGTTGGTTGGTATTTTATTGAACTTAGCTTAAAGTATGCTCTACTTTACCCCAATCTTCCCTTTATGGAGAGATCTTAAAATATTTTTTCTTGGTGTTACACACGAAACGACAAACGTAGTATACCCCCCTTTCACTATTAGTAGTGGTGGAGGGTATACAAAATGGGATGTTGTTGGCGTTGTTGCTCTCTGCTCTGTTCGTAATAATATATGTGTGGTTTGGGGCTTTTGTGTTGTTGTTGTTGTTGAAGTTCTCTTGTTCGCATACCTCGCACCACTTCTCAGTATTTGTTGTTGAAGTCGTCGTCTATTCTAAATTTGATTTCTGTTGTTTTGTATTTTATTTAGCAAAAAAATAAACATACAACCATACATACTTATTTATACCTTCTATATATGTAAATATGTATGTATATTCATATGTACGTAAATAAATATGTATGTTTATTTATAATCTTCAATATTTTATTTTTTCTTTTTATATTTGTATATGTAGATGTTTGTGTAGATAAGTTTGTATATTTGTTGTTAGATTGTAAGTCGGTTCGTAGTATTTTTTTTTGTGTCTAAATTACCCCGTCTGAGTTGTTCCCTCTTTCGATAATTTTATAAAGTTTATTATTGTTGCAGTTGTTGCTGTGTGTTCTCATTTTTAGTTTTTTTATACATTTTTTTTTGCTTTTGTTTTTACTATATTTTTGTTGGTTAGGTCGTGTTTTCTTTAATTTCATTTATTACTGCTGCTTCTTCGTCCCCTGTCTGCATCTGGTTGTATTTGCTATTGTTTTTTTTTTGCTTTTAGTTATTTTTAAATTTAATGTTGGCGTTGAATAGTATTTTCCATTTAGCCATGAATAGGTGAAAATTAGGAAGTATATAGTGTTAGTGATGGGAAAATCAGCACATTTAGGTGATTAGGAAATTATGGAACTACAGTCTCTCTTTATAAAAGTTTCCAGCTTCAGTGTGATGAGTTAGACAATTCATTAAAAAAATAGTATTTCATTAAGCTTAACTAACTTGAATTTGCATAAATAAATAAAACTTCAGATCAGTGTCTTCCTCATTACTTTAATTTTGTGATAAAGTCGAGTCCACTACTTCTCCAGCGTTCGGGAGCAGAAGACGCGAATTATGTAGCCAATCTTCCGTTTTAATTAATGTTGATCAAGTAAAGTATCTGGCATAGGTTTTTGGATTATGACCCGGAAACGATGTATCTATTAATGCTGCAGCCATTGCCGAACACTGGAATATATGTAGAGTTTTAACACTTACAAATTACTTCTGATACATGAATCTTTGTAAGCAAGTAATTTGCTTTCGTGATTAAAAAAGTGCTAGGATTATACTGACAAATTAAGTCATTTTTATGTCTAGAGACTTCATAGCACCTAGCAACCGATATAGAACTGAACTACAACTGAACTGGAATTTTACTAAAAATAAACTATAACTAAACTAGAACAGAACTGGATTTGAATCAAACTGAACTTGGAACATTACTATAACGAAACTAGAACTGAGCTAGCACAGAACTAGAATTTAACTAAACCAGAACTGAACTAAAATTAAACCAGAGTTGCAATAAAACTGAACAAGAACTGAACTAGAACTAAACTAAAACTGAGCGAGAATTGAACTAGAACTAAACTAGAATTGGACTGAAATAGAATTGGACTATTAAAAAAGCTGGAAACGAAACAAGATATTTCAGCTATCGTGTGTTTAATATTCGAATCAATAGCGACAGTTTGATAGTCCATAAGGACCTAATAAAAGGTGTTTATTACGTACGCCAGAATTGCATGAGAAGTAATTCAACAGCGGCATTTTCTTGCTGCGGTACTAATACATTTCCAGAATAATTAGATAAACGGTACGCATGGGCCGAGTCTCCATGGTCTAACAGATGGATTCTTATTCAGGTGTTTACATTTCGCAACTATAAAACTATTAAGTTTATGACATTCGCTAAACAGTCCTACTTATTAATTCGTTATCGACTCTAGCAAGCTTCCTGAACTGGGGAAATCGTCGGTATACTTAATAAAATTAAATATTTTAATACAAATAATAATTGATTCAAACAATTAAAATAATATTTTTATGTACATACCAATCTAAATCTAAAATCAAACTTCCTGTGGAATCTTAGCGAATTTGCTTCAACTTCAATTTTCAAATTTATTTTATTTAAATTAAAAAAAAAATAATTATATTTTTTCTAAAGTTTTGTGAGTGAAGTAAAGTTGCTGCCGCTGCTGGGTAATATTATTGTTGCTGTCGTTGTTGTTGCTATAATTGCTGCTAAATTGTAGTATAACGTTTGTGAACTGTTTGTTCATTTCGTTCATTGTACGTTGTCCCGGTTGGCAATTTTGTTATTTTTTTATTCTTTTTTTTTTTACTACGTGAATGGCTTTTTAGTTTTATTGTTAAAAAACTTATACATATGTATGCATTTAAATATGTTTGTATGTATGTAAACATTTTCAATAGCATTTTTTACACGTTATATTGTTGAATATGTTGTTAGTATTTTTTTTTGCCATAAGGTCGGATAAATATGGTTAAATGTTATTTATATATGTAAGTAAATATAAATACGTGCACATACATACATAAATACATACATACATATATATATACATATGTAAGAATTAAATACATATGTGGAGTTCTGAAACAAAAAGGCCTTTCTTACTTCTTAGATAAAGTATTCAGAAAATCGGCATTTTCGGTTTTCGAAGTATTCGAAAAGTAGCTTTTTCAAAAAACCGGTTTCAAATACGGCTTTATTTAAAAGAACCGGTTAACCGGTTTTTATTAAAAATATTATTAAAATGTTCACAATTTCTACTAAAGATAGTACATGTCATTTGCAATAACAAGTAATATAAAAGTAAAATGTCATATCATTCTTCTGCAGCTAGAGGATCATGCTCAAAAATTTTATTTTTTGAGCTATATACTTAAATTTACCATATTTTGTTACAAACGTCAAAATTAAAATTGACAGAAAAACCGGTTTCGAAAATGAAAATTATTCGAAACCGAAAAAAAGAAAACCGGTTTCCGGTTTCGGTTTTTGAATACATTATTCTTAGACTTTTTTCAAGGATTTCACTTTTTCTTTCTGGACGATTCAATTCAACTTTTTTAAAAGATTTGAATAATATCTTTACTTCCGTAATTTAAAATATATTTAGCTGAAGAGTCTAGAAGTTCGAGTCTTTTGGAAGTCTTCTTTACTTCATATTCTACACGTTGTGTCATTTATATGCTTGAACTTAGGAGAGTATCTACCTATCTATCTATCTATATATATATATATATATATATATATATATATATATATATCAGTTCTTGTGTTAATTCTATTCATTCCAGGTCATGCGGTTAAAAGGCTTGCTGAATTGCAACATACACTGGTCTTGAAGGAGTAATCCAGAATTCTAGTTTTTCAACAAATCAGTCAGTCTATAAATAAACATCACAGTTCTCGCTCAGTTTCAAATAGGATTGATACTAAGATCAAGCTAGAGGAGATAATTTTTATAATACCGAAATACAGTTAAAATTTCAATTTTATGATGACCTGGTATGTTCAAATAGGTAAATGCTTTGACAAAATTGGTCTCCATACTATCCACTCTTAGGTATAACTATAATTTCATAAATTAATAAACCAAATTAAAAGTTGTCCATTCCACAGTGGGACAGAATCGAAAATTTATGGAAATAAATCTGTAACTTCTAATCGGAAGGGGGCTCCACTGACTCCTCAGGAACGGAGCTATGGAGGTATAGTTTTCGAGTTATTTGCATTTGAAATTTAAAATATTTAAATTGTGCAAGATCTATCTATATAAAGAATCTATTCTATATCTATTCTATATAAAGAATAAAATTATCTATCGTATAAAGATCGATATCATCAGCTAGTCCAAAAATAAGCGATTTTGAATTTTAAAATTATAATTTTTTGTGTTTTTTTGGCCGAAAAAGTATTTTCTACTTTTCTTAAAAAAATAATGTTCCTTAAAAACATATAATAAGTTTATACTTTTCTGAAGGAAATTTTAAAATTAAAAGCGAATCCAATTATCCAATACGGCTGAATACAGACACTGCCGAATTTGATTTATTTTTTATCGGAATTTTGACTTTATCATATATGTTATAAATTTCCAAAGCAAGAATCTACAAACAGAATGCAGTTTCGAAAACCCTATTGTGTTCTAAAAAGTTTGTCAACGGCTTTTTTGCGACCTGTAACAAAGGTGGACTTAATGGGAAATTTTAAAATAATTCATTTTAGGGATTTTCGCCATATCATTCTAAATGATAAAGTCAAAAATTACCGAAAATATCGTTAGGATATCTTAACTAACAAAGATTTTATTACAGATACAATATTTATAGTTTCTCCAAAAACCTAAATTTTATCAAAATTTGGTTTTATATGCAAAAAAAATTATTATTGCATATGTTTAATTATATGCAAAAAAAAAAAAAAAAAAAAAAAAAAAAAATGAAGACAATATCTTTTATAGAACCAAAACTACGCTACTTTAAAGTAGATACCTTACTTTGAGTCTCCATAGCTTCGATCTTAAGGGGTCTGTGGGGCCCCCTTTAAAACTCAAAATTTTACACTCCTCTGCTATGCCTCTTAGAAATTTTCAAAAAATTTTGATTTTCGTTGCTAAGTTCTCCTAACAGGGTATTAATCAATATTATGGATCCTATTGGTAAAACAACAATCGAATCTTTAAAATTCCTATAAAATTTCAGAATAGTCTTTCAAATTATTCGAATTATAATTCGATTAATATTGACGTCCTCTTGTGATTTGTATTTTTCAAGATAGGAATTGCAAATGTTTCTTTTTGGTTTTAGAGCTTAAATCTATGGCGGAATATTAAGATGATATTGCGTAACCTTAAAGATAATAAAAGGCAAAAAAAAAAAAATCAGAAGATATTTTCGAACTGGTGTTCTATTTTGAATCGTTAGTAAGGACCTTCTATTATTCCCATTTATCTGGGATGAAATGGATATAAAACCATTAGGTTAAGTTAAAATAATAAAAGTACCACTCAACTAAATACATGACGTACAGAAAGGAAGTTTAATTTTAGTTGGGACTGGTAAGACGTTTCGTTCTGGAACTTAGATCTTTGCTGGAAAAGGGAGCTGGTATTGGACAGTCTGAGCGATAACAAGAGGCCAAGATAATTAGAAAATTTTTCCGAATGCATGTCCGCTTTTGAGCCGTTAGTGTAGACCCAAATTTTATTATTACGTTTTACTAATCCTAAATGATGAAGCTTTTGTCTCCTTTTGATTTAGACGTTTATTATCCAGATTGTTAAACACTGAACGGGAATGGGAACACAAGAAAATTTAGGTTATATTAATAAAAATCATCAATTTTAAATCACGCCAATTTTAAATCAAGAGTGAACTGGAAATCGATAGAAACGAAGTGTCAATTGCCCGGGTTTCATTCAGTCATAATTCGAATAACCTGATATGTAACGGATTGGGTGATTTTGATTATATTTCTGTAAGAGCGATTGTGCATATAGAGAATTTACCACTAAATGGCAACTAATTCGATTACTAGAACTAAAATTTTAACATAAGGTATAAGTTAACTACTTAACTCAATTTTAAGTCCAAAAGTACTTGGAACAAAAAAGCCGACTTTTTGACTTTTTTCAATTTTTAAATATGTAATAGATTTTCCGATTTTTCCATTTTCAACAGTCGATTTTTCTACATTTCGGCTTTTTCCGAATTTTGACTTTATGCGATATTTTCGAGACTTCGCAACCCTTTTGACAATTTTTTTTTTTATTATTTGTTTTATAAAAACTTAAGAAATATAAATATAGTGATAAATCAACAGACAATCTATATAATGAAAGTGCTGGTTACATATAAAAATATATTTTTACGATATTATTTCCAACAGTTATATGATATTGTTGAAATAAAAACTGCCAATAAATTCCTTTAAATAAAGTAGATTTGTTTAGCTTTTTTGACTTTATTTGATTTTTCGACTATCTGCCAACAAAAATGTGGATTTCTCGACAATTTTCAAACCAAAAAGTCGATTCTTCGATTATTCGAATGTCGGTGTAGAGAACTCTACGTTTAATTCATAAAACGAACAATACATACATTTTTCCAAATCAAGTTCAAAATCTTCCAATTTGAATACAAGGAGGTGAATTTTTTCTTAATCTTCCAAATCCAAATTGGATATAACAAATGATTTAAATTTTATGCTATTTTTTTTTTTTTTAAGTGACTTTAATATATTTAATTTAATTTTAGTGATCAAAAAAAGACCTTTAACTTCAATTACGTACTGTATTTCAGATACATATTCGATTTTTTTTAATGAACCGTTGTTTCCAAGAACAATAAAAAAAAAACTAAAATTGAAACATCTTTAAAACTAATTAAGAAAGTAAATTTTTAAAATATTTTCTACACGAATTATTCGTTTAATCGGCATAATTTACTCGAAAAAGTTTTTAATTGAAATTATTGATTTTAATTTAATCGGACAATTGTTTGAGTATAATTTGCCAATTAATAAAACAAACGTTATTAGAATGAATACCATAGATAGGATTCTATTTCAAACTAAAAGGCATTAAGACTTACTAGTGACTAAATAAATCCTTCCCTACGTCCAGTAAATCTTCTAAAAGATTTCTCTATACAGGTTGTACTACTTGTGTGACCGGTACTGTATTTGTTCTGAAAACCATTTAATGCTCTTACTAGTTTGTATTTCTATGTGTGTGCTTTTTATACCCTACAACACCATAGGTGGTTTGGGGTATTATGTGTTTGTGCTGATGTTTGTAACGCACATAAAAAATTTTCGATTCTCCACCTTAAAGTATACCGATCGACTCAGAATCTCTTCCTGAGTCGATTTAACGATGTCTACCCATCCGCCCGTCCATCTGGCTGACTGTCCGTTCATGTAAATCTTGCAAACTCAAGATATCTTGATAAAACTTGGCATGAATAATTATTTTGATACTATGACAAAGCCTATTGAATTTTATTATGATTGATGCACTATTTTACCTATCCGCCATATAAGTGTCCTCCCGGAATAGGGTTTAACTTATAAAAAAAGAATGTATTAAAGTACAGCTATAATTTAATGTAATTCGACACAGATAAGTTTTATATAAGTAAAAATTTTGGTACAAAGGCCATAGCTTCCATATAAACTTCTCTTAAGAAAATTTCAATATTATTTACAGCTACGTTTTCAAATAACGCCCACTTCCGGGAATCACCCTAAAGTGCATATTCCCATACGAATATTAATATCAACATTATATAATGCATATGTATGCATGCATGTTCTATAGAAATATACAATTATCGGTCCACAATTGGTATAGGGTATCATTGGCAGGCTTGACCGACTATATATTTCTTACTTGATTTTTAAGTGTATTTGTGTGTCCGAGTCTTAATGTTATTTTCGTATTTTGTGCCATTTCTGATTTTGTTTTTCTGGCAAAATTTATTGTTTGTTGTTGTCATGGCCTTTAATTTTGTTATTACTTTTACCAACAACCAAATAACCATGTTGCCTGACTGACTGCTTGCTTGCCTGCTTCTTCTACTTCTTCATCTTCTACTGCTTTGTTCTGACAGTTAATGACGTTGCTGGTTTGTTTTTCTTGTTATTATTGTTTTTTTTTGTCAGCTCTTATACTTTCCTGGGTTATTAAAGAAAATTTTGAATTAAAGTTTGTTAAGTTTAAATTTATTAAACAATAAAATTAATAAAATAAAATTAATTAATAAAAGATCAGCATTAAAACTTAATGAATGATGGCGTCACAAATCTTTCACGAAATTTGAGTGACTACTGTCATTTTTTGGTAATTTTTTTACTAAAATCAAATATTTGTGGTACTTATACTTGATTTTAGTAAAAATTGTCTGTTCTAGAAAACTTACTACCCACGAATTATATTTTTTTCAGACCTATAAAATGTCTCTTGTCGCTCAAATTTTGTAAAGCATTTATGCTTGACATTAAGTTTTAATGCCAATCTTTTCTCAATTTTGGACGAATTAAGTTAAAAGTAATATCTTTCTTCCGATTTTCAAAATCTGTGAAATTCAATAGGAATATTTTTAAAAATTCATATGTTTAATAAATTTAAATTTTAGAAAAGAACTTTAATTCAAAGTTAATATTAGGTACTTAATTACTGTATTAATTTTTTAATTATTCAAAGTTTATTGTTTTAACGAAATCAACCGCAATCAGTAAATATATAATTAAAAATTCATTTCATAAAAAATTTTACAATTTATTTATTTGTTAGTCCCACGAAACAACAAAATAAGAAAAAAAATATTAGTAACACGAATATTTGCCACTCACTAGTATACTATAAATAAATATTTGATGTAATAACATTTTTGACTGACTTTTAACAATCAGTCAGTCTGGCTGTCCGTCAGTCAAATTAACATTTTTCATGGCATTCGTGTATAAACAACTGCGCGTTAATAAAAAAAAAGAAATAAGATGGTGGATTAAAGGCGAATTAAGGAAATACTACAAATTGAAAGAAATTAAGAAAAAAATTTAATTTAAACTTGCATTAAATGTAAGATGAAGAACGCAAATATTTTTCAATAGGCTGCTTTCAGCCATGTCATGTCTTTATGTTAAAACATAGTATTCGAAGGAACTTGCTCTTTTGATTCATGTGGTTATTATGCATAAAATCCATTTGAATCCCCATTTTGTAATACACTCTATTTAAAATGCTCTGGTTTTCAAATTCAATGTGGAAATTTGCTTGGGACTTTAACGTAAACTCACTTCCAAAGAGAAGAGTCTTGGATTTTTGGTATCCATTCTTTCAATCAGAGACATTATAATTTCTTGTCATGAAACGTGCTTAAGCTATTGTATTTTTTTTCTTTAGATACATTAACATAAAATTTAACGATTTCATATACGAAGTGGTTTTTCTTCTGCTCCAAAAAAACCGACCAGTTACTACAATGTAAAATTTCAGAAAGGAATGCGGCAGTTCCAAACTAATAGCCAGAGAACAACGTTCAAAAAAATCTTCAATATTGATAATCGAGTAATCTTGTTAAACATGTGATTAGCGAGTCGTTATAGGCGAGTCATTGGAATCTGTTAAAGAATAAATTGTTATATTAGATTCTAAAATTAAATCCTGTAAAACCCTATCATCTGCTAGGGATACGTTATACTATGTATTTGCATATACATATATGTATGAACAAATAGTTTGGCATTAAATTTTAGGAGATGGGATATTAGAAAATAAACTAAACGATTTGAAAGAAATCTGATGAAAAATTGTTTTCATACGATATTCATTTATGTTTCACAAAGTGACAACAAAAGCTATCAAAGCCTAAGGGAAAAAAGATAGAAGGAACACGCAGAGAAAAAACATGGTTACGGTCATGGTCACTACAACAATATTATGATATCCTTGTTGATTTCCATTAATTTCAATAATACGGTGTTCATGATAAGAACATTTTTGTTTCAGTTTTATCATTTAATGTTTACATTCAATAAAAATTTCAATGTGGTTGCCTACAAGAACTTTATGTTTTTTAATATTTTTACCAGAAAATTAAAAAAAAAGTTTTTTTATCAGGTATGTCACAGAACACAAATTCGTACGAAAGTGAAAATGAAATCGTATTTAGCTTTTTCAGAAAACGAAAAACGAAAAAATTTTTCGTTTTCAATCCACTTTAAAATGCTAAAGTGAAATTGATATTTTCACCGCTTTACAGATAAAAAAAATACAAAAAGTAAATGAAAATAAACAATGAATTATTCATTTATTAATTTCACTTAAAAAAAATCTAATTTTATTCAAAAATTAAATTTTCTTAAATTTAATTTTAGGTGACCAAAGAAAGGTGAAAATAAATAATTTCGTGCTACCAATAAGTTTTATGTATTTAAGAAAAATGTAAACAAATATGATTTGGTAACATCATTTAAGAATACAAACAAAAGAAAATTAGTAAAATCAAAGACAAAGGATCTGATGTGTCTCTTAATGATTTTCGCCTCAGTTTTTCAAGGAAATGTTCATTTCTTATTCCTTCTAATACAGCCACAATTGAAACACCAAGCATATTTAAAATCATACAAAACTATTTTGTTTACGCTTTTGAAATTAACATTTTAATAGTAAACACAAATGTCACTTTTAATTTCATTTCTTATTTTGTTTTCATTTTTTTTTTTTTTTGTTTATTAATCAGCTGTTATGTAATGATGCCACATTTTCTTAAGGAATAATGTGTTTTTAATTTCTTTCGGATTTGCAAAAACGTATTAAAGCTGAAGAAGCAAAACAAAAACTTTACGAATTCGACTATACGAAAATTTTCACTTCCGAAAAATTTCTGTGACACACCTGAATATAAAAAAAATTCCACTATTTCTACAACTATTAAATATTACCAATAATTTCACTTGCTCTTAAAGCATATCTTGTGTCATGGGAATAATAATATTAATATTACTATTAATGTAAACACATGATGTTCTATAGAAGAAGTCCAGTACTCTGCAGATATACAATAAATGAATATCAACTTGATCTAGTCGAAGAATTTCTTGATCTGGGTGTGTTGCTTGATTGTAAACTATCCTTTAACTCCCACGTTTCGCAAATCGTTAATAAGGCAAAAGGAGTTCTAGGTTTCCTCAAGCGCTGGGGAAGAGAGTTTAATGATCCTTACGTTTCCAAGCAATTATTCATATCTCTTGTAAGACCAATCCTGGAATATGCTTCCGTGGTCTGGGATCCTCAATACGAAGTTCATATAAAGAAAATTGAATCGGTCCAGAAACAATTTCTCTTATTTTGTCTTCGTAATCTTCCATGGAATCCTAATATTAATTTACCATCATATGAAAGTCGATTACAGCTTATTGATCTCCCTACTCTTGAAAGTAGGAGAAAATCTATGAATATTTCATTTGTAATTAATTTAGTAAACGGTTCAATTAATTCTGAGTTCCTGCTTCGTAAGATCGAATTCGTAATCCCAAATCGTCCAACTAGAAATTATACTCCTTTAAAAATAAAATATTTTCGAACCAATTATGCCAACTTTAATCCCATGAGACGTATATGCAATCAATTCAACAGTTTCTATCCATATATTGATTTCTCATTAAATCCAATCCGCATTAAGAGGAATATTTTTAACTTAGTTAAATAATAAGTTTTTGTTATTGAATGATTATGAAAATATTTTATTGTTAATAAATAGTTTTAAGAATAATACATATGATAGTCTGTAAGAAATTGTAATTTCATTGGCTATTAAATAAATAAATAAATAATAAATTATTCCCATTAATAATATTATTATAATATTAATATTATTATTTCTATAACAATATAATGATACAACTAATTATAATACGTATGCTTTTTACAAATATGGTTGAAAAATGCATAATTTGTTTTTTTTTAATATTTTTTGTTTTTACTGTTTGTTTTCCAACTTCATTATAATTCTCATTTAGTTTATACATGAATAAATATAAGTATACCGGGTTTTGTTATATTTGTTGTAATTCCAGTAGTATAAGATATTGATTAACTACTAATAGTTAATAAAAAGTATCTTGTATTATCTTGCGCAACATATGTAAATAAAATTAATTAATGAACAATTAATGATTTAACGTAATAAGATTAATATGAGTCATGTTATGAATAATTTTAAAAATGTTATAAAATTTTTTTATGGTAAATAATGTGATGGAGCTGAATCATAATATGAAAAAATCAGAGCATAATTTTATAAAACTGGATCATAACATTGTAAAATATTTAAATACAAAATGCAAAATTTCGAATAATAATATAAAAAGTTAGTTTATTTTATTATAATATTCATATTTATTACTATTTATAACCATATAGTCCAATCATAATATGTTGCTATTCGATTAAGGTTCCTGCAACCATACTTTTCCCCTGTGTAGAAGATTATTGGATACTTTTTTATTCAACGATGTTGGAATTAAAACTTTTATCTTTATCTATTTAAGATTGAAAGTTTGAATCAATCTTTGAATATTTGTACAAAATTTCGTAAGAGATATCAGTGTAAAAAATATGGACTGGAGTTAAAACAGACACCCTGATTCTAATGACTTTTTAAATTTATTAGTTATCTGTAAAGAAGAAAAGAACATACTCCGAGATTACTGATCTAAAGATATGAATATCCTATTATGCATAAAAATCTATGAAATAGATTAGATCACAGTATTTTCACTCTTTATTCCGATTCATATTTGAGAATTATTTTTCTCGTACCCTTATAAAGCAGCATAAGCCTGAAAATAGTATGGAAAGTTCTGCTTGCCATAAAATTCATCGAACTAAATCAATTCAACAATACAAGTTAAAGGACCTTTAAATTTAAACAAGTTAATGTATAAACACAACAAGTCCGGATTCCTTTACATAGGCCGCATTGTTAAATTAAACAAAAACTTAGATGGTAATATATTTTCTGAGAAAATGAAAACAACAAAAAAATCCAGAAAGATTTTAAAATAAAATGTGTTTAAAATTATTTTTAAACCGTATGGATGGAAATTACCGGACCGGGCTTTTTGTGCTTATACATCAAGAGTGCTATATTCGGCTGTGTCGAATTTTATATACTCTTCACCCATGTTGTAATGAGAAATATATTTATAATTCTATATATATTTAAACACAAATGTTTAAATAATTTACATTTTCAAATAAAATTCAAATAAAAGTGAGGTGTAAGTTTTTTTGTGTATCAATCACGTCTAAACGGCTCAACCAATTTTCACGAAATTTAACACACAGATAGTACCAGTACCGGGCGTAGTTGTAGGCTATGTGAAATCTCCATTGGGCGTCTCATCTACATTTTACGTCAATTTTTAACAAAATCAATTTTTTCAGTTTTGCACGTTATTAATGAAGTTATTTACATGAAACCACTTGACGTACAGATAGTGATTGCATTGTAGAATGTTATAGGCTATGTTAGATCTCGGTCGGATTCCACGCCCATATTTTATGCCTTCTTTTTTAAAACTCTCAAACGGATAAACCAATTAGCTAAAAATCGGAGCAGGGGTACCACCCATATAAAGCAAATATAAATTATGGCATATCTAAGGAACTAATACAGTGAGTGCCCTCAAATTTCGTGCGAACCTTTATACTATCATATCGCATTGACGAAATGAAAGTAGGATGGATAGGTCCAGGGGGAGATGTAGCCCCCTTACAAAAAATATATACATTTTCTCATCTAAAGGTCTATTACAGTGAAAGTTTTAAAAGTAATTTTCCTATCAAATTTCGAATAGGAGAGATAGGTCAAGTAGCTCCAATATTAAGTAAATATTAGTTACCGCATCAAATAGGAATGCGAAGCACACCGGTAAAAGCATGTAAATAATAAATTTAATACTTTGTAATTTTACAAAAGTTCGCATATCTTCAAGGAAAATATAATATTTTACATTTATAATGTATTACATTTAAAATATATAAATGTAAGACAATATTACATTAAAAAAAAGGTGTGGAGGAAATTTATGGACGGATTTGGCTGTTTTAAAAAACGAAATTTAAAAACAATATTTGTGATAACATTATGGAAGAACAAGTTCCATAGCTTATATATAGGAGCTACAAAAAATATAATAATGCGTTTTGTCCTATAACTGGGTCAATACTGGATCAACACAAAAATTCTTAAAAAATGTGCTTCAAAAGGTTGAAGGAAATAAATATGCTTTTAGCCCCGCTAAAAACATCGTTCTCTCACAGAAAAGTCGGAAATTTTTTAAGAATTTTTGTGTTGATCCAGTATTGACCGAGTTATATATATTATAAATTGCATCGTACTACCGACATCATTTCTTTTTTTGGTCTCCGACGAAAATTGTGAAAAATTACAAACGGAATGAGAAACTTATATATACCCTTTAAACCAGTTGTGAAGGGTATAAAAAGTACGTTAGAAAATGTATAGAATTTCTTTTTTAATGACGATATTTTAATAAAATATATTTAAATTCCCAAAAACACTTTTCAAATAAAAAAAAAAATATATAATTTTTAAAATAATGCAAAAAAGGATATTTTGTTCCACCGTGTAGTATAATATTTCTTAGTTACCTGTTATGATTACGCTGTGAAAAATTTGCAATAATAAATTGGTTTTTGTTCCCTAACTTATGAAATCCTAGTATAAAGTGGATCGAAATTTCGTTTAAATTAAATTAATTTTCGATAAATAAAAATGTAATTAAATTATGTCAAATAGTAGAATTTAAGATAGTGCCTTCACTTAAGAATTAGAGATTTGAATAAAGGTTAACAAATAAAAATCATCTCTTACTGTATGTCTATTTAAATTCGTCGTGTATTCCCGATTTCCCAGAAACACAACAAAAATTTGCTCGATACCCAGCAATGAAAAAATGTTGGGAATTACGAAACCCTAAGAAAAACTCATGTCAAATATGAGAAATGCTTGCAGAATCATTTGGAGTATATCAACGATTTACAGGTATTTTAAAGCACTTAGATTCATCTAATGCTTACCACACGAACTGAAGTTAAGAGATGTCAAAAGGCGGTTTTACATTTCTGAAATGCTGCTTCAGCACATTATAATGAAGTTCATTATGATAATCCAATACGCAAAAAATCGTATGTAATGTTCGGCTAATCAGGAAAATAGATCGCAAAGCTAAATATCTCTGGCACCGAGGTAATGCTCTGCATTTGGTGCGCTCTTAAAAGTGTCTTCTATTATGATCTGTAAAACCAGTTGAAACAATCATTGAATACTTGTACCGAATAAAATTGTTCTGTTTTAAGAGAGTTTTTATCGAGAAACGGCCTGAATATGCAGCCAGACACGAGTCCATAATTTTCTATTATGAGAATGCTAAATAGTTAAAAACTATTTAGTAGATAGTGGATGGGACGTTTTGCCACACTCGATATTTAGCCCAGACATTGTCTCTTCTGAATAAAATTTACTTCGTTCAATTCAGAATACACTAACTGGAATACGCTTCATTTCAGAACAAGATATCTAAACAGTTAAAATATATGTCAATTTCATTATAAAAATACCACACGTAGGGTAACAAAAGACCAATTAAAATAATAATGAAAAATAAGAAATACTAAATAATTTATTATTTTCATACTAAAAAAGCTACAGTATAGAAAATTGCGAGAAATTATGAATGTTTGTTACAAATGATTTTTGATATTGTTTCATATATTTTTTATTAGCAAATTTGGCATGTCTGCAAATGTTTTTTTTTTTTTGGGTAATTTTATAAAAAGATTTCGTTACTATGAAAACTATTTGGTTCATTTAATTATAACAACATATTTTGGCTTAAAGCAAAAAAGAAAAAACAAAAAAAAAAAAAACAATACCATTCATACAATAAAACATTTATGGGAATTCGTCTGGCTGGAGACTTCTATGAATTGTTTTCTATGAATTACCCTTTTCCGCTTTTGATGTTTATTTAATACATATACAAATATGTATAAGTAAAAGTGTGTATGATATCATACACTTATGTATATAATATTTTGTATATTGTTTTTAATACTTAGCGGGTGTAGAAAAGTATTTATGATTATACTTTTTTATTTCTTTTTTCCTTGTTGTTGGTATGTGTGTTTCTTTTTTTCGTTGTTGGCCATAACTTTCTTAAGTATGAGTAAAGCTGATTTGTTTTGTATCATTTATTCTACTTTTTGCTGTTTTTGTGCTATTATTATTTCCCCTTTTTTCATAAACAAGGTCAAGAGCAAATTATTTTGTATAAAAAAAAAATATACATACTTTAATACGGACAAACAAATACACAGTATTCATACAAATATGTATATAAAAAGTCATTAACACAAACAAATACAAAAAATAATTTATAACATATTTCATGACTGTATCCCAACAATTACAAAATAAAATAAAATAAAAGCCAAAATCTCTATTCATTTCAAAACTTTAAACAAAAAACTTAAGACACACACTTGATCTTTTGTAAGAGTGTGAGAGAGGGAAGATGCTACTCTCAGAGGGTGATGCCGTTCTGACTTAGAAAAAAATAAAATTAATTTAAATTCGAATATATGTATTCCAAGTCGAATTATATTTTTTAACCTTCAAACTGATATGATTTAATGATCGATTCTATAATTAGAATTAAGTTCAGATAATCAATTCGTTTTTCTCAAAAATATTGATTCACTCTAATATGTAAATATATAATAAACAAACGTTTTTCATTTTAATTTAAATTATGTTTTGATAAAAGTATGTTAAACTACTTTACACATACATGCTCTTATAAATATTTTTATATTCATAGAGGTATATTTATATTGGTACATACATACATACACATATGTATTTAATTGTTTGTTTATGCAAAATATGTTTTGCTAACGGCATTTAGTAGCTGTAATTATTATGAAATATTATGATATACTGCTTAATTTATGTAGATATTTTAGACAATTTATTTTATATTTAACGCACTAGATACACGTTAATACGAGTTCATGCAAGAAATAAATTATATTAAGCTCGTCAAAAAATCTACATATGTTTGTATAGAGAAACATTAAAAAAATGTGCCTAAGGAAACGGTTTTATGTAATGTGACACAACTAATTTTAATATATATATATTTATTAAATTAGACAATATATATATATATATATATATATATATATATATATATATATATATATATATATTTATATATATATTTATATTGCTTAATTTAATAAACAAAGTAAGTTTTTGAATTATTTCCATTTCGTGTTTGGGATAAAAGTATTCGATTGGTAAGAAGTGAGATCAGAAAAAATATAATACTTAAATATATTTGAAAAGCTAAATAAAAATGTTGGTCCTGTCTATTGACTAAACTTTAAGGCTGGTATATATTCAATTGTTATAGTTATATAGTCTGGTTAATATTTTTTATTTATTTATTTATTTATTTATACTCTAGGCTGTCTACAGTCTAGTCTATCTTCTACGTTATGGTAAAGTCTATAGTTTAGTCTAGTGTATATATTAGCATGTATATCTACTACACATTATAATATATAACCTGAACTATAGCATAGCTTCTTATCTAATTATATTCTAGTCTATAGTCTAGTACAAAAGTTCCCACAATAACTCACCTCGCGAAATTTTTCATTTACCTGCGGACTCCCAGACATATTTGAATTCTTTAATAAAACAAAAGCAAAATGAGTAAAAAAATGTTTGCAGGGCCGTCAAGAAAATATTTTGGTATATGTATTGATTCTCTAACCACTTTTTAACTGGTCGCGCAACATGATGAAAAGCCATGAACTCGTGTCTGGTCGCATATTCTGGTTCTTTTTTGATAAAGCTCTTTTCATACTGTGTTCAGTATAGATCTCTCGTGATCATTTCACAATATTTTAGCAGCTCATAATATATGACACTCTTCTGAATCCATTAAATACAAAGCACTGCATGAGTGCCATGGTTATTTGTCTTTGATATCGATTTTCTTGCTTGTACGGGCTTTGAATTATTATAGTGGTACCTCTTTTAATCGCCCGTAACAACTTGATGCTTTTGGATAAATCCAAGTGCTTTTAAAACCTTTAAATGGTTGCTTGATCTCCAATTAGTAAGCATTTCTTGTATTTAGTCATTATCGAACAAACCCTCCAATTCTTCATTTTTAAACTTTTTTCACACATCGAATTCACTACATTTAAATCGTCTAAACGACACAGGACAAGTTGTTTCAACGAAAGCATCAAAATACGATGGCTTTCCGCATCGTTTTTCGTAAAAACATAATTTTATAGTAAAACTTCTCGATCAGGTATATATTCCTTTGGAAACAATCAGGAGTACTAGATATTTTAATACCTCAATTAGTTCTTTGATAGGCTTCGATCTCTTATTACTTTTATTATAAAAATAATAATAATAATAATAATAATAATAAATGCATTTACACTCTATTTTCGATCTCATCGCGGACCACCTACAATATTATGACTACCCGTTTGGGCTATAGTCTAATATATAGTTTAATCTATATTCTACTCTGTAGTCTAGTTTATAGTCTGGTCTATAGTTTTGTATACACTCTTATCTATAATCTTAACTGCAGTCTTGTCAATAGTATTGCCTATATTGTTCCAAAAAAAAAACTCTATCCTTAAATTTTATATGTAATCTTTGAAATGTGATTAAAAATTAATTTACCATTTGATGAATATAAAATTGACATTTCCCTCACATCTGTAATAATTTTCTTTTAATTTCATAAATAACACCATACTATAAAAAAGGAAACAAGCTTTAAATCTTAAAAAAAAATCTCGAATATTTTCTTTTTTGTCTTTTGATTGATATCCGATCCATTTAATATAAATGACAGATAACTGGTATTTTCCTCTTTTTTCCACAAACCTTTATAAACATTAAAGTGATATGAGTCCACACATAAATAAAACATTATTAAAATGATGTTATACTTTATGTTGATACTTAAAGTATGTAGACAAGTTTCTTGGGAAGGAGAGATTTTATAAAGTAAATAAATAATTTACGTCTTAACTTCATAATAAAATATAAATTTTAACATTTCGTGTACATACTTTATGTAAATATCTATAAGCGAGAACATGTATTTGCCTCATGGTAATGGCTGTAATTCATACAGTCACCAAACCATATATTTTTTTTACTTGTTTTTGTATTATTTAAATGTTTTTTCTTTTTTTGTAAAGAATCTCGTTAAAAACCAGATTTAAACAAAAGCAACAAAGACAAAAAAAAAAAATAGAGTTGCAATTACGACATAAACCTAGTGTTGCCATATATTATTTTTTTAAAATTTTATATTTACTCTTAAAAAATTTTACTTTTGAAAAAATATTTTTTCGTCACAAAAATAGATAATTTTTATGGATTTTATCCACTTAAAAATTTAATTTCAAAGCAAAATTGTAACAGATTAAAAAAAAAACTGTAAAATTACCTTTTCTTGCTTAGATACATTTCATAAACTATTTTATTTTTTTAGGTTTTTTTTTTTTATTTAAAATGCTATTTAAAGTGAAATATTGTACAAAAATCATTTTATCAACAAAATTCTTGTACGTAATGGTCAAAAGCCAAAAATTAAGAACGATATGAGTTATATTTACTTACTCAGAGCTGTATTTTTGTTAGGAAAATAGTTTTAATTGTAGCAAGATTTTCATAATAACTACTTTTCAAAAATCTTATTTTCGAATTAAATATCTTTAAAACTTCCCAAGATCTAAAAAAAAACTTCAAAAATAAGATAAATCTTCACATATGGTAACACTGAATTAACGATAACAATATGTAAATCCATGATATACAATGATGTAGTCATAAGTGAATGTAGAATTAGGCTACAACAAAGTTATAAGAATAAAAAATTTTTATTAGAAACCTTACTAGTATATGATTTAAGACTTTTAGAGATAAATATTTTTATAAAGAAATTTGACAAAATACTGAATGTCTGGCAAATTGCGTTTTGAATTACACCTTGGGTAATAATTTTTTTTGGCGCCATCCTAGTAAACATAAGAAATAACAATTTTATGAATATTTATTTACATTTACGTATGTATAAATACATAGATGTATCTTTTTTATATATAAACAGAGATACATAAACTTGAATATGTGTAAAAATTCATATTAAAGCAGGGAAAAATAGCAGTAGGATTCTCAGTTAAAAAAATAGGTTTAACAAATAAATATTAAATATAAATAATTAAATAAATAAATAAGTAAATGAATAAATAAATAAATAAACAAATAAATAAATAATTAAATAAATAAATAAGTAAATAAATAAGTCAAGAAGTAAATAAATAGATAAATAATCTAATAAATAAATATGTAAGTAAATAAATAAATAAATAAGTAAGAAAATAAATAAATAAATAAACAAATAAATAAATAAATAAATAAATATTTAAAAATTAACCTATAGACTATATAGTCTTTGCTTTGATTCAATCGTGGAAGTTTGTATGGAATTAATTCGTCTTCAATTTAAATCACCAAAAACTATCAAATAGTTCCTCTTTGACTTCAATCATGGGTCTTCAAATAATATTTCATTGACTTCAGTAGCAGTCTTTTAAATACTTTTTATTTGGTAGTTTTTGTGCTTCAATCATAGTCCTTATAAATATTTTTTGTCGTAAGTCCTCAAATGTTTCTTTATATAGCCCTTTTTGGTAGTTTTTTTTTGTAGTTCATTGTTCGACTTCATTCATAGGTATTCAAACATGTTTTTAAATAGCTCTTTTCGGCTTCAAAAATTGGTCTTTAAATATATAATCTTCCTTTGGTTTTAATAGTAGGTAGATTAGATTTTATTGGTTTCAATCACAGGTCTTCTAGTAGGTTTTTATATAAATAGACTTTCTTTGGTTTTAATCATAGGTCTTCAGATAAGTCTTTATATAGTCCTCTTTTAGTTTTAATCGTAAGTTTCCCAATAGGTTTTCATATAGCCTTTCTATGCTTCAATCATAGGACTTCTAATAGATTTTTATATATTTCTTATATTTCCAATCGTAAGTCTTGAAATAAACCCTGCCTAAAGATTTTAATTGTTGTCTTTTATATAGAACTTTTTTGGCTTCAAACGTAGATACCGTAATAAATTTTTATATAGTCTATCATTGCCTTTAGTCGTAATTCTTCAAATATAATTTCTTTGGTCTTAGTCGTAGGTAGTCAAATAAGTCTGTCTTTAAATATTACGTTGACTTAATCGCAGGCCTTCAAATAGTCCTTCTTTAAGTTCAAGTTTTTTTTTCAAATATTATTAAAAAATCTCTGCTATTTGTTTTAACTTCACTGTATAAAAAATAAACTTTTTTTAATATGAATGAGAGAGTAATAGAATTTAGAGCAAACTCAAAAAAGGAAAAAAAAATCCTGTCTGTTTACAACAATAAATTTCAGCTGTATAGGAGTAAAAGGGAGTATAAATAAGATAAAAATAACACAACATCTTTTAGAAGTAGGGGAAAAATATTTATATTATATTTATGAATTTATGTAAATTTTAAACTTATTTACAATAAAAAAAAAAAAAAAAATATGACTTCTCAACAATATGCGAAATATAACCCGCTAGCTGTTTTTCGACCAGGAACCTCAACAAAAAAAAAAGAAACTGATTATTTCTCTCAATTACAATTTCTCAACAATATGCGAAAAAATAAGCCGCTAGCTTTTTTCGAGCAAGGAACCGTTTTAGAAAAAGAGATTGATTATTTATCTGGCACCTAGTAATCTATTAAATGACCAAGTAACCAACTGAGGTAAAATTTTTCAAAAAGTTATTAAAATATCATTGTCAGTTATCTATGTAAGTGGTAGTCAATTATTTATTAAAAGATCCTTATTTAGAAGTAACTAATCTGTCCTATAACTAGTGAAGTAATGAACACTTTTTGCATGTGGGGTGATTTGTCCCCTGCTAGTCACGAACTACAGGGAAAATACTTACATAGTAATGTTTGTATATAAGTGCCGGTTATCTGTTCAAAAATAAAAGAAAAGACAAAAAAATAATAATAAAATAAAAGAATAAAATGAATACTAGAAGTAACAGCAACAGAAAAAATAAACCAGCAATAAATAAAATAAAATTATACAAATAAAGCGGCAATGTCGACGTCAACAACGTGACACGAATTCAACCAACAACAACGACAACCGGCACAATCATTTTTCATACATTTTTCTTTGTACTTAGTTATAAACACAAATTTATGTACGTATGTATGTATGTATCTATATATGTATGTATGTATGAACAATTTTATATTTTAGATTGTATTTCTTAACAAAATATAATTACATACAAACATTTTAGTACAATACATACATACAAATATGAAACACTAATGAACAAAATAATAGGTTCGTTTTAACAATTTCTATCTAAAAAAGAACATTATTGCGTTAAAGTACTTACAAAGGGTTATTGAATAACCTAAATGAAATCTAATAGTGAACATAATGCACCATTATTTTTATATGCGAACGCATTAAAAGAGGGTTCAGCAATTGCCAGTGCAAATTCTCAAAGACCTATTGAGAAGCTAATTGAAATTATGAACAGTTTCATGTCGAACATGCAGAACATGTTATAACCAAGGACCGAAAGTTCATGCAAATGCATGTTTTTTATCTTTACTCCTAGAACCGTAAAAACTAAATGTCTTTGCGAATTGGGTAATTTGCTTTAAAATGCCATCGATTTATTGGTGCATATTTTTGCATATTTTGTTGAAAATAAATAGTTTTGCATATTTTGTCATAAATGCGTACTTTTGTATCATATTTTGTGCAAAATTCATATTTAAATAAATTTTTTTGTGTAGAAAAAATAATTCTGTGTACTTCTGATAAAATATTTTAAGTTAATTTTTCAAAATTTTGAAAAGGGCTAAAAGAAAAGAGTTTTTAAAATATTGAAAATATTATGGATTTTAGGTAAGCTATATCTCCAAAAATAACAATAACAGAAGGACGCAGATTATATTAGCCACCAAATTTTTTTCCTCCTTTAAACAAAAATACATGGATTAGGTTAAATTTGATTTGCTAAACAATAAAATTTTTTCAGTTTTTTTTTTCAATGAGGTGCTGATTTTTTTATGGCTTGTCTAATATGACCCCCTTTTTAGGCTGTAACTCTTGTATAACTCGAGAGCGGTTTTCCCATTTATATAACTAAAATAGATGCCGAATAAAATAAAGTTATCTTAAAATTATTATTTTTTTATACGCTCAATAGTCTCGGAGTTATTCAGAAATTAGTGGCAAAAATATCACTTTTTAATGCAAAATAAGAAAAATTATTAAAAAGTTAAAAATCGCGGTTTTCTTTTATCTTTATCTGTTATCATAAAACAAGATAATAAGACACCTTATTTATCTCCTGTTAAGATTCCAAAATTCCACAGAATAAATAAATAATATCTTTTGGTATACATACATTTATTGCTAGTGTAACGTACATAATTAATTGTACTTTAAGATCATTATATAAATAAATTTTAAATGTATCTATTTTTTATTAAAATTTCAAAAAACTTAACAAAAAATAAAGAAAGTTTTAAAACGGATGAAGAAGCAATGTCCTTTGAAATATTCGTCAAAATAATACTATTTAAAAAGTTTTTATTTAATCACACTTGAATAGCTTAAACTTAGATATAAATCATTCGCTCAGGGTATAAATCCCAATTATTCATTTGAAGACATAACAAGTTCGTTTAATATCGAGTTATATACTATGAAACATCTTTTTTTGGAGGTCATCCATTTTTATAATACAACCAAGAGCTGATAAATTTTTTCATAAGGCAGCTACAATGAGAGTATTCCGTCTGAGAGCACAAAAGCTGTGTAGAAGGAACTATCACCCTTAATATAATTTTATAAAAATCAATCTAACATGGAGGAAATAGTTATCGGAAGAAATTTGTTGTTAATAAAATTGGCGCAATTTTAGAAAGAAAAATTGAGATGAAGAATCAAAACCATTTAAAAAATAAACCTAACGTGGTCATTTTCTATCATTTATCTATGTAAATAAAAATTTTAATTAATTCTTATATTTACTGCACTTTTTTTTAATTTAGTTTAATACTGAATTTAAATTTTATGTTTGTCTTTTAAAAAAATTAAGAAAATAAGTGCATATTTTTTGTTTGTTTTTACGGCAATTTTTAAAAATTTTGGTGCATATTTCAAGCGCCTAAAACACACCTTTTAAGTGCATGAACTTCCTGTCCCTGTTTATAACAATTAATCGAAAATCAAAACTTGCAACATATTCGTGCAGATTCTGCTAAGTCAAAAATAAATTCCTTAAGAATATGTTACTAGAATGCTAATAAATAAATACGAAGTTTTAGAGTTGCAAGACATTGATGTGCTAATTCAAAATAAATGTTTCAGAATAAATAGCTACTACACCTACAACCAGTGTTACCAAAGTCAATAGCTTATATTACACAATCAAAGCCTTCTAATAATCCAAAAATTAAAAAATTACACAAAAATATAAATTTAAAAAAAGACTTAGTATCAATAAAAATTAGATTTATTTTCTCTTAACTATAATCTAACCTGCATTGTTACCCCTGTTCTAAAACTACAGAAAACTATATAATAATTTGATTTTTTCAGATAAGATCGAATGACATGATATCTGCAAGTAAATAAACATCCACTGATGTACGTCAAAGAAGTATTTTAACCGCTCCTGTATATACTGTACACATCAGATATGCCCATAAGCACAATGACAATGACTTCAACCTTTGTGGACCATACCGCTTTTGTAAGCATACATTGAAATCCTGTGATTGCATCAGAACAATTCCAGTCTCATATAAAAGAGTTGTAAAAATAGCTGTATCTTGTAAAGGAAAAATAAAACATTGTTCCAAAAATTATTCTTAAAATCTATCGAAATTCATCACAACTTTTCAAACTGTTCTATTTGTATCGATTTCCATCACATACCTGATTATGATGTTTTAAATTAAGTTAAAACTTGTTTAATTTTGTTTTATTAAATATTTTAATTTTTAAGAATATTCGAAATTAATTAACATTTTTATTTTAATATACGATATCAATTCAGTTCAATTCAATTTCAAACTATGTTTAAAAATTAAAAACTTATTTTTGATAATTATTTCTTATAGCAAAAGAATTATAGTTTACTTAACTGCCAAAATTTTATTTGCTAAGTTAACCTCTTATAATTGTATCGATTTTAATCAAGTTTATTTTGTTAAACATTCTTTAAAAATCGCATTAGTTACCATCGTTTAAAACACCAAACTTTAGTAAATAGTTTTAAGCAAATTTATTTAAAAAAATTGGATTCCATAGTTTGTTTTTCAAATTTTAGGAATTAAAGTAAAATTTTACAAATTTGAATTTTGGAGAAAATATATAAAAATAGATTCTGTAATAAAATCTTAACGAAATTTTCGGTGATTGTTGACTTTGTTATTTTAAATGCTCAAGTGTAAAAAATTTAAGATTTTGGTAACAAGAATACTGCAGTTCCCAAAAAACCATCGAAAATCCTAAAAATGGGATTTTTGGAATTTTGACCATAAAATCCACATTTGTTGCAGGTCTATAAAAAGCCGCTGGCAAACTCTTTACAACACCTTACAAGGTCTAAGACTACACTCCTTTTGTAGATCTATGCTTTGGGATTTTATAACACATAGGCTAAAGTCAAAATTTCGATACAAAGTAGGTCAAATTCGACGGAATCTATACCTAGTTCTATTAGGTTATTGGGCTCATTTTTAATGTTGAAATAATCTCCGTGAAGATACCTTTCCGAAAATTATAAAACCATTATGTTCTTAAAAAAATTTTTGTTTTAGAGGAAGAAAATTTTAGAGAAAATTACAAAAAATCCTAATTTTTGCAAGTTTCAAAAACGAAAAGATATCGACTTCAATTTTTTTTTTAATGGTTAGATAATTTTAGACACTGAGAGAGCTGATGGAGGACTACATGGCGAGACTCTGCTGGGTGCCTGGCCACTGCAATCTTTCAGGTAATGAACTGGCAAGGCAAGGCGCAGCAAAGGACGTCTCGGAGAGGGAGACATATGTGAAACCACCACTAAATTTCTTCTATGGGAAGATCAATGATTGGATCTTGGTCAGAACCAATTCGGCTTGGGAGAGTAGAGAGGACTGCAGAGTGTCGAGGGCGATATGGCCGGTACTGAACAATGCAGGCACTAGCACTCTCCTGGGCATGAATAGGAAGAGCTTGAGGATCATGATAGGGGCCATAACGGGTCACTGTTTGATAGGGAAGATGAGGTCTAGATTGGACGCTAACAGTTCCGATTTTTGTAGAATGTGTGGAGACGTCGACGAGACCGAGTCTATTGAGCACATTGTGTGCCATTGTCCACGATTGCAGCATCGTAAGATGAAGTGGCTGGGTAGCCAGTTCCTCGACGGGCTGAGTGACGTTCGGGACGCAGATCTTGTTGACGTCATAGGCTTCGTCATGGGAATCGGCTGCTTAAGGGGGAATCAAGGGTATAACCCAGGGGGATTGGTAACATTGTTAGTCCTCCTATATGATTCGTCACATTTCTATTCCTTTTTATCTTTTACTCTACTTTTTCTGTACTCTCTGTATTTTCTATTTTCTGTATTCTATACTCTTTATTTCGCAGCTATTCTATTGAAGGGACTCACAATGGACCGGGATCGGTCTCTGGGTGGAGATGTGGTACTATCTGGTATCACATCTACCTTCTCTATCTATCTATCTATCTATCTAGATAATTTTAGTTGGAAAATCGATTGGAAATATTAGGCTATATATTGAGAAAAACTGGACCAAGATCATGCAAAATTGAGACAGTTGAAATTTCAAGACTTTGTTTTATATATTTTTGGGTTAATTGGCTCTACACTGTTTCCTAGTGGGGCTTAGAAAGTTAGAAATAAATATGTATTCATGGAGATTAATTAATTGACATTTCTTAGCTATATTTTAAAACTAAAAAAAAAAAAATATTTTAACTGCTAATCGAGCATTTTTCTAAATAAATGTAGTTGACCTATAACTATATACCTGGGTGTTAATAAAACAAACATTTTATTACATATGTGCCTGTATCTTTTGTTTATTTTTAATGCAATATACATGAATATGTATATGAGTATAAATTTTATTTTTATTTTAGTTATTTTTTTAATAAAAAAAAAAAAAAAAAAATAAATAAAATAAAATAACAAAGTGAGATTATTAAATCGTATCAGTTTCGCTTGTTGTGTGTGTATGTGATGTCATTGTTGTCATTCAATTCTGGGGTAACAGTACAACTATTCTATATGGAGCTTAAAATGATCTAGACCGATTTAAAAGTTATACAAATACAAACATAAATATAAACTAGCTACAACTTGGAAAATATCATGAATTAAAGTTTTTTTTTTTTTTTTTTTTTTTTTTTATAGAGGCGGTCAAGTATAAAAGGAAAATTTTATTTTTAATAAAGCCTAAAAACTTGTTTAGTATATTAGATGTAAAATTTGGAAATTGTTATAAATTATTATAATATTAGATATATATTTGGTAAATTGTTTAGAGTATTTTTAAAGATTTTAAAAGCATCTGGTAAATATTAAATTTTTCAGCGAGCTAATGAATTAGTGCCTTCAACCTATCTTCACAATCTATCTATCTTCATAACCATCATCCGATTCGAAGGACTATAAACCATTTTACAATCGGCAATTAGCCCCGTTGTCTCTCATGATGGTGGATTATATGAGACACCAGCAGTTGACCCAAAAAGTTTTGTAAACATATCAAATTGTAGATCCCTATTTTGACCCACTTACCGCCAACTTCTTTGAGTTAATGAACCGAAAAAATGAAAAAATCGATTCGGCAGAATGTGTTAATATTTTTTTATGTTCTTTTGAATTGTCTTCGAATTAAAAGTGGTTCGAATTAAAAGTAGTTTTATTTACAAAAACAAAATTTTTAAGTTAGTTTTGAAAATTTAGTTCAATCACTTCCAATCTTGCTGTATTTTCAGTTGACTTTTTTTCTACAAAATGTTTTTCTGTACAAACTATAATCCTGGACAGAAAAATGAAATAAAGTACAGCCACATTGACCCAGAAAATGATTTAAGAAATTATTTTTCAATAGCACTCTTATGTGTTTCATTTGAAGGTTTAACTTTAAAGAATTAATGTAGTTACAATATTTAGCTCTCTTGCCAAAATTCACCTTGATGTTTTTTAAAACAAAGATGCAAAAAGTCTCTTATTAGTAGGATAAGGCAAGTCCCTAATTCTCAGTTCTTTTGAACATTTTGAGTTGGTGGAAAACGAATTTAATTAATTGCAAATATCTATATAAAATTGATAAAAAAGCATCTTGTTTTGTGTTCCTAGGAAGATGATAATCGCTTAGAAGGAACTTTAATCTTTAGCTATAAAGAAAAGTTTTTTTTTTCAAAATGGTACCTTTTTCAGCAACTGTTATTCTCCTGAAGCGAAGATTTCAAATTTCGGAGGAATGATCTGTTTAGAAAATATTTCATCATTTATTCCAGTATTGTCAAAAAAAAGGTATAAACTTTTTGATTTGAAATTCTTATTTATTGTTCGTTCCTTATCGGATTGTGACTAGGGTTGCAAGACGGCCTACATTCAAGGCCGTTGATTCTCAAGATATTTTAGAAGTTGTCAAGTTAAAAGTTCAAATGTAATGTGTCAAGGTGAAAACAATTTGTAGTTATATAAAAAGTTGAGTGAAATCTAAAGGGTTAATGAAGAATTTACAGAATATATTGAAAATAACGAATGAATTTGAAGAATATTAAGAATATAAGAATTCTTCATCTATTCTTAATATTTTTCCATGGTCTAAACGGATATGTAAGCTCTTATTTTCGTAAAAAGTGTAAAAGCTATATCCCTATTATACTGACATATTTATATATGTACTTTCACATAGGTATCATATAAAAAATAAACTATTATTGACGGAAATCGATTGTTTTTTTTTTTTTGGAAATTAAGTTCGTTTTTTAGGAATGTCTAATTAGATCACAATTCGAATCTGGCAACCCTTGTTATGACTCACCATTTACAGCCATATTGAAAAAAACTTAATACAGCTTTACCAACCATTGTTAAGCAAAAATCCTTAAAGTTGTATTAAAAAACGATGAATCGCTTAATTTACTTTTAGTAAACCTTCGTTAACTTTAAATGTTTTAAAGTGGGTTCGATCCTACTTCAAAGCTACTTTAAGATTATTTCCGTTACAACATATATATGCGTAAGTTTTTGGCAAAAAGATCAAATAAAAAAAAATAGGCCAATATAGCTATTTAAAAACGTATAAATTGAATTCCAGGACAGGATAATAATTTCTGCACATATGTTCAATTTAAGCTATTTTGTAATAAAATCATAAAATTAAACATTAAAAGTGTATTTTTCCTGTTTTGAATTAAAATACCAACATTCCAACTGCCAAATTTTTGCCACAATCACATTTGTTTGCTGTTTCCTCGTAATTCCAAATAGTATATTAATATGTACAAGTCTTAGATTAAGGTGCCATTAATATAATGAATTAACTCCGTGTTAAAAATTACTCATTTTAATATTTAAAATAGTTAAATTTTAACAAAATTTCAACAAAAATATTGTAAAAAGAAAAAAAAAAAAAAAAAACAAAATATGAACTAGTGATGTTGATTTTATCACAGAAGATTCCTTATTCGGACACTTATAAATACAACCAACAAAAATTAAATAAAAGTGTTTCATTTATACATTATTATATTTACATAATCTAAATAACGATTTTTTTCCAAATTAAAAAACCTATTTATTATAAAAAACGTACTAGAACATCAAAGATAATAATGGAATAAAACATTTAACGAATAATTTATTCTAACTATTCACAACACTGACAATATAAATGAGAGAGAAACTAAGAAAGGTTGTCTATATAATATATAAACAAAAAACAATTTATTAGTTAATGTAGACTGCAAACAAGTTTTTGAATACCATTTTCTTAATAAAGACTTTAAGGACTAAATTGTGCTTTAAATATAAATTAATTTTTTGCTTAATACGGCTGTTAATAATTATATTTAATATCAACAGTTTTTAGTAGTGATGTCTTTTCAGCTGTTAGCTGTCTTGTGACTTGTTAAACTTAAGTTTTTCAATATCTCAGGTATTTTTCACGTGTCATATCGATGCATTCCAAGTATTAATGTGAATTTTCAATTTCATAAGGTGAAGAGGAAAGTATCTTCATTAAGAAATAGATTTCATAGATTTCATAGAGAGACAGATGGTCCTCAAATAACACTTCTTTGACTTCATTCGTAGTCCCTTATATGTAATCTTTAGTTGTCTTCAATAATTTAATAATTCAAATATGATATTCGTTTCTCAAGATTAGTTCTACTTTCGAGTTCTCGCGTATTGGAGCAATATGCTATTATAACGACTTTTAGATTTAGATTTTCAAAATTTGTAAGCTAACAGAATTAAGCCAGCTCTTCACATAAAATTCGAGAACTTCTTCAAAACACTTAGCCGCCAAGGACAAAAATCAAAGGAAAAATATCTGTCAAATATGATATTCGAAGTAATTTTTATGAAATATTTAATGCTCAACAAACCGCCATCGGGGATATAATTCGAAATTCTGGGTAATCACAAATCGCCTGAATTGCCACAAGTTAAGAGCTCGAATTTGCTCAATACTTATAATAAAATAATAAAGGTTATATGCACTACGACCCATAGGAACTTTTGGGCAGCCTTAAGTTCACCAAGATAAGCTTAGGCTACGAGTGAATACAATTATTTTGTTCGGTGAGAGAGCAAGAAACTGTACTAGGTAAGAACGCAATATAGGGTAGTCACATAGTATATGTTCTAATGTTTCGTCTTGCACCATTAAAGTTTGCATTGGCCACTTTTGAGCATATAAGGCGATGGTATCTAAGACAACAATGGTAGTGAATAACACCGTTAGTACTCTAAGTTCACTTTTGGACTGTCGGAGCCCCTAGGTATTATCCCATAAGTCGAGCTAGTGTTATGTGACCCTAGTTTGTTCGGAGATTAAATGCTGTCCATAACGACTTTACCTCATGATCAGGACATGTATCTCATAGCCCTGACAATAGAAGTAAAAGACTGTGTATTTTTCACTGATTAAAGAAATACATCTTACGCATCGGTTGCGATAGATACATTTATTGAGTCAGGACCAATATCCTCCAACATTAATATTGTGTGTGTTGGCTTGTGTGTTTAATATTGATTCCATAAATAGAGAACATAAATTAATAGGGAAAGATAAAGAAATCATACAGCAGAGCGCCTTGCCGTATATGGGTAATATTATAATGGTTGTCTCTTTTCAATATATCTCGCCAAATTTTTAAGGTAAAACAGGTGTTTATATATAACAATATTAACATGTCAACGTTTATAATTTTTGGTTAATCGATACCTAAATTTCGAGCGACTTTTTGATCCAACAATAATTTAATAATACTCGCTGTAATGATCGAATAAGTTATGCTAATCCAGCATTTTATCAATATTTGTGTAACAAGTACAAAATCAATACTTCAAAGTCGGATTTTGGTCTATATGCGCTGGAATATAAATATATATAAATTTATGAAAACTACAAATCTTACTCTACAAAATAATAAAAACCGTTGCCAACAGCGTAGATCTATATTAAAACGACGGCCTTTTTAAAAAAGTACATGTGTAAATTTTTACTTTGACTGCTTCTAACATCATAATAAGTCATAGTAAGCTAAAACATTATGTGTCAAAAATTTCCGATTTTTATTCTGAATAAAAAGCTTATATAGTTTTTTTTTCGCAAAATGTTAGATTAAAGGGTGATAGCGCATTTAGGATTTTAGTTGCTTTTGAGACCTTTTTTAGGACAAAAATCGATCGACCCAATTTTTGCACACGTTTTTTTTTTTTTTTTTTTTTAAACCATCTACTAGAAACTGTTGGTGGAGAAAGCAATATCAAAAATTTTGTATTCTTGGGTAGTCTGCTGTTCAGTCGTTAATATTCTTACCATCAAATTTTAAGCCGACACTTTTCGGAGTGGCTGTAAAGGATTAAATTTGTCTCATTTTTTTAAATAAATATTTTTCTGCGACTAAAAAAAATACCATTTAAAAGTGGAGCAATTGATGACACATGTGTTCTTAAAATGACAGTATTTCTTATTTATTTATGTTCTTCGAGTTAGGCACAAACATTTGAAATATTTTAAATATATGAACTTAATTTATGAAAATTTCTTTCCATGTTTCCTTATAAGAACCATAAAATAACTTAGTGCAAAGATTTGAGTCACATATTTCAAACGAAATTCATTAATCATGGCAAAACCAAACAGAATTTTAAATGATCATATAATGATGTATATACTAAATGTTTGTATAAACAGATAACTTATGTATGTGGACTAGAGAAGTCAATGACTAAAAATGTAATTGTGTTAGTGAGAGTGAAAAAAAATGCACTCAAAGAAAAGTTGGGTTTAGTAAATTAAAGACTTTAGTTATACATGGTGCTTTATTATTATATAAATTATATTTTTTTCATTAATATTGCCATACAAAATATAATTCACATTCCTTGAACTTTATCTTAAAACATTAATATTAAAAAAATTGATTGCCAAACAATTTTTTCCGTAAATTTTTTCCAGTGCATTTTGTACTTTTAACACTCTCAGCGTAAGAATATTTGTGAGCTTAGCCAGCAAAATTGTGCTATGAAATTGACTTTCCTAATGTAGACATACATATGTATACAATTCTACTACTATATAATAAATACAACAAACATAATGTATGTTTTTTGTTAAAAAATAATAATATGTACCTATATACTCGTATTCATGCATAAATTAATACATATGCTAAATATTATTTGATTAGAATATTAATTAATATTTAGCGTTTAGATTAAAAATGGCAAGTAATAAAGATATAGCCGGTCAAGCCCGACCATATGATACCCCACACCATTGTGTATGTCCATCAAAATTCCTGGAGGGGTCTTATATTAGACATCTGGACAATTGTTGACCGATACTTTTACTAAGTTTAAAATAAAATATACGAATATACCTTAATACTAACATTTATATGAGTTTATGCTCTATAGGGTGACTCCCGAAAGTGAGTTTATATGGGAGCTATGGTAAATTATGGAGCGATCCTCATAAAATTTGTCACTGTGATTTCTACTTATTGTGTTGAATATAAACTTGATACTATCATGTGTATGTGATTTATGCACGTTAAAGTGATTTTCTGGAAATGGTTTTATATAAATTTCCCTGAATTATCTTCAAAATTTGCGACCTGTACTTTGTGCCAGAGACCTGCGCCGAGGAATTTTATCGGCGGCGGCGGCTTGCATTAAAAAGATTCGGCGGCGGCTTAAAATCGGCTGTCAGCCGGCTGATATTACACACATTTTTCTAATTAAAAATTTTATATTTTCATGAACCTTTGATTAACATTGTTCATAAAAATAGGACGAGATTGTTTCCAGCGAAGGTATAAAAAGAATTATTAATTTATTGAAAATATATAAGAAAAAATATGGGAATGATCTAAAGATATTTCTGGATTTTTGCAAAAAAGATTAGAATAATTGTTCGCATATTAGAATGAGAAATGGTCTGCTCCGATGTAAAAACATATCAATTATTAAGATATGCTAAAAAATAAAAAAGTACAATAAATAGTGGAATTTATATCAATTATTTTGATAATTCCCAACCACATATCGCTAGTGAATAGAAGTGATTTATTAGCTAACAAAATCTTGTGTACGAGTTTTTTTTAGATTTCTCGCAGGATGGCGATTAAGGCTCATTAAAATTTATTAGCAACTGTTAATATTATTTTTTCACAGTATTTGCATCAAAATTAATCTATTATAAGTCATCAAAAATACTTGATTGATTTATAATTATTTGAAGTTCAAAACGATGCAAATATTTTTCTTTCATATTTAATTGATGGCAAATAGTGCATTAAAATAATAAAAAAGTTTCATTTTAACTTATTTTTTACAAAAAGAATTTAAAAACGGCGGCTGCTCTTAAGCCGAGTTAAGCCGGCGGCGGCGGCTTCCAAATTTTTCTCGGCGACTCGGCTTAGCCGAATTCCAGCCGCTCGGCGCAGGTCTCTGCTTTGTGCACAAGGTTTACATGAACAGCCAGCCATCCGTCCAGCCAACCAGAAGGACGGACGGACATCGTTAGATCCACACAAAAAGTGATTCTGAGTCGATTGGTATACTTTAAGGTGGGTGTTGGATGATTTTTTCTGTGGGTTACAAACGTTAGCACAAACCCATAATACCTATGGTGTTGTAGGGTATAAAAGTACAATTAAGTAAATAAATATGTTTTTATACATAAATACATGCATATTTTTTAAGTCATTCACGTTTTTTATTTTTTTTGCTATTTAATATTTACATATTTATTTTTTTTTATTATAATTTTAATTTTTATATTTATTCATAGACGTTACTGACTCAGTGTCAGCGATCCATTCATCCACCCATTAAATCCATACATTCATTCATCCATCTATCGTTTTAATGAATTCTATTGGTTTAATGATTTGTAATTCTTATAGGAAACTTGAAATTTGGCAACATTGTAGGTGTTTCGAAAAAGCTATTAATTAACATATTCCCTTTAATCAAAAGTGTTTATATTTAGTGGTAGGCAAGTAATCTGCTATGATTTCTTCTTTTAATTTTTGGCGCGAAGGGATTAGAATAGGGAATATGTTTTTTTTTTTTTTTTTTTTTTTTTTTTTTTTTTTTGTTAAATAAAAGAGATTTATATTTATAGTTTTCTAAATGTAGTTAGAAAGATTTTCGTTACAATTCAGAGAAATGTAGTGAAAAAGAGACTGAATTTGGGAATAAACGACTATAAACTTAAAACAATTGAAAAACCTTTCCTTACTATAGAAATATGTATATTTTTTTTAAGATCTTAAAAAATTTGCTTTACGTACCTGATTTGAATATGTGATTAGTGAAAAATCTCCTTTCTTTTATTTGTATATAATATATAATAGGATTTAAGATCTCGATGTATTATACATTAACTAACCGGTGTTTGTGAAAGATCTGCACCTCTGTTTTCAACCATTAAGAGATTTGTGATCTTCCTGGAAAGTCCTTATTGCCGTTAGATCTAAAGAGATCATTATCCAAAATAGTTGCAGAATTCACAAAATGGTTGATTGACGAGACGTCAATCTTTTTAACTTTTAATTTCGTGCTGTCCATGTGATGTATTTTAGCAAAATCTACTTTGACAAAATTTGACTTAAATTTTGTAGTCTCGATATTATAAAAACATTAAAATTTTTTGATTCAAGCTTTGCGTTTTGAGAAATTAAGGAAAATTGGAAATTTTTTGAAAAATAAATCAAAATTAGGAAATCCTGGTTCTCGCAGGAATAATTTTTTTTTAATTATTTATAAGAAAGATCCTATTTTATTTATCTTATTATTTTATTTATATAATTTGATAAATTTCGCTCGATCAAGAAGAAGTAAAAGAATTACTATTTCCTTATGTCGAAATATCGTATTAGAATGCCACTTTTTCGTCTTTGGAATGCAATTCCACACAATATACAGTTAGTTAGCAACCCAATACAATTTAGAAAATCTTTATATAATTTCCACAAACAATTATAATTTTTAATTTATTTTTATACATAGTTACTTCAAATATTGAATTATGTATTTAATGCCAAAAATTAAATTTTTTATATTTTAGTTTTTATATTTTAATTTTTTAATTGTAATTTTTTGTGAGCCTAAGAGCTAATTTAAAAATTAGTTTTCTATATCTTTAATCCTGATTATTCATTGGTTATTCATATTTATGTAGCTCATTTTACAACAATTATAATCCTGTACTATAATTATAATATTTTGGCCTGTTGTTCAGGGTATCAATAAATAAATAAATAAATAAATAAATAAAATAAAAAAATTCTTGATATATATTCCAATATATTATGAAAGAATGAAAGTACGGCAACAAACATAGGGAATTTTAAAATGAAAAAAAAAACATAATGTGAGATTAAGCAACCTTCCTACTGAAGAAGGCCAAGATTTGATAGAAAGGACAATTTATTTAGACTTATTAATGAGACTGGAGACGGTTTTGAACGTAACTTGGATCCATCATAATATAAAGAGCGGTAAAAGGGCTAATAGAAGAAGCTAATGAAATGTTAAATCTGTAGACCCTTGTAAGGGAAATCAATATTAAAGAATGCTTAAATGGTTATGCTAATTACTTACAAGGTTGTTTAGGTTTCAACGAAATCTAAATGGATTAGACACCATGTTTTACATTTCCCAAGAAAAATACATATCGTTAGCTTAATATAGAAAAGAGTATTTTTGTTTTTCTTTTTTTTTTGAAATCGCGTTTTTAATGCATTCTGGTAGACCACAATCTAATACACGTCTCTTAAAAATTGAGAGACATTTAGGCATTTAGAAAAAAGCCCTAACTTCCCAGCAAAAACTTTGCTTTCCTGGTAAGCTAGCAGGTATAATTGGAAACAAAAATAAACTACTTATTTTTTGCCTGAATAACTAGTTATTTTTGTTCGACTTGTCCACAAATTCATGTAGTTATTTTTTGACTCTAGGGGTACTCAAAAATATGTACCTAAACAAAAATAAAAAAAAAAAACAAAAAATTTTGCCGTCAGTGAGACTCGAACTTGGATACACACTAATCATTCGTTTTTGCTGACTAACGTCTTACTCAGTACACCATCTCGCACATAGCATCCTAAGCGACAAAAACTCTATTTAGTTTAAAAAAAACTAACAGCTTCAGAATGGGGTTGAACCAACAACCTTCTGGTTGTTAATCCAGGACTCTAGCCAACTCATCCACGTGATTGCAGTATTACTGCGCTATTATACTATTGAGTACTTATTAATGTAATACAGAGTAGGCAAATAATAATGACGCCTCATTACCAAGAAACTACTTTAATAAGTAGTTGTTATTACCGAAAACCAAAAAGTGTTTGCTGGGTTATTTCAAATATATGAATGTATTTTATTATTTTTATGTTTTTTTTTTTTAAGAAACTTCCTAGAATATATTTTTTGTGAAACATTCATATATGAAAATACTGTTTGTTCTTAAATTCGAGAGCTTTTATATTAAAGTTTTTATACCCACCATCAAAAAGTGATGGGGGTGTATTGGGGTTGTCATTCCACGTGTAACATTTCGAAATAATCATCTAAGACCCCATAAAGTATCTAAGAAGATCTAACGATGTCCGTCCATCTGTCTGTCTGTCTGTCTATCGTAAGCAGGTTATGGCTCGGGTCGAACATCCTAGGCAGGGGAAATTTGGCTCAAATATTTGTCTTATATAAGGTTTGTTTAGTATTGAAAATTAGGGTTGTTTAGTATGAAATGATGTTCCAAACAAAGCCGAATGGAAGCAAACTGAAAATAAAAAAAACGAATGAAAGGTGAGCAATATGTGAGTATTTCTAAAAGTGGTCTCTATAACAAACCTTTGAGGCAACTAGGAAAACCATGTACCTAAAGTTTCAGGAAGGAGCACTGAAGATGCCATAGTAAACATGCTTCGAGCTTTGGGTATGAGTCATCAGAAATAATTTATTTCAAAACTAGACATACTCCCTCAAATATCAAAATATATTATTGATTGTATTTTCCCTGATTGTATTTTTAAGGAAAAAAAAGCCTTATTTAAAAAATGGGATGATTTGTATGATATAAAAACCAGATTGCTACCATTTTTGTGAAAATTTTCCTTATAAAATATAATTTTTGTAGTTTTTTGCAATAACAAGAAAACACCAAAAATAAAAGTAATATAATTTTTTTTACTTACATTTTCTTAGGTTTTATTCAGTTTTTTTCTTCTCCTGCAAAATTACGAAAAGTTGAGATACGCCTATTCTATATTAAGCCATAGATATTATTTAATGAAATTATCGAAAACAGCAATTCGTACTATTGGGTTTATTTCACTATAATTTGAACCAAAGATAAAGATTTAAGTAAAAAAAAAAATATTTTGTTTTCACCAGATCAACTCTCTCGGCCTTTCCCACGATATCGAACGAAAAATTAGTTCGACAAAATGTATAGAAAACAATAACAAAATTTCAAATTTATTTGTTATTTTGAATATAAAAAGTCGAAATCTATAATGAACATAGTTGTTGTAACAAAATCATTCCAATTGGGCTAAAAATTGATTTTACTCCTTCCTCACACAAAACGATTTGTAAATAAACAAAATTCATTAAGTGTAGATGAACTTAAACGCATCAGAGGATACCAGTGACTAATGAAGCCAAAATAAACAAAAGTGATGGCCTGAAAAACAATTTATATCGATTGTCCGATATAATGATTATGAGATATAGAATCGATTTAATATTTGAGGAGCCGCAGAACAAATCGTATTTTTTTGTTCATTAAAAATTGTTGAGAAATTGGGAATTATTTTGTTCATCCGCTTATAAAACTGCGTGAACGTGAAAATAATAAGAAGCAGTTTGCATATCATGTAAGATGTGTGAAACTACAAAAAAAAAAAAAAAAAAATCACCATAATAGTTTTAAGGATGTATGAGATCGTTTTGTTAAAAAGATAGAGAAAAAGAACGTTTTGTTGAAAACATATTGAAAAAGTACGTTTTGGTTTTTTTAAACGTTAATATTTTTAAAGAATATTTTAAATTATCCAGAAATACTTCAAATTACTCAAAAATAAAATATTCGAAAAGGATAAAGGGTAATTCCATATTTTCGATTTGAATTAAATGCACTGCAAGTATTATCTGTTGGAAATGTTTCTCAAATCACAAATTTTTTGACCCTGGACCCTTTTAGAGGTCTGTCCAAATAATGTAAAAATAACATAAAAGCAATTTCTCAAAAAATACAAAAAAGTAAGTTCTGTTTTGTGGCTCCTCATTTCAAAATGGAATGTTTCTTTTCGAAGTAGGTTTCCATGAAAATCCATGATACAAAGAACTAGAGGTAGAGCCGTTCTTTTTTTCGCTGCCATACTGGCCTTCTATCTTATATTGCTACCATATATTCTTAAAAAAAAATCCAAATTTGCTTTGTTTTATTTTAATTTTAAGCAAATTATATTTTCAATCAATTGATACATTAATTGAAATAAAAGAAAGAAAACACATTTCAATTTAGGGTTTATTTTCATAATAAAGAATATTTTTATAATCCATTACTTATCCTCAATTTTACGATGTTTGAGTGGCTAGTAATTATTTTAGCGTTACACTCATCGCCTTATATTCCCAAATTGAAATAATAAGAAAAAATTATATACTGATACTGTAACATGTTAAATACTTTTGTTTAAGGTAACATAAAGGTCAAATTTCCATTAATAATACTGTAAATAACCTTTTTAAGATATATTTGTTGTAATTGAATAGGTTATCGAAAAGAATATATATAAGACACAATATTTTGTTAAAACAAATTATACGATTTTGATAACAATTTCCTTTATATAATTTTCCTTTGCTGTAATGTGGCAGCGACTTTTTCGTTGGTTTATAAAAAATATATTTCAAAAAATCTTTTACGCAGTGTCTACATGAGAGATTATTCTATCATGGCAACCGTCAAATTCTTATGAGAAGAATTTATCACGTGTAGACCAAATTTATTTATATTATTGCAGTGTTATGATATAATTGTTAGAGCACAAGCGAAGACAAATTGGTTTTGTTATCAAACGTCATTTTGTTGTTGTTTTTTTTTACGTTTATTTTTTTTTAAAGATGCACAATTCTTCATGACAACCTTAATTAATTAATTATTTGGAGCAAAAAATAATACAAAATACAGTTTAATTAAAAAAAAATAAGAAAATTTTACTATTAAATTTGACAACATAACTAGACGAAAAACGGAAAAAGTGATTTATTACAATAAAATTTTATCTACGTGTTCCCATATATACTGATTTAAATAAAAAAAATTGCAATAGCTCTGCAGACGTTTTGTTACTTGTTATGATAGAAAAATCTCTTGTGTAGACCCTACGTTATACTTCAAAAAAAATTTTCTCTGAGAGAGAACGACGTTAACTTGTTTCTTTATTTTAAAAATGCTGATATATTGAAACTTGTCATGGAAATTAGGAAAAAAGGAAATAAAATATAATCCAAAAACGTTATTTAAAAGTGTTAGTCAGAAATTACGTCCGTATTAACCGAAGAAAACAAAATTTCTTATTTTAGAAATCAATTATCCTGTAGTTATTTAACATCGGGCGTTTGTGGTTTATTAACATCAATTTGTTACACCAAAAAAATTTTAACGGTGTCAATTTTTATGACATCGGTAGCCAGTTCAAATCTCTTATGATGACAATAAGCTTAACTCAAGTGGAAACATCTGTGCTGAACAAATCTTCCAATTTGCTTAACATCGATTTGTAGCGCTCTCTGTAGACAGTTAAATTTGGGATAAAAAATGAGTACTAATCTTGTTTTACTTACATATGTATCTTCCGGGTAAAAGAGTGTAATCACTTAGAATCGAAGTATTGCATTTAGTAGCTATGAAAGCCCATTCGATCTTAGTTTGCTGATTACTTTAAGAACCCTATCAAAAGGTCAATTTCAGTACATTGCTGACTTGAGTTAAAAGCTTTTTCTTGTCGGCTTGTATTTAGTAGCCAACGCTAGTATTTTCCCGATCTAGTGCCAAAAAATGTACCTCGTCGTATTGTAAGTGTAAGTAGAAGCATATTAAATCGGAATTTAATTTAGTATCTCAACCCTAAATATCCGAAGAATTTATATCATCGGATTACATCCATTGCTATACTCCCAATAAGCTGTTGTTAGTAATCGTTAACCGATGCATTTAATAAATTGTACACTTTTGAAAGTGACTTAATGTTCATGTACATTATGACACTTTCTGGTATGAAATCAGCCATTTTCGAGAAAGAAAGATATAGTCGGCCAAGAGCGAATATATGATACCACACATCATTGTGTACGAATTTAAAAGTTCGGGAAGGGGACTTATATTACACCTGTGGCAAATTTTACTAAATGTAAAATAAAATATACAATTACAGAATAATCTAGATGACAACATTTAGATGATTTTATGCACTTTTGGCGATTCTTGGAAGTGGGTTTATATGGGACCTATGGTAAATTATGGACCGATTCTCATAAAATTTGGCAATGTTGTTTCTACTGGCATAACTTATTTGTGTCGAATATTAACTAGATACTAACATTTGTATGGGATTTATACACGTTAAAGTGATTTTCGGAAGAGGGGTTTATATGGGAGCTATGGTCAATTGTGAACAGAATTTCATTAAATTTAGTACAAAGACTTTGTGCACAAGGTTTATATGGACAGCCAGCCAGCCAGACAGACGATGTCCGTCCGTCCGTCTGTGATTCTGAGTCGATTCGTATACTTTAAGGTGGGTGTTGGATAACCTTTTCAATGAGTTACAAACATCAGCACAAACGCACTATATTCCAACTACCTATGGTGGTGTAGGGTATAATGATTCTAACTTTGGTCTGGATAGGATTCTGGTTTGGATTAAAAAGGTTTCTTAGATAGCTGGTCTTTGGCCGAGGGCAGAGGTTTTTAAGTCTGGTGTATTTCAAACATCGGCTTCGCTAAATTTAAGATTTTCTAAATAGAATCACTAATTGCATGCAATGGATTTATGTAATTTTTCTCTTGGACTTTATGATATGCTCCCTTACTGGAAAGGTTGACTATTTAAGTAGTAAATTAACTGCAACTTTTTTGGTGAAGAAAACATTTCTTTCAACAGTTTTACGGCCAATATATAGAAACATAATCAATTAGGCGCAATTGTGCGAATTAATTTCCCCTTTTTCCCAGGACACTCAGTAAGCAGACCGATACGTAATCAATTACATTTTGTTCCAAATTACATTGAATAGGATTTTATTCATTTGAAAAGCTCGATTTCAAAATAATAATTTTGAGATCCTCGAAGAATTATATTATGCTGCAGGCATGTACTTTGTAACAGATTTAGTATTTACGCACAAAGGGGATTATGGGGAAAATATTTTTTACCAAATGTATAGATTTTCTTGATTAGGTCCAATACTTTTTCTAGCTTCTCTAGTTGGTATTTAATCCATCTCAGACCACTACCTGATCCCGTTAAGATAAATTAATAAAATTTTCTGTGGGGTCTATTTTAGTAACTGTAATAAAATGGAAAGATTTGTGAACCTAGCTATTTTAGTTTCCAAGATATCGGGTGTGAATTACGGTTTTTTTTGTTGCGCTCATATAAGAAGCAGACGTTTAAGCAAGTTTTAAGGAAATTGAGTTTTATTTGTCATTTAAATTTAGTTTTATGATTATTTTACAAAATTTGTATTAAATATATCTAGTGTGAAGCGGAAAAATTGGAGGTGGACCATTCCAATTGAAATTTAAGGCAATTAAATTATGATGTACAATAAACATAGCATACAAAGTTCTATTATTGTAAGACACTTTTTGTGTGAAAAGCAACAACAATATTTTTAAACCATTGTAAAATTTTGGAATATTATGACCATATGGCATGTGCATTATATCAATTAGCATTTAGATATGGTGGTCAGGAATGCGTTTCTGGTCCAATGTACAGGCCCCTAATAGGATATCAAGTTTTTTTTTAGATAACTCAATTTCCAGCTGGCTTATGAACTATTTTTTTCAGCTCTAATCTATTTCCAGAGTTCACCGAGGAATTGATGAAATTATTCTATAAAGGCTATTACTACGTTTTGCTTTAAACATAAATGTTTCGTAAATCGATTCTGATATTTTTGGCTGAGAAAGATGAATTTTCATCCCGAATGTTGTAAAATCGTGAATCCTTATAATGTACAAATGCAGTGGTGCATAATCTGATGTATTTCCATAGGACCACGATTTCAAAATTAGAACATTACTCTGACAATGAAAAAAAAATTAGTTTACTTTCATTTATTGCGTGCACATCCCTTCACAGGTTATTACTTATTATACCTTGAATATTCTTCGGGATTTAATTTTAAAGTCACTTTAAATGACTTATTGTTTCTATAATATGTTGCACAATTTGAACACTTTTTATAATTTATTATCCACTTAAATTCACTTAATTGAAGGACCAAAATGAACTGGCATTTTGAGTAGAGAGCACACACAGGAAATACGGTTTGGTTGTGATAAACGAATTTTTATCCAATCGAATTTGGATGGTTTGATTGCATCAACTATCAGATAAGTTAATTAAGAGTGCTATATATTTCAGTTCTTAGTACTAAAAAATTGTATTTCTAATGTTTTTAGAACTCTAATTCAGTTGGAATAATGGAAAATAGCAGAAGGAGTAACTTAATTACGTAAAAAAAAATGGTTGTTATTTAACTCCTTAAATATTAGTGATCATATTCAATATGCTATTATTCCTTCCCAAAATACACTTCATATACAGGTATCGTCGATATTTTAGAAATTCTCTTTCTTATATTTGTTTTTAATGATTGTAAAAAATAAGCAGTTGTAATTTGCTGAAAAGTGTTAACGTATTACCTTAACAAATTCCATGTTTTCAGTTTCAGCCACCTTGCGTAAATATAGTTAAAACACACTACACCTAATTGACCATCGATGCTTTTTTGCAACACCAATTTTTAGGAGCTTGGTGTTCCTATCTCATTAAATTATTTGTCAAAAAGTGAATATTTTCTTATTCTTTGATGTTTTGGCTATCGTTTAAAAGGTTATTTTAGATGTTGTGCAAAATTCTTCGAATTATTTTTTTAATTTTAAAAAAGGTCTAACTTAGATATTTTTTTTGATCCTCTTTACCGGGGGTCAACATTTTTCGGAATTCTATTTTTTTTAAATTTATTTAGGTAATATTCCAAACTAAATACATATTTATAAACTATTATTATTATTATTATTATTATTATTATTATTAATCTCATACTAAATTAGTTACGGTATAAGGAAAGTTACTGATGCGAAAACAGTGGTCGAAAATGAGTTAAAAATCAGTTAATAGAAAGATTTTTTAGTTATGTGTTTGATGCAATTCGAATTAATAATTTTATGCTTCTTTTATTAGCTAAAATCACTACAATAATTCTCGTAGAGCTATACCTATTAGTAAACACTCTTAACTCGAGTGGTTTGAGAATTTAGTCTGTCATGAAATAACCTCGAAGATCATAAAATACTTTGGTACATCTCTTAATGAATTCAATGGGTAAAATATTTTGTTGGATGTCGTTCTGGGGCCATGTCAAGTTTTTATAAGGCTGAAACATTTTTCAGTATCCTTGTATGTTAACTACATATGGACTTATATGATAAGACCACTAAGCATTAACTTCATTCGTAGCTTAGACTGCTAAATACGAATACATTGTTTTTGGTTAAGAGAAACAAATATACCTCAAAGAAAAACAAAAATTTTAAATGTGTATATTAATGTATATCACTATATATATATATATATATATATATGTGTGTCAAATCATTTAAAGATTCTGATTTCGGTCTTGAATAATTAAAAATAAAAGGGCTGCTTCTAACTTTTGTTATTTAGACAAAAAAGACTCAATGATTTTGGAATCAACATAGAAACTTAAATTGTTCTGTAAGTTGTGTTATTGATCGCGTACGTAAATGTTGCAAAATTCTCAATAAATCTAATGGTAAAAAGAAACCATTGCAGTCTTGCGTTTTACATCAAGAAAAACTATTATATTATGTTAAACAACCATGGACATCTTTATCCAACATGGTGTAAAAATTTTTGAAAATTTATAAATATGTCACTCATGTATTATTTGATCACAAATTGCCCACTCTCTCGGATAGTGATATACAACTTTTAAACGATGCCACTTAATGTGGCCATTAAAGAAGTTCAAAAAGATTCGGCAACATTATTTGAGTTTGAAGGCACTATAATATTTTTAGTAAAAAAAAAAAAAAAATAGAAGAGTTAAACAATTATTTTTCTAAAGACTTAGTCACATATTTAAAACATTGTGTTCATGAAAGACGTTTAAAAGTTTTATATACTCTTATATTATATTTAAATTCTGAAACATGTGCAATCAGCTCCAGCTAATTAAGATATAGCTCCAAAACAGAAACTAAAGATTTTGGAAATTAAATATTTAGAAGATTATTTGGCAGAGAAACTGTGAGACATGAATCGCATAAACCTTTAGGAGTTGGAGAAATCTTTTGAAACATTAAACGGTGATTTGTCATTGGAGCTGAATGCAACAATTAAAAGTATAAAAAATTTAAAAAGTTCAAGAAAAAACTATGATATAGTTATGGATGATTTTTTTATAATATATAGACAGAAGAAAAAAGATAACAGACAAGTTGGAAATACTCTTCAATGCACTTTACCGACTATATGATTTCCCACATGGACTTCGGAAATACTATTAAAGTCCTATTCCCCACCAGGAGTGAATGGAGAAGGGGTAATCTTCTTGAACAATATGGAATTATACACTCATGTAGACTCTCTGACGAGGCAAGCGTATTCCAAGCGGAAATACTAGCGGTCAGGGAAGCGTGTAAACTAATTCGCGATAGAAATATTCAAGGGAATATTGGTTTATTTATCGACAGTCAAGCGGCAATACTATCGCTCAAATCACCGAGAACTACCTCTATTCTAGTCAGACAGTGTAAAGAGGAACTGCTTGGACTAAGTGGACTGTATGACATTACTATAATCTGGGTTCCTGCGCACAGGGACTACTATGGTAATGAACAGGCAAACGAATTAGCCCGGTAGGCTCTTCTATGAATACCTCCTTAACGGTTTCTGTCGCAATCCCGTTAGGAACAGTCAAAAGCAGAATCCAAAAACACTTTCTAGAAAAGGCGGAAAATAGATGGCGAAATCTGGACAAATGTAGAGTCGCGAAAGAAACGTGGCCTACCTACAACGAGAAACGCTCAATGCAACTCATTGGCTACAAACGCAAAGACATCTCGAGACTAATAGCATTGTTTACAGGTCACTGGACGATCGGTAAACATGCAAGTAGACTTGGTCTCCCTTACAATGAATATTGTCGTAGTTGTGGCAATCGCGAGAAGGAGGAGACAGTTTTTCATCTTCTATGTGAATGCCCAGCCTTGAACGCAAGCAGACATAAATTTCTGGGAGGGCACCAATTAGACAACCTCTTTGAGATATCTGACACTAGACTCAGTGACATCATTAAATATCTCAATGCTACAGGCTGGATCTAATTAATTTATGTTCTCATTGTTTCTTCCCTACATTTATATCTCATTACAGACTCAATACAACTAATTCACCTGGCGAGTAGTGTGGTTCCATCAAAACGGATTCTAACGAGTCTAATTGATTCCCCGTAAGATTACGGGCTACCACGTAAACCAACCAACCAACCTTCAATGCACTTTTAACAATTTCGCAAAATTCAACAATAAGCGAAAGAGACTATTCAAAATCAAATTTTGTAAAAACTAGAGAGCGAAAATGACTTAAATCAAGCCATTTAAATTCTATTCTGTTTTTAAAATATTATTATAATATATTTGGTTTTGTGTTTGTTACACACAAATTACATATATTTACAAAGAATTATTAACTTTTAAGTTGTTTTGTTTTCCTTTTACAATAAAATTTTTTAATAGTTCGAATAAAACAAAATACCTTATTCAAATTATTCGCTTTATTCGAACAATGAAAAATTCGAACAATTTGGATACCGTAGTACTTATTAAGTTTATAGCATGTTGTTTGTGCTTTTTTTTAACTTGAATTTTGTTGATACTTTTCTTAGTTGTTTTTTTTTTTAAATTTAACTAAATTATGGTTTTCCTCAAAACAACTGCTGTTAATTTATCTGACAAGTTTTTTTTTTCAAAATGATGGGTGTGTGCCTGAGTATGTATCTATTTATGTACATACATATGTATGTATGTTATTCAGCTCACCGTTGTTTACGTCAGAAATATTTTCTATAATTACCAACAGGTGTCAATATGTTGTACATGGTCATCGCACCCAAAACATTTTTACTATGAATTGTTTGCAACTAGAAGATACAAACTAGAGATGCAAAAAAAAAAATTACAGATAGTACTATTGTAAAGGCAAAATAGTACTCAAAGCGAATTCAAACAGGTGAATTCACTTAATCAGCTGATTTTTTTTTGCATTTTGGACTGTCAAATTCCATATATGCAGAATTTTAGCTTACTCAATAAAGTGCCAAGCTCTGTATATAAAAATAAAAAAAAAAAAAAATAATGAATTCGTAAAACCACTGCCATCTTCTCTAAAACCGCCTTGATAGTTCTTTTTTAAAATTTTCCAAATTTTTATATTTAACTAGGAGTAAAAAATTTTTAATTTTGACTATAACTTTAAGGTGAAATGTTACTAAAATTAGTAAATTAGTACCAAATTTCTTTATTCTCTATATGACACCTTTTATTGGTAAGTATGTATGTGCATAAACTTAATTCTATTGCAGACATTGTTTACAATTTTAATTTTGCTGTTGTTTATAAAATGAATGAGCAAATGAACGAAAGAATGAATGACTGACTAACTAATGAATAGAATAATACAACTGACTAACAGACAGTTTTATTCATTAACTAAATGATAGATGACTGGCATATACATAGTAAAAAAAATAAGTACACTTACCTTTTGCTATGACCATAATATATGTGAATACCCTGCCAACATTCTCTATCCAAATTTGCACTAACCTCAAGTTGTTTTTAACAGTCGAGTATGATATCATTTTATTATCGAAGAAGAGTCACCTTGCGGGAAGAAGTGTGCAGCAGTTCTAATACTTTTTTAATGACACTATTAAGTGCTTTTTTTATGTGTCAAATTGGAGTCATTTTGAGGAGCAGAAAAAGTCACTATTTCTGTCGAAATTCTAACTTAATACTATCAACATTACTATCCAAATTTTGACTAAATAGTATCAATATTTATTTTAAAATAGTAAAAGAAAAAGAAGTTATTTTCCTATCAAAGGGGAGTCATCTTTCGGGCAAAACTGTATCGCAGTTTGGATACTTTTTAATGACACTATTGACTGCTTTTTTTGTGTGATGAATAAAGCCATTTAGGGAAAATTAAAACAACTTATCTTAGTAAAAAAAAGTATAGATATATTTTGATAAATTGATACAGAATATTTTTGATTTCGAAGAGCCTAACAACTTTAAAAATTTAGTTGAAAGGTTTGATGAACATGCATATATGGGTTCATTTTCACTAAAAAAATATGCATATTTTTATGAGCGAAACGCAATTTATTTCGAAATTTTATATTATTAAAAGCAAGAAATAAATCCAAATTTAATTTTTGTCTTCCAAATGAATTTTCGCTTCGTTTTACTGAATAATATTTATTTTTTAATTAATTTAATTTAAAATTTCAAAATTTTTTTTTCACAATTTTGTTTTTATTTTGTCTTCATTACAAACAACATTCACTTTATATATACATATATATATATATATATATATATATATATATATATATATATATATATATATATATATATATATATATATATACATATATATATTATTTTTATCTCACTTTATCACTCTTTTTCTTAGTTTTTCTTAAAATTTAAAAAAATCGATTGCTTACCTTTGAAAGTAACACGCCAACTAAGTGCCATCGAATTCTTCACATTTTTTGCTTTTAATTTAATGGTTTTTTTTTATTTTCGGAAGGTCGAAAATCGAAATTAATGTTATATGTTTTTGTAAAATTTTTTACTATCAGAAAAATAACATCTTGAGTACACTAATGGGAGACAGTTTTTGGTAATTTTATATTTATCCAAAAACTAACTTTTAAGTGACTTTTTCGATATTTGAGTTAGTAAGAAATATAGAATAAGTAGATCAAAAATCGAAATTAATGTTATTTGTATTTGTAAAATTGTTTACTAACAGTAAAATAACATCTTGAGAATACTAGAAAGAGTCATTTTTCTGATAGTGGATAAAACTATCACCTAATTGCTGGCAGGGTACATACTATACACATTTACTGAATTCTAAATTAGTTAATGAACGATTAAATACTCTCATACCCGTACTATTTACTCGATAAATCTGAAAAAGTAAAATAAAAAAAAAAAAAAAAAAAAAAATAGAGAACATTTTTTCCATTTAAATAAATATAACGTTGACTTTAACAATTTGAATATGGGTGTGAATTTTTGTTTAGTTTTGTTTGTTTAACATTTAATATTCATTAGAGAGTTTTATTTTCTATAACAAAAAAAAAAGTTATATATTATATTTGTAGTAAAAAAAAAAAAAAAACGATGATTCATGTTTAAGTTTTATAGAAATACAACTTTTAATGACTTTTAGTATTAAAAATACTCATACGATTTTAATAATAGACAAATATAAGTATATTATAATACTTCGTTTTTTGTTATTGAAATTAATTTCTTTATGTCAATGCAAGTGGTAGTTTTGTTAATTATAGTCTTGACCTAAGTTAAGGATTTTTAACTATTTGAATTGTTAATTAAATAGAAAGTCATTTCTATTTAGAGCACGTATATATATGAAGGGAGTAAATGTGTCACAAGCACATTGTTGCTGTAAAAAATTAAAATATTTTTATTTTTTTAATAAAAAATTCTCACTTATATATTTAAACCTTTTAAAAATGTTAATAATTTTTTTAAATATTCGTAACCAAAGTTTACTTAACATTACAAAGAAAATTGAAATCAAATTTCGTCGAAATGTTAGATTCTTTTGATATGATATGAGAACTCCGTAGACCAAACATTTCTTTTAGATCTTGTTCAATAGATTTTATACAATAATATAATACTTTAATTTGATAATTTTTATAAATATTTTATAAATATAATTTAATATTTTTTTGTAAATATTCGTAACCAAAGTCTACTTAACATTACTAAGAAAATTGAAATTAAATTTCGTCCAAATGTTACATTTGTTGTGATATGATATGAGAACTCTTTAATTTGTTTCTTCTACTCGTATATCCTTTTGTTAATCTGTTCATTTCTCAAATATTTTCTTGTTTTGGAATCCATAAAAATCACGACAATATGAATCGAAAAGAATCAATGATTGATGTCTCTAAATTAAGTTTCCTAATTCGATTACTGGTATTGAATAACATGTTTAGGAGACTCTGTGAAGACAAGGACCTCAATGAATTATTAAAACCCTACCTACTCATCTAATAAAGATCAGAATCATAAAAACCTCTCTTAATGCAAAATTCATCGCTGAGGAAATACATTAGCGCCATTATCAAAAAATTTTATGCTGGCTGAAACTGACTTTAATCCTTAATAGGTTTAGTGGTAATCTGAACTTACAAGACTTGAAACTAATAGAGTGCAATCGTGAGTGTTCAAAGTTCCAAAAAAGCCTTAACATTACTTAACCTAACTTTTTGTTAGCGAGTTTGTACTTTTTGATCTCATTCACTTGAGGGAATACAAATTTTGAAACGAGGATTAATACTTGTTGTAATTATGCATATTTGCGCTATATCTCATTGAACGTAGTAGTTAGACTCAAAGTTCGAAAAAAAAAGAAATTTTTTAAACAAGTCATTTTTTGCGCGAAGCACATTTACAGTTTCATATGAAATAAATTTAAAGTATTCAAAAAACCGCCCCTTTTTTATAAAACCGGTATTCGGTTTAACCGGAAAATCTCATTTTAGAAAAAACAGGTTGTTCTGTTTTGGACTCTTAAAAAAAAAAAAAAAAAAAAACAACCAGTTTTTAGTCATTTAATTTTTTTTAAAAAGAAAATGTTATTTTTTTGTAATTTTTAAAAAATAAAATAAAAAAAAAAATAAACAATAAATTTTGGTGTACATAATTTCAAAATGAAAGTTTATTTATTCACGTTATAACTTTTTTTAAATATGAAATTGTTTTTTTTTTATTTTTTTGTTTTTATTTATTTCATTTAATTACTTTTTTTTTAATATTTTATTCCTAATCTTGGTATTTTACAATATGTTTTCCCGATTTCAAATAAAATTTATTTTGTGATGAAGCAAAGTTGGAAGACGAAACGAACGGTATTAAATTTATTTTTATTTCTGTAACGGTATTTTAAATTATATCGGTATCAGTATACAGGTACCGAAAATTAAATACCAGTATATTATTAAAAACTTAGCAAAAACCTTAAAAAGTTTATTTTTTTATTTATTTTTAATTAAAATTTATAAAAAAAAACACACATGAAAATTCGTTGTAATTTAGCTTTTATCGCTGATCAAGATTCACTTTTTTCAGATTTTTTAAATACATGAAATTTAAAACCATATACCTTTGGACCTAGTTCCAATTCAAATAAGCTCTACAAAACTTTATAATTTTTCTTTAAGCTGTGCACAAATGTGTTTACAACAGCTCCTCGTGGAGTGGGACCATGGCAAAATTGACGTTTTGTAAAATAAACAACTCATTTATTCCAGTAAAATCACAGGTCAACATTAAAAAATGTAATACAAAATACGTTTCGTATACTTATTCCAATTACTAGAAAAAATCACTCATTCCTATCACCAGAAAAGATCTCGTTTGAAATTTAACCCATTGACGACCAAAGAAAATATCCTTTCCAATTAAGTTTTTAGGTTATATAATTGTTTAGATAAGAGCTTGAGTAAATTTGTCAATTACATTATGTAGAGAAGAAATAGTGCTACAAAAATGTTTTTTCTAATTAACCATGGCAAAGAGAGCATGAATGCATGATCGTAGATCACGTAAATTACAAAACAATCAAAATTAACTAACAAAAAATATGTGGACAGTACTATTAAAAAATAATAATAAAAATTTATAAAGGAGGGATAAGAATGAGTCTAATTTTGAAATAGCTTTAGTAGACAATTGATCGTCAAATGACACATGGCAGTTCGGGCAGAATTTTTTGTTAAAATTTTTTTTATATATATGGATTTTGACATTATTGGCATACCTTCTGGCAGAGAACTTTATTATTTTAATATAAAGACTTTGACAGCTTGTGTTTCCAAAAAAAAAAGAAAAAAATCAGCTCTGCCTTCAACAGCACAAAGCTGCATTTATATATGCTGTATAAATGATCTAATTAAAGTTCATCCGGGCTGTAATTTTCAAAACAAAATGTTTCGTTCCCTCAAGGAAATTTAAGAAAATAATATTCGTAAAGCTAAATATTAAACATAGAAACTCAATGTCAAACGATTCACGATTCAATGTCAAACGATATAAGAAAAAAACAGCCTGAATAACGTTCATCGCAGTCACAGAAAACTTAAATTATTGAAAACTTATCATAAGTTAAAATGCCACATGTCTTTTTTTTTTGATCTCACTTTATTGAAAAAATATGATGAACTATTAGTTATGGTATAATTATATCAGTTATTGATCGACGATTAATTATAGTTTTTAAGCATAATATAAGTAGTTAAAATTTATGTGAACAAATTGTTGAAAAAGGTCAAAATTAAAGGTCGTTATCTCAACATAACATGTTTTTTTTGTTTAAATAAAAGATGAACGGAATAGGTTAGGATCAAAACTAAATCAACTACGTATAGCATTTCTTATTAGTTAATTGTTAAATAGATTATTTTTAATTTTTTTAGTTATGACTTCTGAAAAAAATTTAAAGTAATTTTAGAAAATTTTTCGTGATATCACAATTGAGCAATGCTGGGGCCTTCTTAAATTCGCTTTTAACTTGAATCCATTTGCCAAAATTCCCGGTAGTTTAAAAAACTAATACTCTGTGGGATTAAAATATCATTACCAAATCCGGGTGCTTCTAATGTAATGGCAAATTTCTAAATCTGCTTAGAAAATGTTAAAACACTGTTGCATGACACTCTTTGTTACGGTTATTCGAGTTTATTCAGTCTAAAGAAGCAAAACAATAACATATCTTGTTCAATTGATTTGTCATATGACAAATTGTTTTTAAATTTTTATTGTTTTTAATTCGATACTATTTAGGACCATTTTTTCGATTATTCGGTATACAAAACTTGTATCTTGGAACATGAGAAAAGTCAGCAATAATGCAACCTGCATTCCAGGCTAATACAAAAATATTAAAAATATATATTTTTTTTTATTGGAGAGCTTTGATTATTCTTACGGCCTGTACCACGATATCGAAAGGAAATTTCGTTCGACAAATTATATGGAAAACAAAAACTAAATTTGAAATTTATTTTTTGTTTTCCATATAAATTGTCGAAACGACTTTTCGTTCGACATCGTGGGGCAGACCGTTAGCCACAGAATTCTTCTCAGCATTTTTATTTAAATTTGTTTAGAACATGATTGGCACAGTTCATAGGAGCTTCTCTTCTTTTTGGGCATGGAATTCATTCTTGCAACTTTTTCTTTTTCTGAAAACAGTTTCTTCTCATACCTTAGGTCCTTGTTAAGTTTTTTTTATTACCCTGAAATGTAATACTTATGTCAAAATTTACTCAATCAACATTTTCTAGTAAGTTAAAAAAAAAAACAAATATTTTATTTTATACATTTTTCTTTGACAAACGATCGGATATTATCAAGAAAGATATTTAAAATTAACGGCAGTAAGAGTTATTGTGAACATTTTGTGTTATGTTTCATTCGAACGCAGCACACTTCCACAGAATATATTGGAGCACAATATATAAAGGATACAGGGTAAAGAAAGATGTGGTATGTTCTGTATTCTGGCATTGGAAAATGTTTTATTTCTTTACGAACTAATATTCCCCGTTGGACGGCTGTAATATCGTATTCTCTCCGGTATGTCTACCTGTAAACCTAGATCAAAATCTGGTTTTCGATCCAGGTTTAGGTTTAACATCGTGCCATTACGCGGCCGAACATAATCGGCATAGTTCTTAGGAGCTTCTCTTCTTTTTGGGCCTGGAATTCAATCAGCATTGGAAAATGATTTATTTCTTTATGAAATAATATTCCCCGTTGGACGGCTGTAATATCGTATTCTCTCCGGTATGTCTACCTGTAAACCTGGATCGAAATCTGGTATTCGTACTAAGTATATACAAAAACAGCGGTGTTCCAGTTGATACTACCAAGAATTTAGTTGTAGTTCCTCCATACTCTAGTTGCTTTAATAGTTATTGCCGAGTGGTTGCTTAGTCACGATATCCGGTGGTAACCACTTTAGTATCTAGGATGTAGGGGTTCTAAGTGCATCTATTACCATGATTGACTTCATTCTCATTTTACGTTCGTATTTGATTTGATGGTAATGGTAATTTTAGCCAATTGCATTTTTTCATCGAGTATTACTTTCGATAAAGGGAATCAAGAAAAATTAATTATATCTCCCAGTCATTTGGCTACATCAGTCCAAGTTAGTTTAAAGGCCTATTTTATATAGATATTATAAGCAGTGTGATATCTCGATCAGAACTCACTAAAAGTTTAAAGTTGTTTGTGGATGTAATTTTATATTTTCTATATTTTATAAAGTAAAACTTTAAAGTTTTTTTTTTTTTTTTTTTTTTTTTTAATACAAACTTAAGTATTTTCAAATAAAACTCCTAGAAGATACATATTAATCTTCAAAAAGGCATTTTGTCTTAAGTTTGCACAAATTGAAACTATTTCATAAATCCATTTTTATTCATTTATAAAACATAATTTGTTGCTAATACAAATACTTTGAATTTCATTACTCTTTCCATATTTATCTAAATTGATCATTTCATGATCTTCAAAAACAGAAAACCAACCTCAAGAAATTAAAACAAAACAATAATTTAAGATTTAAAATGCCTCTACCTGAGCATAAATAATAATTTATTTAAGCTAAAAATATTTCATGCTTTAACTCCATACTGTGTTTTATGGTTAGCAATGTGAAAAACTCCAGGTGGCTTTAATATCTGTTACCAACTCCCTCTTATAAAATCAAAACAATAATAATAATAAAAAAAAGTTGGCCTTATTTCGTGCTGTTAGTTTTTATATCATTTTCAATATTATGGATTTATAACTGATGGTATGAGTAAAATAAAAAACTAAATGTATATGCACATAGAGGCTTAAACATGTGAAATAATACAAGTTTTATGATAAAAAACCATACAAAATACAAATATTAAAAAGAAAAATAAAATGTGGCATAATAAAACCTACAAGTCTATTGATCTTACTTTTGTTAGATATAAAAAAAAAAAATAAACTCTCATTTTATAATTTATTGTACCAGTTTCATTTAATCAAATTGATTAATGTGTCTGTCTCTCGTGCCAGTTTTTTTTATGTGATACAATTACTTAATCATTGAAATGACCTTTTAACTATTATTTATTTGAGGTATAAATCATGATTGTACTTATTTTAGTTTTTAAGATATATTCAAAAATATTTTCAACTGTAAAGTTACATTCACCTGAAAATAGGCGTGGTTGTCAAAAAGAAATTCATTAAAAAAAAAATAAGTTATTTAATTTCAATTTTCTGAAATTCCCAAATATTGTAACAAAGAATTTAATTGTTTTACATTTGCATTAAGTTTGAAATTATTAAATTAATATAAAATTTTTCAAAAATGCTAAAATATAACAATAATAAGGGATTTAGTAATTTTTCTTAATAAATATAAATTTATCATGTGTCGCGTTTGTTTTCAGATCTAATCTACAAACATAAATATTTGAAGCAAATGATAGTTTCCAAGGTAATACAAACACTTGTAAAGCTTCTCTAAAGCAATGCGGGGTGGGGCAGAAACTAATAGGCTAGTTGGATTTACATAAAATTTCATATAACCGTAGCAGAGGAATGTACAATTTTAAGTTTGGAAGGAGGGCGCTACATACCCTTCAGGAGGTAGCTATTACGGTTCAAAATATGCTACCTCTGACATCATCATTTCATTGCTTGTGAAATATTTATTTCTTATCAGATCTCAAATATTTTTACATCTTCTTAAAGCTCTCGATAAGGCCTATTTAAAATATGCCTGTGCTATTTATATTTTATAGTTTTCAAGTTATTTGTATTGTGAAATTTCAACTATCTTAATTAATATTTAAAAAAATATTTTAATTTTAACGGTGTTGGAATTCTTCGTACATTTTTTTTTCGACTAAAGTGGAAGTTTTAGAACAAAGCTTTCATTGTTTTTTTCAATTTGTTTTTTCTTAAATTTTACAGCCCATCTACACGTAACCTAGTGTCTACATTAGACAAATTTATATTAAAACAAACGTCAAAATCAGTGCAAATATATACAAGGTAACCCTAGTTAAATAGTTGATTATTATTTTGGTTGTTACAGTTGTCAAACGGTATATATAAAAAACAATAACGAATACGCCATATTGTTGTTTTTGTGCAACTGTTGCCATCTTCCACAAATTCGGGTTAAGTTTGATGTCTGTCTTGATAAAAAAATCTCTAATGTAGACACTATGTAATAGAATATGTAAGATATTTCTGTCAGAGAGTGTCAAATTCGCTCTCTGAGAGAATTATCTCACGTTTAAATTCAACTATTACTACTATAAGAAGTATTATGAGCAGTGTTGCCGTTCTGGTTATTTTGAACATAAATTGGTTATATTATTTTTCAATGTGGAGATTATGAGTTTTTTCCACTTTGATTATTTTTTTGTTAAAACAAAATTTTATTTGTCTTAGTTCAAAAAAAAAAGTTTAACAGAGTAAATAACTTCTGTTAAAATTACCAAACATAAAAAACAATAAAAAGAGATTGTGCTAAAAATTCATCACATATTTAAAAACTAAAGGTTCCAATTTTAACTGACAAACGAAGAAAACAATTTTAATCAATAGAAAATTTAAAGATCTAATATTTAAATCAATAGAAAATATAAAGATCTTCTAATATTTATTTAGTGAAATGGATTGGGAGGTTTTTGTGAGAAAGTAACAAGCAATCTAAATACATGAAATTACAAAATAAATTACTATTAAAAAAGGAATGTGTATTCGGTGAAGATCGAATATAAGATATCCTACACTATTGCGTATATGCCTTATATTATATTATATGGTTAATCTTATTTGAGCCAAATTTTATTAACATCCCAGCAAAAACTTTGCTTTCCTGGTAAGCTGGCAGGTATAATTGGAAACAAAAATAAACTACTTATTTTTTGCCTGAATAACTAGTTATTTTTGTTCGAGTTGTCCACAAATTCATGTAGTTATTTTTTGACTTAAGGGGTATTCAAAAATATGTACCTAAACTAAAACAAAAATAAAAAAAAAAAACAAAAAATTTTGCCGTCAGTGAGACTCGAACTTAGACACAAACTTACCATTAGTTTTTAATAACTAACGTCTTACTCATTACACCATCTTGCACATAGCTTCCTAAGCGACAAAAACTCTTTTTAGTTTAAAATATCTTTTTAGACATTTTGTTATAAAAAACTTAACAGCTTCAGAATATGGGGTTGAACCAACAACCTTTTGGTTATTAATCCAGCGCTCTAGCCAACTCATCCACGTGATTGCAGTATTACTGTGCTATTATACTATTGAGTACTTATTAATATAATACAGAGTAGGCAAATAATAATGACGCCTCATTACCAAGAAACTACTTTAATAAGTAGTTGTCATTACTGAAAACCAAAAAGTTTTTGCTGGGATACTAACATTTATGTAGGATTTAAGTACTTTTATTTAGGATTTAGTACTTTTACTTTTCGGGAGAGGACCCTATATAGAAGCTATAATTAATTTTAAAGCGATCCTCTTAAAACTGAATGCCATATTTTATGTAAGTACATACAAAATTTCTTATATAATGTTTCAGGATTAAAAATATTTTATTTGTGAAGAATTCTGTAGAAATACTCTTATGTGCCGTTTATACTAAAACAAAAACTAATTGGTTTTTGAAAAACAAAATTTCAAAAACTACATCGTTTACATAGCTTATTTCTTCCCAATGTAGTTTTTGTTAACATTCACATTTCTTGGATATTTTTTATTTCCGCTCTTTTTGCTATTTCTTCTATCAGAGAATATATAGTTTCAATTTTAAAACATATTCTAACAATTTTTAATAAATTAGTTATTGGGAATCAAATGAATAATAATAAGATGAAAAACAAAAACAAAAACAACAACAACAAAAACTTGGAGATGGGTATCTCCTCGGAAGACGACCTTTTGGCCTCTAGTCAAGAGACCTTGGTCGAACAACGTGGCAGCAGGGGAGAAAGTCATAGCACCCCGCTGTCACAAAACACAATGGCTCCTCGACAGGATGTCAAGTCTGACGACCAGTCGAAGGAGAAACGGAAGAAAAAGAAGAGCCAGAAAGAGATTCTGATTCTCTTTATACTGGAGAAAATTGCCAAGAATAAGGCAAATGGCACTCCTCATGAGCGCGATAAGGAAGATCGTGTCAGATACCAATCGGTGGTTGACGAGTATCTTAAGTTTAAGGACTCTCAACCATCCACATCCCAAGCAGCGCAGGAAAGAGCGAAGCGAAACCGCTCCCAAGCTGAGGGTAGCAATTCGCCGAAGAGGAGAAAGGTCCAAAGTAAATCGACCGCTCCGGCTCCTTCCACAATAACGTCAGCAAGAAGGCCGTTTAACGAGGTGGTTAAAGATCACTTGCTGATGGCACTGGCCAACGAAAAAAGCGGCAACTTAACTCCTGTGGTAGCAGAATGGGGTGCTATAGAGTCTAAATTGGTTGAACTCGTGATGGAACACGTACTCACCAACAAAGACTCTACAGTTCCTCGTTTTGACTCTGGTGAGATACATCGGGGCTACAGGATAATCAAATGCTTGGACGTGTTCTCTAAAGAATTCCTCAGCAAATGTATCGCAAAGATTAGCGATGCATGGGAAGGCTTAAGCCTTAAGCTTATCTCAGCGGGGGAAATCCCTATGAGATCACGGGCAAAGGTTTGGTTACCGAAGTTGAGCTGCGATAACCAGAAAATACTGGAGTGTCTGAAGCTGCAGAACCCCAGTATCCCCATGAGTGACTGGACAGTCATCCGTTCAGAAGATCATGGGGACAACAACAAGTGCATTATCTTCGCCGTCTCAGAGAATAGCGCAGTTGAGCTAGAGAAGGCGGGGCTAAAGCTGTACTTTGGGGTTAGGGACGCCAAGGTTAAGGTGTTCCGTCCCACAGGTCCAGGAGCTTGCGAAGCAGATGAGTTGGAAGTAGCCAACAATCTGCTGACAGGCATGCAGCTAGGCGAACCTGCAAAAAACCCTGCAACCGACGATGAAAATCGTGCAAATTAATCTGCAGCATTCAAAATGTGCTACAGACAATCTGAGGCTTCTTTTAGCGGAAAAGGACCTCGACATCGCTATAGTCCAGGAACCCTGGGTTTCTAACTCCCAAGTCAAAGGGATCCCGACTTCAACATATAAAACACTATACGTAAAAGATAAAGGTAAGCCAAGATCTTGTCTTATTGCTAGGAAACACATAAATATATTTCTTTGCTCACAGTATAGCTCAGCAGACCTGACAGTCGCAAGGGTCGAATTAATGCGAAACAGAAGTTTCCTGATCGCATCCAGCTATATGGCACACGACAAGCCAGCCCCGCCAGACGAAGTGAGGGCGTTTCTGGCCTCTATAAAGGCTCAAGAGGACATTATCCTTGGCTGTGATGCTAACTCAAGGCATACAATATGGGGCAGCACGGAAATCAATGACAGAGGTGAGTGTCTATTTGATTTCATTAATACGAACCACTTGACCATATGCAACTCTGGCAACGACCCCACATTCGTTTTTCCGAGCTCGGTGAACCATAATGGATGGGAAGAGGTGCTAGACATTACACTTATGAAGGACAGATCCAATTTATCAGTTGATAGGTGGAGAGTATCCAAAGAGAAATCCTTTTCGGATCATTGCTGGATACTTTTCGATATTGGACTCGTCTGCAAGGAAACAGCGTCAACTTTCAGAAACCCAAGACGAACGAACTGGACTAAGTTCAATGGGATTCTCATGCACAAACTGAAAAAAATACCTCCAGTCGAAGCAACGACTGAGGGTCTTGACCGAATTGAGGGTACATTAGGCAGGGAAATTGTTAAAGCTTTTAATATATCCTGTCCAATGACGAAGGCTAAAAAGAGCTTCCCTCCCTGGTGGAATAGGGAACTCTCGAAGCTACGCAAGGAGGCACGCAATGCTTTCAATATTGGCTACAGGACAAAATCGTGGCAGTTGTATCACGATAAGCGTAGGGAATATAAGAAGGCAATAAAGATCGCAAAAAGAAACTCATGGAAAGGCTTCTGCGAATCTATCGACAATACCAAGGAATCTGCTAGACTCAGTAGGGTATTGGCAAATGGTCATAATAATCCATCCTATATTAAAAGGATGGATGGATCATGGTCAGAATCGTCGGCGGAATCTTTGGACATTTTACTTAATACTCATTTTCCTGGCTGCACTGATATTACAGAACAGGAGATGGGGCATATTAAATCCTCGCAAGGAATCGAGGATGACATAATATCCGTTGAGAAAATCTCATGGGCGATTGATAGCTTCTCTCCGTACAAATCTGCAGGGCCTGATGGTATTATACCACGGATGCTGCAAAGTGCAAAGGTATACATCATACCCTGGCTACATAGGATCTTTAAACTCTGCCTAACCCTCAACTATGTTCCCAGGAACTGGAGGAGAGTAAAGGTAGTGTTCATTCCAAAAATCGGAAAAAGAAGTCATGAGAATGCAAAGGACTTCCGTCCGATTAGTCTCTCTTCTTTTCAGCTGAAAACTCTGGAGAGACTCATTGATTTACATATAAGGCAGCGTCTAGAGGGTACAACCCGACTCTCAGGCAGTCAACATGCCTACATTAAGGGTCGCTCCACGGAGACGGCTCTTCATGAGGTCGTAAAGGTCATCGAGCGATCCATTGAATTTAAACAATACGCTATGGCTACCTTTCTGGATATTGAAGGCGCCTTTAACAATGTCACGACTTTGGCGATACAGAGAGCTCTGTACGAACTAGGAGTTGATGATTATATCACCAACTGGCTGGTGTCAATGCTAGAGACAAGAATCGTCATTGCGAATTTAAGCAACAGTGTTAAGACCAAACAAGTTATGCGTGGAACTCCACAAGGGGGTGTGATTTCTCCGCTGTTGTGGCTTATTGTCATTAATACCATCCTGTGTAAATTGGAAGACAAGGGAGTGAAAGTCGTGGCTTACGCGGACGATGTGGTGATACTAGTATCAGGACTGTTTCCGAACGTGATAAGTGATATCATGTCAACTGCTCTGGCTACACTCAGTGACTGGGCCAAAGAATGTGGACTAGGAGTGAATCCGGGCAAAACAGAGCTGGTACTTTTCACCACAAAGACCAAGATTCCGAGCTTCAGACTACCACGGTTAGAAAACTGTGAACTCACCTTGTCGGACAATGCGAAATACTTGGGCATTATTTTGGACTCTAAGCTTTCATGGAAACTGAACATTCGACATAGGGTTAGTAAGGCTACGGTAGCATACTACACCTGTAGAAAGATGTTCAGTGTAAAATGGGGTCTGAGTCCAAAATTGACAAAATGGCTATACACTGCAATAGTACGGCCCATTCTTGTATATGGATCTCTTGTGTGGTGGACCGCTACTAGTAAGAGGTATGTGGTGGATCAGCTTTATAGGATACAAAGATCCGCTTCCATTGGCATTGCAGGTGCATTACGTACTAGTCCATCAGAAGCTCTGAACACTATATTGCACCTAACACCTATAGACCTATACATAATTGAATCATCAGTTAATAGTGCGATAAGATTATCTGCGACGAATAGCTGGAGATCAAGAACGTATGGGCACGCGAGGATATTAAATTTAATACCCCCGCAATTCAATAAATTTACCGACTATATGATTCCCCAAATGGACTTCGGGAATACTATTAAAGTCCTATTCCCCACCAGGAGTGAATGGAGAAGGGGCAATCTTCTTGGACAATTTAGAACTAGGATATACACTGACGGCTCAAAGATGAACTGCGGTGTAGGCTCTGGTGTCTTCTCTGATGATCTTGGAATTAGACACTCATGTAGACTCCCTGACGAGGCAAGCGTATTCCAAGCGGAAATACTAGCGGTCAGGGAAGCGTGTAAACTAATTCGCGATAGAAATATTCAAGGGAATATTGGTTTATTTGTCGACAGTCAAGCGGCAATACTATCGCTCAAATCACCGAAAACTACCACTATTCTAGCCAACCAGTGTAAAGAGGAACTGCTTGGACTAAGTCGACTGTATGACATTACTATAATCTGGGTTCCTGCGCATAGGGACTACTATGGTAATGAACAGGCAGACGAATTAGCCCGGGCAGGCTCTGCTATGAATGCCTCCTTAGCGGTTTCAGTCGCAATCCCGTTGGGAACAGTCAAAAGCAGAATCCAAAAACACTTTCTAGAAAAGGCGAAAAATAGATGGCGAAATCTGGACAAATGTAGAGTCGCGAAAGAAACGTGGCCTACTTACAACGAGAAACGCTCAATACAACTCATTGGCTACAAACGCAAGGACATCTCGAGACTAATAGCACTGTTTACAGGTCACTGGACGATCGGTAAACATGCAAGTAGACTTGGTCTCCCTTACAATGAATATTGTCGTAGTTGTGGCAATCGCGAGAAGGAGGAAACAGTTTTTCATCTTCTATGTGAATGCCCAGCCTTGAACGCAAGCAGACATAAATTTCTGGGAAGGCACCAATTGGACAACCTCTCTGAGATATATGACACTAGACTCGGTGACATCATTAAATATCTCAATGCTACAGGCTGGGTCTAATTAATTTATGTTCTCATTGTTTCTTCCCTACATTTCCATCTCATTACAGACTCGACACAACTAATTCACCTGGCGAGTAGTGTGGTTCCATCAAAACGGACTCTAACGAGTCTATTTGATTGCCCGTAAGATTACGGGCTACCACGTTAACCAACCAACTAACTAGTTATTGTAATAATTTCATAAACAAAAGAAATAATTTCTATAAATTTGAAATTTTAATTTTCTCTTTATATGTAAAAGCTACGATTCTAAAATTTACTAAGCAGGATGTATCATAATTAGTTATTTTTTGGTGTTTTTTTATATTTAATCAGTTTAATTTTTTTAGGGACTTCCTATAATAAATAGTAACGTGTTTGGAAGAATTTGGAAAATTGCTAATAAATTTTTTATTCGTTGTGATTGGGAAAATGGATAGACACCGAATGACCACTTTAAACAAAGGATTTCTGAAGGTATATTTTGGCATTTCAAAATGAAATGAAAAAATTATTTTAGTTTTTGGTGAACTTGAAAATTAATAAAAATAATGTCTGTGGTAGAAAATGTTTCTTCTCTGTTGAGAAAAATTCTTATTTCTATTGTGAGAAATAAAAACTCTGCAAAATATTGACAAATTCAAATTTATCATTAAAAAATTAAAAATGTGTAAACAGAAAAAAAACAAGATATATGAATGAACAAATTTTAAATGTTTTAATTGCATTTTGAATCCATTTTGAAAGTCACACTCTATAATTGGAATGAATATATAATAATGAATATGAAGTATTTTAAAGAATGACTAAATTTAATGTTAATATTCTAAATATTTTACAATATCGATTTTTTTGTTTCGAAAAACGTCAAAAATTTATATACTTTTGTCAAAAATTCTACTAGCCTTATCTTTATAAACTAGTAAAATTTTGTTCAGCTTATGGCTGTCTAAAATTTACTGAAAATAATAATTTTCTACCGTTTTATACAGGCCACTACTTTATTTTAATTAGTTTCGATGTAAAAACATATTTCTAAGTAAAACTCGCCATTTTTTACAAAAAGCGTTAACAGAAAAAATGCGACTTTCGTGTTGTTAAAAAGAGCTAAATTGGCAACGCTGATCGCCACATCTGACAATCTCGATAGCAACGCTGACCAGGGTTGTCAGATTTTCTTGAACCTCTGCCGCCAAATTGTTAATCAGAAATCGCCCCAATTAAAATTTTATTTGGTTTTTAAAGAAATACTAAAAACTTAACTAAAATTTTAAGTGTCGTCCAATTTTTAGTACTTAAAATTTCATATAATTTATAAATATAAATTCAGCTTTAACAAAGCCAATGATAATTGCAATAGCTAGTAATAACAGTGTTCTAGTTGCTAATTTTAACCAATTGGGCACCCTAGTGGTAAAGTTAATTCAATGGATTTTCGAAGATAGCGATCGTACTCGCGATATTTGGGTTTAAACTTAGTTATGGAAGTAGCGAATTGATTGAAAATTAGAAATATTATATTAAACAATATAATATTAAATCGATTGAATATATATTCCAATCATAAATTAAATCAGTTTTAGCCCGATTTTAAATGTTTTTATATTTTTGTTTGAAAAATTGAATTGGTAACACTAGTTAGCTTGCTTACATAATTATAGTAATATTTTTTGCCAAGTTTAATAAAGTTCTGTTTATTAGCGTTTAAAATGTATTGGTGATAAGAATTCATTATTATACACTTCAGTAGAATCTTACATGTTTAAAATCAAAAGTTAACCAAACCAATTTTAAATTTAAAATACGAGTACATTAGAAAAATTTGTTTTAAAATACTTTTTAAATTTAAAAGTTATTTGTGAATACGGAGGTAAATTATAAAATTTAAGATAAAAAAAACTTAATTTTGCTAAACACTTTTTTAGCCTTTCATAATAAAATATCTCAAAAATGAGCGCTTTAAAATGGTTAACACTACTAAATTCAGCGTCGTCGATTACTAAATGGGTGCCAACATTATTAAAAAAAAAATTAGTCTTATTGTCGAGCACAGTGAACTTGAATAATAAAAAAAGTACAACTTAAAATATGCTTTTCTGACATATAGCCCTTATTTAGATCATCAGTAAAATTTGTTTAATTTTATTATTATTTTTTTTATTATTATTTCTTATTTTTTAAAATAATTATATAAAGACATTGGTGTTAATAAACTTATAAATTGTTTCAAAGAATTAATTTATTAATGAAAGTTTATTTCATTGTGAACGAAATCATTAATATATTAAAGGTAATATTGTAAAATATATTTTTTGGGGATAAATTTTCATAAACTAAGTTGAAGCTATTTAAAAATTAAGGTTCTTCATTTTACCAGATTGGCTAATACTAGTCAATTTCTGGTAAGAAAATTTAATAGTTTTTCTCCACAATCTAATCAAATTTTAAAAAGTAGTCAAGCCAATCGCCACCATATTATATAAAAAGTTCGCCATTTCGCCACCAATGTGACCAGACGAAAATATTTTTTTCCGCTAAATCGTGTTTAAAATAAAGCTAAAAAAATGCTGAAAATTTATTTAAAAATGCTAAAAATTATTTTTCATAATTTTTATGTAGTTATAAAAACAAAATCGATTGTATACACAGAAGAAAAATGGGAAGAAAATAATTAACTACTTATTTTCTTCCCTTTTTTTATTTAAGTAATTTATTACATGATTACCAAACACTGATGCATAAAAATAACTAGCATGGAATCGTATTATAGTTAAAAATCGCAGTCAGCAAAAAAACTAAGTTTTAACTTTCTAATTTTGTCCTTTTTATGGAAAATGCTAAATAATGTGCGCCGAATGCTATATGAAAAATTTGTGGCTAAATCGGAGTAAAAATACTAAATTTAGCTGCAAAAAATGGTTACACTAATATATACATTGACAACCTTGACGCTGCCCAGCATCATCTACAAAAAGAAATCCTCACAAAACTTGATACTGCAAAAACTTCCCAATTTTAATTGAAATTTATTTATCAATGTCGGGACGGCGCGAACGCCATTCCCGGCTACCAAAAATTACACGCACGAGTTATTCGCATTAGGAATAATCGCGGAGGTCAACTCAACCGTAAGTGCAATGGCCAAGCCTCACTCCGGGGGAACCGCCTTCATGATCACGGTAACCCCTACGCCAGGTAAGTATGCTTTCATCCGCACAAACTAAATATCTTATACGACAGCATATATAAACTAAATGAGAATTGCAAAGAATTTTTATAAATAAAACGTAAAGCAATATATTTGAGTGAAAAAAGTGGTTGTTTGTTTAGTTGTTTTATCTACAAGTATGTATATATTTGTTGTTGGTGTATTTATAAATATATATATTGTGTTACGTTGTTTTTGTTGTTCGTATTCTTTAGTAACCAGGGATGGTGACTGCGAAGTGATTTGATATATAGATGAAAATTTTGTGTTTTTAAGAGAAAATTGAAGAAAATATGAAATAACAAATTCAATAATTAAAAAACATTTAGGAAGTTTTGCATTTTAAAATTTTATTATTAGGAACAATATATACATTATCTAAGGAAAATTTTCAAAATTCATAGACCATTGAAGAAAATTACAATGGTAGTATATTTTCCATGCTAGTGGCATTTAAAGGCCTGTGTTTGTTTGTATGGCGTACATTTTTTTTCTTTTATTTTTTCCAGTATATGTATGCATTGCTTGCTTTTGGTTTTCCATATACTAATTTGTTTTCATAGTGTACTGCAAAAAATTCTTGAGCTCTGTTAAAAAAAAGTTAAGTTATACACTGTTGAGATTTTTTTAAAAAGTCTCCAAAGAAGAGGATTTCAAAAAATAAGTAAGGTCTATCCAACTGCTTCAATACCTAAGAAAATCTTTAAAATAAAAACAAAAATACGGTATTTAAAAAAAAAAAACTACTGAATTTAATTTTATTAATAACTAAATAATTTATTTATAATAAAAAAAAATGTATTGTTGTAAAAATTTATATTTATATTTATTAATAAAAACAGAACATAAAATTATCTTTTCATTAATTGAACTTATGTTCATTTGTATGAGATCTTCACACGGACTCCAGCCTTACAAATCCCCTGTCTAACAAATTTAGGACTGAAAACATGGGTTCACAAGTATTGACATTAAGCCTGTTGGACAATTTATTTTTCATTAGTGATAATTTAGAAAGAAGACGTTCCGCCGAGGCTATGAGTCAAAGTAAAAATATAAATTAGGATATAAGTATTCATCAAATCTATTTTTTAGTACGAACTGTCATCAGCATTCCTTATGCCTTACATGCATTGTTACCAGATAAATTTTAACTCATGTCCCCAAACTGAAGCAACATGGTCCCAAGAGTCTCCATTTTTAAATGTAAATTCTGTGCCCTAAATATTTTAATATAAAATTAAGAATAAAAAATAATATTTTTTATTAAAAAATGTATTGAGAATTTTCCATAAATAATCAAAAAATAAATTTAACAAACATTAGTTTTAAAATAAATAAACATAAAATATATTCAGTTCCCTATAAAAGCAAATTTACCAATAATTTCCTATGAAAAGAAAATTTGTCAAGAATTTTCTGTAAAAAGAAAATTTATAACTATAAAAAGGACATTTACCGAAAATTTCTTATAAGAACATTTATAAAAATTTTTCTATCTTTATGAAAAAGAACATTTTTTGTTAAATTTTTCATTTAATTTTTCATTTAATTTAACGAAATTTTCTATAAACGAGTAATTCCATTTTAAATTTAAAAAATTTTGACACTTGGTTACCGATTTAGATAAAATTTAGTGCACGTGTAGAGGATGATACAGGGGCGTATCAAAATAATTTTTCTCATTTTTGTTTTGAGAACCATGGCAACTCTATAGCTTTGAAGATGATTAACACATTTATTTAACATAGTGTCTACATTAGAGATTTTTTTATCAAGACAAACGTAAACTTAACGCGAATTTGTGGAAGGTGGCAACAGTTGCCCAACAATATGGCGTATTCATTATTGTTTTTGATATATACAGTTTGACAACTGCAACAACCAAAATAATAATCAGCTGTTTAACTAAGGTTACCTTGTAAGTATTCGCACTAATTTTGACGTTTGTTTTGATAAAAATTGTCCTAATGTAGACACTAGGTAAATGGCCTATGTAAAAGATATAAAAAATAAAATATTTTTTTTTGCAGTTGACTTGTCAAAGCTTGTATTTTAAAATGCCATATAAAAATTTTTGAAAATATTTTCATTAACATATTTTTTTGTAAGAATTTTTTTTTTTCGTGATGTGTATCTAAAAAAGTCCATCTTTAATTTATTTTATATTTTTTGGTAGGAAGCCTTATCGGTATACTTGCTACAGGGAAAATTTCAGAGATGTCAAAATTTTTAAATTTAAAATGGAATTACTCAAACAAAAATTTGTATGAAAAATTTGATTTAAAAGACATTTTAAATTTAAAAGTTGTTTCTGAATATAATTAAAAATAAATTCATATAATTATAAAATTTATTAAATATTTTTTTTAAAAAGGAAATTAGCGAAATATTGTAATTAGAATATTTAACGAAGAATTTATACATACAATATAACACTTATCGAAATTTTTTATAAAAATTAAAACTTTTCAAAATTGTTCTTTAAAAATTTAAATTAATGCAAAATTGCTTATAAATTAAAAAAAATATGCCGAATTAAATAAATATGTACATTTATAATTTCCATAATTTAAAAAAATCCCCATACTCGTCTTCAAGAAAATCTGTTTCCAAATAAAAGTTTAAATACCGAACTCGGATTGCCAAGCGGTTATTTATATAGTTTAAATAAAATTCCATACAAAGTTTCTAAACTTTTAATGACTTTAAGCAATTTGAAAATTTTAATTCTCGGTTTGGTTTAAAAATTTCAAAATTTAAATAAAAATTGTTTAATATACAATTTTAATATGATTTCCTACAAAATATTGGAGATTCTAACGATTTTTGAGAATTTCGAAAATTCGAACTTAATTTCGAATTTCGTTTTCATCACAAAAATTACCAAATTTTCCTAAAAAATGCTTGCTTTTTGAACTGTGTTAAAATTTTACACAAAATAGTTTATATTTTAATGATTTTTTGCAATTTCGAAAACTAACTAAATTTCGAATTTAGCTTTTAGCTATAAAATTATAAAATTTTTTAAAAATAACTTATTACTAGCATAAAATATATATTTTTTCGAAAATTTCAAATTGGTTTCGAATTTTTATTTTATATACAAATCTTTAAAATTTCCCTAAAAATTGCTTATTTATTAGGGTATTCAAATTTTTCGTTTTTTCTATTCTTCGAACAGAATGAATAAGGTATTTCGGTTTGTTCGAATTATTCGATCACTTATTTAAAATCATACGAATTATTTGAATAATTAAAGAAAATAATAAAGTAAAATATTTATGTTTTTTAAGTTTAATTAAAAATTTGATTGTAAAAAAATAACAGTAACAGTAAATAGTTCATTGGAAATATTTTTAAAACATCATTCTTAATATAAATGTAAATATAACGTCCATTCTAGGAAAGATTTTTTAAAATGCTATATTTTGATAGTAAGTCATCAAATTACCTTCATATTTGGTGTATTACATATAAGCCCTTTTCAATCAAAGTAAATAAAAAAATAAAAATATTCGACTATTCGATGTAAAATTATTCGAATTATTCGTTATTTGAAAAATACCATTAAATTCCTCGAATTAAATTTTTAAATTATTCGTAATAATTGTTCGAACGGACATTATTCGAATGAATTATCATTTATACAGTTTATATATGTCTACAAAATATCTAATATTTGACAGATTTTTAGTAATTTCGAAAATTCGAACTTAACATCGAACTTCAGTTTCGTATCAAAATGATCAAATTTCCATAAAAAATTCTTGTTTTGACAGATTTTATTTATTTCCAAAATTCGTACATAATTTCGAAATTGGATTTAAACTTCCAAATAACGATGAAAAATGCTCTCTTGTATATCTGAATTAAATTTCGAATAAATATTGCACGATTTTAATGATTTATCTATTTCGAAAATTTTGACTTAATTTCAAATTTTGATTTTGTCCCAAAAATTAAACATTTTTCATACATGTTGCTTATTTAAACAAATTAAATATGATTTCTACATAATATCTGAGATTTTAAGGCCAATACTCTGTTATCCAGAGAGGTGCACGAAAGTAGTAGATCTCTGAACGAGATCAGCCTGCAATACAATTTGCACTTAATTTAGGTGCCAGGACACAGTGACACAGAGGGTAATAGTTTAGTACAAGAGCTCGCTAGGGAAGGTGTTACCACACAGATTCTTTCGGGTAAGAAGAATGTAGTTATACAAATGTTGCGAACAAGCTGTATGTAAGGGAATTGATTTTTCGAGAGAAAAACGTTTGTTGGAGAAGTTTGAACACTTGCCAGCAAAATTACCAGAAGTCTCTGGCCATAGTTCAGTACAAGAAAATACATAATCTTATCGTCCCTTTCAAGAGATAAACTTTCTCTATTGGTCTCGGATCACTGTCTTATTGGTAGACATGCTCCTCAGGCTTGGGGTCATGCATTAAAAAATTTTTAAGAACTGCTACGACGTGGAGGAGAATTCTCTGGCTCATGTTCTGTGGTCATGTCCGGCTCTGTCGGAGAGAAGGAGACGCTACCTAGGTGAAGCCTTCTTTGAAGATCTGGGTACTCCGGATGTTAGGCTAATCTTGGACTTTATTAAGAGTTCAGAATATATCGTGGTATAGATTTTGGGGTTTCCAGTTTTTCTTGTACAACAAAAGTCACAATTTGTTGCTCTAAGTGAATTTCGACTCCGTTACACCCTAACTATGGTTTGGGGTTTCCCGTAATATTTCTTTTCCCGGGAATCGGGAACGAAAAAATCAATTTCCCTTGAATTCTTTACAACTTTAATTATAAGAAAAGAGGATATAAAGAAAAATATTATTTTTTTTATTAAATAAAAAAAAAAAAAAAATAAGAAAATAAATAAATAAAACGAAACATTATAAATAATATTGATTTAACAAAAATGAAATAATATAAAAGTATAAAGTCATTTCTAAGATTTAAAAAAATGTTAAAAAATATTTATATGTAGAAAAAAATAATTTATTTTAAAAACTGTGTTTCAACTGAAACTGTTTTTTTTTTACTGTTAAACTTTTTTAAAAATAAACCCTAATCTATGACATAAATTTCATTATAAATAGTTTTTCTGGCCGTTTTATTTCCATTTTATTCCTCTATTTAAAATTATTTTTTAATGTTTACTTAACTAATTCTTTCTAAATTAAACATGAAAATATTTAAAATTGGTTCGCAACAATATTTTTTGATCAGTGTTCAGAAATTTGAAAAAAAATCTTATAAATGTATGAATACAACAGGAGATCAGTTTATTTTTAATCTCCAGTTTTATTTCGGAAGTAATAAAATTTATATTTAAACATGAATCTGGAAAATATTTAAAACTGGTTCACAACAATATTTTTTGATTGCTCAGTGTTCAGAAATTTGAAAAAAAATCTTATAAATGTATGAATACAACAGGAGATCAGTTTTTTTTATTCTACAGTTTTATTTCGGAAGTAATAAAATTTATATTTAACATTTTGGATAAGATATGTTGTCTCAAAAAATTGTCGTATTTCTGTGAAAAATCTTCGAACCAAGTAATTTTTTTTGTAATAGTGAATATTTTCGGGGTGCAACTTATTTAATATTTATTTCCAAAAATCTATAATACAACTTAAAAATCAAAAATTTTAACATGAAAAAATAAAGTTGATTTAAAATTTCATATGAATTAACTTGTAATCGTTAAACCATAGATTAGTAAGTAGACAGATATCTGAGAGAAACAAACCAATTCAATTGTCAAAAACATTAACGTTCCTCTCAGATTAAGTTCTAGTTGTATTCTATGCGTTAACCACTTGTAAGTTTTATATTTAGAGTAACTTCAAACTTTTTTTAATTTCCCGGGAAAACGGGAAAGGAATTCCTTCAAATAATTCAGATATATTAGAGCGAAATTATGAACTAATCAAATGTTTTCTTCATTCTCCGACATCAAACCAATTTTATACTGGAATAAAAAATTTCATTAATCATTGCTATTACTAACGTATGTATGGTTATGCCAATAAAACAGTCACTATATCAGGACGTTATGTTATGCATTCTTTTGTAACAATTCTAAAACAACTTTTAAGTATTTATAGGAGTAATTTGATTTTATAGGATTAAGTAGCATTTAGATAAATATCTCAAAAAAAAACATTTATATGTCATGAACACATAGCCTCTTAAAAAAAACACCATTTATCATATAAATCAAATCCTTTAAGTATCTGTCATTACGTCCGCTTCCTTTTCGACTTCTCACGTTTTCTGCGAACAAAACCAAAATCGATTTTCTTTTTCTTGGTATTTCTTGGTTGTAATTGAGGAAAAGCCAAATAAAAAAGCCAACTCATACATAAATATTAAAGAGTTTAAACTTAATACTACATGTTTCTTATTCCAATTACAACCCATCATGGGTGAAACTAGTTTTTCAACGTCATTGCAGTTAAAGTCAGCAAACTTTATTACTTTTTTCAGATTTGCACAATTATACTGGAGGAGGATAGCTAGGAAGAAGAAGAAGAAGAATAAAAAAAGACTTAAACCTGTCACTACATTAAAACCAGAGTTTAATCCTGTCTTGATTGTCTTCTACTAGAAACTATAAATATGTGTTTGGGAGTGAGGTTTTAATATATGTCGATGTGTAAATAAATATTTATGATTTGTATGGGCTGTATATTATATAGTGAGTGCAGTCAGTGCAGTACACTAAATTCTCTATAGTTTTGGTTAAGAGTTCAGTGTTGCCAGAAGATGTTATTGGTAAAGTGCTAGATCTTTCCAAAAATAATGCTAAATTGTTGTACAGTAGTAAATGACAATGCTAAATTATTTTGTAAAGAAAAATTCTTTTGTAAAGAACAATTTATAAAAAATTTTTCTTCAGAATTATTTGTAATATTGGGAAATAAAGTAAAAAAAAAACAACATTTTAAAACTGACAACTAATACCGTCAAATTTACTAAGAAATTCTTTAAAAATTCAAAAAGTATTGAATTAAAAAATAGTGCTAAAAAGCATTTAGCATATTTTTGTAAATTGTCAAGGCGTTTTAACCTTTTTAAATGCTTAATATAGCACTGAAAGTGCTAAAATGGCAAAACTGTAAGAGTTTTATGTTTATAATCAGTGATGCCAGTGTTAAAAAGGGCTAAACCAAAAAAGATAACAGTTTTGTAGTACAATCAAGAAAAGTTTCGTGAAAAAGCGCTACATTTAAAATTTCTTCTGAAAAGTAAAAAACAAATATATAAGCAACATTTTTACCACTAATCAACCATTTGGAAGATATATCTCAAAATATTAGTTGTAAACTGGGTAAATTTAAATACATGTTATTATTTAATTATAGATTCAAAATTTTTACAGTTCTTTCAACAGTGTAGACAGTTTTTTTTAATAATAAAGATTATTTACGAATTATTAAGATCTCTGGAAAAATAGGGACTAGCTTTTCACTTTGTTCGAAAAAATATATTGAGAACTTAGTATCAAAATTGTCAAATAAAATTAACTTTACTACATTAAAATAATTTTTTATTTTATTTTTTTTTTTTTTTTTAAAGCAAAAATTTGCTAAATTTGCGTGTTTTTTTAGTTTCGGGCTAAAATATCTTTCGCGTTTTGGACTACTAAAAACGGGCTTAATCTATCCCGAAGAGGGCTAAGTTGGCACCACTATTTAAAACTTCTTTCCTTCCTCCTTTAAACGTCGTTTCGTTTCATGTTTTATGTATGTTGCTGCTGGTACTGTTTATGCTGTTACTTCAGGTTCAGTTTGTTGTTGATGTTGTTGTCGTTGTCAGTGGGTACTTGTTTTCATTTCTAGTTGCTTGCTAGTGGTGTCTGTCTGCCTTTCATGCTTTTGAAGTATCTGCACACTGTGTTTAGGCGTAGGATGTTTGTAATATTTATAATTTTATCTGTATGTGTGTCTCGTTTTAGAAATGTTGCTGCCACATGTGCAACAAAGTGGGTTGTAAATATTGATTACACGTTTTTTTTTAAGTTTTAGAAATTCATAGTAATTTTAATAGTTTAATTGTTGTTTTTTAGGTTGTTTTTATAATAATCAGATGAATGCGAATTTTTCTTAATGAATTAAGAATTTTGTTTGTGGTTTTTCTTGAGTTGACTTGATAGCAAAATATAAAATAAATGTACCATTAAATCGTGTTTTAATTTATATAGTAGAGGAGTTCTAAGAAGCAACACCTCACGATCTCCTTGAGACATTACAAACTTGAGATCGACCCACTACAATGTTTGTGCAACGAGTAAATACTAAGTCAAAAGTTTGAAATATGATTATGTCAAATATGTTTTTCATTGTCCAAGCATAGACCAAAGGTTTAAATTTTAAGTTTGAATTCTAATTAAGGTTAACTTTATAATAAGCGTTGAATAAATAGTACTTAATTATTTTCGTATCATAAGTGAGGGCCTTAACAGTCTTTATATAAGGTATCATTGCTATAACGTAAAGTTCCCTGTAAATATATCATAGTTATTCAAAACGTAAATTCGTATGCATTAATCCACTTGCCTCTAATGACCGCGCGTGAAAATTTTGTCCATTTTACTTTGTACATTTGCTTTTAGTCCATTTTTTAAATTTTTCAATTGAATTTTTATATTTTTATTTGCTTTTTGATTGTCAAATAAAAATGTTAAAAAATCTGTTTTCTACAGAAAATTTAAACAAATCAATTTTATATTTTTTCATAAATTAGAAAATTACAGTTGACATAAAACTTTACGATACTTTGAAACTAATTCTAGCTCTAAGCTTAAATCAATCTGAAATCTAAAAATAAATACAATTGAATATTTGAAAAATTAATTTTTCAATTTGTGAATAAATTCTTGTTGAGGAATTTATTATTTATTTGACATTTGAGGAGAAGTTAAATTTTATATCACTCTCATTTTATAAATCAAGTTCACGTATTAAAAAATATATAAAATACAAAAGTTGCGGCTAAAGTACTTTTGATCTGGCTGCACAGTTTTTCATTTCAAACTAATAATAGGTCACAATTTTTAAGGTAACTTATTAAAAATGGATTATTTCCACCAAAGTGTGAAGATCGATAATTATTTAATACACTATTCTAAAATGCCTTTAAATCTCTCAAATTTGTTTTGGAATATCTGAGTCCAGAGATGTCCAATTAAATGCAATTGGCAAATAAAGCTTTTATACCAATTAAGTGGCGGCTGGTCTTCGATCTGAGAAGTCCTTATTTATCTCTACTCTAAGAGTTGCCTATGAACTCTATGAATGACTGCCGCCCTCTCAGATAGTTGAAGTTTGTGTATATCGTAGAAGGGGGTACAGGGCTTACAATCAGCGTTGTCAATTTTAAAATTTTAAATAGCACTGAAACTACGTAAAAAGCGTGTAATTTTCCAAAAAAAAAAAAAATATATATATATTTTTCAACATCGAATTGTATTAGTTATACTCGTATAAATTAAAACTTTATTTAAATTTTCTTAATTTTAAAACATATAACGGAAATTTATTTCAGATCTGAGAGAATTTGGAATTACATGCCAGGATCAAAATTAATTGAATTTAATAAATAAATTATTATTTTCAGAAATTAAGATTCTTAAATTAAATGTGATCAATGATCCGATAATCGCAACAATAACTTTTCACTTTGAAACAATAAAAATTAAATTAGCATTAAGTAATCCTTCTGGAAAGCATTGTTCTTACATCCGTAACTATAAAATAAATATAATACGATAGAACAAATTAGGGAATTCAATTAAAGCTAATTAAATAAAAATGAGTTAATAATAAAATAAATTTAATTTTGTTGCAAGGCTTTTGTTTAAGCATTTTCTGAGTTGTTTTACGCATAATATAAAAAGTCGATAGTAAAAATCATTTATGTACTATTTAAATTTTGATATTTGGTGCCACTGAAAATTTTTAAAAAGCACCGAGCACTGACTCAATATTTTTCCGCGTCAAAATTTTGAAAAAAAGCACTAAAAACAGTGCTAAAAGCACTGAGTTGGTTCCAGTGTTAAGCAATTTTCGGTATATAGGCAGGTGACGGAATATCTTTAGAAGAGATTTTAATGTTTTCAAAACAACTGACAATACAAGGTTGTCTTTTATCTCGTGATTTTAATATTCAAACCTACTCATAGTTTAAAATCAACTTTCAGCTACTCTATTTCACGTATATAAAGTCTTTTAACATGTATATTTAGCTTTCGTAACTTTAGGGTCTTCACGATCAGTTAAAATCCTAATATCAAGTTTTAATATCCCATTAAAACCACTACGAGGTACTCAAAATCCCACACTTCAAGATATTTTAGGTCGACCTTAGGGTTGCTCATCGTAAGATGTATGAAGAATACACGCAATTCTTCCACTACCAGATGTGGTGTAATTCCCTTCGTCGGGCTTGGAATATATTGAATAATCGTTTACAACTTATCAACCACTGTTCTTAAATAGAAGTTCATAAAGTAATTTCACCATTCATTTCAGTTTCATCTTAAATCCCTCAGGTTGGTCAACGGGTTTCTCTTGGAATTGTAGTGATGGTATCTGCAAATTTAATCGATATCTTGTAATATTTCTTCCTAGAGGGAGGACTGAACAGACAAAGTAAGAGTTCTTCAAGTGAGCTAGGGTCGCACAAAAATGGAGGGCGTTTGTGGCTTGTGACTTTCTCCAAGTATTGTCAGTTTCTTGGACAATGCCATTATTATTATGGAACCAAATATCTATTATTCTTTACTTATATTTATTTATTCTCCTTTCAATGGATTTTTCTCTTTTTTTTATAAGAATCAAATAGTGTAGTTATTCGTTTGGGTATTCTATATTTCGATATGAAAGTAAGGTAAAGAATCAGTATCCTCAAAAGCAATTTCGTTATATAACTCTGATTTAGTACTTTTCACAGTTTCATTTTCTTTATTTGGGATGCGGTTATCTCAGTACCTTTTAAAAAGTAAAAATGTAATAATAAATTGATGTTAAATTCAAAGTTAAATCAGTGAAATAAAGTTTTTTTTTTTTTTTTTTTTTCTTTAAACCCCTACTTCCTTATTTTGGGAAATTTTTATCATTATCAACCGGTATCTCAAATTCCTGATTTCCCATTTTTTATTTTTAACACATGTTTCCAATACATAAATCGTAAATCTTTTTTATGATCAAAGCTAGCATTGAAATGAATTTTAAATGTTATTCGTCTCAAACAAATCTGTGCAAAAATTATAATTAAAAATGGCAAACAAACAAACAAAAAAAAAAAAAAAAAAAAGAGAGAAGAATTTGACATTTATTTTTAAATGTGAATTAAAATATCACATGACCGGACTGGATAAACAACTTTCGGACATTTAAGAGTTAAAAGATATTTATGCATATGTAGATTTAAAGATATATACATATAGGTATATGTTATGCATATATTTTGCATGCAAAATTCCAATAAAAAAATGTATATACGAGTATATATTTAAATGTAAATGCAATAAATGTCATTCAAAATTAGTAAAAATTCAGTTCAGTTTATTTCACAGTTCTAAGTTATTCTTATTTCAATATACATATGTACAACCTGATTTATAAACAAACATATTTACATTTATATTTAACTATATAGTGTTATAGTAAAAGTGTTATATGTAGGTTTATATACATAAGTAATAAGATATGCAATCGAATTTTTTTTTTTGCTTTTTATTTTCATAACGAATCAGATTACAACATTAAAAGAAAATCATTCCAAATGGTCTTGATTTACAAAAAACCAGGGTATGTGTATATATGTACATAGTACCATTTATTTTTTATATAAGTATTTATATAGATATATCTTGCTATACAAATATAAACCGCATCCAGCTAGCTCTACGACATTGCGGTATGCCGGAATGCTTTTGTTTTTCTTTACATTTTGCTTTAAATTTTTATATATAGTATTTTGATTTTTTCTTCTCTTTTTTATCTTAACCACCAGCAAACACCAAACAAAACATATGAAAGACATTGTTTAAAATCCATAATGATGATTATGAAAGACGCGACATTGTCCATATAGAGTAAAAATGCATTCATATGGTTGGAGCATGTTGTTGTTTACAAATGGATATATGGATATGGAGCAAAAAATAGCAGCAACAAATATAGGAAGGTAACATGCTATATATGCTGACATTACTTTATATACATACGTTGAACTATATGGTTTTAGGTGGATCGAGCGGGAAGTAGTTGAAGAGTTTACAAAAATGTAATGGAAAATAAATAAAAGTTTTACCAGTTCATAAGGAAAAAAATCGTCCTATCAAAATTAAAGCTAGAGCACAAGTAAATGTCATATTATTAGATATTTATGTTTACAGCCATTATAATGGATCAATCTTAGTGTTTTCATAATATTATTAGAGTTTCTAAGGTAGTGTATTTCATTGCCATCAAAACAAACGATATTTAACCCTTTCCCAATTTTTTCCTTTATTTTATACCACTAGATTCCCATTGTAAGATCTCGCACTTATAAGGTTAAGGTGTGCCTGGTTAGTGGTAAAAGAAGATTAGTCGTTAACAGCTCCCCTCCGATGCCAATGACACGGGCCAAATTATATGCTAGTATAGCCCACACTGTCACAAGCTTGTCCAAAAATGGTTAAAGTCGATGTCAGAATTTTAATATTTCTTACACCTATTTAATAAAAAAGCACACACATCAATTAGATCGTATGTAAAATATAAGTTCAAAATCTCAATTAGTTATTGAATTATTATGGGTCAAAGTTGAAGATTGCATGTAACATGATAAATTTAAAGACAATTGCTTAAATTGCGCTTGTGCTTTTAATATTTAAAATTAAAATTTTCTTATAACGGCTGCCTAAAAATGTGGTTAGATTGTAAGTATAATATATAATTAAAACGAGAAAGAAAGATATAGTCGGTCAAGACCGACTATATTATACCCTATACTATTGTGTACGAGCATAAAAATTTGGGAAGGGAACTTATATTACACCTGTGGCTAATTTTACTAAATGTAAAATAAAATATACAAATACAGAATAATGCACTTTAGGGCGATTCCTGGAAGTGGGTTTATGTGGGAGCTATGGTAAGTTATGGAACGGTTTTCATAAAATTTGGCCACGTTGTTTCTACTTACATAAAACTTATTTGTATCGAATATTAACTTGATACTAACATTCGTATGGGATTTATGCACTTTAAAGTGATTTTCGGAAGAGAGGTTTATATGGGATCTATGATCAATTGTAAACCGATCTTTATAAAATTTGGTACAAAGATTGATACTTGTACAGAACTTCTTTGCACCGAATGTCTCAGGGATCTGTAATGGAAAACGTAGTTATTCTGTTGACATTGCTTAAGCCTATTCAGTTTCCAATGACTGCCTATGCATGATGTAGAATCATAGTGGATCTAGAATGCACTCTCGTTAAACTGCCGTAATCCCGGTTGTTAAGCGAACCGTGACCATGGAATGAATTGTATTATGAAAAGTTTTCTTATAAAGGTGGCCTCCAGATAGTGGCTATGTTCTGTTGCATTTATGCCCAACTACAGCAAGGGACTCTATTGCATGATATCCTGTTTTAATCCCCATATATTAATATTCCTTTGTTATAGATGGAAGTAGATAAAACCAAAAATATTAACTCAGAAAAGATCAATAAGAACCTAACTGAATCAGTAATAGGGTTATAAGGAAACAATGGAAAATACCTTATTGGAGGATATTGGTCCTGGATCTACTGCGGTACTCATACCAACTGATGAAGAGGAAGCATTGCTGGAATCTACGCCATACTTGCAGCGTACTGCATCTGGTACAGTAAAAAAAAAACAGGCGGAAGACAAAGCCGACAGACCTATACTTTGTGGTCCTGCATGCAAACGCCTCAAAATTTTACTTTGAACAAGGAGGCACGTAAAAGAATTTGACAAAATTGTGGTATAAGACAATGTTATTGATAAAAGCTATTCTGATTTATTCCAAAAAGTCGTCAATAAATTTCATTGACTTATAACGTTCTTTATAGGACAATATTTTTAATATATCATTACTTTTCAATCCACTCTACCGCCCAAATGAAAATGCATTTTGTACTTGAAAACAAACAAAACTTATAGCAAACCAGGTTGGATGTGAATAGTCTTCCTCTACTACTCTGATTGCCTGCCATATGAGTATTAAATATTAAGACCAAAGCTGTGCAAATCATGTAGCAAATGAGTAATATATATATATATATATATATATATAGTTGCAACACATTCACGTTCAATAATGTGTGCAAACTCACTCGTACAGTGGAACTTATAATATTTACAGAGAGATATTATATACTATTTACATAAATGTGTGTATATGTAACAACTAAGTTTTCCTAGGAAGGTAACTATTTATATTAAGAATTTTGAAAATTGTCCCTCAAAAATCACAGTGTACTGAATAAAGTTTTAGGAAATTTTTTTAGAGTCAGTATCACGTAATCCTTATAATATATTTAGTTACCTTCGTATGTATAGATATATATACATAGTGAAATGTACATTTAATGCATGATGAATCGTGTGTAGTTTTTCTTTTCTACAGAGAAACCGTTATTATGTGGCATGTTGGCAAAAAAAAAAAAAGAAATAAATAAACATAAGACGACAACTGCATATAGTGAATGTATTTGTTTAATAATCCATCCATTCGTCTTTATACCCGTTCTCTCGACCATTCGTTTTTCTGGCTATCTGTCAGTCCTTCCGTCTATCTGTCTCTGTTTATGTTATATTTTAGTATGACTGGCATGGTTGGTTGCCATCACCATCAACATTATTATCATTAACATAATTTTCAACCTCTCCATCGTCATCATCATCTTCTTCATCATGGTTTACAGCAATAAAAGCATCAGCAACTGCAACATGTTTGGATTTTTTGTATAATGTTTTCGTTTTAAACATGTTTTTTGTATTCTTGCATGCTTTTTAGTTTTAATTACACCCTACGTTACACTTTGAGGAATATTGTAGTTTGATTAAAGAAAGGTTTATTGGGCGATTTGTAGGTTAGGTTTAATCGACAGCTGCAGTCAAAAGACAGCTCTCTTGGGTGCTTTTGGATGCATTGTATTAGCTTACATATTCATATACCGACGATGCATGTATAAATGAGTTGATCAATCTGATGCCAATATCAAAGAAACCAGAGAATACCTGAACACACTGACTACTAGAAGGTCGGTAACAATGGCTACTAGAGTTCGTAGCCATTGTTACCGAGCTGACGTCTTAGCATTTCCATGATGAAGTTTGATCGAGATTAATCATATTAGACTCGAGATATCGAGGAGCTGTGTTGACATTAGTTTGTCTCTCAAAGCGCCAAAAGGATGCGGTATTTTCCATAATATATTTAGGCTCACGGTTTGCTATTATATTTAAAAAAATGAATTTTAATATACATTTCAAGTACAGCTACCTAAATTCCATTTTGCGTCCCCCATCGTTCATTTTTTTTTTCATTATTTGTTTATTTTTCTGCATGTTTGTTTATTATTTTATTTTTTAATTTTCTTTTTTATTTCAACTCCTTTATATATAAACCCAATATAAGGCAGGCACTAAAAACAGCAAAAAAAAAAAAAAAAAAAAAAACAGCAGCAGCTTTAAACATGCCACTTGAAGCGCAATGTATGTTACGTTTGCCAGCAAAAAAAATGCAATGTTCCATGTAAGACAATGTATGGCATTGTTACATTAATCCCCACTCTGGTTTGTAATCCATTAACATGAAAATATATAGTAATTATTAGTGTGTATACCGTTTTCCGCCTGATAAGGAGTAACGGTTTTGTAATTGTGAAATTTCGTAGCAAAAGATGGTTATTTTTTTCTTTTATTTAATAGGATGTTCAGCAACAGGAAATTAAGGCGGGCCATTGTATTTCTTTTGTCGCTTAAGACAGAACATAGTTTACTTTTTAGTATGTAACTACGAGTATTATAATTTCAATGACTTTTCCAATAGAATTAAAAGCTATTACTAAGTTTTAAAGTTATATAATTTCAAACTTCTGTGTATCTAGAAACTTAATCATCCTTATTACGAGTGTCGTTGTGGCATTACGAACATTGTCGAAGTTGTTGTCGCTAAAAATATTTTTTTGTACCATGTAAAATTTTCCACAACGACAATTTTTGTAAAAGATTAAAAATTGCAAAATGACATAATTGTAATAATTTTGTATAATTAAAAACTACCCTCTTATGAAAATTGTCATTTTTATAATTGGTTTTAATATGATTTCTTAAAAAATTCGCTTAAAAGATTCGCTTTATTTTCATCTTCTGAAGATGAAGAGGAGTTAAATTCTACAAGGATTTTTTTCTATATCCAATATTACAAGACTTGCAGCAACAACGCAAAAAATCAAAATTTTCACCAAAAATTCGATTTTTCACTAAAAATTTAGTTTTTCACCAAAAATTCGATTTTTCACTAAAAATCTGATTTTTCACTAAAAATTTAATATATCATTAATATATCGGACTAGTATTTAACTTATTACTGCGTTAGTGGACTTGCGAGACTCCTAAATAGACCATTTATATAAATTTGGTAGCTTTATTTATTTGGAGAAAACAAAATGTACTGTCAACGTGTAAAAAAAGCAGAAAAATTAAACTCCTATGAGAACAGCTATAATATTGATGTCTTCGGATATATGTATGAATATCCAAATCGCACCTCCTAATAATTCTAATTTCTTGCCTTCTGATTTATATTTAAATAAGGAATATCTAAGGAGTGGGATATGAGTTCCTCAATAAATGACACAATTAAAAAATCGAGTTTTATAAAAATTACAGATATTTTTCTTTATTTTTTATTGAATGTATGAATAGTATATATAAATAGTACCTCTTCTATACAATTTTAACTTCAAATTTTTAGAAATTTTGGGGTGAGATAGCAATGGTAGGTTAATTATTACAAAAAAAAAAAAAAAAAAAAAAAACAAATAGTACCACTAGAAGAAGGAAAAGTTACCACAAAATCCCCTCTATTGTATTTTCATTCACTTAGGATCATATATTTTTGATGTTATATTTCTAGGTTCAACATTATAGAAAATTAAAAAATTCAAAAAGTCCCATTATAAGAATAAAAAAAAGTACCACAAAGTCCCCTCTTGTGGATTCTCATTCACTTAGGACTATATATTTAAATTCTGTTTCAATATAATAGGAAATTTAAAAAGTAATATTAAAATAACGAAAAAGTACCAAAAAGTTCCTTCTAAAATCTTATTCATTTAGGACCATTTATGTTCAATTGCATGCTTCTACCATTAATATTATATAAAATTCAAAAAGTACCACAATGTCCGCCTTTGTGAACTCTTATGCACATAGGATTACCTTTAAGATGTTTCTATGTTCAATATTATAGAAAGCTTAAATACCAGTGGATTCTAACTAAAAAATATATAAAAAAGAACCATTAGATTTCTTTTTCCTTTTGTACCATTAGAGGAAAAAATTAACTATTAAGTACCACTTTCCTTGATTCCTAATTCACTCTGAACTAACTGAGCTAACTTTTATACCCATAAGTTTATTTACAGAAAACATTAAGAAAGTACCATCATAAGCAAAAAAGTACCAAATTCCATTTTCCATCCCAGAACCGATCCAAATCTGCCAACGATACAAATCTGCCTTCTATTACTTAAGAAAAAATAAGTATCAAACTATTTATCCGAATTTGGTCATATCTACGTCTTGGTACCCGAGTTCCAAATAACGTCTCATTAGCTTATTTTGTGTGACTAAATGAACCAATCAATCTTTTAAATTTTATCAAAATTATATCAATGAGTTTGAAGAAAATGTAATTTCTCGTTTTTATTCCTCTATTGGTACTTTTTCCCCACATGGATGTAACAGAAATTGTATTCTAATGAATTTCAAAATATTTATGGGATCCAATAATAAAATATTTATGCAATAAAAAATGTTTTATGAAAAAAGTATCAAAAACAGGTGCGATTTTTACTCTATAAACGTTCGAATTTCCAAAAAGTAACAAATTTGTATTTGCCATTTTTCGTTAAGTTGCGAATACAATTTATATCGTATTTCTATATTTATTGGTTTAAAGATACATTGGATGTCAAAAAAGTGCCAAAATATAGTTTTTACCCGTTTCCTCCCTAAAAAGGCTGCATTTCAAAAAAGTACCAGACACCTGTCCACTTATTTTTTTAAATGATTTACGAAAGGTATTAAACTTTTTTGTATCTATATTAATTTATGAAATATAAGGATACCGGTATCCTTAGTGGACGTCTATGGTGGAGGACAAACCTTAAGCCGAAATCTCATATCTCTACGTTTCGTTAGAACAAAATTTGAAATTTGCTCAAATTGTTTACCATTGATAATTTTAAATTAAAATACAATTTAGCGTGTTAAACACAATAAAATATTCAAATTTTAATTACAAATGATACTTATATTTTGTTTAAATCAATTTTATTTAATAAAATTTTTTTCTCGTGCGTAGAAACCTTAACATTTTCCGATAGATTTATCATGGTACCGACAATTATAATAGAATTTTCAACATTGTCATATTTTTGTCGTTTTCGACATCCATAATACCTTTATATGAAAACGACTGCTTCTCGACTCATAATCGTCACGAAATCGACACTCATAATAAGGCTGATTATCTCTCTCTCCAGATAAACACTCTTTATTGGTTAGCATTCTTCGAAACACTGTCTTAATAGTAGCCATGTCATCAGACTTGGAGTCATGCAAAACGATTTCTGTAGCTGCTGCTACGATGTGCAAGAGGAGTTTGTTACTCTTTTCATGTCTGGCTCTATCGGAGAGAAGCTGACATTTCCTAGGTGAACCCTTCTTTGATGGTCTTGACTATCTGGATGGTCTGCATATTAAGCGAATCTTGAACTTTATGATTGGTGGCATATATTTGGGCTTTTCTTCTTGCGGTATTAGAAAGGGCCCAACTGTTAGCCTAAGTGAATTTGAACTTCGGACAATGGCCGTTAAAACCTGTGGAAAGTTTAAAATTTTAGATAAGATTCCTATTAAGTAAATTTGTTATTTCATATTGTGACCATTTCACCTAGTTTTAACAGATTATAGTAGATGACATCTTATGATTTTGATTATGACCATAACAGGTCGATTTTCCTCGTTTTTCGTGCTTCACGTACAACTTTTTTGCGCTTTGGATTATCAGAATCAATTTTTTATCGCTCTTAACAATTTGATGCCGAAACGACAGCGCTTTGGGTCGTTGAAGCATGATTTCGTACATGTAAAATCACACCCAATTTCCATACTTTTGGATGAATCCAAGTTCTTTTAGACGTTTGAAAATGTTGTTTGATCTTTATCAATTTGACGTTCTATGGATATTTGAACAGCCCCAATGAAGTGAGAAACTGTAAGGTCACTTTCTCGAAAGTTTTGTGATTGGAAGGTCATTGGAAGGGCTACTGATAAATTTTCTGAAGACATGCCAGTTTGGTTTGTTTTCTTTGGATTAAGAATAGCGGTCAGCGACTATCGTTTAGCTTACGTAATCCCAGAGATACGACCAAGTCGTAAGCTTCAAGTTTAAAAAAATGTCAGTGCTTAAAATATTATATCAGAATGAAATAATAGGAATTGGATAGCCTTAGGTAACTTCAAAGCATTAATGACATTAAAATTTTTGGATCATCTTTGAAGCTGTGACTTTTAATAGCTTCATCATTCGTTCTCTCTCCTTTGATTAATGTATTTTAGATACAGTGTTTAAAATCAATAAAATTTTTGGTTTGTATTGTTCAGAATGGGATTCTCGATATCATCATTGAAGCTGTAATTGGTAAACTTTAGCAACTGCATCAATATCTCGCTTTTTTGATGTATTCTATATCATTGATTCCCAAATGGGACAACTTGTCGTGAGAGGTGCGAAAAAAGTGCCAAATGCAAGAAATACTTAAATAATCATTAGAAGTAGATCAAGCAACAATTTCCAGGTTTTTAAAATACAAAAAATGAAATGGAAATAATTATGCAGTTTCGGAATGGCTGGTACAATTTAAATGAAATTTCACATAGCGATAATAGAAATGTAGTCGAGTTTTAGCTTTGAGTTTGGACCATATAGACCTACTAAACATTTTTTAAAACGATCCTGATTCATTATATCTGAATCGATTTTAAAGAGGGGATTCTGCAATATAAGATCTACAAAAATGCATATCTTATTTCTTTTGGCTTACGAGATATCGAGTTTTAATTTTTTTTCTTTATGTACCTTTGTGAAGTCTTTTTGCTATAGCGGTTCCAAATTTCTCCCAATTTTTGCAGAACCAATGCAGTTTAAATGCACATTTAAAGGTTTCTTTACTCTAAATGTAAAAATGTAACTGTAAATGGAAAGTAATTGAATAGCTGATTGAAAAACATAAATGTAGTATTTTGTTGTTGTTTTGTATACATCAACATCAGTGATAAAAATCGGTAGATTAAGTGAAGCATTTTTTATAAAAAATACAATTTATTTGTTTACAGCAAAAATTTTTTTATTCTAAAGATATTGCTTTAACTCAGAACATTTTTAAAAGTTATTTAGCGAAGAAAATTTCAAAAGAATTATCCAATTATTTTACTTTTTACAGTAATTTTTTACACTGATTTAGTATTAAAATAAAAAATTGTTAACTCTGTTCTTATAGCTGTTACGTAAAAACGTAGAGCGAACTAATTTGATAGGTCAATACGTTACATTTACGTTTATGAGCACATAATTCTCATGAGAAAAACGTGTCAGCTGATTCGTTACATTTGCATTTAAGCCTTAAGTTTGAGTGCCCGTTTAGAATGTTCACAGTCTTTTTTATTTTGTCTTAACAGACTCATAATTCTATCTACAAGATACTCTGGGTCTCCCCAGAGTTCTGTATTATTATTCCACAGTGTTCTGTAGCTTTTCACATCGATTTTTATTGCCTCCAAAGTGACTAGGTATCCTAAAAATGTGTACTATACTGTGGAAGTCGTTTATTGCTTTTTTGTAATCTAAAATAGTCCTATACTTTTTACTAGCCCAGTTTATACATTCTCTGATCGCACGTACTTCCTCTTTTTTATTAGGTAAAGCAGTGGGAAGTATAGTTCGGTTTCTGGTTCTTCTAATTTAGCAACTAGTTCGCGTAGCAACTAGTCCCCATGGGCATCAGAGCCAGGATTCCGTTAGACCAGGATTGACGATCTGATATCAATTTAATACAGTTGTCAGTTATATTAGACATTCTATCTGATATTTCGTCTAATGCCTCGATTATGTATTGGTGATACGATTTATGGAACCAGTTGATTCAGTCCCCATCGTTTGGAGACGATTTTCCCTAAGAGCCGCTTTATATCGTAGTCGAATTTTTATCTGTTGGACAAATAGAATTGTTTCTAAAACTCTTGCAGGTGTTATTCCAATCGCATCACTTATTCTTAGGCAGTACGTTCTTGATCCTTTTGTATGGTTTTTACATTGTACCATACTACTGAAGCAATAGATATTGCGCTGCTGTAGAGCCAGTGTATCATTTTCGGATTAAGAATTCATTTGGAGCCTATGGCTCTTCTACATATTGACCAACGTCTGTGGGCTTTTTTGTTTTGTCTCCATCTTATTTCTAACAAGCAAATCAGCCTAAACATTAAGTTTAGACAGTAGCCTGATTGAGAAAGATCTTTAGCCTGAATGGTCTATAAGACCCCGAACGCTACACAAGTTGAAGTGCTGGAAATTCTGAACCTTAGTCATATGACAAATGCATTGTTTACAATGTTCGATTTCATTTTCTGGCTACTCTCTTTTTTTTATTATTCAGTTTAAATCAACTTCAGAGGTGTTTTTATTAAAATTAAGTGTTATTTGGTGAGAGATTTTGTTTAATTCAAGGTCAGACTAATCAAAAGGAGATGGATTTATTCCGGGAAATAATTAAGATTTGCCATCTGCTAACACATTCGAGGAGAGTATATTAATAAAGTGACTATTGTAGGGTGATCGATTATTCGACTTTTTGAAGAACCCAGATTTCGAATAGTTGGAACTATAAAAAGACCGGGTTTTTTCCGGAGGTAAATATTTCCATTAAAAACTATATTGCTCTAAAAAAATCAACAAATGTTAAAATTAAGATAAGAAAATAATCATCAAAAGTGAGATTAAGTTTTACATAATATTTAGAGAAACTATCCACAATGTGAGATTTTGATGATTTAGCTGGCCAAAAGTAAATTTTTTATCATTATCTTTAGAACTTCAAATTATTCTTTGAAACGTCAAAACATTTTATTGGAACCGAATTTTTCAATAATTCTTTTTCTGTGACGTGATAATAATTTGTAAAATAGTTTTATAATACCTAAAATTTATTTTAGTTGAGTTTCATTTCGATATCAAGAAATTCAAGAATTTAGTAGCTCTGAAGTGACTCTGAGGGGAATGATTTATAAAGGCTATAGCCTAAAATATGACCTGATCTTATTTCTATTCAGTATATTGATTATTACGTTTTAAACATATTTTATAGAAAATTCTAACTCAGTATAGTAAAAAATCTCATCTGTGCTTAATACGGAAAAATTATGTCTCAATTTTTTCGAAATCGATTTTTCAGGTAGACCTTTTTCAAATACTACTCCTTAAAAAAAAGAAGTAATGTATTATTCCAAATATTGAATTAATAAAACACATATATTATTTGTAAGAAGAAGAGAAAAAACTAACTCCATCGATAAGCGAATTTCATCCAAGATAATTATTATTTTAATATTTCTTTAAATTTATAGAATTAACTTCAATTTAACCTTAAACTATATTAATATTAATAATATATATTAATAAAACATAAGAAGAAATTAGCTTAATGAATATTAATCAGTTAATAAATTTTTCGTAAATTTCCATTTAAATAAGTATTTAGTACATATGTTTTTCTAAATAAAATGTTATTTTTAAAACCTTTTCTTTTGTGTTAAAAACCCGGTTTATTCGACATTCGAAAAACGAACATATAAAAAAAAACAAGCAGGACAGAAACTGACTATTTCTATAAAGCTGTGTAATTCTGATTTCCTTTGATGTATTTATAAAATACATTTAAAGCTTGCGAAGTGCTCCCTTTAACTCATAATATCATGTATCATTATATTGAACACGGATAAGTTAAGTAAATCCCACAACCCAAGAAGTTTTGAACAATGGAATATATATATATATATATATATATATATATTTAAATAAAAAATTCATCATTACTATTTTTTAATCATCGTGGAACTTTGTACCAGTCATTTTCTTAAAAAAAAAAAAAAACAGTCAATATGATAATTATATTTGTGTTTATTATTTATTTTAATATTATATTTAACTACTTTTATACCCACCATCAAAATATGATGGGGGGTAGATTGGGTTTGTCACTTCGTGTGTAACATATCGAAATAATCATCTAAAACTCCATAAAGTATATATATTCTGGGTCCTCGAGAAAATATAAAACGATCTAAAGATGTCAGTCTGTCCATGCAAAGCAGGATATGGCTAGGGCGAACATCCTAGCGGGACGAGATTTGGCTCAAATATTTGTCTTTTATAAGATTTAGTTGGTATTAAAAATTATCAAAATGGGTTCATAAACAATAAAGTTATGAACCAAACACTAGAAAAACAGGATGTCCATCGTAAATCAAGTTTATATTTTTCAGCCGATATCTTTTACAAAAAGCTATGTACATCAACGAAATTTTGCACAAATAGTTCAATGACCAATGTAAACTCGAAAACCCAGTCCCATAAAAGGTGAAACATCTGCCAAATTTTGTACAAATAGTCCAAAAACCAAAGGACCTCCCATATAAGGTGAAATTTTCAAAAGTGGTAGATGGTGGGTATATAGATTCGGCCAAGCCGAATATAACATTCTTACTTTTTATTTTATCAAATTAATATTGTCTGCTAAAAAAATACGAGTAAATCAACCATAAAACTTTTGCAAATAATGATGAAATATTTCAAAAATAAGCTTATAATAATGATTCAAAGTCCATAACTTATTTTTTTTTTAAATTTTTTTCAAATCTTAAACTCTTGCAATGTTTAAACATGAGTTAGTTGAAAATGAATAAAAAAACAACAAGCAAAAGAGGTAATAATATTCAAGTTTGCTCAGTACAATGACTTAGTGGAATAGTAGGCTCGTGATAGACATTTGAAAATTAATCATAAAATTTTTGTTGCTTTTTTCTGTAGTTTCCTCTTCAAGTATATACTTGGAACTATATAAAAAAAAAACTGATGACTTTTGTTTTTTTTTTTACGATAGAAGGGGAAATTTGATAATAACTATAGTGGAGTAGGGTTCTTTGCAGTTGTCTTTCAAAACCATTAAATATTTTGTATGCCATATGGTTTTTCGATGATTGGAAGTGAAATTCAGGGTGTAAAGACAAAATATCCATATTTTTTTTTTATTTCACGTCTCGGAAAAAATCGTCACTGTGAAATTATGTTTCAGATTTTCTTCATTCGGGTTAGAGAATTTCTTTTCCACTTACATCAATAACCTGCAGAAATCACATGACAGTTAGTGCGGTTAACGTTTCGATAATACTGAATACTTCCCTAATCAATATAGTTCTTCTTCGCCCAACTTAAGACGACGATTTTTTTTTAAACAGAGCCTCATTTATTGCTTATTGCTTGGGATCTGTGTCACATATTAAGACTACTGCAACTCATTATACCCTTGTCCTAAAATCCTCAGTGGTACTTTTCAATTTCTTAAAAAAAATTATTGAATCATTCAAATTTCCTTCAATTGAAATCTATTACAAATTAATTTTAGAAAATATCTTTAAGTTTACATTTGCACAATTTAACTAGTTAAATTAAAAAAAAAACTACTTTAAAAACCGTGCCGTTTACATTATCACTAAACTGGGTTTTTATGGCATTTCACAAAACACATATTGATTCACAAATATTTTACACAATTAACACAAATAACTAACTATTTGAACTTTATTATTATTATTTTAACAAAAGACTTTAAATATCACATTTTCCCCCGTTTTTCATTCATAATTTTGTATTTTAAAATAAATTTTTCGTTTTGATATTTTCTTAAATTTTCGTACATAGAGTTGCCATCCAAACGTATATATAAGAGTTGTGTACGATAAAAAAAAACAGTTAAATAACTGATTTTTTCCATTTAACTAGTTAAATTATTTGTACGAAAAAACAAGTAAAAAAAACCAGATAAAATAACTAGTTAAGTAGGTAGATGTAAACGAGCTATAAAATATTAAAAAACAAAATATTAAAAATCTAGTGGAAGAAAAATATTTACATTCAATTTGAAGAACATTTGAATTAACAAAAAAAAAAAAAAAAAAATAAATTCATTATGACTTAATTCAACAAAGAATTAACTCTATTCAAACAAAAGTCGTCGAACACAGAAAAAACTAAATTTCGTAATCAAATACTAGATTTATAAAATCAAATATATATTTTTTTTTACTAAAATAGGACCTATCCCCTATCACTGAATTAAATCAATATTCGGCTTTTAAAATATTTTCAAATTAAATTTATTTTTGGATTAATAAAATATTTAATAAAAATTGATTTTTGAAAGCTTTTAGTACAAGTTATCTAAAATACGAGGGCGGATCAATAAGTCCGTGACTTCTCGAACTTCCCCCGTAGTTATATTAAATGCAACACTATCCCCATCAAGTACTACCTGTTAGTAGACTACTGTCAAAGTTTGAGCAAGTATCGTCATTTACTTTGCGTAAAAAATAGGATTTTTCGAGGTCCTTAAAATAAGCATTTCTTTGGTCAATAATTTCATTGTTGGAGCTGAATCTTTTTTCACCGAGCCATTTCTTTAGATTTGAAAATAGGAAGTAGTCACTAGGGGCTAAATCCGGAGAATATGGCATATGTGGTACCAATTCGTAGCCCAATTCATAGAGTTTTGCCATTGAGTCTTCACTATCTTGATGAAAAAGAACTTTTTTGTTAGCCATATGGGGGTTGGGAAGCATGCATCCCAAAAAACTGTTGCCATCACCTTATTAGCCGTCAAACTTACCTTGGCCTTCTTCGGAGCAGGTTCACCCCGAGAAAACCACTGTTTAGACTGCTGCTTGGTCTCCGGAGAACAGTAATGGATCCATGTTTCATCCACAGTTACAAAACGCCGCAAAAACTCACTCGGATTGCGGTTAAATAACTCCAAACAATCCTTTGAAGCTGTCACAAGTTTACGTTTATGGTCAATTGAGAGCAAACACTGCACCCATCTTGCCGACAACTTTGTTAAACCCTTAACCACTTAAAATCGAAACCATACTGCCATATGAAATGCCTATGGCATCAACAATTTCACGCACTTCGGTCGGCCAACACAATATCGTGAATTTTTTCGACATTTTCGGGTTGGCCGTCCAGAACGTTCAGTGTCATTTGTACTTGTGCGACCACAAGGAAATTCAATAAACCATTTTTTACCATTAAATCGATGGTGCAGAGTCCCCATAGTATTTATCGAGCTTTTCCTTGGTTTGATTGACGGTTTTTTTATCGCAAAAAATAATGTTTAATGAGCACTCGAAATTCACTTTTTTCCATTTTTGGAAAAATACACGAGGTTGTATGTTTTGAACAGCTGTTAAACGCAAAGTAAATGACGACACTTGCTCAAAATTTGACAGTAGTCTATTAACAGGTGGTACTTAATGAGAATAGTGTTACATTTTATATAACTACGATGGAAGTTCGAAAAGTCACGGAAATATTGATCCGCCCTCGTAAAGTATGCAAAATAATGCAATAAAGTAGATAAAATAATTTTGTATTAGAAGTATAAATTAGTTCTAGAATTTGTGGAGAAGTTAGATGTTAATGGCAAATGAAACTATATATGTCTTATAATGTGAATGAAAGATAGCAATATTTTTATATATACACATAGAAAAAAAGCAGTACGAAATTTTAATCCTTCTATACTTTTTGGACTTTCTGTGAATGAGCAATTTGATGTAAAAGAAAGAAACTTAAAAATAAGTACAAATTAACCATTACTTACCATTTTTAAATGAAATTAAATAGAGAAATTACTGTATAGCTGCTCATACGGACAAACTTTATTAAACTGACCCACAAGATGACTATGTTCTTGTTAGGAGATCCACGATATGATTTCGTCCATTAATCCGCAAATAGCCTTAAAATACCTCTCTGCTTACATTTCCTTGGCGAGTATAATGTAAATCCCAGGTGCATATATATATTATTTGATTTGGATAATAAATGCAGTTAGCAGATGGACGGTGTTATTTGAAGTCATAAAACATAACATTAATTACATGTTATACACATGTTTTGTTACTTCCACTTCACAGTTTTTCCACATGTTTAAAAGATGAAAAATGTTAATCATTATACTTCCAAAATTTGCCCTAAATTCAATACATTACCTAGAAGTTTTCAAATGCGAAACTTCATATTTTTTGTGCTTAAAAATTTTTTTGTAATTTATTTTTTAATCAAAATATAAAATTGTTTTCTTTTCAATATAGTTTTTGAAATTTTTTATAACCTATAAAACTAAATATTAAATCAAATAATTATTTTAAACAAATTTTATTTCAATTCAAAAAATTATTTGTTTAAGATATTTTTTTACATAATTTTTTCTGTGAATGAAAGTATAGAATTATGTTTTTGGGAATGGTATTAATTTTTAATTCAGAGTTAAGATTTAAGAAAATTAAGCCAAGACTTAATTAATTCTTTCGAAGCTCATTTGGGGACTGCGAATCTACAAAGGCACTAGAAACAATTTTATTTGTCCAACCGATAAAAATTCGAGTACGTTATGAAGTGATCCGTACGGCTAATCACCTCCAAACAATGGAAGAATGGATCAACCGGGACCAAATTTAACAAGAATACGTAATAGAGGCATTGGACAGATACACGTTCATGGGGAAATATCAGACAGGATGCCTAATGTAACTATTGTTACCAATTGTATTACGCTGATACCAGATCGTCAATCCTGGTCTAACGGAGCCTTGACTCAAATATGGGTGGCTCTAAATTAGGGGATAAAACCGGACTGCTACTCTATATAGAAGAATCAGAAACCAGATAATGCTTTCGACTGCCTAACCACAATATTGTTTTACAAGCGGAAGTACGTGCGATCAGAGAATGTTTAAACTGCTGCACATTTTATGGGCACCTAGTCATCATGGGATAGGTGGAGATGAGGAGGCAAATGATTTGGTAAACAAAGCTAGAGAATTAGCAAAATTTTCTGATGAAACCTATATGAGGATAGAACTAGAAAATGGTAAATCGATTTCAATTTTATTCGAAAATCATTTTTATGCCAATTAAAATCGGTTGTTTGCAATCGGTTTTTTATTGAAATCGATTATTGGGTCTTAAAAATCGATTTTTCTCTTTATACTTTAAAATATCTCAACAATTTTGACAATTTTAATAAATTTCTTTGGCAGAACGAAAAAAATATAAGTGTTTTGTGGAAGCACCAAGTAAAATGCTATAAAATTGAGATGTTCCTCCAAAGTTTTGGTTAGACTGATTACTGCTAATTCATATGTGCCTAAAATTTTTAATGTAATGATTTTTAGCACAATTTGGATGTTTACTCACAATAATAATTTTAATCGAAAGATAAAAATTTGTATTGAAATTTGAGATAAAATAAACAAAATAATTTCTAAATATTCATTCAAGAGCATTCAAAAAATATAAATCTTTACAATCCGATCATATCTGATTGTACAATCAGAAATAGTATTTTATGTAAAATTTTTGATTTTAAATGTGTGATAGAGACCAATAGGTCCCATAATTTTAAGTAAAATATTTTACTTAAATACATAATTTTAAGTTAAAGTAAGTATATACTTTCATAATTTTTGCATATAAAACAAATTAACTCTAAAATAAAATCGATTTTATGATCCGTTTAATCGATTTTGAAAATCGAAATAAAAAACAAATGAACTTTAAAATAAAATCGATTTTATGGTCCGATCAATCGATTTTGAAAATCGAAATAAAGTTGATCGTAAAATCGAAAATTGATTTTTAGCTTTGTGTACCATTCCCTGGTTAGAACTATAAATCTATAAAGTAAGTTGGCGAGAGTGCTAAATGGGCATTTAAACTTACAGGTACATTTAAATTACATTGGTGTGGCTAGCAGTAACGAACGTTCAGATTTCGTATGATCAAGGTTCCAAATTTTAGGCGAATGACGCATAACCTAACTCATCTCCGAGAAGTGGAATAGAAAAAGTTAAGGAAATTCATACACGATACAGATTTCCTATAAATTTTATATAATTGCTTTTTAGTGTATTAATTGAAGCCGATGAACTGGCTTATTAACCTACCTATTTTTGAAAATTATTTTCAAAGTAAGAACTCATTTAATTTGCCAAAACCCAGTAACACCAGTTGTTAACTCAAGTTGAGTTTATGGAATTTAGCTAAAATTTTTGCAAAATTTATTTAGTTTTTTTAGCGCCAAAAAACGTGGTATAATCAATATTCCAAAAAAAAGTAAAAAAAAAAATGTAATGAGCACGTTAAAACAAACAAGTTATGGGATGTCAAAAAACCAACCTAAACTGTATTTACTTGATTAACGAATAATTGAACAAAAATGTTTAATAATTTAAAGCGACTAGAAAATACGGTACATGTAATTTAAAAGAAACTCTTAGCAGACTTAAAGGTCTGCTAAAATTCACTTATATTTTAAATGAATTTGGGAAATGACAGGTGTAACTCTTGGAAAATATGAGATATAGCTTGAAACCTCGGTTTTAAAAACAGTAATACTTAGGTTCTGATACCAAAGTTTAAAGAATAATATAATTCATATTTCAAAACTTGGCAAAAATCTATTTAAATGCTCCCCAAGTCAAATTAAGATTGCGTTTAAAGAACAATGTAATTCATATTTCAAAACTTGGCAAAAATCTATTTAAATGCTCCCCCAAGTCAAATTAAGATTGCGACGTCTACAATGTCGCTTAAACCCGGTGTAGTGTTCCTACCAAATAATCTGTAGCACAAAAGAAAAAAAAAAAAAAAAAAAAAATCATTAATAACAAAAATATCGATTTGTTTATTAGCAAATACTGGTTTTTGCTAAAGTTGTTGGTTTTCTTTATGGCATTTTAATGGCCAGCCGTCAATAGATTTTGTCTCAAGTCTATCTTAATGTATGAACAACTAACTGGTTCGATGGATACTTAAACTAAAAGTAGTTATTAAATGAATGTACAACTTGGTCTTCACATTACGAGAACATGAAGTATGTATCAGCCATATACTGTTTATTGTTTATCATAATCATGCTAAAGAAATGGAAAAAAAAAAAACAAAAACACAATCACAACAACTGCAAAAATGTTGGTTGGGTCTTGAACCCATATAAGGGCATGAGGGGCATATTTGTTAAAAACCAAAGATCCAATACATTGTATTGCTTTTGTAATTTCAATTATTATTAGTTGGTAGTAGAACTTCTCTTGTATGTATATACCAGGTTTTTGGTTGGTTGCTATTCTTTGTTCGTTGGTCGTTTGGTTGTTTACTTTGTTGTTTTAGTTTGGTTTTTAGTGAATATTTTAAACAATTGCATAAAAGCGAATGGAATACCTTTAGAAAAATTTTATTTTTTTCAGAAGTAAATATTCATTATGTCCGTTTAAAATTCATTATCATGTAGCCAAACATATGCAATAGAACTTTGAACCTGAACTTTGTATTGAAAATGTGCATAATTGAGAGAGACGAATATAATTTTCCTTAAATAATTGTTAGAATACATTGTTTGAAAAATAAATAGTGGAATAAATTAATAAAAATAACCTAAATTAATAAAATATTGGAACGATTCGTTAAAATTAATGATTAATTTCCAATATCCCTCTTAAGCTGGTGTATTATGTATCGAAAAAATCTAAATTTTGATGGTGTGAGATTATTCATTATAATTTTAAAAGAATTAGATACCCTAGAAGTAGTTAGCTGTTCTGAAATTCAATTACCATTCTCGACATACTCAACAAAATGGCGAATACACAAACAAGCAGTAATATGAGTATTATCTCAGAAGTTCTTGTCAGAGAACTGCGCCGGTCTAATTAATTTATCAGAACTTAAAATCGACTGAGATCTGAATTAAATTCTATGAATTTACGAAAAGTCTTATACGAAGATCAATCAAGCCGACTTAAGCGGACAAGTTTTCAGTGAGATCAGGCCAAGTTTCTGGTATTTGTACACCAGCAAAAATACGCGTTAATTCATTAGAAAAATATTAAAAATAACCTTAAAACATCTGAAAAGAAATTGCATAACTCTATTTTTATAATTGAAATTTGACCATCAAGAGGGGCTCAGAATGATAATCTCGGCATAGTTTTGTAGACGAATTCTTTTCTCGAATCTAAAATCTATTGGTAAAACTGCTCCAATTGTTTAATTTGCTGGAGATTGAGCATTAAATACAGTTCTATTGAAATTAATATTGCCAGAGTAATTTCTATAAAAAGGTAAACAAACCAGCAAAGGCACATAATCAGCTTATCAGGGAGTTGCCAAATGTAAAATAAACATGTTTTAATAAATTTAGCAAAGACATCACAAAAATTAACCAGTAGTGCGCTTCAGTAACTTTTAACGATTCGATAATCGCAAAACTTGTCAATAGCATTCATTGTTTGCAGTAACGGTTTTGTGATTCACTAAGTACTCTTAAAAGATTAAATATAACTATTATTGTCGTATGGCAGTTCTCCTCAAGGAAATGCCGAAATAAAAGTAAGGTTCGGAAACCAAATAAAAAAGAAAAAAAAAAAAATAATTTTGACACAAATCGTAATTTTTTTAGCAGTTTTAAGAAGGTAATTGATTAAATTATGTATTTAATATTGAATAAGATGTGTTTCTGTTAATGGTTTTCTTCAAAGTCACCACTGTTCCTAAAAGAAGATTCGTAAACGTGGAAGTACGGACTATAACCTTAGAAGCGCAGACTACAACCACAGAAGAACGACTAAATCATTGGGTTGACACAATAATTTTTGTCTAAGTTGACGCAAACAAATATCGACAATTTTGTTACTATTTTTAACAATTCGGTTATCTTTTAAACAAGTTACTGATTACAGATTAGATCTAAAAACTGGTATTGTATTCTGGCACTGTAAAAAACAAAGTTTAGAAAAATACAACTTAAAAAGATCTCCAACGAGTAAAAAAAATATTTGAATAATTGTTAACAAAATGTTACCAAACTTCTTGTAGATATACCAAACAATTAAAAACTAAAACGAAAATAAACGAAAAAATATATCTTTTAGAAGAAATGAAATAGAAAATATATTTGTTAAAAATTAATATTTTTTTTTTTTTTTTTTTTGTTAAAATTCGTTAACGAATAAAAAATTATTCGAAAATAGATTAATTCAAATCTTAATTAAAATCTGCATTAAAATTGGAGAAAAAAATTCCCATTTTGTCGAGAATGCTATTATTCTCAAATCATTCTCAAACGTTTACATTTGAGAAAAAAAATTATTTTAAATGACTCTCAAATTTTAAATTAAACTTTTGCTTTGCTGGGAATAAGCAGTACACACATGTGCAAACTCGTATATTGCTTTTGAATTCTCTGTTTCGGTGGAAGATTTTGTTTTTTCTTATCTCCCTTATTATAAGAAGAACAAAAGTTTTATTTGCTCTTTAATTTAAATGTAGTGAACCACATCTTTGTAAATCGGTGGTACGAAAATTGGTTCACATGTGCATTAACACTCTTAATTTTTCGCACTTACATGCTTTTACACAGCGTTGCCATAACGGCATTTAAAGTGCAATTTTAGCGCTTATTTTTCGGCTGTTGCACCATTTTGTGAAAAAATAATGTCATATGCTTTTTAGCACTTTTTTGTACTTTTCTTGCAAATTGAATGTGTTTTTTTGGCATTAAAAGTGTATTTTTAGCATTTGCCATTATTTTTTGCACTTTTTTATTTATGGATATATGTGAAACATAATAGCCAAAAATATCTGATCTAATTTTATGTGATAATTTTGGTGCCTGCAAATTTTCCAAATATGAAGCGATTTTAAATGTTTTCTGAGTTTTACTAAGTAAAATAAAAAAATACTTACATATGTCGTATTGTTAAAAGGCATTTGTTTTCAAATATGGAATTTTTGGCCTTAACTTCTTTGCGTTTTTGGCCTATAACATTTTCAATAAATAACCTCATGATGTTCTAAATATACTAAAGTAAAATTTTTGAATTACTTCAATGCGTTATATGGAATATATTTAACGCATTAAGGTAAATTTAGGATAGAACAATCACACTAGATCTTTTTGTGAAAAAAATTTATGGAGATTTGCTTTAAATTTGCGTTTTTGAACTCTCAATTAAGCACGTCAAAAAAGTATTAAACAATCATTTCGATACCTGTAACAGTTTCCTATATATTCCTATATACATATTTGAAATTATAAAATATGAATAAAAAAATTTTTAATAAGACATGATATACTGTAAGATAATTGAGCTATGGTCTAAATGATGATGGGCTTAAATTGCATCAAGTTGTCTCTAAATTATAAGATTAATTTTTGTTACGTAGGTCCACATGGATGGACCTACGAAGGCAGAAAGTAATTCTGAATTGATTTGCAGATTTAAATGCAGGAGTAGGACCATTTTGTTTGGGCGTAAAGAATAAAAATTGCCCAATTAAATTTAGTAGAACACAAGCATAAATAACAAACATTTTTATTGTCATAATAAAATTAAAGTGCATTTGAGCTTTCTAACATGTTTTCTATGGATGTGCTATCGCATAATTTTCAAAAAGCACTAAAAGAAATTTTTGAGAAGATATGGAAGAATGTTTATTTAATAAATTTTATATATTTTTTGTAATTTTTTTTTAAGAAAACTGTTTTGATATTAATTTGTAGTTTTCTTTATAGAAAATAAATTATTTGAGAGCAATAGATATAAATAGAAATTCAGAATACTAAATTGTAAAGTTGAACATTTTTTCTGTGTACAATATAAAAGCGGGAGAGTAATACAGAAGAACATATACGAATACAAAATCTGAATAAAATGCGCTCTCAGAGCGCCTAGCAATTTTTAAATACAGTCTTTGCTTCAGTTGTTGCTTTTGACTAAGAGATCTTTACACGAAAAAACTAAAGCAAAAGCAATAAAGAGTAAAATAATAGCTTAAGCAGAAACAAGATAATAGTCGACTGAAGCAAATGGTTTTTATTTTCTCTTACTTTCATTTGCTTTTTGCTTTTATTTGGTCAATAACAAATTATATAGTAAGCAACTAAAAATAAAGTTTTCTATTTAACTTAAAAAGAAAGAAGAGCAGAAAAGTAAACTCGATAACTGAACAAATTTTATTCGAATAATTTTTAACGATCATTCGTTAAAAATTTTGAATAAATTACATTTTTAAAAATCTTAAATAATAAAATATTTAATTACAATATGTTTAATAAATACCAAATTGTGAAAAAAACGAAATTGAATAAAAAAATCGGTTAAACACTATTCGCTTAAATGTATGACAAATACCAACTTAAAAAAAAAAAAATCGGAAAAAATGAATAAAAAAATACAACGAATATTCATTTGAAAAATGTAATAAACTATGCAAATACAATTATTTAAACTATTTTTATAATTATTAAATTAAAAACTCTAAGAAAGAAATATTAGAATAAAAATAAAATATTTTTTATATTTTTTTTTCTCAAATAGAATTAAAAAAATAATAATTTCTAAGTAAATATTTAATAATTTTTCAATATTATTTTAAAAATAAAACTTACCGTTGCACTAATTTTATTTTATTTTAATAATTTTGTTGAATTATAAACTACTTTCATATATTATTTTTACAAGCAAACACATAAATTAACTACTTTTTTGCAATATAATAACTAGGATATCCAATCGATTAACCGTCATTCCGTTATCCAATTAATTTTGGTCGGTTAACTGTTCGAATAATTTAAAATATACGAATAAAATAATTTTCAAATAACGAATAAAAATAATTTGTGTCGAATAACCGATTAACTGAAATTTAGTTTTCTGAAATTATAAATTATAACATTTTTTTATTTTTATGATAAATTTGTCAGCTACATCTTTTTTTTTTAAATGTCTGTTATATCAGCAAAAATAAATAAAAATATTTTTTTTTTATTTTTTTTTTTCATTATTTTCAAGGTATGAATAAGTGCAATTTTTCTTGCGCTTAAGAAGTAATACAAACGGCATCTAAAGATATTATTAAAAAGGGATTCAAATGAGTGATTTTGCTATAAAACGTTGAGATTAGGTTGTTATTTTTGCAAATACTTGTCTCTAAAAAGAACTATTTTAAGCAAATGAAACATAATATTATGCATTTTTTGTTATTAAAAATTAAATTTCTTTGTGCAGACAATAAAGAATTTTGATATTAATTGCAAATTTTGCATGAAATCTTGAACATAACTTCCTCCTTCTCAGTGGATAGGTGTCAAAAGGGGGAACATTTTCCAATAACAAGCCTATGTTAAATTCATTGGAAATTGTTCGAATTTTCACTACTTGTAGATCACAAGTTCAGGATCTTATTGACTTATTTGGATGTTTTTTTTCTTTTTTTTTGATAGAATGTTTAATAAAATTCAACATGAATAGATTATAATATTATATATTCATAAATACCTAAACTTGTGATAATACAAATTTTGAAAAGATTGTTTTAAGTAAAGTAAATTCAAAGTTATATAAATGATAGAAAATAAGGTTACATCCAAAAGATTTATTAAATAAAGCTGAATTAGGGAAACAACTGATAAGATGAACCCTTTGACATTATGTTTGTGAATAATTATTTCAATATAGTAAATACCATAGTGTTATTTATATGTTTTACATGTACTACTAAGACTATTCGGTTAATTTGCCATTAATCGGTTGTTAACCGATTATTAACCGAGTTAACCAAATAATCATTTGTCGAATTAACCAATTAATATGAAAACCCGAATAATTGGACACCCTAATTATAATACTTTTTTAATACACTTATACGCCTTCACTCATAACCTTTGCGGCTTGACGCGTTCATACAACCGTTCGGCTTTGTATTCTGCTCAACACATCAACAAGTGATTTTTTTGTTTTCATTTTCATATTGATAGCAAGAAACTTATTAAAAATATTTAAATTTTAACTGATTTTTATTTACACAACAAAATCTTTATCAATGTTGATTATTAACAACAAAAAACATTTTTAAACAAAATAACAACTTTGTTGCCAATTACTTTTTGCAAATTTAACTTCACTTTTTCGTTATATCCTTTAACTTTTGAAAGTTTTTATATTAAATTTTTAAAATGTAACACTTATTTTATATATTAAAATTAAATTTATTATTATTTGCACAATTATTTACGGGAAATATGTTAAACAAAATTTATAAAGAAAGTAATCAACCGGACGAGGAAATGGCGCGACGAAACTGAATAAAGTTGCCACCTAAAAAACTCTGTTAACAGTCTAGAGAAAATGTAGCCAGATATTGAGTACTCGAATTAACGGGTATTTAGAGAAACTTGTTATTTGTTTATAAGAAAAATGGTGTATTTTTGTAGAATGATTTAATTTAATGGGATTATAATTAATTTTTTAAACGAAAAATATATATATTTTCACAAAAATAAATATTAAGAATTATTCTAAAAATTTTCCGCAACTAATAAACAAACTATATTACAATGATTTATTATAAGAAACAAAAAATTTTTGAAAAAATGGAATTTTGATCTAAAAATTATAAGGAAAAAAGTTGTACCAATAAAAAATTAATCAAATATAATTAAAGAAAAATTGTATAGAATGAAATAAATATTTTTAAATAAAAGTAAAAAATATTTTTAATGATCATGTCAAAACAAGTATAAAATAATTTAATAATTGGAAAATTAACGAGTTTTCTTTTAAATTAAATGAAAATAATATATAATTCAGCGAATAATTATTTTAATCCATAGAAATTAATTTTGATTTAAAAAGTAGGTTTTGGAAAAAAGTTGTTAAGGAATTAGAAAATTTTTAGTTGCATTGATAAATAAGTATTTCCATAGGATTCGTAAAGTAGCTCTAGGTTGGAGAAGAATCCACGCGTTACCGTAATTATTTCTTAAGTACGGTCAGGCGGATTTTTGTTGTTTGGCCTTCGAATATTTTGCGTCTCGCTCGCACCGGTGCAGTGTATCATAAATCATAACTGTAAAAGTTGCGTGTTGTTCATATTAACCGCGCGCTTTTATCTGAGTGTTACAGCTTTCTATATGAAGATATAGGTCGTCTGGAAATAGGATCGACAATATATAAGTGGCCCATCTTCTTATATGAAGATATTGGTCGTCTGGGATCAGTTTGGTTCGATATGCCCACAAAAGTGGCAGCATAGATCTAGTGTCTCAGATTTGACACATCATTGAATGTGTCAAGCAAAGAAGAAGAAGTATTTTCATACTTCAATACTTGAAACCTAATTTGCTTTTTTATAAAAAGCCTTCGTGATCAAAAGAATGAATAATACAAATAAATTAAAAAGTTCTCCGAGTAAATTCTTTCATTAGAAATGTTTCTCATTTTGAAAAAGTACCATTTTTCAGATCTAATTAAAAAAAAACTACAGTGTGTATACTGGGTGTTAATTTTTACATTTTACAGAAATTCTTATCATTTTAAAACAGTACCATTTTTCGAGAAAAAACTAACAATTTTCGGTTCTAATTAAAAAAAGATAATAATAACAAAAATAAAAAAACAAAATAAAATATATATATATATATATTGTTTTTATACTACACCGTACAACATCATTTTTGCCACATGATCCAAACTATATACATATAAAAGTAGAGACATTTTTTTACTTCGTATTTAAAGAATTTTTAAATTTCAAAATTATTAATTTTTTTTTTTGAATTAACTTAAAATCTGCTAATTCCTCAACAATGCCGGTATGGGTATCAAATGATAGAATATGATTTAGATAATCCAGCAAAATTGTTTGTTTTAACCCTTCGGGCCTTTGTAATGTCAGAAATGAGGTTTTCTAATAAATTATCCTGAAATAATATTAATTTTAAAAACATGATAATGAAATTTTTGAATCCCACATTGAGCTTCAAAATATATGTTGTAATTTTAAATTTAATTATTTAATGATAATTGGCACAGTCGTTTTTTTTTAATAGGTCCATTATTTTACCCTTACAAATGTGATGAGAATTTTCTTGAATATGCAAATATTTATATTAAATTCGAGGTAGATAAGATTTTTATATGCATTATACAAACTAACATATTTCAAGAGTTTGGTTGCATAATTGACCATAACCTTTATATGATGTAAAATGCAAATCAAATATAAATAAAAATATATATAATTTAACAAATGAGAACGTCATATATCTGCAACTTTTTAAAATTTCATCTTATATGGCAGGTGGGCGGTGAAGTGGCGAACCACGCCCACTTTTTTTGTTTTCGAGTTTACATTTGTCCTTGAACTATTTGTACAAAATTTTTTTGAAACCATTATTGGTTTCAGAGTTTAAATCAATCCTCAAGTATGAACTGAAGTTATTACGTATACCCTATGTTTCAAGTATTTGGCCCATAAATTTTTTGTTTATTGATCGATTTTGCAAATTTTCAATACCAAGCAAACCTTGTGAAAGATAAATATTTGAGCTGAATTTCATCCCCCTAGGTTGTCCCCCGAGCTCTATCCTGCTTTCAACAGACAGACGGACGGACGTAGCTAGATCGACTTAGAATCTTGCCAGGACCCAGAATAGATACACTTAAATGATTTGATGTTACACACGGAATGATAAACCCAATATACCCCAATTTTTTTTTGATGGTGGGTATAAAAATATTGCTATCGAAAAATAATATTCTAAAAATTGTATCATTAAAAAAAATTAAAAATTAAAAGTAAAAACATTAAACAACATGTTTTACAAAAAACTTTATTAATCAAAAAAAAAAAAAAAAAAAAAATATCAAAATATATACATATGTATTTATAAAAAAATTATATTTTTATTTTAAACCCGCTTTTAAAATCAATCTTTGCTATTAATTTTTTAAAGCTTATTGATTTCTGAAACCTTTAAAACCGATTATATTTCCATAATAAAATGTTTTTTATTATTCTGGTTTATTTACCTATGTGAAGAAATCAAACCAACAAGTGGTAACAACAAACTTTCAGCAAACTTTTTGCACGTGCGATTCTTTACATAAAAAATATAAACAAACAATGAACAAAATTGAAATAAATTTAATTTCTTAAAAAAAACACAATCGGGTTTAAATCGTCTCCTCTTAGGAATCGAAAAAACAGATCTTAGGGGGTACTCCCTAAAAACTTTTGAAAATTACAAAATATGAAAAATAAAAGTGCAAAATAATTAATTTTGTTTTGAAAAATAAATAAAGAACAAAAATGCGAAATAAATTAAAATTTTCGATAAAAAAATAAAAAAGACAATTTAACATATAAATTTCTCAAGTACGTTTTCTGCGCCTCTTAACACAAAGTTGGAAATAAAATTGTTTTCCCGCTATTCTGCCGACGTTATTTCTAATGTTAAGAAATAAAAATGTCTTCGTGTTGACGTAGAGTTATACAAATGGGTTTTAATTCTTTAATCAATCTGTTATTTATGTAAAACTTTGTTTTATTATAATCTGGCATCTTTATCCTAAACAATAACATGACATTTTTAACTGTCATGTTTTTACAAGAGTTGCCAAAAGCACAAACAGAAACAACTGACAAATTTGACATATTTTCATCTGTGAGGAAAATTATTAATCGAACACGTCAGCTAGCTTGCCCAAAAGTGAATTTTTTCGTATTTTTTTTTGGCAAAAACTCATAAAAACTGTATAATTTTTAAGAATTTCATATAAATAAAGTTTATCTAGAAACTCATTAAAATGGTAAGTGGGAAATTAAAAAACTTACAGCGATATAAACAAATGCACTAAATTGTCTATTGTAAATTGCGACAGGTTCTGATAGCGGCAGCGGTGTGTACTAAAAATGGAAAAGGTTTAATTACTATAGGAATTTGTTGCAGAATACGATTACTAAAGATTTTTATTTTTCTAGTTATTATTTCACGTCAATTTGTTGAAATGACTAAAGCCCGTATTGAGGGTTTATTGGCAGCTTTTCCCAAACTAATGACTGCTGGCAAGCAGCACACTTACGTGGAAACGGATTCGGTACGTTATGTGTATCAGCCCATGGAGAAGTTGTACATGCTACTTATAACCACTAAGGCTAGTAACATTTTGGAGGATTTGGAAACTTTGCGTTTGTTTTCCAAGGTTATTCCGGAATATTGTCATACTTTAGAAGAGAAAGAAATTTTAGAAAATGCTTTCAATTTAATATTTGCTTTTGACGAGATTGTAGCCTTGGGCTATAGGGAAAGTGTTAATTTGGCACAAATTAAAACCTATGTAGAAATGGACTCCAATGATGAGAAAATCTATCAAGCTGTACGTCAAAGTCAAGAACGTGAAGCTAAACAGAGAATGCGTGAGAAAGCCAAAGAATTGCAAAGACAGCGCATGGAATCGGCTAAACGGGGTGGTCCAATTGGTGGAATGGGTGGACGTTCTAGTGGTGGCTTTAGCTCCGATGGCTTTGGCTCTAACAGCAACAGCAGCAGTGGTATTGGTGGTTTTAACAGTGCACCCTCCATTGAAATAGACAATAAACCAATGGCTCCCAAAGCACAGTAAGTTAAGGAGTTTTAAATAAATAATTGGAGTTAATTGTTATATTTATTTTTAGAAAACCCGTATCCCGTAATGCTCTTAAATTGGGCGGCAAAACAAAGGACGTGGACAGTTTTGTAGATCAATTGAAATCTGAGGGTGAGAAGATAGCCAGTTTAACACCTGCTGCCACTGGCGTCAGTGCTGCTGTTGCTTCTGCTAAAGCTAAAATTGTTTCCGATATTCATACGGAAAGTGTTCATTTGAAAATGGAAGATAAGCTTGTGGTACGCATTGGTCGTGATGGTGGTTTGCAACAATTTGAATTATCTGGTTTGCTTACTTTGCGCATAACTGACGAAAATTTGGGACGCATTAAGGTACAATTGGAAAATAATGATTCACATGGCATACAATTACAAACACATCCCAATGTCGATAAGGAACTTTTCAAAACTCGCTCAATAATTGGTTTAAAGAATCCAGCTAAACCTTTCCCTATGAACACGGATGTTGGTGTCTTGAAATGGCGTTTTGTTACACAGGATGATGCAGCCATACCTTTGACTAGTAAGTTTTGAGAATTTTAAAAACGTTGGTTTTTTAACAGTTTTTTTTTCTGTTTCTTTCTTTTTTTTTTTTTTTTTTTTTTTTTTTTGTATAGTTAATTGCTGGCCATCAGAAAACGGTGAAGGTGGTTGTGATGTGAATATTGAATATGAATTGGAAACTCAGCATTTGGAATTGCAAGATGTAGCCATTATAATACCTTTGCCGTAAGTAAAATTTAGATTTATTCTTGCAGTGAATTTTTAATTAATGGTTTTAATGTGAGAAATATTAAATTGAATTAGTTTTTGGAATAGACTAAAGAATAGAATAAACTATGGACTAGATTATAGAATAGATTATAATATAGGCAGGACTATAGACTAGACTAGAGACTATACTATAAACGAAGCTATAGACTAGACTTTAAACTAAAATATATACATATTTGTTATATACTAGACTAAATAGGCCAGTAGTATATATAACTTAAAAATACTGTTTTGCTTAAAGACAAATTATTTTTTTAGTATGAATGTTCAACCCTCAGTGGCTGAATATGATGGCACTTACAACTATGACGCACGTAAACACATTCTAACATGGAATATACCTGTTATTGATGCTGCCAATAAATCAGGTTCCATGGAATTCAGTTGTAATTCATCTATACCTGGAGATTTCTTCCCAGTACAAGTAAGTTTTTAACTCTCAACCTCAAAGAATATTTTTTAAACATTTCTTTCATTTAACAAAAGGTATCATTTGTATCAAAAACACCATATGCTGCATTAAAAGCCAAGGGTGTTGTTTTAGTGGATAATGATAGTGGTGTCAAATTTTCAACAGAAAACATATTATTCGTTGATAAATATGAAATTGTTTAATTATTAATCATCGTCATTTATGTTAGAATTATAATTTTTCTCATCAATATTATTTGAAAAACAAGCAAATGCAAATTATTATTCCAAACTATTAAATGCTATTATTCCCTATCCACTCCTGCGTACATGTGTATACACATAGTGAATGTGAAAATATGTTTAGCCCTTCTTTAATTTGATTGTTTGAGTCTTTATGTTAAACATTTATATTTGTATTTTTTTTTTATAGAATCTTAAGTTTATATGTTTTCAAATGAAAATATAAGCAAGATGAAGGAAAAACTTGTAGCATTTTTCTAAAGATTTAGATAACAAGATAACTATTATTTGAATTAAGAAGTTTGTGTTTATTTTTATCTAATGCACTTTAAATACATTAAAAAGTAAAAACAAAACGAAATATTCCAAAATCTTACAAAAGAAATTATATATACATAAATTTTATAAATAAAATTTAATAAATTAAATAAGAAATTTATAAAAAAAAGTAGTAAAAACAATAAAAATAATAAATATATAATTATAAGAAAACCTAAAAAAATTGTTTTGTTTTATATTTAAAACAGAATTTTTCGACGAAACTTGTCTCTGTCCAATGAATGAGCTCAGCCATAGCTATTAAATCATTTTAGAAATTAGTTAAATAAAAATAATAAACGCTTATTTAATATCAGAAACAAATTCGCCATATAAAGCTATTTTATTTAGTAATAGGAATACTAATTGATAATAATATTATATTACAAACCTATTTTTTTTTTATTATTAAACAAAAATTTAAATGCCACTTTGTTTCAAATGTTTAAATCTGTTTTTTTAACAGATTTTTTTTTTGCAATTTTCCTTTTGTTAAAAAGGGCCAAATTTTTAAAGAGAACCATAAATTTGATAGCTTATATTATTCACTATTGCTCACCTTTGCGTTCAACCATTTATTGCGGAATAGATTGTGCAATTGATTTTTTATTGGTCCACCAGTAACATTTTAAAGAGAGAGATAGAATTTGACAATTGTCAACATAAAAATGCCTACGTGTAGACTAGGGTTGGGTTTATTTAAACATATTTGTTTTTATATTAAAAGAATAATAATAATAATAATAATAATAACAATAATAATAATAATAATAATAATAATAATAATAATAATAATAATAATAATAATAATGATAAATAATATAATAATAAAATAAATTTTAATTTGTTTAAAATTTAAAATCCGTTTTTGTTTCTACATGGAATGATATGACTTTTTGCTAATTTATTATTTAATAACAAAGAATGCTATTGGTAATCCGAATATATGGAAACTATTTTTTAATAAATAAATATAAATTTAAACCCTAAAATCATTTAAAATCTAAAAGTCGTTCTTGTTTTGATAAAACCTCACTTTGGAAAATTTTTTCCAATTTTTTTTTTCAAATATTAACTTCTAATAAAATTAGGTTTATTTGAAATTTGTAATTTCTGAATAATTAAACAAAAACTTAATTCCGAAATGTTTCAAATTTTAAATTCCTTTTATACAATAAATAATGTTAATTCTTTTTAATAGAAAAACTAAAATTTATATTTCAATTTGTTATATATTATTTATTAATGGTAACATTAGCTTTATTTTAAATCTATAACTTTTAATAAATAAACAAATATTCATTTAAAAATATTCATTCATTTAAAAATGTGTTAGCAAAGCATAAAAATATTCATTCCAAATTGTTTTAAAACTAAAATTTAATTTTTTTATAACTTCACTTAGCAACACTTTTGTGTACTAAACAATAACAACCCTGTCATCTTACAACTTTATCCCTAGACACACATCTCTAATTGAGAAAATTCCAAACAGCTGTTTTAAACATGTATTTTGTTTATCACCGAAAATAATCTTACTTTTAAGGGAAGTTAAAATTTTTATAAAGAATTTATTAAATTTATACAAAACAATGGAACAACAATTAGATAAAGTTTTAAATGATATGTAAGTAAATTTAAACAATTTAACAATAAGATATGACTAAAATATTTTTATGACAGAAACTCACAGCCAGAAACTGTCGGCTGTCTAATAACAAATCGTCAGGGTCTTTGTCTGGGAGGTAAAATTAATAGACAATTGCTAACTATAATAAACAAACATTATTAATAAATATTTATAGCAAAAGGTAAAATAAATCCCAAAATGTCTGGCATTGGTATGGCCTTATCCGAGCAGGCTTGTAAGTTGGAACCAAATCTAAATCCACCCACAATTATTTTATACAGCGGGAACAAGTAAGTCGTATAGTACATAGATTGTCTGTTATATTTAATTAATTATGTACGTAATTATCATATCCTTTTAGGCGCTGCATTATCCAAAAGGATGGTGAAATTACTGGTATTATTTATAAACAAAGTCCCAATTAGTTTTTATTGTTTTTTTTTTGGTGGGGTTCTTAGAGGAGGTCTCATAACGGTATAGTTGTGTTTTGTACGTTGCCATATGGAAAACAAACAAATGCTGTAAAAGCTGCTTTCTCACTCATGCTTCCATTTGTGATTAAATGTTAATTAAGTAATAACTTCATATTTTTCTATGTATAATTATTTATAAGATAATATTTTTTCTTAAACAAACTATCATTAATTTTTTTTTTTGCTTAAAATGTAAAATGTTTCCGAATATTTTTTCAAATATATATATAAGTCACTAGAAAACATAAACATAAAATGTACTTAATTTGTTAGATTTCGATTTGCAGATTTAAAGTATATATATTTCACAAAAAATTCACAACCACTATTGTATTGTATGTCATAAAAATTTTTAAATTCGTTTTTGCTAAAAAGTTACGCTGTTCCAACAAATTCAGTTATGCGTTTTTTATTAGGCTTTCGGGAGAGCGAAAAAACTGTTTTGTTTTGTAATTTAGCAAATTTCCTTAAAATATATTCGATTAGTTGAAACCTTAGTACAATTACTACAGATATTTCGTAAACAAAAATGATGATTAGATACAAGAGCGCAGTATAAAATCTTTGAAAAAACTACATATAACTCATTTCGCTGGAACATTTTTAATAAAATCATTTTTTTTATTTAGAGTATTTTTTAGAGGAAAAAAAAAAATCCATATATTTTAATTTTTTTTTTCATAAATATTATGAATCGAACATGACTTTTTTCCCCAAACTTTTTTCATAAAAAATAAAATTTTGTTCATAGATAATATTGAATTGTTCATAATGAAAATTTTAAAAATTTGGCAAAAATTATGTTAAATTTTTGATTTAGTTTTATTAGATTTGATTGCATAAAAGCCGACTGGTGTGTGGTTTTTTCAATCCGATTTATTCTCAAAAAACGATTTTGTTTTTATTAAACTTACTAATATAAAAAATAGAAGGATTATAATGTTAAAATTAAGCCATTTATTAATTTTTTCGAAGATAATAAATATTAGCTCTGTTACAGTACTTGTAAAATTTCCAAGTTTTAGTCAAAATTATTTAGAAATTGTCAGAAAAACAATAAAATGCACATAAATTTTTAGTGTTTTACTAAAACTTGCAAGTTTGATAAGTACTGGGACAGAGCTATTAATTGAAAATTAATAAGTTAGTGGTTTAAATTTTCATAAAATGAATGGAAATCATTGTGCATATATATATTTTTTTAATGTAAACTGTTGAATTTTGATTCCTCTATTCTGGGTTTTGCTTCATATAAAGATACATTTTAACTTTGTGGAGTTTTTTTTTATTTATTTTTTGTTTTTTGTTGTAATTGTCTGCAGTCGTCTGAGTGTGTCTAACCTTATATATACATTTTCTTTATATAAAACTCCTCTAATACTGTTCACAGTGCGTTTACAAATTTTAAAAATACCATGTTTAAAAATATAGTTTAGTGTATATAATTTTTAACTTTTTCTCAAAAAAATTACAACATATGATAGACAAATATAATTAGTTTTCATTCCCGTGAAATTAAAATTTTAGCAAAATTTTCTATGATTTTATTTTAAATACTATTTTATTAAAGTTTGTATATTTTGGAAATTTTCCATCGTTATTTATATTTCAGAGCATCATTGGAAGGGTCTCATTTAATACTTCTTATATGTGTAATTTTTATGTCAAATAAACGTTTAGTTAAGAAAATAAATGTCACCAAAAGCATATATTTATCATAAAAACTGTAGATTCGTGTAAAATAGTGACCAAATTTCAAAAATATTTTTAAATCGTTTATTATCGCTATATTTCAGTACAATTAATAAATACTTCCATTTGACTTATTTGTAAAAATTGCTAATTTAACCTTTTGGGATTAAAATGCATAAAATTGACAATCTTGCTGTTATTAAAGGGTTAATTACGTGTAATCTTCAATAGTATCAGAATAGACTATTCCAATGGTATATTAAAATCCAATATATGTGAAAAATGTCCGAAATATATAAAATTATATGTTTGAATAAAGAAAATATAACATAAAACTTTAGTAAGATCTTAATAATCCACGACTGAAAAGAGATATAACAATTATTTAAATGAATATTCCAGACCTTAGTATTTATTCATATCACCTCTAACTCTAATCTCTATGCTATATTATTTACTGATTGGGAATTTTTTATGCGCAGCATTGGTGTTGGCGTTTTTCTTTTGAGGCCAAGTAAATGGTTTTTATTTGACTATTCCCATCATATTTTTAGTGGCAATTTATCTTTTTTGTTGAGTGTAAAGCTCACTTACAAGCACCAATGAAAATAGCATGGATAGCAATTCCACTTAAGTGATCTTTATTATTAAATTGGATGTTGAGGGTGTTTCGGAAGTTATCAAAATTAGATATGGTCACTATAAGGTCACTTTATATAATTATCTGCTGCGAATAAATTGGTTTTACTCTGAAAAACTTTGCTCATTTCGTCTTCAAAATGGGCACTGTTTTTGACATTCCAGTTGACATTTGAAAAGGAGTTTATAAGTCCAATAACTTCCCCAATTGAGATTATTAATTGTGTACTAAAGACAAAGATGACGATGACACTAAGACTTTAACTAGCAGTATTAGAATCGTTTTCAACGGTAATGAAATACCGAATGAGATTACTCTGGGTTATATTAAAGTTCATCTCAGGCAGTATATTTCATTCGTACAATGCACAGAGGGGCAGAATCGAAATTTTTTGGAAATAAATCTGCAACTTCTGATCGGCCGGTTGGATTTTCATGAAATTTGGTAGACGTAGCAGAGGAGTGTACAATGTTATGTTTGGAAGGGGGGTACAACAATCCCCCCAGAGGCGGAGCTAAGGGGGGCTCAAAGTTAGGTACCTCTGACATAAAAATTTTTTAATCGCTTGCAAAATTTGTGTTTCTCGTCCGATTTCAAATATTTTTATATATTGTTGTAGGCCCTGATAAGACCTATAAAAAAACATGTACTATTTATTCCTTATAGTTTTCGAGTTATTTGCATTTGAATTTTAAAGCACCATAATTTTGCATGTTCTTGGTCCAGTTTTTTTTATATGTATCGTAGTATTTCCGACCGATTTTATTAGTCTTTTTCTTAACTGGCTAAAGAACAAAATTATCTATTGAATAAAAAAAATTTGAAGTCGATATCTTTACCGAGTCCAAAATTAAACGATTTTGAATTTGAAAATCGCAAAAAGACGACATTTTGTGTTTTTTTTTTAGCCGAAACACGGCCTTTTGATGTTTTCATCTTATCATAATAACTTCTTCACACGGCTCTTAAAATGGATTCTTTTGTGTTGCGGGCATCTTTCATGGTCCAACTGATGGAAATGAGGCCTTGCTTGTAGCTAAATACTATTTAAATTTACACTTAACAAAATAGGGCAAATTACCATTAAAAATCAGCTGGGAATTGTCAAATAAAAATCATAAATTTAAGATATATATTCTTACTTGTTAGGTAACTTTTTTTAGTTCCGGTACTTATTCTTAATATATATAGGAAAGCCTAATTAAATATATATATATATATATATATATATATAATTTATATATATTCATATATATACAAATATATTATTTTTTAATTAGGCTTTCCTATCGATTTATGTTATTAATTCGCATATTTCCCTGAAAATTTCAAATTCTTGTTAGAATTATATTTAGGGTTATCAGATTTTTTGAGCCTCTGTTGTCGAATCGTTTAGCAGAAATCGCCAATAATCTCCAAATTTAAAATTTATTTGGTTCTTCTAAGAAAAAATTTAATTAATATTTATTAAATATAAATTCAGCTTCAACAAAGCCAATGATAATTTCAGTAGTTAATAGTAATTGAGTAAAAAATAAAATTAGAACATAACAAATTATAACAATCATAACTTCAGAACTAAACAAGTGTCCTCCTTGAAATTTTGCACATGTACGGATAAGAGTTATATCAACACCATATACGAGTGCTTTTATAAGAATTTTGAAAATACCTTTTTTTGAGATACAATATTTTAACTGTTATATGTCCAAATTTGACCTTTGAACTTTTGATATAAATAAACTTATAAATGTTATATCTTTGTATTTATTGTGAAACTAAAACGGAGCTCGACCATGTATAGATTAGAAGTAATTAGCAATTAAATAAGTACACCTTTGTTAAGTTTTTAGTTTTTTTTTCTTTTTTATACCCTACACCATCATAGGTGGTTGGGGTATTATGCGTTTGTATTGATGTTTGTAACGCATAGAAAAAGTTATACACCTTAAAGTATAACAATCGGCTCAGAATCACTTTCTAAATCGATCTAACGAAGTCCGTCCGTCCGTCTGGCTGGCTGGACGCCTGGTTAGCTGTCCATGTAAAATTTGTGCACAAAGTACAGGCCGCAATTGCAAAGATAATTCAATGAAATTTGGCAAGTGGGACTTTTATGATACAAGGACGAAGCCTTTTGAAATTGGTTGTGATAGGTCTATTATTTCCCTTAGCCCCCACACAAAAGTCCGGCCGGAATACAAATATCAATATTGTTCCAAATTTTATGAAGATTGGTCCACAATTGACCATATCTCCCATATAAACCCCTCTTCCGAAAATCACTTTTACGTGCATAAATCTCATATGAATGTTAGTATCAAGTTAATATTCGACACAAATAAGTTTTATATAAGTAGGAACAACACTGTCAAATTTTATGAGAATCGGTCCATAATTTTCTTTAGCTCCCATATAAACCCATTTCCCAAAGTGCATAAAATCATTTTGTGTCAACGCATTATCATGTATTTGTATATTTTTGTGTAATATAAGTCCCCTTTCCGAACTTTTATGCTCGTACACAATGGTGTAAGGTATCATATAGTCGGTGTTGACTATATCATTCTTTCTCGTTTAAAATGTCATATTTTTCGGCCAGAAAAGTTTATGATAAAAAAATACTTCCAATAGCCAAAATCTGAAATCGGAGATGCCATATCCGAAAAAGGCTGTTTCTGCCTGTTTTGATATGGAATCACCGAATACGCTTTTTTTGACATATAGCTTCATTTTAAGTCAACAATTAAAAAAAAAAATGTATTGAATTTTATTATATATTTTTTTTGGGCAGAAACAAATAAAAAAAATCAATTGCTTGTAAGAAAACGTAATCTATTTCCTCAACTGAACTCAAACTTTGCAACTAAACATTATTTCATATACATATGTATTAAACGCCATTTTTGTAAATTGAGGTTCTCATGTGTGCTTCGACTGGCATTTCTTAATTGTAATTGTATTTTGTCTATTTTATATTAATTTAAACAAATATACCTTTTTGACCCACTTGAAAGAATATAAACAAATTTTTGTGCTTTGGTAGGATATGCGGCACAAACAAAATTTATGTTAATTTAGTTAAATCTTAATAAATGAAGTAACAGTAATTTAATTCTAAAAGTGTTAAAAAATGTAGCTTTTGTTTTTAACTTGTCAATATTAGTATCCCGACATATAGTTTTTATAAAAAATACAAGCGTCCTTTTTTTTTTTGTTCAATGCGGCATATACATGTGCAATACTATGTTCATGTATACGTCTTTTTAAAAAAGAATTTGTTTTATAATTAAACACATACATAAATTTGAATTGAGTTTTCATAATTTGAATGCGTAAAACACTTCTCTATATTTAGTTATTTAACACACATACAAAACATGACAATTTCCATATAGGGAAGAAATTCTTGGTATTTGTAGTACATTCGAATTTGTTGAACATTCCCAAACTCAATAGTGGTAAAACAATTTAAGATAAAAATTATAAAGTTTTAAATAAAATTTATCATTCTCTTAAGTAACACACTTTTAAATATATAGTTTTGTTAAATAAAAGGTGTACGCGTTCATAATATGCTTTTTTTTTGAGAAAATGACTCGTTTTTCAAATAACCTCTATATGTGAACATAGTATTACTTCATTGTTATCGAAGTCATTAATATCCTCAATATATTTGAAAGATGATGCAAAAAAAAAAAAAAAAATCATTAAGCATTTAATACATAAGTATTATAAAATCTAATTTTTGGGGATAAAATTTCGTAAACTAAGTTGAAGCCATATACAAATTAAGGCTCTTCATTTTGCTAGATAGGCAAATACTAAAAATAGTCGATTTCTAGTAAGAAAAATTTTTATTTACAATCTGCTACCAGCATATAAACAGTGAGTTCCTTATTTACAAATAATTTTAATCGCAAATAAGAACATCAAAACGACTTTCGAATAATAATCGAACTATCGACTTTTTGTTGAAAAAAGTCGAAAACGTCTTTTTGGTTAGAAAATTTTCGAGAAATCGACTGTCTTGTTTATAGATAGTCAAAAAGTCGGAAAATAGTCGAAAAATGTGCTTTAAAGGAAATAGTTTCTTAGCAGCTATTATTTTAACTACATCATCCAACTGTCGGGAATAGTACGCCAAAAGAAATATTTTTGTGTGTAACTAGCACTTTCCTTGCATAGATTTTCTGTTTATTAATCAATATATTTGATTGCGTTATATATACTTTATATATTTTTTAAGATGAATATAAAAAATACCTAAAGGAGGCGAAAAACCTTGAAAATTTATAAAATCGAAAAAAGTCGGAAATAGTCAAAAAGTTGGAAAAAGTCGAAAAAACTCAAAAAAGAAAATAGTCGAAAATCGACTATTTAAAAATTGAAAAAGGTTCAAATTTCGACCTTTTACTCCAACTATAAAACCCTACGAAAAACATAAAAATCGATTTTATAGCTAAACGGATATTTTTCTTCTAAAAATAGTTTTTTTTTATATGAAAAACATAAAAATCAATTTTATAGCTAAACGAGTAGAGCTAAGGGCAAAAGGATAAAAATCCGTGGTCACTTATATTTCCTTCTAAAAATCGAATTTTATCTAAACGGGCAGAGATAGAGGCAAAAGGAAAAAAATCTGTGATCACTCATATTTCCTTCTAAAAATCGTCTTTATAGCTATATGGGCAGAGATAGACGCAAAAGGACAAAAATCTGTGATCTCTCAAATTTCCTTCCAAAAGGCGATTTCTTATATGAAAGAGATAAAAATTGATTTTATATCTAAACGGATAGAGATAGAAGCAAAAGGATAAAAATCTGTGATCACACACATTTCCTTCTAAAAATCGATTTTTTATATGAAAAATATAAATTGATTTTATAACTAAACGGGCAAAGGTAGAGGTAAAAGGACAAAAATATGTGATCACTCACATTCCCTTCTAAAAATCTATTTTTTATACGAAAAACATATAAATCTATTTTGATTTTATAGCTAAACGGGCAGAGAAATAGGCAAAAGGATAAAAATCTGTGATCCCTCATACTTCCTTCTAAAAGCAGATTTTTTATATGAAAAAGATATACATCTATTTGATAGCTAAACGGGCAGAGATAAAGTCAAAAGGACAAAAATCTGGGATCCCTCATATTTTCTTCTAAAAGGCGTTTTTTTTATATGAAAAACATATACATCTATTTTATAGCTAAACTGGCATTGATAGAGACAAAAGGACAAATATCTGCGATCCCCCATATTTCCTTCTAAAAGGCGATTTTTTATATGAAAAACATAAAAATAGATTTTATAGCTAAATGGACAGAGATAGAGGCAAAAGGACAAAAATCTGTGATCCCTCATACTTCCTTCTAAAAGGAGATTTTTTTATATGAAAAAGATATACATCTATTTGATAGCTAAACGGGCAGAGATAAAGTCAAAAGGACAAAAATCTTGGATCCCTCATATTTTCTTCTAAAAGGCGATTTTTTATATGAAAAACATATACATCTATTTTATAGCTAAACTGGCATTGATAGAGACAAAAGGACAAATATCTGCGATCCCCCATATTTCCTTCTAAAAGGCGATTTTTTATATGAAAAACATAAAAATAGATTTTATAGCTAAATGGACAGAGATAGAGGCAAAAGGACAAAAATCTGTGATCCATCATATTTACTTCTAAAAGGCGATTTTTTCTATTTAAAAAATAAAAATAGGTTTTATAGCTAAACGGACAGAGATAGAGGCAAAAGGACAAAAATCTGTGACCACTCATATTTCCTTCTACATATCGATTTTCCATATGAAAAACATAAAAATCGATTTATATATAAACGGGCAGAGATAGAGGCAAGAGGACAAAAATCTGTGATCAGTCATATATCTTTCTAAAAATCGATTTTTTATATGAAAAACATAAAAACCCATTTTATAGCTAAGCGGGCAGATATAGATATATGTGATCATTCATATTTCCTTCTAAAAACTGATTTTTTATGTGAAAAACATTAAAATCGGTTTTATAACTAAACAGGCACAGATAGAGGAAAAAGGACATAAGTTTGTGATCACTCATATTTCCTTTTAAGAGGCGATTTTTTATACGAAAAACATAAAAATCGATTTTACAGCTAAAGAAGCAGAGATAGAGGCAAAAGGACAAAAATCTGTGATCATTCATATTTCCTTCTAAACATCGATTTTTTATATGAAAAGCATAAAAATCGATTTTGTAGCTAAACGGGCAGAGATAGAGGCAAAAGAACAAAAATCTGTGATCATTCATATTTCCTTCTAAAAATCGATTTTATATATGAAAAACATAAAAATGGATTTTATAGCTAAGCGGGCAGAGATAGAGGTAAAAGAGCAAAAATCTGAGATCACTCATATTTCCTTCTAAAAATAAATTTTTTATATGAAAAACATAAAAATTAATTTTATTTATAGCTAAACGGGCAGATATAGAGCAAACGGACAAAAATCTTTGATCACTCATATTTACTTCTAAAAATCGATTTTTTTTAAATATAAAAAACATAAAAATCGATTTTATAATTAAACAGGCGGAGATAGAGGAAAAAGGACAAAAATCCGTGATCACTTATATTTCCTTCTTTAGCTAATATAATCGATCTTCAATACTTACACATTAGCTAAATAACTCATTATTTTAACACGGTGATTACAGTAGAGATAACTACTTACCTTATATTATTACTAGTAGGCATTTTAGAATGTCATTAGTTAGATGTCATTACAAGAACTTATTACTTCCAAGCTGTTAAATTTCAGTAATTTTTAAGTATTACTGAAGTCATTATTTGTAAAAGATCTAAATCCTAATTTCAAAAGCTATTTTAAATTAAAAATTAATTCATACGTAAATTTTGCCTTTTCATATATAAATAATATGTGAGTTTGTAATCTGAATAAAAAAAATCTGTAGAAAGTAGTATTTTCAAAAATCTGTTACTAAAGTTACTAAACTACTTCCATGTAATGCAAACGGTTTGCTCTTTTCATTGAAAGGTAACTACATCTGCAGCTACATGCCATTAACAAGTTTTTGCTGGAAATATACTCACCCATACTTGCAAACTACACTATGTTATATCCCAAGTATATTAAGTTTTTTTATTTGTTAATTTGTGAAATCTAAAATGGGTTGTAGTTTTTTAAATAATGCTACAAAATGAAACCATAAATTTATTTATTAATATATATTTGTTTATTGTTTATTAAATTTATATTTAAATATTTCTTTTAATAATAAAGTATTTTTGTTTTTTAAAAGACACTTTTAAAGTACTATTCAGACAATTAATAATGCTCCAATTAAAAAAGAACATTATTTTGTGATCACTTTTATTATTATTTTTTAAATTAAAATTGGATTTTTTTATATAAAATTATAAGAAAACTTAAAAGGGACGTAGTTTTTTAAATAACGCTCCAATTGAAAAAAAGGACTTTGTGATCACTTATATTTTTCAGTAAAATTCAATCTGTCTCATAAAATTATAAGAATACTAATTTTATTCGATTTTTTATATTAAATTATAAGAAAACTGAAATAAACTGCAGTTTCTTAAATAACGCTCCAATTGAAAAAAACCTTATTTAGTGATCATTTATTATTTTTTATTAAAATTCGATTTTTCATATAAAATTAAAAAAAAAAACTAAAATGGATTATAGTTTCTTCAATAACGCCCAAATTGAAAAAAGGGCGTTATTTTGAGATCACTAATATATTTCTTATTAATTTATTTTATATGAAATTATAAGAAAACTAAAATGGGTTGTGGTTTCTTAAATAATGACCCAATTGGACGTTATTTTATAATCATTTATATTTTTCAGAAAAATCGATTTTTCATATAAAATTATAAGAAAATTAAAATGAGCTGTAGTTTCTTAAATAATGCTCCAATTGAAAAAAAAAAAAAACATTATTTTGTGACTATTTATATTTTTTTTTATTAAAATTCGATTTTTTATATAAAATTAAATGAAAATTAAAATGGGCTGTAGTTTCTTGAATAACGCCCCATTTGAAAAAAATATGTTATTTTGTGATATTTTTCAGTAAAATTCGATCTTTCATATAAAGTTATAAGAAAATTAAAATCTCAATCTCAATTTTTTTGGTAATAAATCTCTATTTACTAAACTAGTTTTAGATTGTAAAATTTTTCCATACATTTCAATTCGATCCGATCAGTAGTTTAGGAGATACAGATTTATTACCAAAAATTTTGCGATTGGCCCCAATGTGGATTATTTTGTGATCACTTATATTTTTTTTGAAATTTTATTTTCTATAAAAAATCTTAAGTAAATGGGTTGTAGTTTCTTAAATAAGGCTCTAATTGAAAAAAATAACGTTTTTTGAGATCACTTATATATATATATTTGTTTTATTAAAATAGGACTTTTTATCATACGACTTTCTATCATAAGAAAACAAAAATGGGCTGTAGTTTCTTAAATATTGGGCCAATTGCAAAACGAACATTATTAATTTTCATTATTTTTCATTATTTTATTACTATTTTTTAATTTTAAATAATATTTTACCTGGGATAAATTTGTTTCTGTAATTTTATAGATATTTATGGCACTATTAATTAACAACTGGAGAAGAGTAATATTTTACCTTGCTAAACCTATTAAAACTTTAATGAAATTGTGCGTAAAACTTTAAGTAAATTAATGCCATTAAAAAATTTGCTTTATAACAAGAAAAATCAAAAGTAAATAAGATTGTATATTGCTGCATACACGTATATTTATTTTTACTGTTTTAGTTTAAATATCCCAGCAAAATTCTTTACTAATGTCTGGTCATAAGGCTAACTTTAATTTATCTAATATTGCTCACTTTATGGGTGCCAAGTATTTTATAATATAATCGGTTCATTAATTGCCTGCAATTGGTTTTTGCCGGCAATAATTTATTATGTGATTATTTATATTCGAATTGATGACTATTTGCCATTTTTGGTTTCCTAATGCTGTCACATTAAAGAGTGATTGCATATTGATCTTCTTCTGATCATCTTGTATAAGATGTTTGTGTTTTGTAGAAAATATTTATATTTCATTTAAACTTTAATTTCTTTTGTTATACTCCTAATTTCTTACAAATCGTGTGAACTGATTAAATTCAACAAATCTGTTAAATGTTTTGAAACAAAAATGTTAGGAAAAAGAAGCAGACATTTAACCAATTCTCCATATATATGAATATTTATGTATACTCGTATTACTATAAGTTTTGGTTTTATTTTATTTTTCCTTTCTTTGGTTTTTGTAATAAATTCAATTTTATGCAACTTAAGCTTGAATGTGACACTCAGATAGATGCTCACATACATAGACACACTTATTTATACGCACTTCTATACACACGAACAATACTGAGTTGCAAGGACTTTAGGAATTGAGGTAAAATGTTTTTTCTTCAAAAATTTATTTAACAACAAAATATTGCTAAAGTCATGGGTCTCAATGAAAAATAGTTTTTCCAAAAGAAATTTTATTTTTATTATTATTTTTTTTACTGGTTTGTAGGGAAAGAGTAACAAGAAAAGGATACCCAGCAACATTTTTCTTTGTTACTTAAGAAATTATTGTTGCTGATGCTATGATACCTTGTTATTATTGTTGTTGCTGTTTGGTTGTAATTGAAACTAACGAACATTTACATACTAATGATGCACGTTTCATACTACATGTTTGGTTAAATGGAAGAATACTCTTGTATCCGTACTTATGCAAAAGAATAAGCATCTTCCAAAAAAAAAAAAGAAAAAAAAATCTAAAAGAAGAAAATATGTGTGTACAGACAAATTTGCTGTAAAAGATGATGTCATGTTAGAAAACATTTTATTTACAAAGCAATTTGTTGTCTTTTACATACTTTCATACTCGTAAAACTCACAAATATTAAACATTATATACAGTTAAACGTAACTAGTAGATACAAAATAAATTTGACACCCATGGATAACTATATATAAACTTACATCTTTCATATGTATGCATATAAATATTTTTGTATGAATATGAGCTGGGACAGGATATTCATTTGTACCATTGCGTATGCAAATGTACGCATTTACAAAAGTTGTTTGTAGAGCAAGAAAGAGAGAGAAAACGAAAACTTTTAACTTCCTTTTTAATTGTACAATTTGCAAAATATGATTTTTTTCAGTAAAATAAAAATATTTGGAATATAAAAGAGGAAAACTTTTTTACATATAAAATTCTTTGACTTAAGCGGAAGGTCATATGATAAGCAATTATGTAGTCTTCTCATGGACTTTAGAGTATCCCGAGAAATGTCTTTTTTATAAGCTGAATACAGAAAAGTATTAAACAATTTTTTTATTTTCCTGTACTTCTTACATTGCAAAGCCCTTCTGAAATATGAAATAAAAAGTAAATAGATGGGAAGGAGAAATATATAATGTAGTACCAACACTCCCGCTTAGGTACCTTACTACTTGCTATGAATCCACCTATTTCCTTTGATAAGACTATAAACACACTTTTCAAAAACACTTTCCATAAAATATGACCGTCCACTTTCAAATGCAAAAGAACATTAAAAATAAACCAGAAATTTATCATCTTACATTCGCCTTGTTTTGACATGACCTTTGAGATATATATGCATACAAAATGCAATTAGCTAATTTTTTAGTCACAAACTAACCTTAAATTTATAATTTTTTTTTATCAAAATTATTTATTGGTTGCTTTTTTTTCCTAAAGATAATATTTAAAATTTTGTTTATCAATTCAATTAAATTTTTATTTAATATTATTTAATTTTCGACAACAAAATTTTTAATCCAGTCAACAAATTTTTTCGTTAATATTAATTTTAAACTGATTAATCTTTTTCAAGCAAAATTTATCGATTGAGTTTTAGGGCAACATGTTTTTTTACTAATTCTTTTATCAACTAAACTATATTTTTAATACATTTTTATGTTGACAAAACGAAATTGTTGTCAATTTTGTAGTTTCTTTTTTTTTCTGTGCGTAGAAAAAATTGATTTACATAAAATTGGAAAAGAAGCTGGCTTGAAGATCCACAAAGTAAATAAAAAGAACGCTAAAAAATGAGGAGGTAAAGAAGAGGACAAAAATTATTGAGACTAATTATCCTTAAAAATATGAAAATTCAATATAAAGTAAGTACTCTCGAACTTTTTACAATATCCTGGTGAGAAATTTCATATCACAGAAGTTATGGAAATGTAGCAGATATAAATGTTTTTTTTTTCGGAAAAAATTTCTTACACTACGTTTATGTCTAGGGGCAATCGTAGCTCCCATACAAAATAAACATAAATTTTCGCATATCTGTAGAATGCAAAAGTCTTCACATTTTGTGGAAATAATTTACTTATTACACAGAAAAAATTATGACTAGAATTTTTTAAATAAATCATTATTTAACTTTAAATAAAATTTTATAAAAAAAAAATTTGTTTGATTTTAATATATTATTTTATTGCTTGTAAATTCATTCTAAACTAATACGAAAAACAATAAAAATTTCTTGTTTTTAACAATTAAAAATATAAAAATAAATAAAATTATAAAAATGTTGACACAAAAAAAAAAAAAAAAATATATATAAAATCCATCATTTGCAGAATTCCAGAAGTAAGTTACCTCAATTTTCGTATACATTTCATTACCAAACATGTATAGTGACTTATTTTTGTGTATCTTCTAGATGAATCAAAAGCATATGAAATATGCATGTATGTAGCAATATATCGCATAAATGATGGGGTCTATTGTACATTGCTGTATAGTCTCCAAGTCGATTAAACTATGTCCTTTCAATTGTGTGCCTGAATATGTAGCTCCCTCTCGTGATATAATTATGAGAAAGTAACTGGACTTCTTGAAGATAACTTAATGTGTTTTAATTTTTGTATTTCAAATTATTTAAAAGTATTTTGCGGAAATGGTCTTTAGCGGAAGTGGTCCTTAACAAAATGATACATGTTTGAAATCGTAAATTGCTCTGTTGTACGGTTTTGGCGGTACCAAAGCATTTGAGCATTTGTTATACACTGTCTATTTTGGTTTCATTGATACTTAGATATTTCGCTCCGTTAAAAGGTATGTAAGTTGAATTCATTTCGAAAATGCTTCAATTGATAACGATTGCGTTTCTATTTTAGATGGTTTTGGCCACTAATGAAATTTGGAAATAGTGTCGTATCTTCTTTTATTTTATTTATATCCTTTTATTCATATATAAATATATTTTATATACTACATGAATACATAAGCTATCAGTTATGGCATCATTATTTTTCACCAGGATAATTACACATTATCTACATACTATACACTGTGTAATACCGTTACACTATATTTCATCTAAAAAAGTCTCCATTAATTAGTTAGTATTATATAAAAGTTTCGCTTCTCTTGATTTTATAAATTTAGTAATAGAATACGAAATTTATTAATTCCTTTTTTTGTGTAAGTTCAACAAATGATATTTACAAAGAAAATATCAATTATCCCATAACTAAGCCTAGACATCCAGAATAATTTTTATAATTCTTTTTTTATATAAGTTGGATAACTGGGATGAAAATATGATAAGAATGCCTAAGGGAGTCATAGTCTCCATACATAGGAAATTTAACTTATTGTTTATCTGAAGCTAAAATCTTAATATTTTGCGTAAAGTACTTTCATACATAGTTGGTAAAAAAAGAGGGAGGGAGCAGAAGGAGTTACAGCTTCATATAAAGATCAGTTCACATCTGGAGAAATATTATAGTCATACCAAACTTCTTTATTGATATTAAAATTCCTAATGACCAAGGGAATTTGTGACCTTCATAGAAAGTAAAAAATTATTGCATATCTTGGGAACTAGAGTAATTAATATGTATCTCACGATTAAGAAAGTGAACAGATTTTTATTTTTATATTTCAGGTTAAAAACCTTAAACGTACTCTAAACTAAACTTTTAATTTTATTTTGATATTTTTATTTTATTTAATGAATCTTTAGTACAGATTTTCTACCTATTGGTTCCTATCTGCAAATACACCTATTTTTATTTCCAAAACTTATATCCATGCATATTGATAGTTTTTTCAATGATATGCCACAGAGTTTTTGACACGTTATAATCATTTCAGATTTTCCATTATATGAAATTCATATAAAGGATTTTTTTTCCAATAAGGACAGTTCTACGTTGACAGTCTCCGCTGGCAATATTGTTTTCGCTGCTCCTCTCAAATCTTTTAATTATTATTAATTTTATTGCAGAATCTAAAGTTATGAACGAGGATGCTATGTGATTCCAGCAGACCGATATCATATGCCACATGGCGGATGTCACAATAAGCATTCTAAAACAATGATTTGAAAGTATATCTCCCGAATAGGTTACATAAATTGGATCCTGCTAGTCTTTTCCTTGTGGGGTCTTCAGGAGACAAAGATCCATGCCAATAAAATGTAACCGATCGATGATCAGCGTTACCTTTGAGAATTTTTTAAAAATGTCTAAGAAAAAAGGGGATTTCAAAAAACAAAGTATCCAAGAAAAGAGAATTTTTTGAAAAAAAGGGCCAACTGCTTTAATACCTAAGAAGATTGGTTTATTTGATAAAAACAAAAACAAAATATTGCATTTTAAGAAAAACTACTGAACTCGTTTTATTAATAACAAAATAATTTACTTATAATAATTTTTATTATTGCAAAATTTAATCATAAAAATAGTTAACATAAAATTCTCTTTTTATTAATTAAACTTCTGTATTTTTGTACGAGATCCCCGTCTAACAAATTTAGGACTGAAAACATAGATTCTGACCTTAAGTCTTTTGGATAATTTATATTTCTTTAGTAATAATTTAGAAAAAAGGACGTTCCACCATGGCATGAGCTAAAGTAAAAAATATCAATTAGGATATAAGTATTCGTCAAATCTATTTTCTTAATCTGGTCCAAAAAGATTCGGCATTTGATATTTTAAATAGTTGTTCATAAACTTTATCATTGCCTTTAGTTTCTAACAGTTTCAGTTTATTTATAAATTATTCAGAGTCTTTTTTACATCATTATTCTGTGAAACAATTTCGAAATAATTAATTTCTTCATTGGAATTTATATAAAATGGGTCGAAATATTTCAAACAACTTAGTTTCTCGTCGTTTATCACATAGTTTTTAAAAGTCACCATTTAGGTCCTTTTTTGATATGCCAAATATATATGCAGACATCAAGTTTTACCTATAGAGTTTCTGCAGGTATAGTATTTATAGATATCATTTGTAAGCTTTTACGTTATGACCCTTTTCAACAATAATTTGCTATCTAGGAAATAATCGAAAAATTTTCCCTTTCCATTAACTTTGCAATCAACATATCCTATGAAAATTTATATTATTTTAACCAATATTGAACAGTTACACTTAGATTAGTCCTACGAACGGTCCAATAGTACCCAAAAGGCATTATTAGACACCTCCAATGACAACCCCATGTAAATATGACAGGCTCCTCTCTCATATAAAGTTTCGGATATAGAACAGCTCACAAACCTGAAGAACCTGTCACATGCCTAGCTTTAGACCGGTTTTCTTTATTATAGTTAATTTCTATCGAGGATTATTAGATAATATAAATAAATAAATAAGTAAATAAATAAATAAATAAATAAACAAATAAATAAATAAGAACATTTACGTTCTTTTTGTTTAACAGAAACTTCTCGATAAATTTTCTTCTAGCAGAAATAATAAATTCTAATAGATAATAGATACATTCTTCTTTTCTACTTTTCTACAAAATTTTCGACCAAAATTATCTTTTTGTTTTAATTTTTTTGATTTTTTTTTTCTTTTAACAGAAATTTTTTGATAAATTTTTTTCCAGTAAAAATTTTCAATTTCTCTTTTTCTATAAAATTTTCGATGAATTCTCTTTTTATAGAAAATTTTAGATAAATTTTCTCTTAATAGAAAGCTTATGAAAATTTTTATTTCAATAGCAAATTTTCTATAATTTTTCTTCATAAATTGATAAACTTTCTTTGAATAGAAAATATATCAAAAATAATAGAAAATTTTCAATTTCTATTTTGGATCTGATATCCTAATAATGGTACCCTTGTTTCTTTAACGCGGAAATAATGAGGTAATATTTTCAGCAAATGATGTAAAATACTCATCATAAACGATATAATATTAATCTAAAATGTTTAAATTGATCTTCGTAATTAATCGTACTATTGCAATAGATGTATCGTATTATTCCAGTACATTTCAGCTGGAGTCTATTTTGTATAATTAAAAGTAGAATATTAACTTTTTTTGCTTAGACCCTATAGGTGCTAATAAATTTTACCGTTGTATTGTAAAGAATAAGTAAAAGTTTATTTTTCCCATAACCCTCGTATTCCTAAGAATATATTATTTAGTATATATACAGTATACTATAACAAATTTAGTATAGTGGTCAGTAGACCATCTGATTAATTAAAAAAGGTCTTTATATCCATTTACATAATAAATATTTCTGAAAATCGTTTAATACAACTTTGTCACATAAAGGTATAAATTCATATAACTTAAAAATTGTTAAAACTAAAATATTATGCCTCAAACATTTTAGGTTAACTTAAAATTTTTTTAGCTATTAAAACTATATCAAATTTTGAGAGGTAATGAGAAATACGATTTATGTAGAGTACCTTAGGGTCGAACTTGTTTTCTATTTTTCTTCTTTGGGTTTTTATAATATAAATTTTGAAATTCAACATACAAAATGTAAATAAACTGAAATTTTACTTAAATAAACTAAACTATGTTTTTTTTTATTTGCTTTTTTTTTGCAAATGTTTTTTATCTGGTTATTTTTCCATATTTACGCATGTAAGTGTTGACTTTATGTGAAAGTATGCATGTGTTTGAATTCTAATGAATAAATACATATATTATTTGTAAAATAATAAATAAAAAAAGAAAAAATAATAATAAAATATATTCTAAAAATGTTCTAAAATTTTATATAATTTGCAAGTTAACAAATTTACAGAGAATTAAAAAAAGTAAAAAGTCAATACAAGTGTAAATCTTTTTAAATGATATTTTATTCATACAATAGCACAGATGCAGACACATAGATGCATATGTACTTACATACACACAAAAATAATATTTTACATGAAGTTTGATATTATACACAGAAAAAAGTCACCAATCAACAAATGTATTAAACTTTTTTAAATTTGCACCTCTCACCAAAAAGATCATATCAATTACTAAAAACTGTAAAAAATTAAAACCAGTTAATTTTTTCCAATTAAAAAATTTATCAAATCAATCAAGTGGATGATTAAATGAATTAAAAATTTAAGTGAGAAATAAAAATTTATTTTGATTTTATTTTTATTTTATATTTACAAATTTTATATTTATATGAATGTACGAGTATTTATTAAATTTAAATGCAAAACGAAACAACTGTATTAACAATTTTTTCTGTGTTGTATAATTTACGTTTCATTTTCTTTATTATATTAGTTGTCATATATTTTTTGTTTATTACAGTGATATTAAGGTTTTTTGCTTTAAATAGCAATGAAATGCATTAAATTGTATATTTGTGATTTAGTTGGAAAACAGGAGATCATTTCTCAAAATGATTTTATTTCCTATTGAAATTTTCTGAAAACTTTTGTATTTATGATACATATAACTTAAATTTTTTTTAAATGAATTTAATAAACATTTTAAAATTGGGTATCTAGAATTATTATGCCTACCATATATTTCTCTTAATAAATTTGTGTGACCTTAGGTTAATTTAGGTTAGATGGGCAGCTGTAAATGTAACTAATCAACTCACTTGGATAATATTGGTCCTGTTGTGTTACCCTAATGGATCATGTGAATCTATTTTCACATGTCCGAGACCTGATCCGTCTAACATCAATTTTTGTAAATATTTTAAATTTTATGTACAAAAACTTGATTTTTCACCATATTTTACTTCATAACTCCTAACCCAAAAGAGTGTCCAACTTAGATTTTGGCACGAGTATATAATAGAGCTAAATTGTCAATATAATACATGTAATTTTAAAGTCAATATATTTTTCTATTAAAACTTAAAAGTTTTTTAGCTATTAAAGCTATATCAAATTTTGAGAGGTAATGAGAAATACGATTTATGTAGTGTGCCTTAGGGTCGAACTTGTTTTCTCTTTTTCTTCTTTGGGTTTTTATAATTAAATGAAATAAAAATTAAAATTCTACAATGTATAGTTTAGAAGTTATGAGCAATAGGATACGTAAATTTTTGGAAAAAAATTCGACAGTTTTTTTTTAATCTTGAATATGTTATTTTTATTTTTAAAACATTATATATGAAAGTTTGTGATTTGAGCAATGCTTTTAATAGGTAATATTTGTAGTGAATTTCATTGAAATAGGAGATATCAAATCCGAAAATGCCTGTTTTTTGTCCGCTTTGATATGAAATCACTCTTATTGACATTGAAATATTCATCATAAATATAATTTTGTTTATAAATTGGCAGCACTTTTATAGACGTTAAAGTTAGCTTGTAGAATTTTACATGCTTATATAAATTTGAAATTTATATGAAATTACTTTTGAACGTTAGCAACAACAGCTATTGTAAATCTAAAATATCATCTTATGATGTTTATTTTAGAATTGCAATTCATTGTAGGAAAATAATTCTGCTGTGGATTTTTGTTTAAGTAAATACTGTAGTATTTTGTTGTTGTTTTTTTTTTATTTAACATCTTATATTTTGCACACAAACGTATTCATTTGTTATTTGATTCCATAGACAAAAATTTTAATATGATTATAGAACCAGTGAAAATGTTTGAAGTACATTCATTAATAAATCTAGAGTATTCGTAGAGCATAAATTTTTGGTACTAAGAGAAATCCTTTCTCATACCTCTTTATTTATTTCTATATGAGAGTTTGTAAAATGTAAATAATTCTTTAGTAAAATATATTTAAAATTTTTATGCGACAACCTCATACAGACTAATTGACAACATTGAGTTTGCCGCAGGTGCAGTAACAAATTGTAACAACATTTGCATTAGTAAATCCTAAAAATACACATACAGTTACTACAAATGGAGAGTATTTTTGAAATGTTGGAGTGTGTGGCATGAGTGGTAATTTTTAGCAAATATAGTACATATATGTAAATGTAACAATAACCAACATTTATTAAAAAAATATCATCAACAATAATAGTATATATAACAACAATGACAACTTTAATGCTAAGTTAACATTATGCATTAGTATTATTAGAAGAAATTGCATCTCGCTATCCCGGGAATTTCATCCTTGAATTCTTAGAATTTTAAAAGAACTTAAATTTATGAAAACAACTAGGATTTAATTAATTTTAATATAAATAGTGAAAAAGTATAACTGGTTGAAATGATATTGTCAAAGAGTTGTATTGACAAAATGCTAAATTTGTCTTGCAGAAATTTTATAAAAAAAATGTGTATAAAAAAATATTTACATAGAGAAAAAATTTCAATACGAGTTTTCAGTTATTTGTAGAAATTTAATAATTTTATTAATTAATATAACCAAAATTTAAATTTATATATCTTTTTTTACAAAAACTGACAACTAAAAATAAAAATCAAAGAAGAAGGAAAAACATTTTGAAAACAAAAAATTTTTGTGATATATATTCGAATTTTCTAGCTAGTTGGACCCTGTTGTGACCTCTTTACATCTCAGAGTAGATACTAAATACAATAATTCTGCACATCTTTCTGTAAGTACGCTTTTCTGTTTCAACGTCTCTCTAAAATGACCAGTTTGATGTTTTCTTCTAGTGAAATAAATATGATTTATCTTATTTAATTCCAAATTTTACAATAAATGATTTTTATGCGAAATTTGTATTTTTATTGCGGAAACAATTTTTGTGCAAAGGTATAATTCAAAATCAATTGCAATTTTAATTAATTTTTAAAAAAGTATCTATTATGATTATAATTTATTTAATTAAAAAACTAATTTCATTTATAGACAAAATTAATTATTTTGAGTTAATTAATATTATCATTTTGATGATTGTAGCAAAATCAAATAATATTTTAATTAATATAAGTAATTTTGTAATTGAAATCCATTTTTATATTTTTCTGTGTACATAATGGATTCTGACTAAGAAGGTATTGAAAATTTATTTTGTTTGTTATCTAAAAGAAGTTATGATTAGATCAACAATGCTAATAAATCTTTAACACCGTTTAAACTCACTTTTGAATTTCTCCGAAGGTTTTCAGTGGAAATGTTTATAGACTGGTCTTTTTTGAATGATTATCTGTAGATTTTACATATACATTCTTAAATTTGGTTTATAAAATCAATATTTAACAGCTTAATGTTTTTATTCTAAATACTGAAATAACTTTATAGAAATGTGTTCATTAAGTTCCTGATTTTGTAAAATAAAACGAAAATTTATTTGTTGTTTTTCATATAAATTTTCAAAACGAATTTCCGTTTCGTTTTAAATTTAAATTGAAAATAATAAAAACGCTGAGTTGCAATAAATGGGTTTCATAAAACAAAGTTGTGGTTCACTCTCTTATGGAATGAAATTTGGCTCAAATATTTATCTTATATAAAATGGGAAAAATCGGTTAATAAACAAAAAAGTCATGGGCCAAATACTAACTAAAGGTGTCCGTTGTAACTTCAGTTCATACTTTCATACTTTACGGCTGATATCTCTTAAATAAAAGCATGTACGATAGCGAAATTTTGTACAAATTGTTCGAGGATTTATATAGAATCGGAAACAAAAAATGAGCATGATACGCTATCTTTACCGTCCACCTCCTATATACTAGAAACACAGGGTGTCAGTTCTAACTTCAGTTTATACTTTTAGGCTGATATCACTGAAACAAAAGCATGTACGACTACAAATATTTGTACAAATATTTCGAGGATCGATATGAACTCAGAAACCAAAAATGGGCGTGATCCGCCCACTTTACCGTCCACTTACCATATAAGATGAAACATCAGCGAAATTTTGTGCAAATAGTTAAGGGACCAATGTAAACTCGAAAATAAAAAATTGGCGTACTCCTCCCATTTTACCACCTGCCTTCCATATGAGGTGAAATTTTAAAAAGATGCAGATTATTCCAAGCCAAATATAACATTCCCACTTGTTTTATAGATACTTTTGTTTTTGTTTCCAAAAATATTTTCTGCTATTTTATTCATTTGAATTTTGTATTTGTATTGTGTGAATATATTTTAAATATTTTTTTAATTCAACGAAATTGTTGTTTAGACATTTTTGCATCCGATGAAAAAAGTGAAAATAATTTTCAACTTTTGTGATAAATGTTACAAATAATATTTATATTTTTTAATTCGATCAAAAAAAAAAAAAAAAAAAAAATTGATAAAAATAAAAAATTGTGATGAACTTTTATTATTTTTTGAGCACTAAAGACTGATCGATTGAAATAAAATAAAAAGTTGTTTTTTTAGTTGTATTATACTACAGATCTATACAAAATTATTAAGTTAATTTTTATAAATTAATTTTTTTAAGAAAATTTAAAAATTTATTAATTTTAATCGAGTTGACTGACTAATCAATAGATCAGATTTTCTTTTCTCGTTTTTAGATACTTTAATGCACAGATTTACATCCTATATATGTCAACTTAGATTGATTAACAATAACTATTATTTTTAATCCGCGGTCTCGGGAATCTCGGGCATTCGAAAATTTAGTCCAGCTTTCCGGGGAAATCGAAATATCCGGGAAATTGCATTCCCTAATTATTAGTGAATTAAATATTACAGACTTGTACTTAGAATTACAAATAAAGCAAAAACATACAAAAAAGTTCCCTTGGTACATATGAAGTCTATAAGCAATACGAGAGTAACACTTATAGTGTGTCAACTAGCATATTACCGTTCACATGATTACATATTAAGAAGTAGTTTTGTTTGGAGATAAATATGTGCAAACTAAAAGTATTATAAACTTATTTGTATTTAATAGAATCTTATTTAATTAAAGAGTGAAGGAGTGCAGTTTAAGACAATAGTAATTAATTATATTAATTCTGAGTTCTGTGACTAGTTCAGCAGTATCTAAAAGCCGTTACTTGATTGGTTTTGGACCAGTTTTCTTCCCTCTTTGAATATTATAGGTGCATGCAATTCTACAATTTTTGAAAAAACGACACAGTTCTGGGGAAATTAATGACATTTCTTATAATACAGACTACTTATTTTACTTGAAAGGCGATTTTCGTTGTAAGCAGTGAATTCGCGTGAATGATTCAGTTGAGCTCTATACGGATATGGGAAAAGATTTTCTCCGATACGGAGATCTGAGATCTCTGCTTTTATAATGGTAGTGATAAACAAGCTTTAATCGCAACTTATTTATTACTACGTATTCTCTCTTTTCGATATTCTACCCTGGAGCTAATATTACTTTGTTAATAATATTATTACAAACTAGTTGGCCAGAAATAGTTCTCTCTTACGTCGTGAAGAGGCGGATAAACTGGTTGGAAAGTCTAATCATTATGTATATCAAACATATCGCATTGTTTCTGAGTTCGGCACAAAATCCCTCGTTATCGGCCATGAATTCTAGTGGATGTGATCACCGGTTTAACGGTAAACATGCTAAGAATTAAGGTCTACAAAGATATAACTGTAGTTATTGGAAGCTCATCACCATAGTCCGCCTTTCTACTAATTTTATTTATTTATTGAGCGTAGTAATACGAAGCCTTTAATGCCAAAATATAAATATGTATTACACAGTAATAATTCAGAGTCTTAGATATAGATAATATAAAACTTAAAAATAATACAACATAAAAGTGTTTAATTATATTCAAAAAAATATATTTGGCTCCCCAGCCATAAAAATTCAAAATATATATATATTATTATTAACCAATAAAAGAACAATATATGTCTAGCAGCAGCAATAAAATATATAAAGCGGGATAATCAAATACTTTTAGCTAAGTAGGCAATAATTTTAAGACGGAACATATTATTGGAATTAGAAAACATTCGAAGTTAATAAGGCAGAGACTTCAAACAGCGAGCAATCCTCTCAACAAACGATCTTTCAAAATTTAGCTTGAAAGTTCTCGTGATATAAATTTGTGGATTAACTATCAATCGAGTATAGCATCTACAGTTTTACTTCTTAGTAATTCAACGCATTCTTTAGTATTATTAGTAAGTATTATTATAAGTATTATCAGCAAACGTATTAAGAGCGATAGGCTTAATAGCATTAATTAGTTTGTATTTATTAAATATTTTACTCTGGCGTAATTTTAAATATAAGGCATTCAGTTTTACCGCTGCTGGGGAATAATGCTCATGAAGAAAAACTCGGTCACAAAATCCGATGCTTCGAGAGGCTGTGTTTTAATAGTCTTTAAATATTCGTCCAAAATTACTGTAAATTTGACAAGTATGGATTTTTTCTTGTTAATATAACAGGTCTGGTAAATATCACTGGACGTAATGTAATTAATTTAAATATCATAAAACGATGCCAAATGAATAATATTATCTTTAACGTTTTTAGGCAAGCCAGCAACAATTATGTCAAACCCGTTAAACTTTTTATATAAAGCATTATTTTCAGCTTCAAGAACTGTTATTTTAGCATTGGTCTCAAATTCAACTTGTTTGATTAATTTATTAATTAATATCACTTTTCAATTCTTTAATGCAGGAAGATAATTATTTCTTGAATTCAGAAACAGCATCATTAAACGATTGTTTCATAAAGTTGCGGTTCACATTCCCTTTAGTGATAAATTTATCCATTTTAGCACTTTTGTCAAATTTGGAGTTCAAATTAGAAATCTTACCACGATTACCGCAAGGAGAAATGTTGCATTTACATAATTTAAAGTTCATTAATTTCAGTCATGTCATCATCAGAGATGTCGGCACATGTACTCATAAAGAGCAAATATAACATAAAATAATTGACTGGCTTCCAATACCAAGTTTACACACACCACATTTTTGGACCCCTTTACTCGGTGCCATAACTAAACAAGTTTACTTTATTTTTATAAAGAAAATTACAATACGAAAATGGCGCATAAATACAGCTGCAGCAACTATTCAACAGCAACAGGATAATAATTATATATTTTCTTGCAAAAACTCCGAATAACTTTATATTTGTAGATAAATATATAAAAAATTTGTTCAAAATAAAAGTAACTTTTTTCTAGTAAAAAAACATAAAGAAATAAAAAAAACCAGCTGACGAAAAAATTATTTATCTACTCAGGCATAGTGTTGCCAAATATTTTTTATAACGTGGCAAATATTAGTCCAATACCAATATGAAGTACATAAATCTTTCGAAAATCATTTAAACGTGATCAATTTCCAAAAAATATTTGCGTTGAAACACAAATAAGTTTTGTTTAAGTATAAATCACGTATTAAATTTCAGAAAGATCGGTTCATAAATGAAAAAAAAAAAAAAATTTACTACTCCTTTATTTTAACACGTGTTCCAGAAAATACAAAAAAAATAGTTTAAAGCGAAAGAATTTATTTAAGAAAAAAAGTCTAGCATTAAACTTTAGATAAGCTCAATTGAATTCCTTTAATTTTAAATATTTTTTTTTGTGTAAATTATGAGTAAAATTAGTTACACTTTTGTTTTCTTTTAACAAAAATTTTTTGTATTCCTACATAATTCGTTCACAAAATTCTATTTAATTACAAAACAATTCTATCAAAATCATTTCCAAACGGTGAAGGAGGAAGTGAACCAATAAATCCTTTAAAAAATAAATAACAACTTCATTTTCTTTTCAAAATCTGCCAACGCGTAACTAACTATTCGTATGTGCTTTTTTTTCGCACATTTTGATATTCATACATTGCACAGTGGGACAGAATCGAAAATCTGTATCTTCTAGGCGGCTAGTTTGATTTACATAAAGTTTCACATAGGCATTGCAGAGGAGCGTACAATTATAAGTTTGGAAGGGGGACCCCACAGAACCCTCAAGGCGGAGCTATGGGGGCTCAAAGAAGGGTATCTCTGACATCGAAAATTTTTAAACGTTTGCCATTTTTATTCGATTTCAAATATTTTTACATCTCCTTAATGCCCTTAATTTAGTTGAATAATAATGCCCTTAATTTAGTTAATATTGAATAAAGAAAACTTTAAGTCGATATCTTAATCGAGTCCAAATATAAACGATTTTGAAATTGAAAATTGCAAAAATTACAATTTTTGTATTTTTTGGCCGAAAAAATGTACACTTTTTTTCTCTAAAATGTAATTTTTTTAAGCAACGTGTAATAATTAGAGTGTGCATCCCAGGATTCCTGGGAAACTTGCAATTTTCATGTTCCGCTTTTCTGAATTTTAAAAGCACTTAAATAAAGGAAAACTGTGTGAATTTAAACAAAAACTTATATATTTTAGTAATTTTTTAAAGAAAATTAAACTAATAATCAAGCTGGATACAACAATTTCAATTTATGTAGTAAGTTTTTATGTGCATTATATGATTTACATATATGGCACTTTATGGTATGAATTGAATTAATCATCTTAATAAAATATCAGCTCTAAAAACAGCAAGTGAAAAAGTATAACTGATTGATTGTCAGTAGCATAGATAGCATGCAGATTTTGTCTCATAGATATTAAAAAAAATAAAGAAAGTTAAGAAAAAAAGTTAGTAGTAAGTCCCACAAATCATTGTTCATATAATGTTCACTGGAAAGCTAAATTCTCTGTTATGTTGAAGAATATCTGAGCAGATCTATAACATGAAAGCGAGTGTTTTATAACGGTTATTTTAGGAATATTTAATGGATAAGAGACTTAAGCTCAGAGTGATTCAAAATTCTTTTTGCGATCTACATTTAAATGTACCTAAAATTATGAGAGGTGTAGTCATTTATAACATCTTGGTCAAATTTCAACTTCCTACGACAATTGAAGCAGGATGCCAGAATGCCATTTATGTTGATAATTTCAAAACAAATCTTAATTTTTTTCTTCACCAATGTTAATGATATATAAATTAAAGAAACACTAATGTACCCATATTTCATCATTTAATTTTAATAAAAAATTTGTTTCATCCATATTAAGTTTTTCTTGAAAATTTTTATTTAGCTAACATTAATATCAAAGACAAAAAACTTCGTAAAAATATCAATAATATAAACGACGGTGTTACGTCCTGTTCCAATTGTCGTAGGAGTTTGAAATTTGGCCTTTCATAAATTTAAGTACGTTTAAATGTACGTCACCTTTCGGTTATTTTCATACAATGTCTGTAGCTTCAAGAGGGTGGTATAATCCTTGAAGTTACAGTTTAATATCGTTTAAACTCATTTTAATCACCCCGAAGGGTTTCAGAAAAAGCGATCATCAGCCACTACTTTTTACAATTATGAAATTCTTAATTTTTAAGTGGATTTTTAATAAATAAAATATGTCAATATTCATTCGACTTGATAGAATAGTAGGTTATGCAATTGATTAAATTTCCTTTTCTCAATATATTTACAAACTTATTTTAAATCTGCTAATGCAAAGCTCATCTCCTATTTGGGTCTAAATTTTTCAGCTAAGTGATAATTATAGTTTTTAATCCGAGATATCTGGAATCCCGGAAAGTCGAAAAATTTATTTTATATTTTTATTTAATTTTATATTTTTCTGAAAGGTGTCTTCGCAAAGATGATTTTAAAATATAAAACAATCTCAATACCCCAAGCGGTCTAGGTACGCCCTCCAAATTTGACTTATTTTATAAAACGTTTTGAATTTAGTCTATATATTTTAAAATTCCAGAGCATGAATCTGCAAACAAAATGAAGTTTCGGAATTTATAATGTGTTTTTAAGAACTTGTAATCGCTATCTCTGGAAGGACATTGGGAAAATGTAGACTTTATGGGTGTTTTTTGAAATTGTGAGATTGTTATAAAAAAATCTTAAAGTTTTTTACATTTTATCATTTTAAACGATAAAGCCAACAATCACCGAAAATTTCATTGAGATATCATAACTAACAAAGATTTTATTACGGACAAAACGTTTATAGTTTCTCCAAAATCAATTTTTTTACAAAAATTTTACTTCAATTGCAAATATCAGAAAAAGTACTCGTATGAACTCTATTTTTTCAACTAAATTACGTTGCCTAGCTGACATAATTCTTCATCATATACATATATAAAAAAAAAGAAAAAGAAATGAAGTCAATATATTTTACAGACCCGAAATTACGCTACTTCAAAATTTAATATGTAAAGTATAAAATATAAATAAATAGCATAAGTAAGTATGTTTTTTTATAGGCCTTATTAAGAGCTTTAAGAAGATGTAAAAATAAGAAGAAAAGAAAAAAATTTGCAGAGGATTAAACATTTTCTATGTCAGAGGTACCCTTATTTGAGCCCTCATAGCTCCGCTTCAGAGTAATATATTGTGTCCCCCTTCCAAACTTAAAATTGTACACTACTCTGCTGCGCCTGTGTGAAATCTTATATAAATCTAACTAGCCGATTAAAAGTTACAGATTTACTTCCAAAAATTTCTGATTCTCCTCCACTGTGTATTGTTGTTTATGGAAAATTTGAGTGCGAAATGTTTTAGTTTTGGCGGATATTGATGAATGGCAGAATGGTCCAGTCGGTTGACTGGATGTTGTAGTATGTATATGGTCAGCAAATAGTGTTTCAAAAAAAAAAAAAAAAAAAAAAAAAGAAAAAAAAAACACCCACACACTCACATATGCATGTGTAGAAATCTATCTATACCACAAATTCAAAAATTCGATTTAGATGCACATGAATTTTAGTTTTATTTCGTTTCACTTGCAATTCATATTAGTTAACAAACATGATACGAGTATGTAGTTTAGTGGGTCATAAGTGTTGGGCTCTAACAACAAAATTCACAAATTGTATATAGGGAAAAAATATGGAAATAGAAAAAAATAAAATAAACAAAATTGTGTTAAATTCAATGTTGTTTGAAAACATGTTACTAAAATGTTTATTTTAAATGTGTGTACGTATAGATGTATGTATATATATTTGCATATGTATGTGTGTACATATGAGTGGATTTATGTTTGTTTAAGTGCTATCTTTAGATAAATGTATTTATATATTTATAATGTGTGCTTTTATATGTTTTTAGAAGAGATTGTTTGAGTATGTGTTAATATTTAAATATATTTGTTTATCTATGTGTGTGTGTGTGTTTTTGTATATGAATTAGTTACTATTAGAACTACATATGTATGTATTTTCACAACTACTCGTTCTGAAGCTACTCGTAAATAACAAGTGCAAGTAACAACAAGTATACTGTTTTCACACTTATTATGTTATATGTTGTCTAACTGGAGGGACTAAAGGATTTTTTATTTAATTTTGACGATTAGAGTGACCTTTGTAAGGGATTTTGTAATATGTGAAAATCAAGAAGAAAATTTGTCAAAAATATGTAAGGGAAAAATTTATGTGAACACAAACTTCTAATTCTAGAGAAGTTATAAAGTTAAACAAAATGGTATTAAGAGGATACAGGTGTTAATTTAGGACCAAATCGGAATATACTCTTAGAAAGTTTTATTTAATAACAATATACAAAAACTGTGTAGTATGTATGTACAGCTGCGGTCAATAAAACAGCACTACATCATATATTTTATTTTAATAAAGTATTATTATAAAAACTGTTAGATTTATTTTCAATCATTTTTTACGAAAACATGTCTTATGCACTAAAATAACAATAAGTAAAATAATAAAAGAACATTTCATATAACTTTTCTGAAAAGGTTATAAAATATTTGGAATGATATGAAATTGGGCAGTTAAAAAAAACAGCACCAATCTGGAATCCGTTGGAATAAATTTTAAATTACCAAGAAAAATAATAAAATTGATAAATGTTACTAAGTATGATGACTAACTTAATATTTTAGTATTGAAAAGAATTATATTGTCTCCCGGAATTTTACAATTTTTTAATTCTTAACTAAAAATCGTATGCAAAATAGCATTACAAGTTAGCTAAAATATTTTTTTGGTCGTATTTTATATTTCGATAACATTTTTCTTTAATTTTGACCATATAATTTTAATTATATTGTCATCTGGGCCCTGTGGTGGCCATCTCATAATAAGATACTTACTGTTTCAAAACCGCATTTATGCCAATAAACTTCTACGAATCTTAAAAAATTATAATTCTATCAAATATTTATAGTTATACAGAGGAATACATCATAGTTTTTCTTCACTTATGAGCCCCAAGCTATACTAACAGAAACAGAATTTTGAATATTTTTGTACATATTTGATTACATTGTCCTTTTACATATGTATTTGTGTGATCTTCTGCCCCCAAATTAAACAATTTAATAATTTTTTGACCAAGAAATGCATCGCCACACAGTGGTTCCAAAACGTTTTTTTTTTTTTTGGAAATAATTCCGTAACTTGTGATCCGTTAATGATATATGAATAATATTTGACTTGGCCACAGCTGAGAGGTTTTTGAGTTTATTTGGGGGAGCACAGTATCCCAGCGAATCAGGGGGCAGTGGGTGCACCACCAAAGTTGTTCATCTCGAGTATGCCATTTTTTTTTTAAATCTTTAACATTTTATTTATGTTTTTTTTTTGTAAAGACATTTTAAACTGAAATAGTTCTTGTGAATCTCTTACATGTGCAGGTTATCTGTTTTGCTTTAAGAGATATTTAGGCCGATATAAATTTTTCTCTCTTCTTTTAAACTTTACGGGCCTAACTTTGATCATAAAATTTTTCTAAAATATCCACTACATTCTTCATAAAATTCTAAATAATACTGCTGTAAGAATAATCACGGATCCGATAAAAAGTTATATTAGTGTGAAGTTGAAACATAAAAAAATCCACATTTTTGGTTTTTTTTTTCCGAAAAGGTGGTAATATTTTTTCACTTATAATTTTTTTTGTTCTGTCTTGTGAAATTTTTTTAATACTTTCATTAGAAACTTTAACGAAAATGCGTGTAAAGCAAGTACGAAGGCGCTTAGGGCAACGGTTTCCTCAACAAATAATTTTCCACAATTTTTTTTAAATTTGTTTGTACAATTCTCAAATTGTAATGCTGGAATCAGAAAAAAATTATGTTAATTAAATACTTCTATATGATAAGAAAACACGCAAAATGTATTTCCTAACGAACATCTTTTATAACGACATGGAGACTATTTCAATGAACGAAATAAATTTTTAAAAGATGTTTTTCTTAGTTTGCGATTTTAGGCATTTTGGTACAAAAAAGTGAGTGTTTCTTTAATTCTTTAATTTTAGGACATGTTTAATCTTATTATGTCAAAATACCTCTTTGTTCGTTTAAATTTTATTTCTATTTGAATATTAACATTATTTTTCACAAAAAGTGCTTCAAATCTTAATTCCCCTTTTTTCGGGTCATGGTCTGAAGAAATTTGACCGAATTTAATTTCTTTTTGTTTATTATAATTTTTAACTTTTTACCACACAAACCATATATAACATAAATATTTGAGTCAAATTTCGTACCTCTGGTGGTCTTATCCGAACATATATATATATATATAAATATATATATATATATATATATATATATATATATATTTGATCGGGTCTTAGAAGAACCTAATACTACCCTCTCCCCTATAATTTTTGATGGTGGGTATAAAAGGCCCAAAACATTTCCTGCTTTTAGACTTCACCAAAATTTACTGAAATGTTTTTTGACCGTAACTCCCCCTAGAATTATTTTATGTGTTAAAAAAATATATTCTGTGAAATATTAGTGATATGAATATTGTTTACCTGTGCCGCATCGAACAAGAAGTTTGTAGGGTGCGAAAAATGTGGCCTTTTTATATTTTTTAGAAAATTTCTGCTATTAAATACTTTTTTTTGTAACTAAACGTTAAATAATCGTAATATACACATAATTAGCTATAAAAAAATATAAAATTATCTCAATTCAAAGCAGGGTATTGTTGTTATTTCTTTACAAAAGAAAAAAAAAATAAATAATAAACAAGTTGAATGATATAATAATGGTGAATTTGTTTTTTTACTTTTAATTGAGAGATTTGTAAGAAAGAAGTGTTAAGTAAAATAGAAAAAAATTTAATATTTACAATTGCTTTTTTTCCAACTCTTATGCGTTATGAGAAACAAAGTAGAAAGAGTACAAAAATTCTATTTCTTTTTGAAAGGTGTTTTGATTTTATATTGTTCATTTTTACTTTTACCAAACGCACATTAAAAAAACCGCTGAAGTAAAAAACCCTCAAAAACGAAAAGCATAACAAATTAAAAAAAATATAATAAACGAAAAAAAAGTAAAATAAAAATACGCAAAAATAAAAAATCGCCATAACGAAAAAGATCTCCAAAATGAAAAAATCGCCAAAATGAAAGAAAAATCGAGAAAACGAGAAAAACGTCTAAAAAATGTCAAATATGAAAAAAAAATTGGAAATAAGACCCAAAACGGAAGAGAGTTAAGCCGTTGTATTTTCGGAAATATTAATATTTTTTTGCAATAAACTTTTTTACTTCAATACGATAGAGATAGCGGAGCATTTTAGGAATAATCTAGTATGTATGTCAGTAGATGTCAGTAGGATTCTCTAAGTCGACTTATGAATAATAGAAGAATCGATTTTTTGTTCAAAAAAGACGAAAAGTCAAAATCGACTTTTTGGATCGAATATTGTCGAGAAAACGACTTTCTTATTGAGAAAAGTCGAAAAATCGGCTATTAAAAAATGGAAAATGTCGAAAAGTCAAAAAATCTATTACTTAAAAATTTAATAAGGTTGAAAAGTTGACATTTTGTTACAACTATAAAACCCTTGATGTCAGGATGTCTTTAAATGTTGTGAATTTTAAATAATCTAAAATTATATTTTATGTTAAAAGTAAAAAAAAACTTCAAAATAATTGAAAAGCTAAAATAATTATATATATATTCCAAGAATGGTCACCTTACTGTCATGTTTCATGTCAAAAACATAGTCCAAGTATTTGCTATTACGACTACAAATATTTAACATTACGACACATTTTTACAAGTATAAATGCGAATAAATTTTCAAAAGCGTAAATCAATATTTAAATTGTTAGATTTTTGTAACATTTCATAACAACAGTTGATAGGCAGAACTTTACTATGATATAATATACGTACACACATCACTAAACTTGCAATAAAACCAAATATTTTCATTAGAAAAATTAAACAAATTAGTAATTAAATTTTTTAGTTGCATATTTTAGACGATTGCAGGCTAATGTCATTAGTTGTTTTTCTGTTGAAAATTATTACCATGATTTACTTGTAAATATTTGATACAATGTTTAAATGTAAAAATGTACATTTGCAGCATGGACGCGTATAAGGGCGTATAAACATACTTTTTAAAAATGCATTTTTTTTGCATAATATTGTTTTAGTAACCAATTTATACCTATTTGTATAAAAATAATTTTAAATATCCGCCAATTTCACTGAAAAATTTACTTTAAAGACACGATTTTATAAAATTTTTATTATTTCATATTAATTTTTTTTCATGGAGTTTAAGTGTTTTTGAATAAACGATTATTCGAATGAAACATAAACTTCAGAATAGAAAGAAAATATATCGAATTTATGCAATATTGCCAAAGATTGTATAATGCATCAAACTAAGAACAAATGAAAGGGAGTATATCCATCTTTTAAATAGCATCAAAAGATGATCTTTTGATTTGATTTTGTTAATAATTTCAGCTAATTTATCTAAAAAAAAAAAAAACAAATAAGCAACATGTTGTCGTTCAATTCCGATCATTTAATACTCTACATCATAAAATTTTAATATTTTCGGAAAAGGTCTTTCATAGCACCTATGGTCAATTTTCGGCCTGTCCATATAAGATTTGATAGTATAATTTGTATTTCTGTAAAACGTATGTACATGTAATATTATGATGATTTTTGTGGAATTTATTATGTGCTTGATTTCCGAAAGTAGGTTTCACATAAAAGATATGATCAATTATGGACCAACTGTGATAAAACTTTGCACTAGATTTTCTTCTCATGTAAAACTTATTTTTCGTCGAATATTATTGTCATGTTGGCATTTATACGCGACTTATGCACTTTAAAATTAAAAGCATGACCAGTTTTATACCGATGTTCGTGAATTTTGTTACACTTATTTATTTATATATACAGCTCACTTGTTCCGAATTTTAATGAAATCGTGATTATTATAAAGAAATTTTTGTTAATCTTTGCTATTGTTCTGTAAAAATATATACGAATATTTAGTGGGATTTAAAGAAGTGTATTTTTTTGAAAAAATTTATTTTTAATATTTATAAAACACAAGTAAGTAAGCCACAAATATAAGCCCTTATTCTATTTTAAGCTATTTTCAGCCGCAAAATTTGGCATGTTCTAATGCGAATTTTTTTAATGATACTTTGCATACAGATAGATGCTTAATAAATGTTACCAAATATCGGAAAAAGATAAGTTTTATTAATTTATGAAGTTATCATCGTCTCCTGTGAAATTTTCTATATGGTTTATACGCCCTTATACGCATCCATGCTTCATTTATTTAACTATGCATTTTATGATCCACAGGGAAATTGTTTTAGTTTTTATTGATAAATGGCATTAGGTACACCAAAATTAAAAGTGAGGAAATGAGATGAAAAAAAGTTTTGCAAGTTATTACAAATGGCACATTCAGGCATAAATTATAAAACTGATATTCGTTCAAATTAATTTGACATTGAATCGTTATAAATTTTGAATAAACAATTTACTACCAAAATATCATTTGTTAGCATAAATATATGCTAAATATAGAGTGTAGAGCTATGTGTAAATATAGAGTGAGTTAAATTTACACTGTATGCGAAATGATTATGTTTAGCATTGCACATTAGGGCAGAATGGAAAAAAAAGCTGTAACTTCTAATCGCCTGGTTCGATCTACATAAAATTTCACACAGCTGTAGCAGAGGATTGTGCAATTTTAAATTTGGAAGGAGGACCCTAAAGACCCTCAGAAGTCGAGCTATTAGGGTTTAAAATAGGGTACCTCCCGCGCAGAAAATTTTTAACTCCTTGCCAAATGTTTCTTCTAATTCGATTTCTTAAAGCTCTTTGTAAAACATGGGAAAAACATATTCGCATGTGTTATTTATGCCTTATAGTTTTTAAGTTATTTGCATTTAAATTTTCAACTATCCCAGTTTTGCAAAATCTTGTTTCTGCGTTTTTGCTTTCATTTTATTTTTTTTATCTATCGAATAAAAGAAACAAAAAAAAAAAGAAAAAAAAAATAGATTTTGAATTTAAAAAATTATGATTTTTTGTGTTTTTTTTTTATCGAAAAAGTGTACACTTTTTTTTCTTTAAAAAAAAATTTTCTTTAAGAAAGTATAATATACCTCTCTGAAAAGCATCTTCATAGAGATGATATAAAAGTTAAAAAAAGCGCAATCATCGAATAGGACTAAGTAAGACCCTCCAGAACTGGATTTATTTTGTGTGGACATTTTGATATTAGCCTATATGTTGTAAAATTCCAAATTCTGAAAGTACAAATAGAATGCAGTTCAGAATCTTTGATGTGCTCTAAAAAGTTTGCCAGCGCGATTCATGGGACATACAACAAATGTAGACTTTGTGGGCAAAATTCCAAAAAAATAAGATTTTTGGGATTTTCACCATTTTTTGGGAATTGTGTGATTCATTTTACAATAATCTTAAATATTTTTTTACTTTATCATTTAAAATAATAAAGTCGAAAATCACCAAAATTTTCGCTGAAATATCTTAACTAAGAAAGATTTTATTACAGATAAAATATTTGAAGTTTATCCAAAAACCATTTTCTTATAAAAATTTTAATGCAATTCCAAAAATCGGATAAAGTAAGAACTCGATTCAAATAAATTCTGTTGCCTAGTTGTTATAATTTTTCATTATATACAAAAAGATTGAAGTCTCTTATAGAACCGAAATTACGCTACTTTAAAGTTTAATATGCCACAAAAGCTTTCAGAAAACATTGTACTAATGTGGATGTGAAAAAGCTATATAAAATAAATAAATAAATAAATAATTTGTTCTCGTAGCCAATGTTCAAAGGTGTGTTTATAGTGAAATACGCAAGTCTAGCGTAGTTTTTGTTCTATTAAAGATATCTTTTGGATACAAAAAATTAAGAATTATATTAGCTAGGTAACGTAATTTAGTTGAGGGAAAATTTTGTTCATACTTTTTCTGATTTTGCAATTGAAGTAAAATTTTTGTAAAAAATTTTTTTTAGAGAAGCTATAAATGTTTTATCTGTGATAAAATCTTTGTTAGTTAAGATACATATCTTAACGAAATTTTCGGAGACTAAGATTTTTGTAAAAGGAATCCCACAATTCTCAAAAAACTGGGATTTTTTTTTAACTTGGCCATAAATCAAAGATCAAAATATCTATTAAAATTATTTTATTGAACAAGTTTAGTAAAGAATAAGAAATATTTTTTATGTTATTTGATAACTGTTACTGTCGAAAAATTTTTTTTCTATTGCTCAATAACTTTAATTTTTCAAAAATATTTTTTTACGTTACTTGATAACAGTTATTATTAAAATATTTATTTTTTCTGTTGTTCATAATTTTTGAAATAATTTTTTTACGTTGCTTTATAATAGTTTTCTTGAAAATAAAATTTTTCCTCGTTGCTAATAACTTTTATTTTTCAATATATATATATTTTTTACTTTGCTGGATAACAATTTAAATATGTATACTTTACATTGTTTTTAACTTTAATTTTACAAGAAGAAGGCCTTTCTTCAGAGCTGCAGGAAATTCTTGCTCCTCTTGTAACTGTTTGAATTACTCTATACAACAAAAAACATAAATATATCAATAAACTTGCAAAATAATTTATTGAAATCAGTTAATGAAACTAAAAAAAAAAAATACTAAAAATATCATTTTTGTTGAAAATACTAATTTGTATTCCATTATATTCAAATTTATGCAAAAAAAAAAAAAACAAAATGAAGGCGATTCTTATTCAACAGATCGAGATCATCCCATCCCATATATATTTTATTTAAATGTAAATTTCATTGCAGACGACTGAATTAATTTTTGAAATGTTTAACGGATTTTTTTTTTGAAAATTGTGTAGAAACTATTAGGATGTTTCTTTAACAGCAAATTGTCACTAAATATACAACCGGCCCTATCTAACATTTAAAAGACTTTGAAGACACCAAAGAAAACTTGTTGAAATTAACATATACTAGTGCAATTTTCCTTAGCAATATTAAAAAATATGTAAGTATTGGGTAAAAGAGGGTGCATTCGATATAGGGGCACATCTACCATCGCCAATTATCTTGAAAATCTTTGTGGCTTTAATTGATTTTATTTTCCTTTATCACATCCTTTTGGTTGGGGTAATTGCCTCGTTTTTGGTTAAAAGAAATTTCGTTAAAAGGAACTTAACGGAGAGCCAGTCAGCATCAAAAGGATTTAAATTAAAGCCAACATAGTACAATAGAAAGTTTACTTATATCTTTTTCACCGTTTGTTGCATTTTTGAAATGTTAGATAGGGCTGATTGTATTTTTGGTAACGAAATGATTTGTATACCTTTACGGAAGGTGTCAAGAGTATATACCTAGATAATTTCTGAATAACTCCAAAACTAATGAGTGGATAAAAAATTATATTGAAACAGTTGGAAGGTAATCTAAAATAAAGTATTTTTTAGTGCTTTATTTATATAAATTGGTCAAAAGGTTCGCGAACTATATACTAGTAAGAATATAGGAATATTATATAAAATCGCCACATTCTTATAAATTGATATAAAATTGTTTAAATTATAACTCAATTATTTATTTTATTATTTGTAAAGCCATGCAAAAAAATTCTTTATTATTAGCTGTTATGTGTTCAAAAAATAAAATAGTAAGTAGCAAGTAACGTAAAAATTAAATTTAAAAAATAAAAGTTATTGAGCGACAGAATTATTATTAATATTATTATTATTTTTTAAATATTTAACTGTTATTAAAATCAAGAATAAAAATTATAAGCAACAAAAAATTTTTTTAATCAATTATAACTGTTATAGGAAGTCGAAAATTTATAGTTGTTAAAAATTACTGTGACTTAAAGACGTATTTTTTTAATTTTTTAGCAGTTATGACTCCACTTTTTTATATAAATCTTATAACAATCTCCGCCATAAAGTCCACATTAGTCCCATGAACCACTATATTCTGTTTGTATATTCAGGCTTTTACATTTTAGATAACGCACGTAGATTAGAACGTACTTTGCTTTCCTGGTATGCTAGCAGGCATAATTTTTTGCCTGAATAACTAGTTATTTTTGTTCGAGTTGTCCACAAATTCATCTAGGGATACTGAAAAATATGTACCTAAATGAAAATAAAAATAAGAAAAAAAGCGAACAAATTTTGCCGTCAGTGAGATTTGAACTTGGACACAAATTAACCATTCGTTTTTAATGACTAACGTCTTACTCAGTACACCATCTCTCATTTAATTTTCTAAGTGAAAAAAATGTTTTTAGTATAAAATATCTTTTTAGACATTTTGTTATGAAAAACTAACAGCATCAAAATGGGGTTGAATCAATAACCTCCTGGTTGCTAATCCAACGCTCTAGTTTGCTCATCCACGTTATTGCAATATTACTGTGCTATTACACTACTGAGTACTTATTTATATAATACAGAGGGGGCAAATAATAATGACGCCTCATTATCGAGAAACTACTTTAATAAGTAAATGGCAACCATTACCGAAAACCAAAAAGTTTTTGCTGGGTGTAGACTAATGTCAAAATTTCGATACAAAATTAATCAAATTCGGGTCTGTACTGGTTTTTAATTTTAAAATGATCTCCATGAATATACTTTTCGGAAAAGCATAAACTTTTTATACTTTCTTAAAGAAAATTTTCAAATTTAAAATTATTTATTTTCCGACTCGGAAAAGATATTGATTTCAAATTTATTTTATTCGATAGATAACTTTGTTCTTGAACTAACTGAGAAAAAAAAAAAAAATACAAAATCGAATGAAAGTATTGGGCTATATATTTAAAAAACTGGACCAAGATTTTTCAAAATTGAGATAGTTGTAATTTTAAATGCAAAAATATTGAAAACTATAAGGAATAAATACCCGCTTGACCTGAAACAAATATGTTCGAGAAGCATCGCAACTTACTCAATCATTTCTCGATAGTAAAAAGACTAGTAATTTCCGAGAATTCTTAAAATATCAATTATTGTAATATTAAATTTTTTGATGAAATATCGTAAGCAAATGTTTCGAGAAATTATCTATTCTTTTTAATTTCTCGATATATTGTTATTTTAATCTTTAATCTTTAATTTTGAATTTTAATCTTTAATTTCTCGATATATTGTTGCTTTAATCAAAAAGCAACATATTTTCTTGTGTGTGCGTGTTATTCTGGAGTTGTCAGTTTAATTTAAAGAACTTTTTTTGTAAAAGATTATATTATAGTTTACGGTAAGTAACTTTTCTAAAGATATCTGCAAAATATCATATTTATATAAATGACTAATTTATTTTCCTGCAGATTTAACCTAAAAAATGTGGTTTTTAACAACAGAAAAACGAATTTCTAAGGAAAATTTTCTCGTTTCGCTATTTGTATCGCTAAAGGTTCGATATAGATATCATAAACAAACCTTCGATATCGATCGATTTGCTGCTCCAAACTGAACGATAGATAAGCTCTACGAGTTCATTCTCTAAACCAACGATTCTCAAATTGGGGTTAGCGACCCACAAAGGGTCCATAAGGACATTTGTGGGGGGTCGTGAAGAGATCCTGAAAAATATAAAAATTTTTAATGTAAATATTATTTAGAATTTTTTAAAAATGGAAAGACATCTCTATATAAAACATCTCGAAATTGAGGAAAAAATTGAGGTATTTTTTTCTAAATGAGTTCTTTTAAGAATCAAATAGCACTAGCTGCAAGAAAAACTAATGAAGGAATCCGTGCCTTGCTTCGATTGAAAATATTGTGCTTTATAAAGGCAACAATAATGATCAAAAAATAAAGTTATTCTCTGCATGACACAATATGAACAAAACTTTCCGTTGTGGCAGGAAAAATGTTTAATTAATAAGATAAATAGTTAGTTCACTTTAATTTTATGAAACTATCGATACTACTTTTATTTTTTGTAAATATATTGTGCCAAGAACTTGTTTAATGCCTTTTCCGAATTTTAACCATGGAATAACATCCTGGGGAAAAAGTTTGTTAAAATTTGATCGACTGGTGCGACCTCTCAATGCTGAGTACTCAAAACTTTTATTTCGCAGAGAAGTTTGCGGGCTATAAAAAGAAAATTTGCTTGAACGACTTTTCAATTTAAATATAAAAAGAGTTAAAATATAAATGTGTTAAATTAAATTTTGAATCAATAGATTTCAAGACATTTTAGTTGAAACAGTTGTTGAAGCTATCTTTTGCGGTCCATCAAAACAAAGAATCGATCTTTTGTGGACGCAGAAAATGATATTAGATTTGCATTATCCGAAAAAGTCTCTTAATATTAAACACAATATTAATATTTTTTAATTATTTTTTCTTTACATAACATTTCTTAAACTAGTTAAAGTTGTCGCGAAGTAAGATCTTGTGAGAACCCGCCTTCGATAGCCATACTCGAAGGTTTTGTTAGGGAAATGTTCACGAATTCGAAGCCGATATCACTATCGAAGTTTGTGGTCAAGTGGGTAGATACAAAAATATTTGAAATGGATAAGAAACAAAAATTTGGCAAGCGGTTAAAAATGTTTGGAGGTACCCTATTTGAAGCCCGAATAGCTAAGCTCATGAGGGATCTTATGGCCCTTCTTCCATATTTAAATTTGTACACTCCTCTATACTAATTGTATTAATTATCATTAATTTTACAATATAGCCCATAGTGTACTGCTGTTTTAAATGATTACACTATTTTCCCAGTGAGTGAGTATATCTATATATATATATATATATATATATATATAATATATAATATGTATATAAATTATGTGCATTGATGTGATTTCAATAAATATCATCCATGGAATTAGTCGTAATATTGAAACCAGTAAAAATTAATTAAATAAAGTATGTTTTTTTTGTGTTTCAATATCAAATATTGTACAAATGCTTAGTACATCGAATACAAATTGCAAAAAAATTTAATTGAATTTTTGCTTAATCCCAATGCGTATTGAAATTTATGATATGTTGCATACAAATATTCTAAAATGATTTAACAAAATGTGGCAAATTCCAGCAGACAACATCAACATGGGGAAACATTTGTTAAAAATGAATCAAAATATACATACATTTGGCATAAATAAATAGAGTTATTTTAAACGTGATTGAAACTTAGCTTGATAAAAAGATGAATGTTTTATTTACAATAAATCAGAACTCAAGGGATATTGTCATATAAAAAAAGTGCTTTGAATTATTTTGAGAAAAAATTTTAATTACTTAGAAGAGACAAGAAATATATGAACCTTATTTGTGTTTAAATATATATATATATTTTTAAGTAATGATTGAGGATTTACTGATCACTGAGGTATTTGCTTGAATTTAAGCAGAGAAGGAGAATTCAAACAACAAAGTTTCGATACGTATTTTATTTTTATTCCTTTATTTATTCCACTTCTGAATCTAATTCTATTATTACAAATTAATTTCATCAAAAGATTTGTTTACTTTCTTAAGTTCATTTAAAATTGTTCTACGTCATTTATTTTTTGAACAACCAAAGCGCCGACTTGGAGATTCCACTCTAAGGCGGCTCTCATCTCCATTTTCTTCCTATTTGACGAATTATTAGTTTTTCTTTTGTTAGCCTCCAGAGCTCCGTGTTTGTGATTTTATTTGGCCAAAATATTCGACATATGTATTATTCGTATTTATAAATACTTTGAGTTTCTATGCTATATCTGTGGGGCCCGCCACGGTTTGCTTTGCCGACAAAATGCTGATCTTGCCTTTTTTAGTCTACTAGACACATCTTCCTCTACACCATCATCAATTGATATCATGTATTCCAGATAACCAAAGTGTTTTACAAAATTTAATCATCTAGTTTTGTATTTTGAATTGGTTATCGGTGATATTATTAACTCCCATTGCATGTGTTTTTTCAATGTTTAATTCTAAACCAACGGTCCTTGCTAACTTGACTAAATTATCCACTTTGCTTTGCATGTCGTTGAATTTGTACGAAATGAGGCAGATATCTTCTACAAAATCCAAAGGGACAACCCTGTTTCGCTCCTGCATTTGTGCTGAAGGATTCATTTATTATCCCATTGTGACGAAGTTGTAGGGAGTAGTTGGTGTAACAAAGACTGGATAAGGTTTATTAATTTTGATGGTACGCCCTTAGCTCTTATGTTGTCAAAGTATTTTCTTTTGTCTTTTTGAGCTGATATCTATACGGCCTTTGCTACGATGTTGTATTGTGGTTTTAGATTTGGGTCTTCTAATTGTATTCTTCCCATGTTTTGTTGTTTGATGGTAAACAATCTCTTAACAATTCTCCAACTCTATCTTTTTAGTTTTATTACGTAGTTTGGTGACTTCTAAGCATTTATGTATATGCTGTATATTTTCCTTGTATACACTTTTAAGTTTAATTTTTATTGTGGCTACCACTAGCTCGTGGTTGCTGTCCATATCAGCGCTCCTTTTAGTGCACACGTCTACTAATGTTCCTCTCCATTTTCGACGTCATCTATCTGGTTCCGCGTGATACCAATTAGGGATGTCCACGTATATTTATGAATATCTTTGTATGGGAAGATTGAACCATCAATCACTAGATCAAAAGTTTGACAGAATTCTATAAATCGTTCCCCTTTGTTGTTTTTAATTGCCATGACATGTGTCCCTATGATGTGAAATAGACCATGGTTATCACTATCAATCCTTGCAATAAAATCCTCTGTCATCATGAGAATGACAACTGCTGATTCAAACCTTGCTTACCTATGGTACTTAAAAACCAGCTGCCGTTCCTTAGGCTAGGTTTTGATCCCCTTATTTATTTTATTTCCTCAGTACCCGCCATATTTATAAACTATGATGACTTTTCTCAATTTGCCAATGGGAGGGCCTGAAATTAATTTTTAATTGGTTATAATTTTTGTTTTACATAGAGTGACAACTTTTAAAAAAATTCAAAACAAGAAGAAAAATATTTTGAAAATATACAAAAAAAAAAAAAATTAGAAAAATTAAGAAAACATAAAACATTTTTAAATAAATTAAATATATATGGACAATTTTTTGAGAGTATGTCTAAGTTCACACACAGCAATTTTTATTTTTTCTTTTGAACTTGCATTTACGTTCACACAAAAAATTTTACTTCGGCAATTATTGCTTTAATTGATTTTTTTGTTTTAAAGTGCGAAAAAACAAAACAAATTTCGAAGTACACCCTTTCATATTGTACCCTTTCATATTCCCTATAGCTCGCTCTCACACGAAAGCAGAATTTCAGCAAGAAAAATTGCCTTGTGTGAACTCAGGTTATAGAATCTAATAGCATATGAAGTTCTAAAAATGATTTTTTTTTTTAAGTTGTTGGTAAGTAAAGCTATTGAACGTTTGTTAAATTAAAATTGTTGAGAATTTTAGTTTTATTGTCATAGAAAAAGAAATTTAGTATCAAATCATTAGGGATGTATTTTGAAGAATGAACGGTCAATATTCATTAATTTATTATTTTTGTGAAATCAAAATCTCACATGTCGATTTGTGTTCTCTTTGTTGCGCAGATTTCGAAGCTTACGCCAACAATTGAGACTTAGTCACTTCCCCCTTGTTGCAATGTTTCTAAGGGATAACAATTTCTGCCTTATGAGGCGTAATTCCAAAATCTAAATATAAATATTAAATACTTAATATATTAAATATTTTAAATTTTATTGTATTTTATTTTTATTATTATTTTAGAGTTTCAGATAACAATTTAATCGATTCAACTAATACCTTGATTAATTTTAATAATAAAAATTCAAATAATAAATTCTATTATTTAGATTAAAAAAATTAATTGAAATATATACAGAAAATAAAAAAAATCTCTAAATATTATTTTGATTATTGGAGTATTTTGAAGAAAGTAACGGAAACGCAACTTCCTTAATTGTCAGAAAATCTGTAATCATAGCCTACGATTTGTAGAATTAATTTTTAGATCAGGGGTTCCTACAATAATTCATTTCGTGCAGGTTTTCAAGAATTATTATTTTCCCGGGAACCTACAGAAATATTTGAATTCTTTAACAAGACAAATGTAAAATATTTCTTAAATTTTCCTATATGCAAATCTCGAAAAAGCACAGTTATTCAGGAGAAAAAAAAAAACATATTTCTCAATTATTTAAAAATAGAGGTGTAGAATTGAAGAAAAGTAGGTTAAATATTAACCAACAAAATCATTAGTCAATTCAACTGAAATATCAGTTAAATTTTCGTAAATTAGTTAAACTGACGAAAAATCGACAATATGACTAATAAAATTAGTTAATTAAAATTTTTGAAAAATTTTTAGTCAAGTTGAATATAATATTATTAAAATTTAATAAATATTTTTTGCATATTGAAAAATTTTTATTCGTTTTAAATAAAATATTCTACTAAATTTTTGTTGAACTGAATAAACAATTTATTCAAATTAACTAATTTTTTCTTCAATTTGAAGAATTTTTATTTATTTTAACTGTTAAATTTTACTCCATTTGCCAAAAGATTGACAATTTTAAAATGCTTTTAAACCCCAGTAGGAAAAATTACGTTTACATATTATTGCATTATTATATTTAATTAATGCATATATTGTTGTGTGAATAATACATTAATATATGTATAAATGACTATTTACTATCACTAAAAATAAAACAAATAATAACACTGTGCTCAAGAATGAGACTTATTTTTTAACAAGATGGGTAAAACTAAGTCAATGATGCTGAATTTAATGTTGTTAACCATTTTGTAAAGTTAGCGCTCGTTTTTGAGATATTCCATTTTGAAAGGCTAAAAGAAGGGTTGGGAAAATTAAGTTTGTTTTGCTTAAATTTAACAAATTAGTCTTTAAATTTAAAGAAAAATAAACAATTAAGATTCTATTAAAATAAAGGGTCATGAATTCTTAATATCAAATATATTTTAAACACAAAATTACAAAGCTTTAAACTAAAAAAAAAAATGTTACTACAATTCCGTAGGTGAGCTAGCTAGTGTTACTACTAGTGATCAACTTTTCAAACAAAAATATAAATATGTCAAAAATCGGACTGCAACTGATTTAATATATATTGAATCAATCTATAGTTTAATTTACATAAATAATGTCCCTTTATTTCTAATTTTCTATTATTTGTGCTGCTTTTGTAATAAAGTTGAAACCCATATATCGCGAATATGAGCGCTAACTTCAACAAGCGGGTGTCACCATTGAATTCAGCGTAATCTAAATAACTTTACCAGTGGATGCTCAGCTTGCTAAAATTTGTGGCAAGCACAGTGTAATTATACATTTTTAACATTATAGAGAAAAATATAAAAAAAGGTTACCAAATTTCCATATGTCTAACAGTTGCTTCAGTCCTCTGATTGCAGTTTGTGTTATCCATGTGTTTGCACATAAATCAACATTTTCTGCGCTACTATTATTCATAGACGCATATTGGTTTCTTGTGAATACAATACAAATTTATATATATTTTTCACAATTAATTTATTATTCGAGTATTTTTAAATACTGATTTCTTAAGCACAAAATAAAAAAATGTATATATTATACACAACAAAACATTATCAAACGCTATTGCGCTATTATTTTGTATACAATACAATAGCACAGATGACCAACAAAATAACAGCGACGAATGTGTAATACCAAAACTACCACCAATGTTCGTACCTAATGTCACCGATATTAAGTCTAAGGTAATCAGCTTTATTAAGGTAATAAAATTAGAAGATTTTTCGTACAAGTCACTAAAGGAAAACTTATGATGAAAATAATAATAATAATAATAATAATAATAATAATAATAATAATAATAAAACGTTCACACATTCCAAATAAAACGCGAAAGAACTTATCATGTAGTCGTCAAAAATTTACATTTCTTTACACCTATTTATTAAATAAAACAAGAAATTGAAAATAATGATCATATATTAAAAAAATGTAATAAACGTAAATAGCAGAATTACAGAATTACAAAAAACCTTCTTTGTCGATTTCGAACCAAATACCAATAACAGCTTACAACAAAAATCAAAAATATTTCTCACACATGAAAAATTTTATAAACATTCACTTAACAACTGGTTTTCAACTTTTCATTTCGTGTTCCTTTTTTTTTTCATTTTAAAGGACTTTAATATTTTGAAGAATGCGAGATGTTAATTTTTTACTTTAAAATTTCTTAATTGCTTCTATAGGCTGATATGGGTATCAAATGAAAAAACGATATACAATAAATAACTTAACCGTATGCCAATTCTAAATTTTTAATATCGTTACTTAGACACTGTGCAGGATAAATTGCCTCATGGATTAGTCATTGAATGAAGCCACTAAATCTTTGGGTTACACAACATGTAATGTTTAAATTAATGTAATTAACCTAAGGGTGAACTACTCACCACAATATTCATAAATTTTCCCTACAGTCTAATTAATTTTTATAATGATTTTATAGTTGCCAGATTTACCTACATTAGACTTTTAGTAACATTTAACATTTGTTTCAATTAATTTGTGTCAATAATTGCCTCAGTATTAATTGTAAATTACAATAAAAAATTCCTTTTTAGCCTTCCCCTGTACAATTACAGTTTCTATTAAAAATATTAAAATCTAATAAACGTATTGTGTCATTTCTTTAATCCATATTAATGATAACAGACATTTCCCTTTTCAATTACAATTCATTATTAACACCTTAATTTAAAAATACAAAAAGAAATAAATAAATTGTCTATTTAAATAAAGTTTATCACCTTTTAAACAATATTATCACCAACGCCATAATCATTCCCACCATCGTCAAAGCCACCATTTCCTGTCTTTATCATCACCATCGTCAGTGTCATTACCCTAGACGATTGTTGTTAGGCCTCTATTTTTTTATGTCCCTGAATAATACAAGATGTTGTTTTTCTTTCTCTATATATTTTGTTGTACCATTTAAATGCTGCTAGGAAAAAAGGAAAAACTTTGTTGTGGCTTTTTATGAGTTTTAATGTATTTGCGTGTCATTTATTGTCTCTGTGTTAGTGCTTAACTATAGGCAAATGTTTTGGTGTGTATAAGTTTGAGCAAAGTAAAAAATTAAAGTCTTACTTAATAGTATCTATTTACAACAAAATGACAAGGTCGTTGTTTTAAATAATTACCCTTATTGCCATAAAAGAAAAAGAATCTACATAAAATTTAACTTTTTACCAACTTAACACTTAGAAGGACAATTTTTTACTTTCAAGTTACATTTTTTTTGTTCTTAATTTTCTTTTCGTACTTTTTTTTTGACGTAGGAAAAGTAAAAGAAACTTGCCAGTTAAAGAACAAAAATATGTCTCGCAATTTTTATGGCTGTTGCTGTTGTTCATCTCTTAACTATATATTATTAGATTGTCTTTATTTTCGCATTTTCTTAATTTTACTTTGTATAAAATAAATACAAATAAACATTAAAATAACAATAATCGCCAACTCAGTTATAAGGAAAATATAAACTAAATAAAAAACAAATTAAAATTTTTCTTCAACTGGTGGTAACGAATATTATAAAACCGCTTCGGAGAAAATGTTCCAAAGTTCAGAAGTATTTGCGAGAGAATGTAACTAGTCTATGGTATAGTCTCTAGATAAGTCTCTATAGTAGTTTTATCTCTGGTTAGGTTATTGATAACTTTTTTACTTAAAAGTTAAGTAAAAAAAGCCTTTCTACTGAAGAGCTATATAACCGATAACTTTTCGAGACAAAAATCGAGTTGCGGAAACCTATTTTATGCAAAAGTCATGTTATCGAAAAGTTTTGAATATAAAAATTAAATTATCGATAAGTTTTCTATAGAAAAGTCATAATATTGACAACTTTTCTTCAAAAAAAAAAAAAAAAAAAAAAAATATGATATCGTTAATATCGAGAATATGTCCATAGTAGTCACGATATCAATAAAATATTTAAAACTTCTTATAAAAATAGAAATCAAGTTATCGATAACTTTTCTGTGGAAAAGTTAAGTTATCTTTTCTATAGAAACATTGCTATCGGTATATTTTCTAAAGAAACATTAAGTTATCAATAAATTTTCTAAAGAAAAAATCATAACATCGATAAATTTTCTGAAGAAAAACCATGACATTGATAATTTTTCTATAGAAAAGTCATGATATCGATAATTTTTCTGTTGAAAAGTCATTATATCGATAAGTGTTCTATAGAAAATTTGATAATTTTTCTATAAAAAAGGTAAATTATCGATAACTTTCCTATAGAAAAGATAAGTTATCGATAACTTTCCTATAGAAAAGATAAGTTATCGATAACTTTCCTATAGAAAAGATAAGTTATCGATAACTTTTCTATAGAAAAGATAAGTTATCGATAACTTTTCTATAGAAAAGATAAGTTATCGATAACTTTTCTATAGAAAAGATAAGTTATCGATAACTTTTCTATAGAAAAGATAAGTTATCGATAACTTTTCTATAGAAAAGATAAGTTATCGATAACTTTTCTATAGAAAAGATAAGTTATCGATAACTTTTCTATAGAAAAGATAAGTTATCGATAACTTTTCTATAGAAAAGATAAGTTATCGATAACTTTTCTATAGAAAAGATAAGTTATCGATAACTTTTCTATAGAAAAGATAAGTTATCGATAACTTTTCTATAGAAAAGATAAGTTATCGATAACTTTTCTATAGAAAAGATAAGTTATCGATAACTTTTCTATAGAAAAGATAAGTTATCGATAACTTTTCTATAGAAAAGATAAGTTATCGATAACTTTTCTATAGAAAAGATAAGTTATCGATAACTTTTCTATAGAAAAGATAAGTTATCGATAACTTTTCTATAGAAAAGATAAGTTATCGATAACTTTTCTATAGAAAAGATAAGTTATCGATAACTTTTCTATAGAAAAGATAAGTTATCGATAACTTTTCTATAGAAAAGATAAGTTATCGATAACTTTTCTATAGAAAAGATAAGTTATCGATAACTTTTCTATAGAAAAGATAAGTTATCGATAACTTTTCTATAGAAAAGACAAGTTATCGATAACTTTTCTATAGAAAAGATAAGTTATCGATAACTTTTCTATAGAAAAGACAAGTTATCGATAACTTTTCTATAGAAAAGATAAGTTATCTATAACTTTTCTATAGAAAAGATAAGTTATCGATAACTTTTCTATAGAAAAGATAAGTTATCGATAACTTTTCTATAGAAAAGATAAGTTATCGATAACTTTTCTATAGAAAAGATAAGTTATCGATAACTTTTCTATAGAAAAGATAAGTTATCGATAACTTTTCTATAGAAAAGATAAGTTATCGATAACTTTTCTATAGAAAAGATAAGTTATCGATAACTTTTCTATAGAAAAGATAAGTTATCGATAACTTTTCTATAGAAAAGATAAGTTATCGATAACTTTTCTATAGAAAAGATAAGTTATCGATAACTTTTCTATAGAAAAGATAAGTTATCGATAACTTTTCTATAGAAAAGATAAGTTATCGATAACTTTTCTATAGAAAAGATAAGTTATCGATAACTTTTCTATAGAAAAGATAAGTTATCGATAACTTTTCTATAGAAAAGATAAGTTATCGATAACTTTTCTATAGAAAAGATAAGTTATCGATAACTTTTCTATAGAAAAGATAAGTTATCGATAACTTTTCTATAGAAAAGATAAGTTATCGATAACTTTTCTATAGAAAAGATAAGTTATCGATAACTTTTCTATAGAAAAGATAAGTTATCGATAACTTTTCTATAGAAAAGATAAGTTATCGATAACTTTTCTATAGAAAAGATAAGTTATCGATAACTTTTCTATAGAAAAGATAAGTTATCGATAACTTTTCTATAGAAAAGATAAGTTATCAATAACTTTTCTATAGAAAAGATAAGTTATCGATAACTTTTCTATAGAAAAGATAAGTTATCGATAACTTTTCTATAGAAAAGATAAGTTATCGATAACTTTTCTATAGAAAAGATAAGTTATCGATAACTTTTCTATAGAAAAGATAAGTTATCGATAACTTTTCTATAGAAAAGATAAGTTATCGATAACTTTTCTATAGAAAAGATAAGTTATCGATTACTTTTCTATAGAAAAGATAAGTTATCGATAACTTTTCTATAGAAAAGATAAGTTATCGATTACTTTTCTATAGAAAAGATAAGTTATCGATTACTTTTCTATAGAAAAGATAAGTTATCGATAAGTTTTCTATAGAAAAGATAAGTTATCGATTACTTTTCTATAGAAAAGATAAGTTATCGATAACTTTTCTATAGAAAAATTATTGTGTCGATAATTTTACTATAGTTATAGATGCTTTAAATTGTAATGTATTAGTTTGTTACTTGCGAAGTGCAAATCTTAAGAACTGAATCTTATACATAGTAGCGTGCATAAGTACCAACAAGTTAGTAAAAAGTCATTAATGTCTGGCAAGAAGTACCATTGTCATTACTTCGTTAACTTTTTGTGTAATTACAAGTGTTTTATTGAATTCAATATCATTTTAATGGAAGAAACAAACATTAAAATATTGTACTTTTAGGCAATTTTCAACAAAATGCGAATATAATAATAGATTATAAATTGTTTGCTTATCTAGGTATTTATTTATATTCTTATCATAATGCATTGGGTTAAGAAAAGGTTTTTATTTGTAGCGGAGTGCCTAAAAACTTTGTAGTAAGATTTTTTTTTTTTAGACTAAAAGATTTTATAATTCCTTTATCATATATGTAGGTTAAATTTTCTTTCACAAATTAAATCTATTTTCCACGAAATTGGCTTAATTATTATTTTTTTTAAGTACAATTTACATAAATTCCGAAAAAAACAAAACAAACACCACAAAACAATATTGTCTAATGGACATTTGTTGAAATTTTACATTTAAATTTTGTGAATAACACAAGAAGACTTAAAAAGTTTGACAAGTTTGACAAACTTAAAAAAGACATTCACTTAAAAGTTTTCCAGAAAACCAAACCAAATAACTAGAAACATCAATCCACAAAAAACAAGCTTACCATTGATTACATTAAGGGCTTAAATTAAATTTGATGCAACAACAAAAAAGGTAAATAAAACTCAATACATTACAAAAACAAAAAACCGAAAAACTGAGAACTAACTAACTTCTTGCAACAAACTTCTAATGAAACAAAATTAAAATGTAAAGTTTTCTGAGTGTGTTTTGAAAGCAACACATACGCACATACACTAACACAAATGCATATACCTACATACTTAAACATCCATCTAAACATAGATTTCAATAGTTACCGAAATAATCTCATACTCTCATACTCCTTCTCTATATGAAAACACTTAACTTGGTAATAGATATAAAACTAAAGCTTTAGCTGTAGAAAATACATTTCCCTGCCAACATTTTCTATCAAAATTTAAAGTAAAGCGTAACTGTAGAATGTCATATAATTTTTTTTATCACCGTTCGGGACACACATGCCTCAGTTCTAATACTTTTTAGATGACACTTTTTAGTACTTTCTTGGGGTGTCGAAATAATATCATTGAGAAATTGAAAAAAGTATAGTATCGAAATATTTGTATAATAAAAATATATTAAATGCAGTTGTAATATCTCTAATAGGTACATGATTCTAATTATAATTGAGCTAAATGCTTACTCTATACCTGTACCTACATATTAAAAATTATTATTGAACTCACTATTATTTTAAATGAAATATTAAAAAACACTAATTAAAAATTAAGATTTTATTATATTTTCTATTTAACATTACGTCGAAATGGTTATTTTTTCCTTGTTCTGGAATGTAAACAGTCGTCAGAGTCTAGTTTTTTTTAGATCAAAATTCGACACTAATGTATTTTTTTATTTTAAATTTATTTACTTCTTACGTTTGAACATCTAAGAGTGTCAAAAAAGACACTTTTTAGTGAATAGATGAAAAAAAACCTCTTCCAAATGCTGGCAGGGTTAAAACGTGTAAAACGTATGCACTCACATACTTAGTATATGTGTTTACACATTGACATATTTAAGACTTTAAAGGTAAATTCAACCGACTACTCTAAAGTTAGAGCCAGGGCTATATAAATTTTAAACTGATGAAATTTTGACACAATCTGTCTATGGTGTTTGGTTATGAGTGTATGTGTATGTAAATGAAACTGTGTTGTAATCACATACACTCTCAAAATATCAAAACGCTCTAAACCGAATTGTTGTCATCACGAGTTTTTAAATTTATATTTTTCTCTTAAACACATAAACACATACTATATATACATACATATATATACATGTTTTGTATGTGTTTCTTTTTTTTTTGTAGAGTAACAGTATGGGTAAAAATTAATGCCTTGAATTCACTTTTGACTTTATAATTATGTACATAAAACTTGAAAATAATTCAGCTTAATAAAAAAAAATCAAATTTTAAGAAGACGAATTGAATCCGTATTAAATCTGAAAATAATGATTTGGAAATCCGCTACTTATCCAATTCATATTCCGATATTGCATTAGCTACAATAACACAAAATAAATCTTGCTTTAATCAATAGTGTAGGATTCATTAAAACGACTTTGATTAATCGAACAATTGAGTTTTTGTTGAAAAAAGTCGAAAAGTTGAATTCTACTTTTTGGTTTGAAAATTGTTGAGAAATCGACTTTATTGTTGCCAGACAGTTGAAAAGTTTAAAAAGTCGGAAAATATTAAAAATTAGAATATTGTTTGGAAGAGTCGAAAATAGGAAAGGAATAGTTTCTTAGCAATTTTTATTTTAACATCATCGAACTATTTGATGATGTAAGTAGTATCGTAAAAACACATTTTTGTGTGTAGCCAGTACATTCATTGTCTTTATACATCAACAAATTTGATTGCGTTACATATACATTTTATATTTTTATTAAGCTTTTATAAGACAAATAATAAAAAATAGTCAAAAGAAACGAAAAATCTCGAAAATATTGTATAAAATCAAAAAGTCGAATAAAGTAAAAAAAAGTCGGAAAAAGTCGAAAATTTGAAAAAAGTCGAATGTCGAATATTGTGAAAAGTAAAAAAGTCGAAAAATCGACTATTCAAAAATTTAAAAGATCGAAAACTTCATTATTTAAAAAATATCCCATCTAATGAACCCTAGAATCATGTAGAACTAGTCAAATCCAGATAGGAAGTATTCTGAATCAGCAAAAAAGAATACAGATTCTCTGCGGAAACTGGAGAGAAATTCATGTGCCTAAGTTCTAAGCCACCAAAACTCTAATGTTGATTCTTTGCGCAAAAAGCGAAATATTCGTGTGATAAACTGCTAAAAAAACTAATCTCTTGGCTCAGTTATTTGCAAGCAATTCATACCTGCCGGATATCAATTAATCAATTAAACATTTTCCGAGATCAAAACAGTACCAGTAGCTATGCCAAGCACATTCTTTCGATTTCATGCCATAAAAAAGTTTTAACAGATCTCAATATAAATTTCGTGGGCCACTTGGTATACAATAACTGATTTTGAAGTAGTGCTCTTTTATTTTAGCATTTTTATTAGTAAACTTTTTATTATGTTAGGAGGTCGCTAATTCCTAAAATAAAATAAAAAGAATTCCAAATTCATTGACATCATATTCTTAAATTTATGGGTTTCATAGAGGTCGCTTTATTTTCAAAGCGTTTTGGTGCAGTTCAATTTGAAATTATAGCTTTTGGTGTAGGCCAACACTTCTCTCGGTTCATATCGAGATTCCAATAATTCCACAAAGTGTAATGTATATTTTTATAAAACATACTTATATATATATATATATATATATATATATATATAATGTTAGTATCAACACATTTCTGTTGGATCTATGTACTTGGGTGATTTCCGGCAATGAGTCATATATGGAATCTAAATCAACTAAAGACCGATTATCATATTATATTAACAACCAGCCGGACGGACATGTAATTAATATGGAATTCATAAGATGGGAAAAAGGCAAAGCTTTCGATTGACAAAGCTTTGAATAAAATAATTAATATTTCTTAAAAAAAAGACGGGAATTAATGTATATACCAATATATTTGTTTAGAGGTAAAGCAATTTTTTTTAATTATTTTGCATTTGTATTGTTTAAAAATTCAAATATGTATGGGGGTCCGCGGGGAAATGAAAAATTCCTGAAATGATTCGAGAGGTGAAGTATTGAACCAAGTACACGTGTTTAGCATACTATATTACTTCTTATGGTTTAATAGATGTTTGACATCCAAAATTAGATTGTTCACTTTTGGCCTATAATTTTTTAGATATTAATTCGAAATTTCAAAAAATTTTGTGAAATTCGAGATAATTTTCATAATGAAGCCACAGAAAAAAAATTTGAATTTAATTTAATAAGAAAATATTTTAAAATAACTTTCAAAAATCCAAGTTTTTTGAACACCTTTTCTGTTGGCAAACTGGTCACTCTTTCTTGATGGGCATCGTTCAAACGGTGGAGTTGTGAACAGTAGAATTCAGAATTGATCGTTTCGCCAAGTTGTAGCAGCTCATAAAGGATAACTTTCTTTCAATCCCATCAAACACTCAACATAACTTTGTTTGCCATCAAACCAGGCTTAGAAATCTATATGGAGGGTCGCCGGCCTTTGAACATAATTCTCTTCACTTAATATTCTCGTAATGAAACAATTTTTTTATCGCCCGTAAGGATCCGCTTCAAAAATGAGTCGATTTCGTTTCACTTCTGCAGCGTTTCACTGATGATAATTCGGACAATAAAATTTCTTTGCGATAATTCATATGACAACCAGAAAACATTTTGCGTGTTGCAAAGTTTTTTTTAAATAAATTTGAAAATAGCAAAGCGTTGTAAATTGTATAATCTTTTGTTTTCTCATGTTGTTTTTGATACGGTCTTGCCACACGTAATAGTGCACTGCAGTACCAAAAATAGAAGGAAGCATGAAATTTTCACAATTTTTCTGTCTTTTCCCCATTTGAAATTGATTTATTGGAAGCTTAACAAACTAAAAATTATCACATTATATACAATTTTAAAGAAAATTGTGTCGTCTTTAAAATTATGTAAAACAGATATTACTATTTTAAGATTTTTGGCACATCTTTCTTAAAACAAAACAAGAATATGCAAATTATTTTTGCATATATTTTATCCTAAATATTTTCTAAACGTTTATAGGTATCAAAATAACTTTTCCACATGTTATAAAGTAGTTAATGAGGAATTTATAAATGTAAAGATTAGAAAAATATATATAATTTTATTATATATTTTTAAAGGCCAAAATTTTTGTAATTGAAAATATGGGTTTTTTCCAAAAATTTCCTCGTGTAATACAATTTACAATTTTTTGTCACAATTTTTTTGTAGAACCTTTAATAACATAATAATATTAAATAATAATATTAAGCCATCTAACTTAATTCGTAGAAGTACCGAAATCAACAATAAATTTTTTCTACAGGCTCAAAAATTTGAATTTTTCATCAAATATTGTTCATTTTTGACCACTGCTGGATGTAGCATGAACGTTCAAAACTTTTCAAAATTACACTTGCATGCTTTTCAAGGTCCAGTCTTTTAGAAAATGTCAAAAAATATTGAACTTTTTAACGAAATTTATAAAAAATTTAAATATCAAAAGTTACTTTTTTAGCAAAAATATTGTATTTTTTGAAACCTGTTTTGAAATTTTTATCTTAAACATTTTTTTGTGTTTTTTTTTCATATTTGTCATGTTATCGAAAAAATTTTTTAGGATAATTTAGAAAATTATAGAGATTTCACAGTAATAAAAAAAAAAAAAAAATACAAAATTTTATTTTAAATGTTATGGAGCAAAATCGCAAAAAAGTTAAGGCCAAAAGTGAAAAATACAATTTTGAAATCAAATATATTTTAAACCATAAGAGATAATTTATGTTCTTTCTTTGTCTTCCTTAGGAGAATTCAAAAATTTCATGTTTTTAACTCTCAAGGTGATCAACTTTGGGCTACTGTAGCGCCGTCCATGCTCCAATTACATACTGAAAGTGTAGCTCCTTCTCTATCGATGTTCCTAGTTTCATAAAAATTGCGGATTTAAAAGATCCAGACTTATTACCATTTATTTTGTAATTGACACTGTGCGATATTGCTTTAAAATTTTATACAATATTGGAAACTAATAAAAATATACAATTTGGACCAGATATCGGACAAATATAGAAAATTAATTAGTTACTGAAGAGAAAATATGGGTGCATAAATTAAGATAATATTAGAAGATGACGAGATTTAGGGGAAGTAGATATGCCCTTGCTTCTATTAAATGAAATATTTTCTGACCAATGGCCATCGTAAATTTTAATACCGTTTTGACTAGTATTTTAGAAGAAAATACTTTTTTCTTATTTCAGGATATATGGGAGATAGGCGTGTCCTTGTTCCAATTTTTTCAAAACTTTGTATATATTCACTGGCATTTAATAAATAATTTATATTTAACTGAAATTAAAAATTTTGGTAAAATTCTGACCAGTATTTTAGCAGTAAATCAGAGTTTTAATTTCCGGATATATGGGAGGTAGGTGTGTCTTTGCTCCGAATAAAAAATAAACTAGTAAACTCATAAATAATCTATCTTAAAAGGCTACCAAAAATTTTGGTAAAAATCTGACCAGTATTTTAGAAGAAATTGAGTTTTTTTTAATTTAGAATATATAGGAGGTAAATATATAACTTCGTATATTTTATTTTAAGGCTAAAGTAATATGCGTATCAAATTTTAATTGTTGTTCGACAACTTTTTCGTTATATGGAACAAAGCACTGTGGGCGACCCGAACGAGGTACATTTTTGACATCGAAAATTCCCGAATGGAATCGTGCAAATCACTCCTGGGTCACTCATTGGTTCACTCACAGAATTCTCACCGCACGCTTTACAAATTTTTCGTAATTTTTTTTGCAGTGTTTTTCCTTTTTTTGTAGTAAAAAGGTATCACATAGCATACTTCTTCAGATATTTCACTTATTTTCAAATCAGGATGTTACGAGAACATTAAGTCTAATGCTGCATTAGCTTATTAGTTGCGTCAGAACATATATAGATGAAATTGTTGTATCATGAAGCACGATTGAGTAAATTTAATAATACATACTAAAAAATACTTAGCGTTAAATATTTCAGTCGTTAAAAAACTAAGTCCAAAAAAATATTATAACAGTAAAAATACAGTGATTTAAAAGTCCAATAGCAAGTTCCGAACCACAAAAACATTGCATGAGACAGTCTTCAGATAATCAGAAACCAATTAAAGAAAATTTTATCAATTACATTTCTTCTCCACTGTTCTCAACTCACACACGTGCCACCATGTCTATGTGTTACTATTATGCTTACATACACGCAGACATGACTACTATTCGTTTGATATGACAAACTTTTTACCTTTAATATTACATGCCAGATTTTAGTTTCGTTTTATTACTTTCATTCAGCTCACTCTCTTTTCTAAACTTTTTATTTTTATGCCTGTTACTGGTGCTCACTCCCACCAAACAATCAACCTACAACAATAATCATGTTAACAACGTTGTTGCTACTTTTACAAGCTAAAAGTAGCTATAGCTCGTGCAAAAAAAAAAAAAAAAAATTAAAGGAAAAAGTGTCAAAAACATGAGTGTCTATGTTTTCATTTAAAAAATTTACAGCGAAAATATGTGTTACCATGTGTATAGATCCTAAACACTAACACAGATACGCATTTACAATACATAAACAGAAACACTTATACAGTTAGCAGTGGTACTATTAGTATAGTAGTGTTAATGTAGTTGTTTTAGTTTTGCCACCTATACAAATGTGAATAAAACACAAATACATAGTATCTGAACATACGGTAGTTTTTGAGGTTAGGTACCTTTTTAGTGTTTATACCCACTTGAATCTAACAGAAGTACTTTGTATGGCTATGTTTCAGAAATGGAAAAGTTGTTATAATTGAAAATTGTTTTTATTTATTTATTACTAGCTTTTTCCGAAGCGCTTTGCTACCCCTTTTATGCGATAACTAATATTTACTTTAGGTGGGGTCTCTACTCCCCCTGGACCTATCCACAACTTTCGAAATTTGATATGAAAATTATTTCTACAAATCTTTAAGATTTTCACTCTATACTCCTTCATATATGCGAAAATAAATACATATTTACTTTGCTTGCGGGATAACTCTCCTCCTGGACCTATCCATCCTATTTTCATTTCATGAAATATGATCAGATGGTGGTTTCCACGAAGTTTGAATGTTTTAATAATTCCTTAGATATTTCATTTTGAATATTTGCTTTGTATGAGGGGTACCATTTCCCCTGGTCCTACCCGTTCCGTTTTTATCCTATATTAGGGAATGTGTCGAGAAAGTTATTCCTACAAAATTTTATGACTTTTGTTCTTAAGATATACGATATTTAATATTTTCGTTGTAGGGGAGGTACCGTTTCCCTTGGTCCTATCCGTTTCATCTTTACACTTAATTATGGAAGTGGTTGACAAAGTTGTTGTTAGAAAAGTTTAGGACTTATACGTTAAAAGTTCTTGAGATATACGATATTTGATATTTCCGGTGTACGGGGACACCATTTTCCCTGGTCCTATCCGTCCCATTTTCATTCTAAGTTTTGAGATTAACACAAAAGGTCCAATTACGACCCAGGTAGAAATCAGTTCAGCGGTTTAGTTGCCTATAAGGTATAAACAAACAAATAAACAAACGGACAAACATACACAATTCATTTTTATATATATTTATAAATTCTTCACCGAAATAAAACGCATGAGAGGAGAAATCGATCTAAACGGGTATTTCAAAAAGGGAAATGGAAACCAGCTCACAAATCTTTATTTCCTTCATTTCCTTTACCCCCAAGGCAAAGTTCTATTCATCTATTACTTTAGTATAGGGATTCTCACAAGTATCACCTTCACGACCCCCTTTAGGCATTACAACTCTAGAATGATCCACCATTATTTTTGTGTGTTTTGATTTTAATGTTACTATCAAAAGCGTTATGCAAAAAATGTTCAAACATGGACCAAAGTTTTAAAATTTAGGTTTGAATTCTAATTCTGGCTGATTTGAGAAAAAGAGTGAAATGATAAATTCTTGTTTTGTTATCAAATGTTAATCTTAAATCTTTCTAAAAATAAATATATACATTTTTATTCAAAAGAGAATATTGAAAAAATGAAACTTTCGCAATCTGATATCAATAGTTATTTTCAAATCATTTTTAAGCCCAAAATGAAAAAATAATTCTCAATAGAAAATATTTAAAAATGGTACTTGATGTCTCATACTGTTTATAAATCAATATTAATCCTAAAGACAAAACTAAAATTAGAAAAATAAAAAAAAAAAAAATTTAAAGTTATTGAAGCCATATTAATAAAAGAACATTAAAAATGTAAGCTTATGAGTAATTTTTAAAACAAAAGAAAAAAAATCTATTTATTGTTAATGAAATAGAAAAAAATGTAAACTTAAAACTATCTTAAAAATATTTTATTGTTTTTCTGACTAAAATCTGTAAATCTGCATAATACTGAAACACAGCCGGTCTGGCTGTCCTGTGAGATCCACAATTGATTTTACCTCTCAGACGGATATAATTGCAACTTTATTTAATTTCGACCACTATTATAAATACCTTGAAAAATCTTTACACGGACCCCTAATTGAGAACCGTTGCATTAGTACCTTTAGAAATTTGAACTTAACATCCCTGTTATGAATTGCTCAAATCAATGTTTTCACTTGAAAATTAATTTCAAACAGAGCATTAGAGAAGAGGTGTACAGAAAGTAGGAAAAGCCTGCAGATTTAGCAAATTTAATAATTATCAAATTGTTTAATGCTTCTTTTAGTTGTTGGTATCTATTTATTATTTTTTAAGGACACAGTAGTTTAGGGTTTAAAAACGTGTTTATTTTAAATTTTAATTTATCCAAAAATATTTTCATAAAGTTCTACAACTTAATAAAAATGTTTTGATATTGACTTGGTTGCAAAATAATTAAAAAAAATAGAGCTAATTACATATTGTGGGTAAACTTTTGAGCACGAAAAGGTAATTTTTGTTGTACAAAGTTGATTCGTAGTTACCACTGATTAAATTGATAATGATGTTATTATTGGTTTTAATTACCATGTATAAAAGATTTAATCAACAACTCTCAAAAAATATATTTTTTTCTTGATTTAAAAGCTTATTGGTTTTAAAACTGTTACTACTCATTTAAATAAACACAAATATTGGTAATGTTACATATAGAAAAAAATATTAGTTAGAAAATCTTCTAATCTAAAAAATCTTCTAATTCTAAGAACGATAACAAAAACTCCTTTTCTATAAACAAAAATTAATAAATCTATGGGATTTTTCATATTTATAACATTTAAAATATGACTAGAATCTAATTGGATTTATTACAATAACAAATTCAGTTATATAAACCAATTTGTAATATTTATATGTACATTTATTTTAGAAAATAAAGAAGACAACCGGATTTCAACTGTTGCAAAAAGTTTTAGTAAAAGATAATATTGATTGCAATTATGGATTTGTTATACAAATTCGGTAATAATTGGAAAATAAAATAATTCGGTATTCGTAAACAAAAAATAGTAAATTTGTTTGTCATTTTAGAATATATTATGTATAAATATAAAAAAATAAATTCCAAATAAATTTATACAAAATAGCTTAGAAAAATATCCGGAGAAAATACACTCAAAAAATAAATTAAGTAATCCGTACTTAAATTAATCCAGAGAGATGTCAAAAGTACGGTAAGTACGGATTTTCTTGAACTAAGTGCGAATTACTTGAATCAAGAATGACCAAAGATTCTTAATTTTATTTCTATTTAACGCTATTTTAGATTGAATAAATCTAAAATTTTTCTTGTTTTTAGACACATTGGCTTAATTTTAGCCTAAGTCCATACTTAAAGTCAGCATAAATAGGATTGATTTCAGAATAATCCAATCAAAATTACTACCAAAATGCACTTGATTTAAAAAATATAAAACTTGAAATTGATCCAAAAAGTGCTTGTTTTTAGAACTTACTACTAATAAACCTATATATATATATATATATATATATATATATATATATATATATATATATGTATATCAAGTGCATTTTGGGAGTAATTGTGATCCGATTATTCTGAAATCAATCATATTAATGCTTACGCTAAAATCAAACCAATATGTCTATAAGCAAGAAAAATTTTAGATGAATTCAATCCAAAATAGGCTTAAATAGAGCTAAAATAAAGAATTTTTCGCCATTCTTGATTCAAGTAATTCGCACTTGTTTCAAGAAAATTCCTACTTACCATATTTTTGACACCTCTCTGGATTGATTTAAGAACGGATTATTCAATTTGTTTTTTGAGTGTAATTTCCCCAAAATTTTTTTAGGTAGTTTATGTACTTGAAGAACAACATTCCAGTTCTGTTTGCCTCTCGAAATGAAATAGTAGTCTTCAAAAAGGTAATAAATAAAAAAATATAAATGCATTGTTTCTTGCATTTAATATAAAAAATTATATTGAATATTCACCTTATTCAAAACATATTTTTCTCTAAAATCGTTCTTTAATCAATTTGCAACGTTGGAGTCGATCGAAATGGTATCCTCATCGATGCCAAAATATATTATGAAATTAAGAAATTGAAATAAATATAATTTGTTATAATCAGACAGATTTACGTATTTTCACAAATTTTACTGATTTTTAGTTTAATTTTTCAAAATGTGCGGAAACAAATGATTTTTTTTTTGTTTTTTTAAGGGAATTAACTCATTGATAAAGAAATTATGTCTTGATTTAAATACAATTTCTACTTACATATTTATATAATTACAAAACATGCAATGCCAAAAAATATCAAAGACAGCAGAATTAAATTTGTTTTGTATTTAAATTAAGACATAATTCCTTAATCAATGACGTGGTTCTCTTAAAAACTCAAAGAAAGCCATTTGTTTCTAAGGAAGATTTTTTTCTCTTTCTGTGTATTTTGAACAAATTTTGCATGTTTTCTTTATGGATGTACATACATAACTGATACACAAATAAGTTTTGGAAGTAAATTTACATACTAAGTACAGTTTGTTATTAATTATTGTTAATCTATTTAATTACAATTATTTTAATAAATAAGAAATTATACTTAGAACGTATTTTTTCAAAATAATTTATGTATGCCACATGCTCTATTTTTTTAACAATTTTAATTTGCTCTTACCTTTTAAATAATCAATATCAGCTTCTAAATTAAACACTTTCAGGAGTTTGATCAGGCGTAAGTCATTATTCAATAGAAGTTAATGTCATTTCTTCGTCAGACATTTATAAAAAAAAACTCAGCTTAAAAAATTAAAACAAATGAAAAAGTATTTAAACGATGCACGATAAAATACAGAGTGAAAGCAGACTGAGTAAATTGCAATCTGCACATATTATCTCACAGATAAATATAAGATTTTTCCTCTTAATTCAAGACAAGTTATACTTAATTTCAAACTTCAAGAATTAATTACTTGACTTAAGTACAATTTATACATGATATTAGAATTTTCATACTTAAATTAAGTACTTCATTCTTAATTTTTAAATCAATCCAGTTTTATACTTGTTTTAATTATATCTCAGTATGAATCGTACTTAAATTTTTGAGTACTATTTTTGCTAAAAATAAAAATTAAACTTGATTTTAGAATGCAGTTTTTCTTTCTGTGTAGGTCATTAAAATAAAAAAAAAAACACTCAGAGCACGTAGCTTAATGTGCATTTTGTTTGCATTAACGGTAAGAAATTTAAAAAATATAACTTATTGTCACACATTTCTGTAACACCATTTACTATCTTTACAAATATTCATGAGTGTATCCATCAATAGACGACTTTTACTAATCTTGCTGACAGTGTACATTGTCATAGTGTTGCCAGTTTAGCTTTTTTAAGGATAAATCTAGCCTTTTTTTTGCTTTTAGCCTCAAAAATTTCAGTTTAGCTTCTAAGATGTAAGGAAATCTTAAGCTTATGTGCTGTGAAATTAAAAAGGTGTTAGAGCAAAATCTGTAACCACAAAGAACATATAAATTTCGTGCGTATTTTGAAATCTTTTTAAAATTTTAAATAATTTTGTTCAATTTTGTATTTTTATTTATTTTTGTTTATTTTCAATAAATATTTTTTAAGACGTTAAATAATTTTCATGCTTAGAATAAACTTAAGGGATGGAATAAGAATACTCAATCATAAAACAATTTTATGACTTTGCCATTAAGTGAGTAGTATAATACCGGGCCTTAAGTTTCATAAATGTGTATTTGAATACTTCTGTTGAAATTTTTTCTACTCTGACTTGTTAACAAATGGAATAATATTTAAATAATATTATTCCAAATTAATTTCAACTAACCGCAAATTATATTATAAAGATTATAAAATCATTTGAAAATATTTTATTTCTAAAAATATAAATTGAATATAAAAGTAATTTATTTTAATAAATATTTTGATTCTAAATTTTTAAAATGAACAGCTATGGTTAGCATAATATGTCTTTTTTACCTAAGGTCTATGTAATGAAAAAACCCGTTCAATTATCTTGCAGGCATGATTTTGGGCATAAGAGACTCAAGCACGGAAAACCTAAATTTTTAATGCAAATAGTTGATTGTGCTTCAGTTCTTCTCTCCAACGCCGTGTCAAGAACAATGGCACCAGCTGTTATTTCAAAAGGTGTATAAATGAAAGCCTTTACAAAAAATATTAATCGAGAAAAAAGTAGAGAAAACTGTGTTGTGTTTTATATAAAAAAAGTAAAATTTATTGATAACTTATATACTAACAAAGTTGACACGAATATTTTGTTTTACATTTGAAGTTCATTTTTTTATTACTTATTAAGATTGTGTGTGTGTGGTTGGTTGTTTTAAACATAGGTTTTTTTTAAACTTAAAAGCTATTTTAGTTTTTTTTTTCGGAAAATAAAATTGAATCCAACTAAAAAAAAGACAAAATTTTAACAAAAACTATAATAAAGACAGAACTAAAAAAAAAAATCAATTACAAGAACATAAAATTGCAAATAAGAAAAAAAAAGTTTAACAAAAAAGTTATAATCCTGGCACAATTTGTTTGTGTTAAAGCAAATAAATACGCCTCATGGGATGCTGTTCTCTTAAGCTCTTTTAAAAGAGAAAAATAGTTTTTTAAGAGTGAGTGTATTTAGTTTTCATCTACACTTTCACCATCGGCTTCTTGTACTGGTCCTGAGAAGATATAACTATCACGTCCTTGTATACCAGTACCAGCAGCATCACCCAACCAAGGATAGACATTGGGACATTCGCGACATGTTTCCATGTAACGGGTATCGGTAACATTTTGTTCGGGTACTTTGAAGGACAAGGCACAGGTATTCCAAATGTTACAGGGCTTAGGTGCTACGGCCACATTCTTGTCACATTTCCATGATTCAATGCTGCCAACATCACGTAATTCTTTGGGATCTGTCATGTATTGTAACATTTGGGTGATGGTCAAAATGTAAACGTCGGGACTGTAAAGAGAAAAATTGCAAAGAGATTAATGGACATAATTTTTAAAGCTTTAATTTATACCACAAAAAGAAAACAAAGTTTTAAATTATTATAATCAGATTTGCTTAACCTTAGGCTAGGTCTGATTTATCTTTTTATTTTCCCCTTCAATAACTTTTGCGTCTGTCTTGTTTTTATTCTCAAATACTTTGCTGTTTAACCGTTATTTGTTCTTAAAGCTTGTTTTCAATTTTGCATTCTCTCTTCTCCAGCTGTCAATAAAATGTTTGCCCCTGGAACAATGACAAAGCCGCCCGTCTTTTATATTATCTTCCAAATCGAACAAGTATGTCCAAAAGTTTTTCTATTCCATTTAAATGACGTTTTCTTCGTTGCTTTTGTATGTTTTTCTGCACTAATTAAAAATTCCAACGAGAAAAATTTAACTTTGTTTTTTCTATTCTTCATACAATACATAAAGCTCTAATACTTTTTTCTACAATTGCTTTCGCTCCTAATGATGGAACTGCGTTTTCTTTATTCAAATTCTTGTTTGTTGTCTTAGAAGGAAGTGTATGTATGTTCGTATGGCGTAAAAAATATTTCAAAGAAATTTTAATCAATATATAAAAAAGGAGAGAAAAACAAAAGCTTCTAGGAAATGAAGAAAAACTTTAAGTTGAAATAATATAAATTTATTCAAGCATTCAATTATTATTGTTCTAGGTTGCTGGCGAATAGAAATAGGGACCAATGACTTATTCGTAAGTGTGTGTTCTTTTATATGTATTTAATGGATGTTAGTTGGCTTTTAATGTGATTGGGGCAAAAGAATTTTGTGAAAATATAAAAAAATTGGACTATGAAAATAGTTTTCAGGTTTCCTGTTAAGGTGCAAATTAAAATAAATTAGTTTAATTTCAAGGAAATATTTTTCGTAATCATTTAGTTATCTTTTTGTGGGGAGCTTTCCTTAAAAGGAAATATTTAAATTTTAGCATAAATTAATATAATTAAGTTCAAATAAACAATATAATATGGAGAAATTTAAAAACTTTCTTCGAGTTATTCAGAAGCTTTGGTAAGCTTAAAATTTATTTGAAATTTAAATATATGGTTTTATTCTTTTTAAAGATAATAGTGCATCAAGTATTAAAAGCACTATTTTAAAACTTGAAAGGCTTATTCTTCAATGTTAAATTGAATCTATTGAATATTTCAAATATTTTCCAAATATTATCTTAAGACTTTAAACTTGTATTTTTTTTAAACTTCAAATATATGTTTGAAGCTTTAAAAATTTATTTTAGAGCTTTGGTGTTTAAAAAGACTTTTTATTAACTTTATTTGTAGGTAAAGGGTGTTAGGGTTTTAATATCAAAAAAGTTTCATTCAGGCATGTGATGGAAATTGATTTCGAAAACGAAACGAATTTAAATCGAAAAAATGTGTGAATCGAAAAATTGTGATGATGAATGTATATAAACTCACATTTGTTAGATTTTAATATACAATTTTAAGTATTCCGCAAAAAGTATATCCTTGGTTTTCAATAGTGTGGTTAACATCGATCGAAATTCATCACAACTTTTCGAACCGTTCGATTTAAAAACATTTGATTTCCATTACATACCTAATTGTTTTTATTTAAACGTGGATTTTAAAAGCATTATTTAAAAATCTAATTTAACGGTTTTGTTCAAAAGATCCATTTTAAAGTTATGTTTAAAGCTTCGTTTAAAAATATTATGTTAAGACTTTTTTAAGGATTGTTTTTAGTTTTGTCTAACAATTTATTATAAATCTTTGTTCAAAAACTTCATTTTTAAGGCTGGTTTTTTACTTAAAGGCTTTGTTAAGATTAACGGTTTAAAGCTTTGCCTTAAAATTTTATTTTAAAGCTTTCTTAAAAAAAAGTAGTGATTGCTTTTAAAAAATGAACATACTAACAACTTCAAAAATAAAACTAAGTAAATACACATTTTGCACTTTTTTTGCTTTTTCTTTAAATTTTTACTTTCTTTCTTTATCTCCTAAAATGTTTGCATTTTAAAATTTATTATAAAGCTTTGAAAGATTTACTGCTTTAATCATAAAAAATTTTAGAATTTAACTAAACTTAACAGCAAAAACTTTGCTTTCTTAGTAAGCTAGCCAGAATAATTAGAAATAAATAAAGACTCGTTATTTTTTGCCTCAATAATTACTTATTTTTGTTCGAATTTTAGACAAATTCATGTTGTTATTTTTCTACTTTAGGAGTGGGGTACCCAAAAATATATATCTTTGTGTTGACCTGATTTTAAATGAAATTAAAAAACAACGAAAACGTTTTGCCTCCAGTGAGATTTGAATGTCTTACTCAATACAAATTCTCAGACTTAATTTCCAAAGCGATAAAAACTCTTTTAGTATAACAGTATCTTTTTAGAAATTTTTTTAAAGAAACTAACAGCATCAGACTGTGATTGAACCGACAATTTTTTGGTTGTTAATCTAGCACTCTAGTCAACTTATCCACGTGATTGCAGTATTACTGTGCTCTTATGCTATTGAGTACTTATTTATGTAATATAGAGTAGGCAACCAGAAATGACGCCTCATTACCAAGAAACTACTCAAATAAGTAGTTACCATTACCGAAAATCAAGAAGTTTTTTCTGGGTTTATAGAAAAACTTTTCATAAAAATTTTATTAATAAAACTTTTATAAATTTAAAATATTTATTAGAAATAGAAAATTTTATTTTATAGCTAAAAATATAACTTTATATTATTTTCCATTTCACTTGCTATCCTTAAATGCTTGGTTCGTTACAGTTTAAATAATTTAAAATGATAATTTTTTCCTGTAATAACTTCAAACCATTATGGCCAAAGTACTTGAAAAACTCAAAAGGTGTCCATTACAGTTGTTAACTTTTCAACTTTTTTTTTAATAATTTTGTTTCTATTACTATTTACCAAATAAACAATACTAGACAAGGTACACAAATTAAATGCTTGTCACAAGACCAAATATAAAAAGGTCACAAAAACCTTAATTCTACACGAACTAAAAAAAAAAAAAAAAAAACTGACAAAACAAAAATCCTAAAAACTTGTTCAAATAGTGATGCTTTTCCCAACCTAAGTATAAAAAATAAAATTTAATAAATAAGTGTTTATAAAAATTAGTTTCATTTCAATTTCATATGCTATTTTTTCCATTCCTTTTTATACTTATAGAGATTTAATTTGTTTAATCTTTTTGACTTTTTGCAATTAATTTTTTTTATTCCATTTTTCCAGTACTCGTACTATAGTAAAAAACTTTATATTAAAACGTTTTTGTTTTAATTTATTTACTTGCTGTCTCATCAGCATTGTCAGTTAACCACCCTATCTATCGTTACTAGCCATTTCATTACTACCTTGACTCACTCCTTTAATTTTTAATAGGAAATTATAAAGTTTTACTCTATTGTTACTGATATTTTCATTTCATTAAGAATTACATCGTACAATTGAAATAAAAAAACAAAACTATAATAAAATATGCGACGAGTCAACGTGTTAAAGAGCATAAAAAAATAATGTTAATTTTCTATATAGTCAAGCTGTCATTTTGATTTTTTCACAGAAAAACATAGCAGAAAAAGAACGTAGAGATATTTGAAAGTTTTACAAAAGGGGAAGTAAAGCTAATCGAAAGCTGTGAACGATATACTAAAGTAAACAAATTATATTAAAAAATTATGGATTATATTTTAAGCATAAACAATTTTAAGGAACTTATTTTTCAAATGAATGAATCTTCAAAAAAATCAGCGGAATTTTGTCTATATCAATTAAACATTTTTGGATCAAAACTAATTTCATAAAATGTTATCATTATAAAAAATAATCCTATAAGAGAAAATTAAATTAAAATTAAAACTAAGGACAATTTTAATCAAGTTTTTTTTACGATGCTGTAAATCCAAGCGATATTTAAAATGTTTACAACCAAATATGTCGCATTGAAAAAAAAAAAAAAAAAAATCTTTTAGTTTTGCATTTAACAAATTTTAATTTATAATAAAATTGTATAAATATTATTAAGTAAATCGTATGAAATAATTAATACAGTTAGTTTTTGAGGTTAAAGTATAATTTCAAAGTATTTTGTGCTTCTGCAAGGATACAAATAATCAAATATTTGGGAAATTTTATTTTTACTTCATTAACCTTTTAGTTTTTAAATCACATACATATTCACAATTTTAGAGATTTTTTATGTTAAAAAAATATCGTAGTATTTTAAATTTATTTCTTTATATTTTTCATTTGGCAATATATATATTAAAACAATATCTTTTAAAATTTATTAAAATCCTAGTAATTTTTTTTTATTAAAATACATATTTATACATATATTTTTTTAAATACCATAAAAGCTTTCAAGTTTAACTATTCTTTCGTAGGTTAAAAAACTTCATTTTCTAAACATTAAAACTGATGTCATTGAAACTTTCTATAAAATAAAGTTTTGTCAAAAATTTCTTCTCAATTTAGTTTTTAGAAGTTTTTGAAAATTTCCAACGCTTTTAAGCTTTTTAGCAGAATACAGACAAAGCTCTTGAAAACCTTAAGTACTTAGTTTTCCATATAACCAAAAAATAAAAAATATAATAATTTTAAATATTGTTAAATATTTGTTTCTGAAATGTCGAAAAATTTTTCCTATTTAAACGTTCTTCTTAATATAAAGTTCAAAAAGCTTAAAGATTTATTAAGAACCTAAATATTAAGTGCTAAATAATACTTGTAATGCTAAAATATTTCTTTTTTTTTAAGTTTAAAACTTTTTTAATTAAATTTTAAGCTTTTTTATTTATTTCTTTTTATAAAATCTTTAAAGACATTTTGTTGAAATGCTTTTCTACAAAATTAACAAGTTACTTTTGTAAAACTCGTATGCATAATTCTTTTAAATTTTTTTCTGAAGAAAATCCTTAAAATCGTTAATTAAATTAAAACAATTTTTAAAACATCTTTTTGCTTATGAGCAGAATGAAATAAGTTTCTAAGTTATTAAAAAAATATAAAATACTTTTGTAAGAAATTACTTAAGTTTTTAATGAAGATAAAAAAATGCTAAAAATTAAAAAGAAAATTATAATTATTAAGAATTATTCGTATGAAAATATCTACATTTCAAGATTCTTTTGTAAAAGCTTTTAAAGCTTTTTGACATGATTATGAAGATAAATTAAGATTTTTGAAACAACTTAAAAGCTTTCTTCAAATAAATTGCAAACATTCTTTTGTTTAGGAACATTAGGAGCTTATTATTAGTTATTATTGTTTTTAAAGTTAGTTATCTTTCTTAAAATAAACTGAGTTATCTTTGTAATTATGTATTAAGAATTTTTTTAATTGTTATTCTTTCTCAGCAGAAAGCTGTTTTCATAAATACTTATTTTGTTATGAATATTTGAGACGTTAGTAATAATTTTATTATAAAGCTTTTCAAGGTACGCTTAATTTGTAATGGAAGCTTAATAGTCTTTTAGAATAGTTTTATGAGTTCTTTTTTTTTTGTATTAAAGTTTAATACCCACAAAAATGTCGACCACAGACGTATATAAAATTATACCATTCATTGTCAATAATGTATCAACCCAATATGTGTTCAAATTGTACACTGCGTGCTCAAATAAAGAACTGGGAATTAATAACGGATTGGTATTAACTTGACACCACATCAGTGTTGAATTGTTAAATAATAATATTTATTCGATTCCGTGTGTTCAAAAGTTGTAAGTGAATTATCAATGTGACCACAACCGTTGTGGATTTTGCATCAAAAATGTTCACTCCGTGTAGGTTCTTTAAATCAACTAACGACATTTTGTCCTTGGTCATCATCATCATCTTTAGTTATTATACAAATGAGTATAAAACATTGTTAATTTTTTGTTCATATCCATAATACAATTGTTTTAAATCTCATATACAAAACATTTTTTTGCATGTTTGTTTTTATTTTTTCAACACTTTTTTTCTCATCCCCAAAACTTTATATTCTCATTTCATTTAAAATTGTTCTTATTTTTCTGTAAAAACCATTCATTACCTTAACCAATTTTGTTGGTAAGATAATGTTGATGCTGACGATGACGATGATAAAGGAAAAGTATGAGAAAACTAGCAGGGAATTCATGTAGAAAAAAGGCGATATTATCTGAGCATAACTTTATTACGGAAGTTTGCTTGGCAAACACCATTTTAACATGGCGGCTTTTGGTCGATATATCCGGTATTATCTATATGTATATATAAAATCTTTCTTTGCCTTTAAAATTTTAATTTTTTATTATATAACTTTTTCTCTCTCCCTCTCTTTGTAGGTGGTTTCATTTCTTTTTATTTCGTTTTTCATTGTTAGCGTTTTTTGCCGGTTTGTTGAATTGGTAAGTTTTCATCTTATTTTTTATTTAAACAAAATTAAACTTTTCTCATTAAAACGTGCGAGTTGGAGTTTATATAGGATGTAGTATATTCTCATTTTGTTTTTTTGTAACTGTTTTTAAAATTACACTGGTCAGTTATTTACACAATTTAGTTGAGGATTTTTCTTCTCTACCATTTCATTTAGTTTTGTTTACAAAATAAGAGTTTGGTAGAGTTTTATGTTTTTTAATCAAATTGAAAATTAACAAGATTTTTTTCCGTTAGTTTGTTTTTAATATTTTTGTTGCTTTAAAAATATTTAAGTACTTACAGTTCCAAAGCCCAATCCAAGAATTTATGTAAACCATTTTCCAAAGGTTTAGTTTGGAACCAATTTGTATGGACTGGCATCATGTAGGGAGCCTTGTTTTGTTCATAATAACGTGAGAAATCTTCTTGCAACCATTCGAATACTTCATTTTCATCCAAGTTATGCAAGACACATTGATCCAAATAGGGACAATGACCACCTTCAAAACCTTCTACGTAGTGAGTGTTGAGAGGAACTTCCCAAACACCAGGGAATGTTTTCGAGGGGCAGGTACCGCTCTTGCATTCATGAGAGATTTTATAGTCCAAAGTGTAGGGCCAGACGGGTACAGGTACTGGGGGAACGGTAATGGAACTGTCATAGATGTAACCGAAATCTTCCAAAACCTAAAAGACAAAAGATAATTGATTAAATATCCAAAGTTTTTCATAAAATAATAAAAATAATATAAAATGATATAAAAATAAAGCTTTCAATTAATATTTATAGCTGTTTATAGAAAAGCTTTTGAACTTTAACAGTTTTTTTTACAAAAATATGCAAAAACTTCTTAAGGCTTTTTTAATCTTTTTAATTCAAGAAATTTCTCTAGAAACCTCTTAGTTTTGATTACGGATAGTATTTACCTCAAATTTATTTTTTATTAAAAATTTAATTATGGTTATTGAATTTCTGACTTCAAGTGCGTTTATTTATTGTAAACAAATACATTTGTTTCTGTTTAAATAGCGTCCAATATTTGTATTTGTCTCTGATGTTGTTGCTGTTGAATTTAATTTCTTTGTTTATTAACTTAAATGCATACAGACACTCCTACATGTAGTGTCTACGTGTGGCTACTTTACATGAAACTGGTGACATTAATGATGATGTTAATCAGGACATAAAAATAACGAAGTGTGAAAACTACCTTTTTTAAATAAAAGAGGACTAGTACAGTAAAATTTCAAATGCTTGAAAAGCTTTACTATAGTGTTTTATCTAATATTGAAAAGCTTGAGAAGTTTTTTTTCGTAATATGTTTAATAAAAAGCTTGAAACTAAGGATAACTTCGAGGGCATTAAAATAACTAAAAGGAGTTTTATAGAAATTTTTTATAAATAGCTTTTTACTATAAAAAGCTTAAGAACTGTTTTTTATAATATATATTTTTTTGATTTTTTATTAAGATCGAAAGCGTTTCCTAATCCCTTTCCTTGAAAAATGTTAAGATTTTTTATAACAAAAATTTTTTGATCTTTTAAAAAAGATTAAATTACATCAAATACTTTATAAGCTTTATTTAAAATATTGCTTATTTTAAACATATCAGTAGCTTTATGAGGCAATCTAATAAAGCTTTATACTGCTCTCTTAGTGTGTATTTAAGTGCAAACTTAGCTAAAAAAATAATTAAGTAAAAGTTCACACTTAAGGAATACTTGGTTTTACAGTTTAGAACTTAATTTGACAAGAAATTAAACAAAAATAAGCAAAAAGTTATAATAGGGTGGTCCCAACTTACGCAAACATTTTCTTCTACAAAAAATAATAGTTATATTTATTTAGCCTAAAATGTTTTTTTTTTCTTATAATTAAGTTATTTTTTTATTAAATATCATTTTATTTAGGTTAGATATAAGCTAATTCGAAAAAAACATTGAAGGCATTAAATTCACATTTTTAGTCAAAACATTTATCGCTGCAGCCCTAATGTGGCATAAAAAAATACAAGAACAATTTTTAAAAATTTGAAATTATTTCGAAGATATGAAAAAATTTGCATCTCTTTGGCTATAAAATTAAAACGGTGTTGCTGCAAAATATATAAGCACACAGAAGAGATAAATTTAAAGGGTTGTTTTAAATCTTTTTAAAATTTTAAATAATTTTATTAGATTTTGTATTTTTATTTATTTTCAGTATATATTTTTGAAGATACCAGACAATTTTCATAGTTAAGAAAAACTTAAGAGATGGGAAAAAGAATACTTAAGTTTCTAAATAAAAAAACAATTTTTAGAACTTGAGCACAATTTCGCCACTGAGTGAGCAGTATAAGATCGGGCCTAGAAAGCTTTAAGTGAAACTTAAGAAAATTTTTTATTTATAAACTTAAGTATTTTTTAAAAGCATTAAATTTTTTTGGGAAATTATTGGGAAACCCTTTTACAACTCTCCAAGTTAAGTTTGTGGCAAAAAATAAAAAAAATAATAAAGTTTTTTCTGTTTTATTAGAAAATGTTATTTATATTAAATACTTAATAAGCTTTATTAAAATTGTTTTTTCTTGCAAATAGTATCTTTATTTAATAATCTAAAAGAGCTTTAGGAAAATGCTTCTAAATTTTTAAGACATATTTAAGAACCTTATTTTTTTAATATATAATTTTTTGAAACAAACTATTTCTCAAGTGACTGTCAAAAATTAGTTTTTATATATTTTTTTACGATTTTTAAATGTTTTATAAAAAACTTAAGCAACTTTTTTGTGATTATGAAATTTACAATTTATTTTATTAAAACTTAAGCCTAAAAAATAAAGAGCTTTCTTATGAGTAGATTAGATTTTAGTAAAAAAAACCTTAAGGAATATTTTTTAAGAAAGTAGACAATTTTTTTGCTAAAAATTGTTTGCAGCTTATCATATTTTTTATTTTTAACTTTTTTGTGAAGATCATAATCCTTATGATTTTATTATTATTTTTTATTTTTAGATTTTTACGAAAGGTTGAATAAAATTTTGTAAGACTACAATTTTATGATTTTTTTTATTAAAGATTAAAGCAAAAAACAACCTATAATAAAACGACAAAGAAAGATATAGTCGGTCAAGACCGACTATATGATACCCTATACCATTGTATACGAACATAAAAATTGGGGAAAGGCACTTCTGTTTCACCTGTGGCCAATTCTTCTAAATGTAAAATAAAATATACAAATACAGATTAATTCTTTGATACTAACATCTAGACGATTTTATGCACTTTAATGCCATCCCTGGAAGTGTGTTTATACTGGAGCTATGGCAAATTATGGATTGATTCTCATAAAATTTGGCAATGTTGTGTTTACTTACACAAAACTTATTTGTGTCGAATATTAACTTGATACTAACATTCGTATGGGATTTATGCACGTTAAAGTTATTTTCGAAAGAGGGATTTATATGTGAGCTATAGTCAATTGTGGACCGATCTTTACAAAATTTGGAACAGAGATTGATACTTGTACAGAACTTCTTTGCACCGAATTTCACTAAAATATTCTTATTTTTAAGCCGAACTCTTAAACTGCTGAAACTCTATTTCGGGGAGACATTTGTATGTCTGTATATCATAAAATTCCCACGTGGCAAATTTCATTGACTTATCTTTAAAATTGCTACTTGTACTTTGTGCACAAGGTTTACATGTCCACCCAGACGGACGGACGGACATCGTTAAAAAGTGATTCTGAGCCGATTGGTATACTTTAGGATATACAACTAGGAGCTATAAAAATAAAGTTTAAAGATACTTTTAAATAAAGCTTCTGAAGCTTTCTGAAATAGTTGAAAACAATAATTGTTTTTTTTTCAAGTTTTAAACCGAGTGACGGTCATTTTCATGCATGAAAGTGTCGATATATACATGGAACTAAACAAAATACGTAATAAAGCTGCATAGTCAGTTTTTCTCCAGGACGTTAAATTTTCTCTTAAAAGAACTTGAAGGTTTAGAAGGATACATATTTCAAAAAAAAAAAAAAAAAAAAAAATGTATAAAATATTTACGAATATTATATCAACTCCGTATGAGTGTCAAATGAAAGCTAAGAATCCCTAAAATATAACAATTTTTTTTTTATTTGAATGTTGCAGCACAAAAACATAAGAAAATATCCTTTTGAAAATGTTACTTTTTACTATTTATTTTAACATATATGTAAGCCTGCAACAATCATTCTCATACATGATTAAAACTAAAGACCATTTTCCGGGATGTCAAATTTCCTTTAAGAATATTATAAACAATTTACAAATATTATATCAACCCAATATGGATGTCAGATGAAAGCTACGAAACACTGCAATTGAACAATATCTTTTATTTAAATATTGCAGTACAAAAAGATGACACAGAAAAGATTTTTGCCATATATTTTTAAAATTAACAAACATTTTTCATCTAAATTTAATAAATATATATATAAAGTAAATATAAAATGGAAATAAAATTTAAGTAAATTTTATAAATAAATAAATAAAATTTAAGTAAATTTTATTTAAGTAAAATTTTATTTCTCACTTAAATTTTTAATTCATTTGATCATCTATTTGGTTGATTTGATCAATTTTTTAATTGGAAAAATTTTTTCTGCTTTTCATTTCTTACAGTTTTTAGTAATTGATATAATCATTTTGGTGAGAGGTTGAAATTTAAAAAAAGTTTTTAATTGAATGAATTATTTATTAATATACTTAGTGAATGGTGACTTCTTTTCTGTGAAGAAAAGATATTTTTGAAAATTTAACCCTTTAGGATTATAATTGTTAGCTATATAAAGGATATTTTCTTAACGTTTTGTTCTGCTACATTTAAATAAAAACTTTTGGTATATCGCAGGTATTTTGAGCCTTCATTTGACATCGATATTTTTTGGTAAATATTTCGTATAGTTTTCGAAACTTTAATATGTTTTTAAGATTAAATTTAACGTCCTGAAGGAAAACTGAATCCGTAGTTTTATCATGAATGGGCTCTAGTTTAATGTATTGATTTTTTCATGTGTGAAAATAACTTTTGCACTGTGTTATATTATAAATTTATTTTTTTCAGCTCTGGTAAAAAATTTTAAAATACAAATTAAGTTATTTTGTAAAAAGACCATAGATTTGATTTTTATTTATTTATATAAAAAGCTGCATCATTTTGTTCTCTTTTGTTTAGAAAGATAAAAAGCACTTTTATATTTAGAAGACTTCTTTATAAAAAGTCTTCATTTTTTACAATAATTGAATTTGTATGCTTCAAATAAACTTTAAGAATTTTAAAAGATTAGAAATCATATTGTTTTTAATTCAAGTAGCTCTCGTAATTTAAAAAAAAATTATTTAAATTGTATAGTTTCCTGTATAATCGTTTCCTAATTGTAATTATATACAAGGCAAATGGTTATATTGTGAACTTTTTTACTCCTGCTTGTATTTTTATTTCCATATAAAATTATAAATATTTATTCTTATGTGTATACACACACTATTATACATTATTATTTTGTTGTCACTTTTTACCTCTTGTTTCCTTTAATGTATTTTTAATTATCGATGAAATTGTAACTGGCTGCTGCTACACTACCCGGGTTATATAATCAGTATTTTATGATAATAAAACGTGAATGGTTTGTAGGGCGTTGAATAACTTTTGTCTTTAATAAATTACGTCTATCAGTATTTCAAAAGTTTTATTATATTTATATTTTCAAAGAGGTCATATAATAAAAACGGTCTTCCAAACACTTTAATACTTAAAACATGATTTTGGGCAAATTAATTTACAATTATAAAAAAGTTCTTTCAAAAATATAATTTAAACTTTTTAAGGGAGTTTTTACTTGTTTTTTTTAAGAAATTTAAAAAAGAACCGAGGAAAATTACAAGAAATATTATAAAAAGTCAGATTTTCATCACCTCAAGTAGGAGTATTATTTCTTCTGTTTTTGCAAATTTTAAAAGAAAAGTTAACAATAATTTATTCGATTGAAGAGAAATGTACATTTTGTTTTTATAAATACGGAGTTTCACTTTAAGATATTTAAATAAGATTAATGATAAATTAATTATATCTTTATGAGAAATACAATTTTAGCAAATAATTGTAGTCTCCATCGGATCCCTACTCTAATTTTTTTCGTGTTTCCTACTGTTTTAACGACTAAGAGCAATCCGATAATTTTTGTCTGCATATTAGGGTGGTCCAAAAATTCTTTTTGCGAACTATATTCAAACGTACCGAAAAATTATTCATACGTTCAAATATGCGATACACACAATGTGTGTACACAAGGTCGATTTTATATATGTATATCCCTCTAACGTTTTATTTAATTACAGAAAATGTACACGCAGAGAAAGAACTATATTATGGCATTGTCACCACAAGAATATCATGTTCTCATTGTTAATTTTCATTAAATTTAACACGATATTAGTTCATGATAACAATGTTTTTGTTTCAGTTTATCATTCAATGTTTACGTTCAATAATTTTAATATAATTGACTACAAAAATTGTATGTTTTTGAATATTTTTACTAAAAACAAAGTTTTATTAACATGAAAAAATATCATTATTTCTATAACTATTATATTTTATATTTTTTATTCATTATTTTTAAACCATATTTTCCTTTCAAACTATATTAATATTATTATTACCATAACTATAAAATGTTACAAATGAATATGCTTTTTACAAATACGGTTGAAAAATTAAAAACTTCATTATAATTCTCATTTAGTTTACACATGAATTAAATCAACCAGACAGGTTTTGCTATCTTAGGTGTGATTCAAGCAATATACTCATATGATACTGATTAACTATTAATAAAGGGTTTAGTTAATAAAAAATATCTTGTATTATTTTGGACAATATATGAAGGTAACTCAATAAATAATTTATAAAAATAATAATTTTTAATTAATGTGTTTTATAATGTTATAAGATTGGATAGTAATAAGATAAGGTGGGATAAAATAATATGATAAAATGAGACATGAATATGATAGAATGGAATAATAATATAATAATCTGATAGAATGGGATAATATAGTAATATAGTCTAATAATATGAAAAGCTCGAATCATTACATGAAAGAACGAACCATAAAATCGGACACACTATGATAAAATGGAATCATAACAATTATTATTTATAATCATATTTATTTTTAGCCAACAAATGAATATATTTTCTTGATATCTACATCAGAAACATCCGAAAAAAATGTAGTCGTAAGAAAAGGATAAGGCAACTTGTGCAGTAGTCGTTAAGTGGTAGACTTAATCTCCTAGCCTCCTCTCACGGCAACTGAAATATAAAACCGATGATGAAGAAATCCTTTAATCATTTAGGGACAAAATCTGATTTGAGATTGACCAGATGGATTCCATGGTCCATCTATACAGATCTGAACTCAGGTATACTTGATCTGAAAAAAGGCATCAGTACGCCAACCATTACAACTGACTTCTTCATGATGTAAGATTGGAATCATTTTTGGCAAATTTGTTAGCAACATTGTTGTCCGTAATGGATCCAACTGAGAGTGTCCCGCATTGGCGCACAAATTGATATAATGTGGACACCATGACATCAATTGGCAAGCAGTGTATGTTTGAATGTCCTCATCAAATACCCTGCAGTACATCTGTCCTTAAATAGCCGAGATGACAGTGTAAACAACGCTGTAGTCATTTTGAATTCTGAATGAAACTCTTATTATACCGGGAAGTATGGAAGCTCGCTTCGACCACATTTTCTAAGATATCATCCATGTTTGCTAGAATAGCCACTTATACATTTATTATTCGGATTCCACTTACCGATAACATTAAGTAAGCGACTACATAAATTGTAGCGTACTGTTTGGCCATATAATATATAATAACATATAAATAATTTTTAAACTATTATCTTTTTTTTTGTGTCACCAAAAAAATAGATATTTTACTTCGTTATTGTGCTGATATTTGTATCGCATAGAAAAAGTTATCCAACACCCACCAGAGTTACTTTTTAAATCGATTTAACGATGTCCGTCCGTCCGTCCGTTTGGCTGGCTAGACGGCTGGCTGGCTGTCCATGTAAATCTTGTGCACAAAGTACGCCTCGCAATTTTAAATATAATTCAGTGAAATTTGGCAGGTGGGACTTCTATGATACAAGAAGGAAGCCTATTGAAATTGGTTATGATCGGTCCATTATTTAACGGAATAGATTTTACACGGAATAGATTTTAAACACTCTAAAATGCCTTAAAAGCATAAAATTCGGTGCAAAGAAGTTCTGTATAATTATCAATCTTTGTGCAAATTTTATGAAGATGGTCCACGATTGACCATAGCTTCCATATAAAACCCTCTTCCGAAAATCACTTTAACGTGCATAAATCCTAAACGAATATTAGGATTAGGTTAATATTCGACATAAATTAGTTTTCTTACTATAGCTGCCGTATAAACTAACTTCCAGGAACCGCCCTAAATGCATAAAATCATCTAGATGTTAGTATCCATGCATTATTCTGTATTTGTATATTTTATTTTACATTTAGTAAAATTGGCCACAGGTGTAATATGAGTCCCCTTCCCGAATTTTTATGCTCTTACACAATGGTGTAGGGTATCATATAATCTTACTTTCAGGGAATATTGAATAGATTTTAATAATTTAATTTTATTATTATCCTCTAAAACATTTCAAACAAATAAATATATTTCAATATAATTAATTAAAATGTATGACGTGAAAAACACGAAGGGTTGAGCTATGTTGGCTTTGATACTTAGAATATAAATTTTACTTAAATAGATCTAATTATATTCATTAATACCAAAAACTTACTGGTTCAAAAATTTGGAACTAATCAGATAAAGGAAACTGTATCGAAAATCGATATTTTTTTTACAAAAATAATATAAATTTTTTTTTTTGTTCTGTTCTAAAATTTTGCTCCTTAAAAAATAAAGCTGCAATGTAAATTAATTTTGTTTTAAAAAGACAAATAAAAATAAAAATAATAATAATAATAATAATAATAATAATAATAATAAAAAATGCAGATTTCTCATGTAGGTATTCCACCCCATAACATAAAGTTGGAAATAAAAATCTCTTCGTGTAAACGTAGAGTAACAATTTTTAAAAGTTTCTAAATACCCTGTAAATTTTGAGATATTTCGAAAAAAAATGTTTTGATGATAGTAGGTGCACTAAAGATCTCGCAGCTACCTAAATTTTAAGTCAATTTTGAATTTAATTTCAAACAATATATAATAAAATGAAACGTCAATTTTTGAAATCGTGTAAATACTCAAAGAATTATCTAAAAATTTCAAAACTTTATCTAATTATTTTTAACATGAAATTGATTCGAATTCATATTGCATAGAAGAAAAATTTTATTGCCGCAATAATCATATTCGTATTGCGGAAGTTTCCTCCATCAGGAGAGAATGTGAGCAACATGCGATACATCTAAGCACTAAAAAATCAATACACCTGGAAGCAAAATAGGCAATATTGCCTATTTTGAATATATAATATAATATATATAATTTTGAAATAATATAATAAAGAAAACTTTTGCATCTTGTAAAGCATGCATGTATGCACATAAATCTTAACATTATAAGGCACGAAAACTAAAACGCTCACATAAAATATCCATTTTTTGCTAATAGACAAACTAACTTTTTCAATATTTTTTCGTTTTTGAAAAATTTTTCGGCAATTGAAAAAATTGTGACTTAAAAATGAAAGTATTATGAAGGTCTTAATGGGATATCATCAATTTATTCCGGAGGTGATAATCATTTTATTGAATATAGGGCGAGATTTGGAGGATAAAAATAATATAAAAAAATAAAATTTTTTTATATTTTTTGTTGTTTTTTTAAAATAATAAAAATAAAATATAAAAATATTGTTTTGCTGATTTTCGTCCAAATAATAAAAGAAGATATTGCGTATTTCTTCTAGGAAGATATCTAACAAGTGTTTGTAGGGTTTTTATCACATATGCTTTATTTGAAACATACTTGGGTCAAAAATAAAAACGTATAATAAGTTTAATTAAAAAAAAGCATATTACATTTATAATGAATTGCATTAGAACTTGAAAATTTTCTTTTTTTTAAATGCTGTTCAAAAGTTTTCTTTCAATATTTGACCAAAACATATACGAATGTATATGGATAACAAGTTTGATTTCTCGACTTTCCCAAAAATCTTAAAAAGAAAAAATTAACAAAACGATAACATAACTTATCCAGGGAAATATTAAAAACTGTTTTTTTTTGGAGCATAACTCAAAATTTTTAATGATTTTTACTTACAAAATTAAGCATATTTTCAATCAACTTTTTTTAAGATTTTATTTGAAAAATTAAAATTTTTAGATATTTATTGCTGATAATTTATATGTAATACTTTTATTTAGCTTCCAATATAAAATTGTCTCCAAATGCGCACAGTTTTCATTATATATAATTTAATAATATCTAGGATAAATATTATATTTTGTACGAAAAATTTGGAGAAAAAATTTTTCTGTTTTGGATAGATTTTGATTTATAAAATAAAAATATTTTTCATTAACTGATAATACACGCACTTAGACAAATTATTTTTTTTATCAAAAGATGCATTTTTAATCATATGGTCCGTAAAATTTAAGCTTAAATTTTACGAAATTTGGAAATTTAGAATTTCGGAAATCCATGAAAAATATATGAAATTACAAAATTATTTACTATTAAAAGAATTTAACATTTCATAAAAATTTATAAATATGCTATGTAGTTATTTAAAAAAGTGAAATGAAAATACTTAAAAATGTGCATTTCCTACATTTTTTATTAAACAAGTGCCAATTTTGTAAACCTATTTATTGACTTACTTAAAAATTTTCGAAAGCTTATGAAAATTTTTGGATAGGCAAAGTGGAAGATAAATTCATTATTCCTCTTTCTATTTATGATAAACTATTTTTTTTTTCAGAATAATTTTTATTTTTTTCCTTTTCCCATTGTAAATTTTTCTTTGCGAAAAATTCATTTTTTTAGGCGGCGGCGTTAAATTTCCTTTCCTCTCCCTGGATCCGCACCTATTTATATATGTATATTAAAGTACCTTGATTTGTATGGAGATGAAAAATGTCGAATATGTACTCCCCTGAAATTAAAGAGTGATATGTTTTAAACTAATGTGGAAAATATATCGGTTTAATTTTTTCGTTCACTTAAGCTGGACCATTTTTAATATATCTCCAAAAATATAGTTTGCGATCAACAGTGTATGTGGGATTTTTATATTATTAAATCCCTGCGATTTAAGCTTGATGGCTTTTAAATTAAACACAATTTATTTTGATTAATAAATTAAAGTGTATATTTTATTAATTAAAAAGCTTTAAATTATTTTAAGTTTTAATATATCGGAAGTCGCTGGTCAACTTTATTTACTCAACTTTTCAACTTGAATTCTACTCAAAAACTACTCTCCTCAATCTTTCAACACTACCTTTTATATTATGCTCCTACACTACTCGCTACATTTCAATGTACCAGAAAGTTCCCAGCGAGTTAACCCTATAACTATCCTTATCTCGTCCATTAAAAGTCCGTTTATCAAAATATAAGTCCCCATCCAGAATGTTCGTCTTTCGTTATAAGATTTCTCGTCCGTATTTTGTATGTAGCCTACGTGACTCGTCACCAACTTCGTCGAGAATGTTCTGTCCGTTAGTAATATTAACCCCTTCCTTACCAACGTCTGCCAGATCTGGTTACGCGACCAGGCTCCAACCCCACATGTATATAAATTTTAAACCCTCGTCAAAAAAAAAAAAAAAAAAAAAAAAAAAAAAAATTACAACATATGATAGACAAATGACGTTTAAAACGTAATAAGTAAAATTAATTTTTGATTCTCGCAAAAATAAAATTTTAGTAAAATTTTCTATAATTTTTATTTTAAATATTATTTTATTAAAGTTTGAATATTTTGAAGATTTTCCATCGTAATTTAAATTTTACGGCATCATTCATTTAACCGTTTAGTTACACAAGTAATATTTTGTTATTTCCCGTCCATAATTGGTTATTTTTATATTTATGTCAAATAAATGGTTAGTTAGGACAATAAATATCACCAAAAGAATATATTTATCATAAAAAATATAAATTCATATAATTAATTAATTTAAAAATTTTTTTAATTCGATTACTATCGCGGCCTTAAAGGAAGTTATTATATTTTTCAGAAATTCATTGATATTTAAGTATAATAAATACTACCATGCGAGTTATTTATAAAAATTGGTAATTTAACCTTTAGGGAACTAAATGCATAAAATTGACTCTCTCACTTTTAAAGGGTTAATTTCGTGTAATATTCAACAGTATCAGTATAGACCATTTCAATGGTACATCAAAACCTAATATATGTTGAAAAATGTCTGAAATATATAAAGTTATATGTTTGAATAAAGAAACTGTGGAAAAACGCTAGCAAAATATTAATATTTCGCGACTAAGAAGAGACATAAAAATTATTTAAAAGAACATTTCAGGCCTTAATAGGCCTCTATTACAATTTGAAGTTAATTCTATTTAATGAAAATTTTGTTAATGATACTGAAAGAAATACGTATTATTGGGGTGTTTCGAAATTGTTCCAGCTACCGTAAATTTAAACATTCAGATGTAATATTTTGGGAATTATATAAGAACACATCAATCTTCAGATTTGCAACTTTTTTTTGTGTATATAAAGTTAGTTCATAGGATAATCTTTATTTGGACTTTCTGCAGAGATGAATGTTCTTAATTGAAGTTTTCAGAAATTGAATGTAAGCATAAACATTACATACTTTAAATGTATTATTAAGAGTACACAGAAAAAATTATTACCGTATATTTTACATTATCTACTTGATTAATTTGATAAATTTTTTAATTGGAAATTTTTTCTGTTTTTAATTTTTTACAGTTTTTAGCAGTTGATATGAACTTTTTGGTGAAAGTTGCAAATTTAAAAAAAGTTTTTTATTGAATAAATTATTTACTAATATATTTCTATAATATTTCTCTGTACACATTTTATAATTATTTTGGTGAATTATATTACATAGATTTTTACATTATACATACACTACTGTACTGTAAAACTATTTAATAAGAGTACAATACAAAAATTTAAATCCTTTTACAAATCCTTTTAAAAGTCGTCGATAATCCCATGTAAGCTTCATGAGATAATCGAGGTCAAATATTACAAAATTCTGATTTATACGTGATGATCGATGATTTCAAAAATGTGTATATGACGCCAAGATGAAACTAAATATGAACCAAGTTTCGTTTTCCTCAATCAAATTTGGAGTTTTAATATTTTCACTTAAATATTTATTTAAACATTTTTAATAATTCAATGAATATTTATATTTAAATTCGTGCGATTTTATTGAATGAAGAATTGAACCAATAAAATTTTTAGTTGATTTAAGCAAACTTCCAATAATTATTCTAACTATATTGATTAAAAAATTAATTGAAATTTAAGCCAAAATCAATTATTCTAGTTAATTAATATTACCATTTTGGTGATTGGAGAAAAATCAAGCAAAAATTTAATTAATATAAGCAATTTCGTAATTGAAGTCGACTTTTATTTTTTTCTCCGTACTTTTCCACTCTCTTGTTCTTTCTGTCAAATATATGTAACTTTCTATTTTTGTTTTGCCATTTGTAAATATAGTTTGATCAAATTTAAGCAACATTTTAGCATTTAAAATGATTTTTTTAATTAACTGCATGTGCATTTAAAAATAGGGGTTTTGGGAGAAAGAAAATTTTTCACAACGACATGTTGCTGATATGTTATCTATCTTTATGTATCAGTTCACAGAAAAACATATATCTGTAATAATAATTAAGTTACATTTTTGAATTACATAAGGGTAATTGTAAAATGTAACTGAACATACATTTAATATTTCTATGAAACATTCTCCCGTTCATAATTTTTACTTTTGCTCACAAATGTATGTGTTGAAAGCCACTACTCATCAGGCAACCAAACAATATGAAATTGTATTACTAACAAAAACATATAACCATAATAAATGTTGGAGTGTAAGGTATAGAAATTTTAAATATACGCGAATGTTCAGGGATCGGAAATCAAGAAAAAAATTAATCTTTCTAATGATAATATTTTGGTCTTTCTGTTCAGCCAATTTGTAATAGCTTTAGCAATATATTTGGTTGGAAATTAATAATTATAATTTGGATTGATTTTAAAATAATTTGTATTAATTTTAAAATATTGATAGCGCGATTGTTCTGCTCTGTCTTTTATAATACGTTAAATATGTTATATAACAAAAATAATAATTGAAAACAAAACATACGCAATTAAACCCACAAAACTACCCCTGATTACTAAGCAACAACTTATATTATTACACGCGCAATGAAATTAAAAAAGGAAAAAAACACATTATCAAAAATTTCAAAAAGGACCCCAAACAAAATTCATTTGTTGCTGAAAATGATGACACAAATACCTTCAATTTTCTTTTCGTTTAATTGTCATTTGAATACATACATATTCACTTAATGCCACGGCTATATTCCACAAGTTTGATGAATATTCAATATATTACACCCACAACCTACTCACTCACCTTGTATTGTGTATTGCGGCCAGGTTTCAAAAATGGTGCACGCATACCGACAACATCATTAACCGAGACATTGGCAAAATGACGTAAAATTTCACGCATACCAATCATTTCACCAACCCACTCCTCGTAACCCTTATCCTGAAGACCCTGTTGTTGTGAAATACTTTCGGTGGCGATTTCATGACCGGCATAGCCAAGATGTTGAATCTGTTGGTAATTGCTGTAAAATACAAAATAAACAGAAAAATTAATTACATAACGAATAAAATTAAAAAAATATAATTGTTTTTTAAGAAAGAGCGAAAGAGATAAAAATTTATTTAATTATTGAAAACAATTAAATTGTTGTTTATTAAAATGAAAAGTGAAATAATTAATTTATCCCTGCAGGTGGTTTATATATTGTAAGAAATTAATTGTTATATAATAATGTCATATAATAAATTGTCATCTGCGAAAATAATTATATTATTTCTTTAAGCTGATAAAATATTCTTTAAACACTTGCCCACATTTCGAAAATGTTGTTAAGAAAATATCTAAAATTTTTAATACTACTCGTTCTGGATTTATTGCAGATATCTAAAAGAATAAATGTTTAATTATAGATCAATTATTTAATAAATTTCAGCATCGCATAGTTGTTCATTTTACTGACAACCGTGACAAAATTAAAAAAAAAATTGATAGAAGAATTTGATAAAAGTAATGATTGGATCTAATAGAGAATCTGTAACAGATTAACAATCTAACAAAAAAGTTGAATCGGTTAAATACTGTTATCGTTACAGCCGCTCAAAGTTGACTTTTTTTAGTCTGCAAAAAAAAAAAAATCGAAAATTTTGAGGAATTTATAAATTTTTGATAATGATTGCCTCCATATGATTTAATCACTAATAATAATTTTTTTGGTATCATTTTAATATAGAAAAACTTTCATTTGATCTATTATGTTTTAGGTTGTCGCACTTTTTAAAATACACAATATTATTAAAATCATTTTTGACTTTTGACTTTGTTTCTAATAAAGAATTTAATTTATTTAATAGTATTTAATTTCTTCAACCTTGAGCATTTAATGCAATATTTCTTGTTCGTAAGCTGTAATTCTTTTTTCTTATTTTATCCAACAAGGAACTACATCCCTCTCAAACTCCAATTTTTTCAATTTTGTTCCGTTTCGAAGAATGATGATTTCATCTTAAATTATTATTCCATCTTATCATATTATTATCCCATATTATCATATTTTTATCAAATCTTATATTATATTACGATTCTATTTTATCATATTATTATTTCATCTTATTATATATTGCAACAAAACAAATTAATTCAAAATTATTATCTTTATAAAATTGTTGATTAATTGATTTTATTTATTTGTACTACCATATGTTGTGCAAGGTAATACATGATATTTTATTAATTAAACCCTTTAATAGCAGTTAATCAATATCTTATGTTGCCTGAATCACTTCAAATATAACAAACCTTGTCTACTTATATTTATTCATGTATAAACTAAATGAGAATTATAATGAAGATGGAAATCAAACGTTAAAAACGAAATATATTCAAAAGCAAACTAGTTATGAATTTTCCAACCATATTTGTATAAAGCCTATTTATTTTTAATATTTTATTGTTATGGGAATAATAATATTAATATGGTTTGAAAACAAAATATTATTTAAGAACAAGGAAGAAGATTGATAATATTTAATGGTTGTAGAAATATTTATATTTTTTATATTAATAAAATTTTGTTTCTGGTAAAAATATTTTAAAACATAAAATTTTGTAGTCAACTATATATAAAAAAATATATAAAAATGTTGATTAAATGTAAATATTGAATGATATAACTGATCATGAACATAGTATTAATATAGTTAATGAAAATCAGCAATGAGAACATAATATTATTGTAGTGACAATGCCATTACCATGTTTTTTCCTGCGCGTATGAGATCGTTTTAGCTTTTAAGTTTTCGTTTTTATAAAATTGAAATCTTATAAAAGTTATTTAACTTAATATATTGTACTTTAGCCTTCATCATTCTGGGATACCCAAAAGAAAAATAGGCTACTTTATTTTTCGTTAGGAGCAGGAGAAATGGGAGCCCCCATACAAAGCAAATATTAATTATCGTATAGCTCAACAACTGTAATAGGTCAAGGAGGAGTGATAGACCCCATTCAAAGCAAATCTTAATTATTACATATCTAAAGACCAGTAGCAGGAAGGTCTTAAGATTTTGTTGGGATGACTTTCTTATTAAGATCTACAATTGAGATGAAGGAAAGGCGGACAAATGTAGGGGGAGTGGTAGCCCTCATACAAGGCAAATCTTAATTATTACATATCTAAAGACCAGTAGCAGGAAGGTCTTAAGATTTTGTTGAGATGACTTTCTTATTAAGATTTACAATTGAGATGAATGAAAGGGGGACAAATCTAGGGGGAGTGGTAGCCCTCATACAAAGTAAATCTTAATTATGGCATATCTAAAGAACTTTTAAAGAGAAATTCTTAAGTTTTGGTAGGAATAATTTTCAAAAATTGATATAAAAATGGGGCGGATAGTTTTAAGAGATGTGATAGCCCCCATACAAAGTAAATCTTAGCTAATAACCTGAAATACCTATTGTAGTGAAAGTCTTAAATTTTTAGTACCAATAATTTTCTTGCACTTGGAAGTTGAGTTGGGAATAGGGCAGGTAGGCCCAAGAAATACTACTTTTCCATACAGTAAATATTAGTTTTCACATCAATAGGGGTGGCGAAGCATACCGGTTTAAGCTAGTATATATAAAAAAATGAATTATGTATGTTTGTCTGTACCTTATAGGTAGCTATACAGCTGGACCGATTTCCTTGAAATTTTTTACAGTGACATCCTCTGAGCCTAGAAAGGGGAAAGGTACTCTGCACATAAGCAATATATTGATTATCCTATATCTAAATTAATATCACAGTAAAAGTCTTGAAATTTTGTGGGAATAACTTTCTCATCAACTTCCATAATTGAGATGAAAATACAACTGGTAGGACCAAGGGGAAGGATACTCTTCATACAAAGAGAATATTAATTACTCCTTATCTAAAGAATGATTACAGCAAAATCGGTAAAATTTTGTGAAGATAACTCTCATCGTCGTTTATAATTGCGATGAAAATAGTAGGTACAGGTCCAGAGGGATTGACAACTCCCGTACAAAGAAAATTTTAATAAACACATATCCAAGGAACTATTATAGTAAGAGTTAGATTTTTTTTTTTTGGGGAGTTGAGTGTTTACCCAAAACATAAAATTTGGTGGATAGCGAAGCGCACTGGATAAAAACTATTATCATATAAAACACAAATCCCTAAATACCATAAATTTTACTTACCCTGCTTATGCTACTTAAATCCTCATTAAATTAATATTATCATTATAAATTTATCTTTTTTTTTTTCTTCTATTTTCCAAGACAAGATCTCATAATCGTGTTAGTTAGTTTTTTTTCTTAATATTTTATTTTGTTTAATTGCTGTGGATTTAACCACAATACGTCCAAAAACATAAAGCAAAAACTATTTATCCTTACTATAATTTCTATGATTTTATATGAAATTTTCAGTGTGTGTTTTGTAAGAAAACATGAAATATTTTTTTTTTTTTGCTAAAAATGTTGACATGTTAACTGACAATGACAAGTCAAAAAAAAAAAAAAAAAAAAAAAAAGCGAAAGAGCCATAAGAAACCTTTTTGAAAATGCTAAAACAGGAAGTAAAACTGAAATGAAATCATAAAGTCAGACAACAAACAACGATGGCTTAAAAACAATAAATATCAAAAATGCAAGAAAAAAAGAAATAACAAATAAATGAAGAAAACAAGTGGCCAGGAACTTATGATGACGACGATGTGGATGATGATGAGATGAGGAAAATGAAAGAGAGAGGCAAATAATAAAGGCAACAGCAACATTCAACAAGAATTATAGCAATAGAAACAAAAGAACATAACTGCAACAATGATGCTGACAATGATGTAATGATTATACTGGCTATGAAAACTAAAAATACTAAATTTTGAATAGGGTGTGTTTTTAGTTAGTGTATAATCGAGTCTTTTGGTGGTATGCTAAATTTAAAATAGACTCTAGGATTATAATTTTCATAGGTTTCAACTAAAATTTAATTGCTATGAAATTTCCATTTAATTAAAAATTTTAATTAATGTAATTAATACTTTTAATGCTAATTCCCAACATTGAAGCTTTCGGAGTCCTCTGAGGATACTGAAGTTAAAAAAAAAATTAAATAAATTTTAGACATAACACCTCTTGTCTGACTAGTAAAAGAACAAAAAACAATAGTATTCAGTATTTCATATATTTATATACGTATGAAACAATCTGAACGTACACTCTACATAAAAAAAGCTAAAAATGTACACTAGGTTGACGCAGATAAAACGAATTTGAAAATTTACCACCCCCAACTGTTTTACCTTGGACTAGAGAAGTGACTAGTGGTAACATTTTTATTAGATTTCAAAATAAAATAATTAAATGCACATTAAGAATACAACTTACATTACTATATACTAGGGCACAAATGGTAATCAGTGTTTTATATAAAAAAATGTTGTATCTAGTGCGTTTGTGTCCAGTTTATTTTGTTTATTATGTTTTAACTTTTTTTTTTTTTTTTTGTTAAATTTTGCGTATTCGTCCGCATACTGTGCGTATACTAGAAATAAACAAATATTCCTTTTTTTTAATTTCCAACAAAACTTTATTGTTGGTTGAATGCATCTAAGTTCTTCATCATCACCATGTCTTTAGGGTTTAAAACGACTAAAACAAAAAACTTCACAAAACAACAAACTTAAAAAGAGAAAAAAAAGAAAAAAAAATCTAACTATTTGACATTTAGGAGAATTGTTATATCTAAACAAAACACATACGCTTAAACAAACACACAAACACTCGAACAGATTCCCTGGAAAAACTTATGAAACTACACATGCATATGAAAACAGTTTCATAGCTGCTGCTCTTCGTTGTAAAGGTCTAAAGGCCTTCTATCTCACTTACTCATGTTGACCCCAAAATAATGATAATAAAAGGTTAAGTGTTTAATGAATCTTTCTGTAGTTTTCACTTGTATTTCTTGGTATCTTTTTTTTTTTTTTTTTTGAAAACATTTATGTGTAAATGATTATAGTCTTTGAAAGCTTTTTCTGTCTTACAAAAATAAAAACTATAATTTCTGTTTTTGTGTCCTTTGGGATGAAATGCAATTTTTTCTTTAGTACAAATTAGAAGCTTAATATTTTTGTTCCTTTAGTAATGTGTAGGGTTTTAAAAAAATATATATTATTGCTTCATTTATTTAATTGTTGTTATTTTGGGAGATAAAGAAAAGATTTAAAGGACTTGAAAAGGACTTTATATAATTCGGGAATTATTTAAAATTACTGATAATTTTGAAGGATTTATTAAAAAATCTTTTTATTTACATAAGAAATTTCTTATACGTAGCAGTAAGATAAAATATGATAATTTTCCTAATCACAAATTTCCAAAATTTTTATTTACTGATTGCCCTAGTCATGAATCGGGTACATATGTAATTTTATACGGTTTTCACATAAAAATTTGGCTTTGCTTTCCACAAAAATATTTAAAATCTCATAAAGGATTTTAAAAGCTTTCTGGTGTTAAAATGTGTCAAAAGTGGCGATTTATTGAAATTTGAAAATTAACTTTTCATAAAAAATCTGTACCGAATAAGAATGGACAAAATTATGTATCAATAGCAATAAAAATCATTGGTCTAGAATGTGTTGTTCTTTTTTGTACTGAGCTGTCAAATTTAACAATTTTTTAGATATTGGAAAAAATGTAATTTCATGAACTGTAAGTGCAATTTTTATACCCTTCATCACAGGTGTAAGGGTTATATATAAGTTTGTCATTCCGTTTGTAATTTACACAATTTTTTTCGAAGAGCAAAAAAGTTTATATTTTGTGGACCTTTAAAGAAATAATGTCGATAGGATGATATCTGTCGGTTAGTTGAAATGACATTTATGAATCCCTCCGATAACTGCCACGTATAAAATGTACATATCAAACGATCGGAAAACCTTTCGAGAATTTTGTTACTGAAATTCAGGAAGGTTGGTTATATATGTGTAAAAAAATTGGATTTTTTGAGATTTCAAAAATGGTTTAAATGACGTTTGTGAAGCCTCTCGATAACATAGATCATCATATATCAAAAGATCTGAATTTTTTCCCAGAACTTTTAAATTAAAACTCGAAAAAACGGGTTTAAAAATATATTAAATATATTAAATGTATTCAAATGGATATATTAAAAAAAAAAAACGCTTTTCAAACCTGTTTTTAATTTTTTGAAGCCCGTGTATATAGGGAATTCGTTAAAAAAAGTCAGAAAACTCAGTCACAAATATTTTTATTGAAATTCTGTTTTTGAATCAACCAAAATCGGTTTTTTTTATTCATTTAACGTTTGTTTCTCTTAAAGTTGTCGTTTTTATGGATACTGAAAAACAACAGCAACAATAAACTAAGTCACATTTGTTTTTTCAACTTTTTGAAATGCCTATGCTCGTTCTTCCACAGAAAAATCGAATTTTTTTAAAGAATTTTTGTGTTGAAAAAATTAACTAAGAAGATCCAGTATTAACAGAGTTTTAGGCCGAAACGTATGTTTAGATTTTTTGAAGCTCCTATATAAGATATGGGCCTCATTTTGCATAAATCTATCACAAATATTTTTTCGAATTTCGGCTTTTTAAATCAGTCAAATCGGTCCAAAACTTCTAGTCCATACCATTTTTTAATTTAATATTGTCTTACATTTATAAAATATTTTTTCTGCACGAAGTGATTATATCTTCTTTAAATATATGCGAACTTTTGTAAAATTGCAAAGTATTAATTAACTAATTAACTTGTTGCGATAAGTACTAGGGGGAGTTACCACTCCTCCTGGATCTATTCACCCTATTCGAAATTTGGTATGAAAATTATTTTTAATTTTTTTAAGGCCCTCACAGTAATAGTTCTTTAGATGAGAAAATGTATATCTTTTTTGTATGGGGGTTACCTCTATCCCTGGAACTATCCGTCCTAAATTTATTTCATCAATGCAATATAATAGGATAAAGGTTTCCACGAAATTTGAGGGTTCTGCCGTAATAAATATTTGCTTTATATGGGTGGTACTACACTCCCATATAAATTAAAAGGATATAAGAATTTACTAATCTGGATTCTATTTCAACTTTATATGAACAGCAGCAAGAAAAATTGCTGTGTGTAAACCCCGACTAGAACTGAACTAGAACTGAATTAAAACTGAACTAGAACTGATGCGAACCTAAACTAGATTTAACCTACAACTAAAACGGAACTAATGTTTTTTTATTTTTTTATTTTATTTTATTTTTATTATTTATTTTTTTTAGGTGAGGTAAAAATGAACGGTCAACGATTTAGAGTAAATTAGAACTGAACTTAATAATTTTTTTATTTTCTTCGTTTGTGAGTTAAAATCAATATTTCTTAAACATTGTTAAAATACCTGTAATTTATTATGAATTTGATAAAGAATCTGTTAAATTCCTAAAAGCAAACTTTTCAAATCATCTTGATCTGTCATTTCTTTTGAACTCTCATCTGATGTAAACTTTAGTTAAATTTGTTACCATTTAACATCCCCACGTGCATACATACATACATACATATACATACATACATTCATACATTCTGGTAAAATCAAATTCACTAACACCTTAATCACCAAAAAAAGAAAAAAAGAAGATAATTACTGTAACTTTACAGTTCTCCTTATCTTACACACTCCACACACTTTTTTGTAATAATCTTAATTAAATACTTAAGTGCTTGCTTTTCGACTTCTATTAAATAGTTTTAAAGGCATATTTATCACGAGGAAAAGTTAAAAGTCTACTTTACTGTCTCAGGGTAATCTAAAGTGTAGTTATTTAAGATTTGTGGATCAATGCTTTTTTGTATAATCTACAAAATTTTGAATAATCCGTTGATTTTTTCTTCGGAAAAATTAATTGAACATTAGTGAGTCATTATGGCTAGTTCCTAGACAGTCTGTAGAAATGAAGGATATTGTCGTTAAGTATACCGAAAGCGGACAGGAAAGAGATAGAACAGTACTATGCTTTTATATTTTTATTGCTACTTTTAATGTTCAAAGTTAAATTAAAGTTTAAATTATGAGTTTTCCACCTCTGGTCTTGAAAATAAAAACATTTTAATGTTGCTACTAGTTTTACTATTGTTTAGTCTCATGATAGTTTTTTGTTGTTTTTTTTTTTGGTGAGGTTTTTCTGTGGCTTTAAAGAACTTCTAATTGCAGTGTTACTTATGAGATTTGAAAATGACACTTTGTTATTTTGATTTTGTCTGTACGTCTGGCTGTCACATATTGTTTGTTGGTAAAACATGTTTAAATATTTAATTAAAAGAAAAATAAAATTTCTCTTAATTAAGTTTGAAGTGGGAATGACAGAAATTAAAAACTAAATAGATGAGTTTTTGGTAAATCATAAATTTGTTAAGTAAAAGATAAAAACAAAAACGAAATACAAAATTTAAATTTCGTATTGGTATTTCCCATTAAAGTACAAACGATACGTATGAAAATAGCCTTAGCCGAATGCGCTTAAATTATTTTATTTAATTTTATTAGCAATACCTTAATTTCCTAAAATACTTTTGTTACCAAATAATGAAAATTTCTAATAATACATTTGTAACTTAAAATACATTTCTAAAATCTTTTCCTTCATTACAGGTTTTAATGTATAAAATATTTTGTTTCATTTTATTTTACAGTCCCATTTTAATCTTCTTTAACCATTGCAAAAATCCTTCAAAACAAGCTGTTTTTCTCCTCTTAATTGTAATGTGTATTTACTTACGTGTGTGTTTGTACTTTCTTTAACTGCATGTCTGTTGCACTTGCTATCAACTAACCAAACCAAATTAAACTTAATTTGCTTTTGCAAAACTTTTGTTAACACTACTTTGTTGGTTTACAACATTGTTGTTCGGCTTTCAATATGAGCATTATGTGGCTTTTGGGCGCTGGCAAACATTAAAAACAATAAGTTTTCAATACTTATTTTTACGAGAGTCTTAACACAACAATCACTCGGGGTCTTAATGACATTTTGAAACCTTTTAATCCTGAACAGAGTGTTCGGGCATTTTATACTTAGGAGATTTTTAATGTTTGGGAATTATTAAAAGAAAAGAAAGCATGTTGATAATACTATTTTGGAAAATATGTTTAGAAATTTATATAAACATGTAACTGAGAAATCTATTTTCTCAAAAACATAAGAAAATTTATTGAATGAAATTATTTTTTTTTTTGTTTACTCTTTCGTATTTTTTTCTTTGCGGATTTTATTTTCAACTTTTAAACAGTACAATGTTGTCCTTAGCCACATTTTTCCAATATAAAATTTTTGTTGTATCCTTGAAAACTTAATTTAAAATCCATTCGGTAAGAAAATTGCGCAATGTGTTAAAAAACTCAAATCAAAATGAACTTCAACTAAGATTTATAAAGTAATACACATTTTAGAGAACACTTGATACACTTAGAGAAATATATTAGCAAGAGATATGTACTTCTTCTAGTTACTAGTGAAATTATCACAAAGATGATCCAAATATTTAATTTTGATCTAGTTTTAAAATATATTTATAAGATGAGTTTATAACAATTAAATTAAAATTGAGACAGAGTTTGGAGTGATCCGGTAGCTACCATCCGAATATGGAGATTTGATATCAAAAAATATTTACAGATTCTACTATATGAAAAAGATTAATCGTCAGTTTTTACGATCTTAAGTCTAGTTTGAAAAATTTGACTGTCGTAGAGTTTACGCAATGAAGACACTCTAGAAGTGAGTAATTAAATTTTTATTCAGATCTTCATCAGAAAATATTTTGTTCATATTCCCCAGTCATTTGTCAGGGGAGTAAGAATGCTCTAAAACATATTTGGATTGGAATTGCTATGAAAGGGAAGATTATAATTACAGTTTTATATCTAAAAAGGATTTGTTTTCTATTGTTCTCAGTTCAATATAAGAGTTCCTTAATACTGGTGCAGGTATTCTCGCATTTAATTCTAAGGTTTCTGAGACTCTTGGGAACCCTTACTAATTATAAATTCAGAAAATACTTTGAATATAAATATTTTAAATAATTGATTATCGAACCAAAAACTCGACTTTAGCGGACTTGTAGAGTCTCGTTTTGTCAATTTGTAAGGAATTATTTTTTTTATCGTCAATTCTGTTAGTGAATATTTTACACAAAATTCTCCTAGACATTTGCTGAGAGAGCAGGAATGCTGTGCAATAATTTTGAATTAAAATTCTTATGAATTAATTAAAATTTTATTCCTTTGGTCTTACTTCAAGTTAAGAATTGCACAATATTGGTGTATTATTACATTTGTTTAATTGATTACAATGGCCAATGTGGGCTACCTTTGAGACTGAAACTCAGTTCAGAGTTTCTGTGAATAAAAAGATTCTAAATAAAATTTGTTTCTGATCCCAACTAGAGCTAAAAATTGAACAATATTATCCATATGTCCTTGTATTTGTTTAGGTGATCATAGTATACAATATGGGATATCTTTGATACTCTGTATTGGGATATTCTTGGTACTTCCTAAAGAATTCCCGATCAATTCAATTTAATGTTTACTCAATATTGGTGCAGATATTCACGTATTTAATTTAAAGATCAATCTAGGTATTCTTTTAAACCTCTACTGAATCTCATTTCAAAATTTAGTCAAACTGTCGTCATATACTATATAATTTTATATACCAAATTAGTCAGAAAGGATGTTTAAACAGTTGTAGGCGCTGACCATAAATATTTTTTGAAAATTCTTGAAATTCTAAATAATATAGCTGATTAAAATATTCCCTACATTTTGGAAATTTGAAACAAAAACTTTTTGAACAAAAAGCTAATACATTTTAAAGATTATTATTTTTGCATCTTAAACTTTGTGAAATACAATTTGTTTCATTTTAGATAAGCAACTAAGCGTAAATTTTATTTTTAGTCAAAAATTTAAAAAATAATAGAACTATGGTTAAAACTCTTTTACAGATTGCATTCAAATATTTTGCTTGAAAAATAATTTTTAATGGAATGAGTATTTGTTGCTTATTTTACCTTCGTGCTTAAATTAATATAAAATTAAAGATTAATATCTTGTGTATTAAATTTTTAAAACTTTATTTGTGGGTATCTAAGGTATATAGCCAAGGGACAACGAACGAATGTAATTATAGCACCAGAAATAGAAATATCATGTCAAACATATACAGTATGGAGCATAAAAAATGAAACGCTAGGCTATGTGATTATTGGTCGCATTGCTTAGGGCTATAACTTTATTAAATTAGCAAATTTTTTTGTGATTTTATTCTTTGTAGTCTTAACCAACTATTGTGTGTTATTTTGTTTCATATTGTTATACATAAGAATAGTTATTATAAATTTTATTAAAACGATTGCAAATTAAAGCGAGAAGAAAAAAATACAATTGAACAAAAAAAAAAAAAAAAATATTCAGAGATTTTTTAAATTTTGATAAAAATAATAATTGCTGCTGAAAAATATAAAAAATTTTGCAAGATTTCAAACTAAAAAAAAAACATAAATAATAATTCCAAAAATATCAATCTCTATGAAAAATTTTCCATAATAGTTAAGAAAAATTGCAAAATTTAATAGAAAGTGGGATTATTTATTATTTTATGTATATATATATATATATATATATATATATATATATATTATCTGCAGATTTCATATATTTTAGTCTATACGAAAGAATAGCAAATTACGGTACCTAAAAATACTATAGTTTTCAAACTTTACCACTAACGATTTTTATCACAATTAAAAAATCATGTTGATTTGTTTAGATTTACACTTTTTTTGCTCGTTCAAATTTACAACTGCTTTTACTAAACGTTTAATAATTTTCCTTATGCACAAAAATATTCGAAAAATTTTATACAACAAGAGTCCATGGTCACAATTAATAAAATCACAACAGTATTGTCACAAAGATCACAACACATAGCGTTGCATTTTTTATGTTCGATACTGTATATTATTCACTGTTATAACCGTAATAGTTCTGTAAATTTTAATTATTATTACTCAATTAATTTCTGAGTTATTAGTGAAAGTGACTTGGTGTCTGCGCATTTTTTGTTCTAAATATTTAATTTTTTAATTAAAATGACATTACTTACTTCAAAAATCCTTAACTATATTAAAAAATATTACTTATCAGAACGTTTTAATTAATAGTATCTCAGAATGGAATTAATCCATTACATTGAAAATTTGTACGAAGCTGGAGGAGATAAAGCTAAATAATACACTATTTACCACAGATTATTATAAAATTAGATTTATTATGTTCGTCTGGCTGTCTTCACAGAAGATTAAACTTTAACCCCAAATTGTATTCTATTTTCATGGTTTAAATCAATTAAAGTATTTACACATATTCATTAAACCAAGGGCTTTAATATTCCTACTCTCATTTCTGTAAACGTCATAAATGGATTTGGTTTATATTGACTAATATTAAAAAAAAATCTCATGATTATTGGTGCATAATTTTGTTCATTTATTATTAAATGTTAAAAAGTTACAGACTTATGATCAGAAAATGGTAAAAACTTTCCACTGTACTAAAATATTTTGGTTTGGATTTGTAGCAAATATTTTGGTTTGGATTTGTAGCAAGACTCTCCTAAAAAAGTTATAATCTTCCTTGGTGAGTTGATTAATAAACAAGACCATTTCGTTTGGTAGAAAATAGTTATCTAGTGGGAGAACTAAATCCAACCTGTGACAGTGGAATATCTCATTAAAATTAACCGTTATTTCCAGTGTCTCTTAATACTAAGATTGAACATTCCTAAAGAATATAAAATACCAATTATTGTCTGTAAATGAAACAAAGATCGTTTTAATTGGGTCTGAGCCTAAGAGTAGGATGATTCATTGATCCAATAATATTGCCAACAACTTCGAAATATCTTTTCGATTTCCACTTATAATTTGAATATTGCATTTCTTATTATAATTTGAATACTGCATTTCTTATTATAATTTGAATATTGCATTTCTTATTATTTAAAAATGATTAAAGTAGTGTTCGCTATTTTTAGTCTGTTCGCTAATTATACTATGCGACAAGAAAAAAGGTACCTCAATAATTCTAAAGCAAAATGAAAGTAGTCTAGCAAAATCCCGAAAGAGGTATTCAATGTAAATTCTAATCTTGGTTTTATGGCCTTTTGAAGTTCGAATTTTCATTATTTAGGGAAATAGAAAAAACATTTAAATTGTTTAATCGAAATGTTATTACATATTGTTGTTTAATAGACTACTAGTATTATTATACCAGATTTCTATTGGACGCCACACCCTTTTTACGCCCATTTTTGTCCTAATATTATAGTAAAAAATTGTTTAAATTAAACTTATGTGTAAACTAGGTAATTCCAAAAATTTTATATCTTTGCTTTTTTTTTATAATTTATCTCATTGCCGTTGTTCATTTTATTGCCGCTTACGGTTCATGTTTTATAGACCTCTAAAGTAGGACACATCGGGCATTTTTGTCAAAAATTAACAAAGTTTAAGTTTAAATAACTTTTATAAGCATTATCCGATTTCAACAAAGTATATATCAGTGGAAAGAATTTATATTCATCTTTATTATAAAATCATAAAATCATATAAATCTCTAAAATGAAAAATATCCTTTATCTTAGGATATCCTGAAAAAGGTCTTTTAATTTTCATGATATTTACAATTAATTTATCGTTATAGTATACAAATTTCAAAATGGGATCTCAATGTGATCAGAAGTTATATCAGTTTGTATAGCAGTTAGCACAATTTTACTAACAAATTAATATCCTTTTAAGTGTTATGATATCTTTATTTTAAATTTAGCATCAAAACAAACAGGAAGGGATAAAAACAAGCATGCTTGTGTATGGCCACTAATATAATTATCGGGATAAGACCTTATATGGGACCTAAGATCAATTTTTGAAATTATTTATGTAAATTTTTTTTTCGATATTGGCATTTATGTGCGATTTATGCACACTTAAGTATTTTTCGGGAATGTGAATTATATGGAAGCCATGGTCGATTATGGACCGATCAGTATGAAATTTAGTGGAGCGATCTATACTTGTAGAAATCTTAGTTGTGTTAAATTTTACCTCGATATTGATGTTTATATGAGATTTATGCAAATTGAATTGATTTTCGGGAATGGGAATTATGGTTCCCAGGGTTGAATTATGGACATATTATTGAGAAATTATATGGGATGATTTATACTTATATACAACTTAAGTATATAAAATCTTGGGTTGATGTTAACAATAATGTGGGATTTACTTGCTGTTAAGACATTTTTAGGCAGTGGAACCTACATCAAATATATGATCAATTATAAACCATTTTTCAAAAAATTTGGTACAACAATCTATATTTGTACAAAATTTATGTGTACAAAATTTATGTGTCGTATATTTTAGATATTTATATGCATTGAACCAAATTTGTATGGTATATAGGTGAAATAATGGACCGATCATGATCAATTCCAATATATTTTGCTTTGTATATGGTGTTAAAAATTTTTGAACATAAAAAAAAGAATAAAATAAAAATCTAATAAATAATCTTTAAAATCATCATAAATAATTTGATGGATTTTGTAAAGTGGGCTACAGTTCTGATAATGAAACTCTATTTAGAATATATTAATCTAATGGTATACTTTGATTTATAATTCAAAACATTGAGGCAATATTTGATGTCCTAAAATTTGTCGTATAGAATTATTTATCTTTATATGTGGTGGTGTCCGATGGACATACGGAATGATATAATTAGATCATCACAGAGTATTACTATGATTATGTCTTCCGTTTAATCATAAATGTTTATGGTTTTAATTTGGTTGGTTTTTAGTTATTAAAAAATCATTCTAATAAACAATATATTTTCAAAATATTTTTAATATTTATTTTAAAAGTACTGCCTTTAATATTAAAGCGATTTTCTATAAATAACTCAGAAAATAATTTAATCGTTATATTATAGAAGTCTGAAACACATAATCCCAAATAGCATTTAAATTTGTCTGCGTTATTATGAAATATTGTAAGGATGTTTTGATGTCTGTTCTTACGTCCGTCTGATTACTCAGTCTTAAAATAAGTCTTTAAGCTATTTTTCTCTAAGTGCAATAAATGTAATCATACCTTGTCGGTGTAAGGCCTACACACATATTTGTATATATGTAATTAAACTTGTTTGTAATAAAACCTGCAATAGTTATAAAATTCTACTTTTACAATTTAAAATTTAGTTGTAGTTCTTACTCATTAATATATTTCCTGGCAATAAAATTTGAAAGGTGTTGTTTTTTTTAATTTTTAAATACAAAACTTTTGTGACTAAAACTTTTTTTTATGGAAATCAGGCTTAAAAACCTGTTTTCAATTCCTTCTAAATTTGCGCAGAAAAAAAAAATTAAAAACATTTTAAAAAAGGTTTTTATTATCCTTCCCTTTCCACAAAAAAGTAAAAAAATAGAAATAACAAAAAATCTACAAAATTTCTAAATTATTTTCACACTTCCGGTTTTAAAGTTGTTAGAAAAATACAATAATTTTTCAACAATTTGACAAGGGAGTGATGATAATGATGATTTTTCTGAAAGGTTGGTTTTGCATATCTTTTTTATCCTTTTTCTATAACAAATTGTTTAATTTTATATTTCCTTATATGTTTCCATTGGCGTAGAGATTTAAATGTATAAAATAAAAAAAAAAAAATTCTTTGAGATACATAAAAGTATTGTAAACGGAAGTATGCGTAGCAATATAATTTTTGATTTGAATAGAATTTTTTTGGGAAAAGTTTTCCACATATATTCATTATAAAGTGGGTGTGTAAATATTAGAAATGAGAAACTGTTATTAACCCTTAAAGCGTTGGTTTATATGCAAGACATTATATTATTAGAAAGAAATATTGAAAATTTTATAAAATGTTTAATTAAATTATTTCAATATTGGGCGAACAAATATTTATTTGTTTAGATAAAATTTTGATAATAACTTATAAAATTAAATAGAATGGACTTTACTTTTTATTTCATTATTTTTGCAATGAATATAAGTAGGATGAAAAATATTCATATTTGAAAAAAGATCCTAACAAAATATTATGAAACTTATATAAAATCTCCTTTAGGTGCTTTTAACCTTGACCGTTCCTTAATAGTTTAAACATGTGCAGAGCTTAAAAAAAATTATTTAAATATTTTTCACCGGAAAATGTTTAACAAAATCTAAAAACATTTTAAACTTTTGTAATGACCTCTTATTCTATATGTTTGTCCGTATGTATATCTGTTATAAAGCTACTCAAAACAGCTGTTGTTTTTATTCGACTCCCTGAGTTCTTTACTGCCCTTTCTGTAATTTTTACAGTTACCTAAAGTTTAACATAAACAAAAAAAAAAAAAAAAAAAAAAACCATCCATCTCATAATGATGTTTGACCACAAAACATGTATCGTTTGTTGTACAGTGTTGAGGAGAGATGAAAAATCATTTTAAAATTTCTAACAAAGAAATTTTAATAGAAATAATGTGGAATATTTTTATAGGTAGTGTTAGAAATTATAGGAAGGTATAGGAAAGTGCACTCATCAATATGACAACTTTTGTAGACTTTCTTATAATATATGAATAAAAGCTAGCCAGTTAATTCTAATCAACACTTAGTATCCTAGACTCAAAAGATTATTTTTGAGAGTTTTGCAGACATCATATGGTATATAAGACCAATCCCGAATTATACTTCTTATGTCTAGAGACTTTTCATGCGGACTGACGGTTCATTTTCCATTATTCTGTAAAAATATAAGGACAGTGCTTTATTAATAATATCGATTGATATTTAATGTGTGGGTACATAAATAGGAAAGATTTGGATGTAGAATTGGATAGTTAATAATCACATAAAGAGATTTCTTCTTTACGGAAAGGTGTGACCGAAAAACAGCGAAATTTATGTATAAGAATTGCAACTGAATGGAGAGAAATATAAAAACAACTAAACAGTAGCGAATATGAGATTCTTAAGATACATTTATTTTCAAAGATTAATTATAAATATTTCAGTTGGTGTTTAGCGTTTAAAATTTAAAAGTATAGATTGATTCAAAAATGATTCAATTCATACTCAGTCTTTTATTATAATGAAGATGTTTTTCCCTCTAGAAATTTTTTTTTTCAATATCAAAAGTAATATTGAAAGAGATGGTGTAGCGATATCGTAATACCGTAGATGCACAGTGCTCTGAAAATAACTTTCAATTGGTGAAAGGATAGTAGGGTGACCACTAATCCGCACGAGAATTTTCTTGTAACATTTTCTTTGTGTAGAATTCTGAAGCTTACAGATCGGGATTGAAACGATTCAATTGAGTTCTCAAATAAAGTAAAATATCTTGCAATTATTCCCGACAGGACAAGATTGCAATCGCCACATGTCCTATATTAATAATAATATAATCTTTGTCATCTGGCGACATAAAGACTTGCCTCATATTTCTTGATCGTAACTAATCTACTTATCCTTTCATTACAAATTTCTTTAAAGAAGTATGCCTAAGAAATGGTCAATATTTTGCTTATATCAAAAAATAGTATATTTAAATTCGTGAAAAAAATATATGTATGTAAGGCCTTTCTCTTTAGTGAGTTTTGAGGTAAGATATTTAATGTGTGGGTACATAAATATTATTAAAAAAATATAATGCAGTATAAAAAAAAAATTATTTTTAAAGGAATTTCAAGAATGATTTTTTTCTACTTTATTCAGTATTTATTCTTCAATAACTCTGAAAATATTGAGAGTCGCAGCACGGTACTCATTGAAAATATAAGTAAAGGACTATGTAAAAATTGGCCAGCCACATCGGGAATCAGGTAGACAAATCGGATTTTAAACTATCTAAAAAAAAAAAAAAAAAAAAAAAAAATCACAAAATGAACTATCACGCAACAAGAATAATTGTGATATTATTCGTTGGCCATCGTAGTAGGAGATTCCACAAATTGTGTAGTTGGTATTGTGGATACTAAACATTACATAATTTGTAGTCTGGGATGCTTATTTGCAAATATTTCATAATTAAACTGAATGATGAAACAAAAATTTTAAATATATTAAATTGATTTGATAGCGTAGAGTTCATTGGTTTCTTTTCCTTAAAGGTATCAGAAAATTTTTACAAATAATAGATATTTTAAACAATTTTACATATAGATTTGGAGACAATCTGACTCTTAATGAAATGGTTGAATATACGGCAAAATATATATATCCGAAGCAGTGTTGCCATAAGGTGAGAAAAAAAAGAGGCTAAAATCAACTTTAAAAAGGCCAAAAAAAGCTAAATGCTCCAAAAAATAAAGCTAGAAAAAAGTTAGCATCAGTTTTTCATATTTTTTTTAAAGATAGTGTAACAAATTTATAAAAAAACCATAAAACGGCTTCCAGTAAAATAACCTAATAAAAAATCACCCAAAATTTCAATAGAAACTTGGGTTATATTTCATATGAAAATTCTAGACTATAATTCCATTTTGATTCAGAAATTTCAAATTTTTGTGTGATTTTTCATATTTATAAATTTTTTTTAAATTATATGGTTAATGAAATATATTAATAAATAATCATAATAATCGATATAGTAAGTCCTTAAAATTAGTTGTTATTTTTGATTTTGAGAATAAAGCGCCGCAGTCGAATTTTTTTTCAAGTGTAAATAATCTATATTTTTTGTGTGAATAAATACACAAAAATCATTATATGGATGAGTAAAAACAAAATTAGTATTAATAAATAAGAAATTATTTTTTTCGTTGCTAAAATATTAACATTTTAGTCTTTTTCAGTCAATTTTCTGAATCAAAAAAGCCAGAAGCTAAACCAAAAATTTTAAAGTTAAAAGCAAAATAAAAAGGCTAGGTTTAGCCTTAAAAGGGCTAAATAGACAACACTGATCAGAAGATGAAATGTTAATGATTGCTACCGTAAGACCAGCTAAATTTTTTTAATCAAATAGGCCTGGTCAATCCTAACCAGCCTTATGGTTAGGCGACTGTTAGTCACCAATTGTCCTTCTTTCTAGCACATGGCCACCTTTTTGGTCCCTTTATTGAAAATGGAACTAAATGGACACTTTTTAAAACTATGCGCTAAGTGACGAGAAGCTAACTTGTTTGAAATATATCGACCCATTTTATATTAATTTCAACGAAGAAATTAATTATTTTGAGACTGTTTCACAAATAGTGATGTGGATAAAGATAATATAAAAAAATATTTTTTTTTAAATAATGCAGCACAAAATGCTAGGAAAAATCCTCTACAGAAAGTTTTAACAATTTTGCAATAATAATAAAAATTATTGTAAAAACATTATTTTGTTAGTAATAAAGTTGAATGTAGTAGTTTTTCTTAAAACATATTTTTTGTTTATAAGTAATTTTAGTAAGTAAATTTTAAGGAGTTTTTTAGGTATTGAAGCAGTTGCCCCTTTTTTGGCGATTTGTTTTTTTTTTGAAATCCGCTTTTTTTGACACCTTTTAAAAATATAAAAAATAAAAAAGATGACATCTTTTTGTAATGGGAATTTCAGATACTATGACCTATAAAATATGCGATTATTATTCTGGACTAATATCTACAAACATATGTGTTCATTATCTTAGAAACATATATGTATTTATATATTAAAAAAACATGTCGTCCGATTTAAGTTTATTTTGGTATGTAGACTGGAGATTCCTAGAGGACTCCAGATGTAAAAAGCTATTCAGTTCATTTTTATTTTGACGATTGGTAGTTTTAATGAACTACAAAAAAAATATTGATTCTGACAGATGTTTTTGAAAAGCTTTCATATAATTTAGAAAATAAAATATACATAATATTATCCCTTTCTATGAAGCAAGTACAATTATTTTAACCTTATCATAGTCCACTGTAAAATCTTACTACCACAACAACATTTTCATACTCGTATAATGTTGTTATTAAATAATTTAACATAATTTGTAATTTGTTGTTACTTTTGCTTCTGTTTTTGTTTTCATGTTGTTTTTGGAAGTTAACATATTGTGATGTGTTTTAGCATTTTAAATTATTCAATAAAAAGCACGGAGAAGTAAAATAAAAAATGTAGAGAGCAAAACAAATTTAATTCCATTTTTTTGTTCTCTAATATTTTGATTTCATTTAACATAAAGTGGTTGTCAGGTTGGTGTTGCAGTTGTTAACAAATTTCCGGCCACTAACTGTAGGTATGTGTGAACGTTTTTTTGACATGTATATTTGTGGTTGTTCTATTTTATATATTTATACACACATACATACATACAATTTATTCTCGTCATTCTAAACTTTGTCTTTAAACTTTTTAACTTGTTTTAACATGAAAAAAAAAAAAAAAAATAAGAAATCTAATGGTGTTTGTTTCTGTATTTTATTAAAGTTAGAAAAACCATCTATTTATGTGTGCTTGTTTATTTTAGTTGTAGTATTAGTAGTTGTCGTTAAGTTGCTAATATTGTGGTTGAAATGGATAGAAATATATAAAACTCTAATTAGATTTTAAAAAGTAAATTATAATGTTTTTTCTATTTTCTTTCCTAGATTTTTTCTTTATATTCCCACAATATCATCATTTGTGTGTTTAAGTGACCATTAGGTGGGGATATGTATGTATGCTGTGTGAGTGTCTAAAACCTGATTTTAATTTTTGAAAGTTACTAACTGATAGATTAACTAGCTAACTTATGCTGTGTGATACTTATTAAGTAAAAATAAAGATAAAGAACTAAATTATCTAAATAAATTAAATTTTGAAATTATAAGATACTAAGGAAGATTTCTTTAGAAAGGAATTCTTTAAGGATTAAAATTGGCAAACTTCTATAAGAGAAAGAAAAGGAAAATTAAGAAAAAGGTTAGGAAATGTTCCATATACCTTAGAAATGTAATGTAATGGTTTTTACGAGAAAAAAGACAGTTAAGGGAGCAAACAGAAAAAAAAAAATAATTCGCGAAATTTACACATTTAATCCGTTATTCGATTTTGTATTGAAATCGCAGCAAAAAAAGAACATCCAAAGAATTTAATAAGAACCTGAACTTTTGATCCAGAAGAAGTGCAAATTCGGATCACTTCTAATGAATTTAACGTAGGCTTGTCATTAGAAGATGTTCTCGTTTTTGATACCTATTCACTATGTAGGAAGTCGCGTTCACGATGTCATGTAAAATTTATTTTTTATGTACTTTTTTATCAATTCAGGGAAATTGTTTTTAATTTTTATATAAAATAAATATTTTTTATTAAAAAAAATATGCATAACAATATTTTTTATTTGACTAAAAAAAACAGTTATTACTAAGTAAGATGTATTTGTAAATTCGCAACATTTTATATCAGAAAAATTTATCTGAATCACTTTTTAATAACCGTACACTTACTGAAACTATGGAAGTAATGAAAAAGAACTACCTTAAAAATTACTTTTATTTATATTTTGCTGGGAATGTAATTATATTAATAATTAAAAAAATTAACTTTTTATTAGGTTATAATTTTTGTTTTACATAAACTGACAGCTTTTAAAAAAATTCGAAACAATAAGAAAAATATTTTGAAAATATACAATAAAAATAAGAAAAATAAAGGAAACACAGAAAAAAAAATTAAATATTGTTGACATATGTAGACAATCTTTTGAGAGTGTAAAATCAGGGCAGGATATAAGGTATCATTTTTTGTAAGTTGTTTAAGGTTTGTTAAATTAGGAATTGTTTAAAACTTTAGTTTTATTGCATCAGAAAAAAAAAGAATTTGGTATTAAATCATTAGGGTTCTATTGTTTATAAGGATGCCTTTTGAAGAATAATTATTTTACACCTTTTGTGAAATCAAATCGAACACTATTTTTTTATTGTGCAGATTTTGAATGTTACACCAAAACAATTAAAACTTACCTACCTAACCCCTTACCTTTATTTTGATGATTGTAGCAAAATCAAACAAAAGTTTAATTGATATAAGTAATTTTGTAATTGAAATCGACACAATCTTCTATATATGTATATAAGAATGTATTGCGTTTGTTTGTACCTTATAGGCAGCTAAACCGCTGAACCGATTTGAAAATTTTCACAGTATCATCTCTTGAACCCCAGAAATAAAATAGGCTATCTTATTTTTCGTTAGGAGTAGGAGGAGTGATATCCCCGATACAAAGAAAATATTACATACATATCACATAACTTAAAAATTATTTTCGCAAAAGTCTTAAATTTTTGAAGAAATAATTTTCTTTATAATTCAGATGAAAAGCATAGAATTAGGGGGGAATGCATCCCCATACAAGAAAATACTTTCTCATCAACCTCCAACCTTAGAAAAAACGGATAGGACAAGGGGACCCCATACAACAAATTTATTAGACATCGTATATCTTAAGAATTATTACAGAAAAAGTCATATTTTGTAGGAGTACCTTTCTTAATAACCTGTTTAATTTTGAATAAAAATGGGACGGGTAGGAATAGGGGAAATAGTATCCCTTATTTAAGGAAAACAATAAACTTAATAATAATAAAACTTAAAATTTTTTAGAAATAACTTTGTCATCAACCTCCATAATATAGGGTGGAGTTTAGTAGTCACATAGAAAGTATATATCAGTTATTGCATAAAAAGAGGTAGCGAAGAGCACCGAGAAAAAATATTTTTTTTATAAATCAAGATAACTAAGTTATTTTATTAAATTTAAAATACTATTTTGTTTAAAATAAAATGAGATATCCCTATATAAAATCGCTTACAAATTTTTTTAAAATTTATCAAAAAATTCTACAAACAAAATGTTTTTTTTTTTAATATTTTTTTACTTGGTTTTTACTTTTTGGGGATAAAATTTAAAATGTATGGAAAGTTTTAGTAAAAAAATAAAATATTAAATTTGGTTATGTTCACAACAAAAATGACCTTAAAAATTATTGCATCATTATTGCTTTCATAGAAAAAATTTTAGTAAATCGCAGTTAAACTCGAACAGTTTATTGCGAATAACTCGAAATTTCGAGGGTGAATTTCAAGTTTTTTAAAACTGATATATGATGTCCTTAAGAAGGCTTATAACCTACACTATGTCATTTCTCGAGTGACTTTTCACTGTAAAGGCGTGAAGTTAATATATTTCTTTAAAATTCTCTTATTTATTTTTTTCATTACTTTGATTTACAATAAAATTTTTAATTAAACCTATCAATCTTCAGATACTCTAACCCCCATAAATATGCCATTGTTTTGGTATATATTATAGCCCCACAAAGTATACATGAATATTGTTTAGTTAATTTTACATTTAGATGTTTCGAATGCGATAATAATTGTTTATAACCTGCTATGTAAGTGTGTGTGTGTGTGTATTTTAATAACAATACAAATACCACCAAAAGTATTCTTTATGTGTGATCATTGTAATCCAATTATAAAATCTTTTCTATTCAGCTATATTCGAGGTTTATTTTTGTTTTTTTTTGCTACTGTTTTTATTTATTTGGAAATATTTCCTTCTCGCTGTAGTAGGAGCCATATCATACAATTTTACACATAAATGCTTCGCTTTTGTTTTATGATTGGATTTCATTTAAGTTTTTTTGTGTTTCATTTAAATTATTTCAACGAATGCTGGTCGTAGTTGTTGTCTATGTAAAATAATTTTTAAGCGTGTAAATTTTTATTGGAGTATAAATTAATGTGTTTGTGTGTGTGTGTTAAAAACAATAGAATAAACTTTTCCGAAAAATGCGATGTTGTTAATTTGGTTTCATTTTTTTTTTCAAAAACAACAACCCTCTTGTATTCTAAAAACCAACAACATGAACTTTACAGTAATATTACAAAAAACAATATTAGAAAAGTTTTTATTTTTTTCCTTTTTGTTTGTAAATTACGCGGTTTTTTATTTTTAGTTCTTTGTGTAAGTTTAACATATTTTTTCTATGTTTTTTCTTTTGCTGTAGTTTTATTTCGGTTTTGTTTCAATTATATTTAAAAGAAAATTTATTTTTGTATACTCATCTTAAAATAATGAAATTGCATAAATTTTCTAAAATTTTTAACCATCATGGTTTTGTTAAAAAAAAAAGAAAACAATAGAAAAACTCTTTGATTTGATTTCTTGTACAATTTTCTTTTATTATAGTTCTATTGTAGAGTGTATTTCAAAATAAAATTATTTCTTTTTACGCCAGAATTTATTGCTTAGCAGTTTTTTCTTTTTTTTTTTTTTGGACTAGGTTGGTAAAAACTTTAGTAACAGAAAATAAATTTTATGCGGTTGTAGTCTTAAATAATAAAACAATTGTAGTCAATAGAAATCTTATTTTACTTAAGTTTTGTATCTAAATTGCATTAAGAAAATTTAAATTGTTTTTCTAAAAAATAACCAAAAGAATAACCTCGTTTTATTAAATATATATGAACTGTTTTCATATTAAAGAAAAAAAAATGTTTAATTGTAAGAAAAATTAAAAAAAATTTCTTCAATCACGCAGTAATTGTCTCGCTATTGCAATTCTAAACTACATTAAAAAAGCTAATGTCAGATTTAATTTGAGTCCAAGGGAATGTTTAAATTAAGTTATTTAAACCATTAAGGAAAACTATTTTACAAAAGTGAAAAAGGTCCACTTACCAAAAGGATTTTCTCATTACATTATTTAAAATTTTGATTAAAAGCCAGTTAAACTAGAAAAATAAATAAATGTCAAACTACAAATATTTCCCTTATTTATAGTTAAACAAAAAAATGCATGTTTGATATCAATTAAAATTTACATCAGGGATGGAAAATAGTTTATTTTATACAGTACCAACCATTAAAAAATAATGTACTTTTAAAACAATAATTGTACCATTTTTGTCAATGTTTTTTAATTACAAACATTTACATAGAAATTTAATAGATTCTATATCTATTTTTTACATATTTTTATTAAATAATTTTAGTAAGATATTATCTGCTATTTTAAAATTGCAGCAACAATTTTGTTGCGTTCATCTCGGGACAGTAGAGAAATTAATTACAATTTTTTTTGTTATAATAATATTTCGATAGGAGGCTTTAGCTTACGAAAGTGGAATAGACTGAATTCCAAAAATATCTCTCGATATGTTTGAAAAAACTCTAAGTAAATTTTTTACCTACTATACTTTGCCCAAAAATAGTAAAATTTTCAGTCTTTGTTCCTCTATGCCGCATGGTGGCTCAGAAATTTATTTCATAGGCCAAAAGTTCAATTTTTGTTAACACCATTTTAAAAAATTTAATGCCATTCAATATTGAAACTCAGGCGGCCAAAAAATTACATCAAAATATTGGTAATTGTGGGCGTGGCATGCTGTTAAAGACAAATACTTTAAGTTACTATGTAAAAAATATGATTTTTGTAAATTTGATCAGAAGTAAATTGTCATTACTATTATCGATAAATAGCTGCATTTTTTGCTATGTTGGCAGAATATTAGTCCTTAAGAAATAGTATGATCTGTCATTGTACCGTTTATACCTGCTGTGTTTTTATATTTTAGTCAAATTTAAATTTTAGTGAAATAGAACTTTTGAGGGTCAAAAGGGCTTAAACAAATTTTACTATCAGATGAAAGGCGAAAGTGTCCTCTTTAACCCCATATATACTTTAGTACATATATGGACCCGTCTGTAGAACACTTTTTCTATTTCAAAGAAATTACTCCCAAAATTTTTTCATGAAGCACATACACATCAGTTATGATTTGGATTTTAAACCTAAAGTATCAACAAGAAACAACGATACCAATAAGGAGTTAAGAAATATGTTCAAGACGAACTTCTCGAATATGGGATTATAGATCAACCAAATAAGGATCAAGTAATATGAATGAAGGGAACGCAGCAAGAAGGTTCTTTTGAGATCACGAAAGGAGATTTGAAATAACAGGTGTTTATATAAATCTTATTTCAAGATATAAAACAATAATCGATGTACTTGTGTGCAATGAACAAATTGATGCTAGAAAATTTGGTGTTTATGCGAAGGAAACTGCACGAATATATACAACCAAATATTCATAGAGAAATATGTCTGCAACAGTTCACAAAATTTTCTATCATGGAGAAGGTGTCGTTAAGGAGGTCTATCAGAGGAAGCCCAGGAAAAAAGAAATAAGGATTACAGATTTTAAAGAGAGCACAATACCAGAAAATATTACGAAATTCTACAAATGAAGATCTATTTAATATATGAAAAGCAGAATGTCGGGAGTTAGATGAAGAAGCAAAATGGCTGCTCGAGAACAGAAATAAATATTGAATATTATGTGCTATTTGCAACTGAATGAATAATAATTATAAATTTCGTTTATTGTTATTTAAGTAAAAAAATAAATAAACATTAAAAAATTTTAGTTATTAAAGTTTTTGTCCTTAATGTTATTAAAATCTTTTTTTTTTGTCCAAAAGCAAGCATTGTATATATAGAAATTAGCTCTTAATCTTTGCGTAATAACTGTTGGAGAAAGAGAAAAAAAAGGAAAAGAGTAAGACAGAAAAAAATGCATTCTTCAAATGATTTTTAATTTAAATACATTCGCTGGCATTATTTAAGAAGTAAATTACTGAAAAAATTACAAAGAGCAAAAATACTATTACTATGTAATAGTTACTAAAATTAGTTTTCTAAGATTAAATAATGATTTTGGAAGTTTCTAGTTTGTACCGAATTTTGTGGTTTGCTATGTACTAAAAGTTTCCATTTTGTTAAGTCTATTTATTTCAAGTTAATTGAAATCTCCTAATTGTGATCTATCTTAATTATCTAAGAGATTTCACTCACTATAATGGTACATAAAGCTTTTTGTTAATTCGTTTATGTGTAAGTGAGAAACTTGAATTATGTATGATTTTAGAAATGATTGTTTATGTGTTTTGTATTATACCCTATAAACATTTGGAAGATATCTTTCTGGAAGAAATTTTCTTCTAAAAATATCCTTTTTTTTCAGTAAGATTATCACCTTCGCAATAAATTGATGATATCCCATTGAGATCATCTGCAAGAAATTAATGTAATACTTTTATTTTTCAGTCACAATTTTTTAGTTGTCCAAAAGTTGTTCAAAAATGAAAAAATATTGAAGATTTTTTTTTTGTTTTTTATCAAAAAATTTACATTTTATGTGAGCGTTTAATTTTTCGTACTTTGTGATGTTAAGATTTATATACATGCACGCTTTACAAGATGTAAAAAATTTCTTTATTATATTATTTCAAGATTTATTTAGTGATAATTTTTCTATATATTTAATACATCTTCCAGCAGATAATCTGGCGGTATCTTCTTTTTTTCACTTAGATGATTATCTAACAATATTGCCTATTTTTCTTCCAGGCGCATTGATTTCTTATTGCTTAGATATATCGCCTGTGATGCATAATATCTCCCGATAGGGGAAACTTCCGCAATACGAATATGATTATTGCAGCAATAGGAATTCGAATCACTTTTGTATTATTTTGCTTATAGGTTATAAGCTGTTACAAATAATTTTTTACGTGTTAGTGAGAAACTTAGTTTGTATATTCACATTGCGGAACCTTTCAGGTAAATTCTATTTTCCCACAGATTCCCAGTCATATTTTAATTCTTTAATAACACAAATGCAAAATAAGTAAAAATATTTGAAGGTTCGCCAAGAAAAACATTATAAATATGATAGTTAATGCATGAATTTTCATTATTTTTAATGACAAATGAATGCTTATTTCAAGATAAAAGTTCAATATATTGTATTCAAAGTACTAGAAGCTGCGATGGCAATTTATGAATTTCATCTCAACTTTTTAATAGTCAGAAGGAGCAATGTTTGTGCTAAGCGGCAGGTAAGGCAAGCTGTCCTTCTGCTATTGTCGAGCATTGTCATGAAGGAAAATTATGGTCCCGTGTCTGATCGCATATTTTGGTCATTTTGCATTGACTGCTATTTCATCTCACTAAATCCGCTTTTAACATCACATAATAGATAGCACACTGCTGATACCGCCAAATACAGAGCATTACCCTGATGACATTGATATTAAGCTTTGGTGTCGATTATCCTAGTTGGTTGATTTTCTTCGCTTTGAGTTAACATAATTAATCCACTTTTCATCTCATATAAAAATTGAATGCAGAAATAATATCACTCTGTGGCGTGTTAGTAACATTTCCGAAATGAACAATATCATTTATCTTCAGTTTGTATTGTAGCAAATTTCCTTGCGTTTGGATAAATACAAATAATTTTCTATGTCCAGAAATTGTTGCTTTATCCACTCCCAATCATTCTGCAAGCACTTCTTACATTTGGCACGAATCTTTATCAATTCAGACTCTTATTCCTCTGGAAATACAAGTATTGGATGCAAGACTTAGTGACTTTTTTATATAGTACAATTGTATTTCTTGTATTTCATCCCACTAGTACTTGGCTTCCCCAGTTGGAAAACCCTGGTCTAGAAACTGTATATAAGCGCATACTAGGTTGTAGATTCAGTTCAATAGTAAATTTATCTTTGAGTCGTAAAGTTGCCATTGTGTGTAAATTTTAAAACAGATTTGAAATTTTTTTGGAAATAAATCAGTGACATATAATTGGCTGTTTGGATATGAAATTTTACATGGGCGTAGTATAGGAGTGTATAATTTTAAGCTTGGAAAGGGGCCCACACATACCCTTTAGCTGCGGAGCTATTGAGGGTCAAAAAAAGATACTCCGACATAGAAAAATTTCAAATGCTTGCCAAATTTTTGTTTATTAACCGATTTCAAATATTTTCGTAAATTTTTATTTAGTTGGTTAAAGAATAAAAGTATCTATTGAATAAAGAAAACTTGAAGTGGATATCTGTTCTGAGTCCAATAATAAATGATTCGAATTTTAAAATTGCAAAAATTATAAATTTTTGTGTTTTTTTTTTGCCGAAAATGTATCTACACTTTTTTTCTCTAAAATAAAATTTTCTTTAAGAATATATAACAATTTTGCACTTTTCTGAAAGGTATCTTCTCTGTGAAGATTTCAACAAAAGGTCCAAACTCGTAATAGGACTATGTGCAGACCCTCCAGAATTTGACATATTTTATATCAAAATTTTGACTTTAGCCTTTATGTTCTAAAATCCCAAAGGCAAATCAAATACAATTTCGAAAATTCTAATGCATTTCAAAGGGTTTATCAGTGACTTTTTCTAGACCTGTAGTAAATATGGACTTGTGGGCAAAATTCAAAGAATTCAATTTCAATTTGTTGGATTTGGAAGTTTTTTTGTTGCATAGATGATTTTGTTCTTTAACTAATTGGGGAAAAAAGATACAAAATCGGTTGAAAATTTTCGGATATATATTGTAAAAATTGGACCACGATTTTGCAAAAATGGGATAGTTGACATTTCAAGTGTAAATAACTCAAAACCATTTTTTTAGGCCTTATCAAGAGCATTAAAAAGATGAAACATTGTAAGAAATATAAATTTGACAAGCAATTAAAAATTGTCTATTGTGCCCCAATAGTTCCACTTCTGAAGGGTCTGTGGAGTCCTCTTTAAAATGATTGGAAGTTTCAGATTTAATTATAAAAAAAATTTCGATTCTTCTTTACTGTGGAGTGTAGAAAACTTTTAAAAAAGTAAAAGAAATAAATTGAATAAATGAATTGATAAAATTTTTGAGGCAGTTTCAGTATATCCAAGAAGGAAACCAAAAAGTTAAAAAATTATTGAGAACCTCGTATGCGCTTATATACAGTTTCAAAAGCTTCATACTACTGAAAAAATTACTTTCTTGTCTAATAATGATGTAACTAAAAATAATTTTTTGGCTCACAATTATAATTATTAACAATTTTTTAATCGATATGATTGTAAATTGTTATATATACAATTTCACTAGTTGATTCTCAACTAATTCAATTGCTATAATTTTAATTAAAATTTCATGTTGAAAAAATAAAATTTTGTCTGTGTGAAAAAACTAAAGATTATAAAATTTTGCTTTAAAGTATATGGAAGGAAAATTTAAGTACCAGTGGATAATGCAATGGAAAGTTAATAGCTGAAAAATTTAATTCAAGAATGGTTAGTATTAAGGTTATTACATTTACCGAAAAATTTATGATATACATAAATTTCATTATTGCTTTTTTTTTAATAATTTGCCTATTGAAACTTATGTTTGAAAAGAAATCTAAGCAATTTCGGCGATACTTTGGGATTTGAAGACTCAGGTAACAATAGGATAAACTACTTAATTAAAAACCACTTATTCCATAACTACTTATAAAACTTAAGAGTGAGAGACTGCAAATATTTGAAGAACTAAAGGATATCATTTTAAGGAACCACTGATCGTAATGAAAAATCTAACTCTACATCTCTTCAATTAAATTTTAATATCTTGTAAATCTTACACTTACTTTATTTTTTCAATATATTAAAAAAAATATTAATAAATGGTTTAAAATTTATGTCTCTTATGTACATAAATTTAATAAATATTAACCACAAAATTATTTAATAAGACAAATCTATTATTAGAATATATTTTGTCGCTTGGTAATTTATTGTAATATATTATTACAAATTCGTTGTTGTAAAAATTTTTAACTGTTGACAGTTTTAAGCAACAAAAATTATTTTTAAATTTACAAAAACGATTGTTGGCGCCTTTGTAATATAAAAAAAATAATAATTACATTGACGAATCTGATAACTAATAGGACAATTGACTTGTCGTATTTTTTTCTGTATAGAAAGAGACAATGAGATAATAATTTGTGCAGCGTGATCTTTTATGAGCTTTGAATAAGCATAGACAAATAATGCTGGCTATTTTTGAAAACGCGTCGAAGAAGTGAAAATTTCCATTGAAACAAAAACAAAGTTTAAAAATTTGTTCTTGTTTACCATATATTTCTAAAATAGAATTTACCATTTTTAAAAGAGAGAGAAACGCGTTAAAATTCTCACGTTTATTCCATTTTAGAAATGTATGGTAAACAAAAACAAATTTTTAAACTTTGTTTTTCTTTTAATGGAAATTTTCACTTCTTCGACGCGTTTTCAAGAATAGCCACAATATTTTACTATCTAGAGCGTATTTTGACGATCATTATTTTAAAATATATTTTCTCAATTTATATAGGGCAGCTCAAATACAATTAATATAAATGAGCATGGAATGAGCTCTGCAAGATGTATAATTACCAACTGGAGTGGCAGCTAAAGGAAGTTTATACGAAAGACACAGGGTGCGTAATATTTCCAATAGTGTTATAAATAGAATTCTATCTAAGTAATAAATAAAGTAAATACTTTCCTCTTCCTTTCAGTTGCATTATCAAAAAATTTTTTAGTAGGTTAGTGTTTTCGTCTTAAAATTCTTTTAAATTGGCCTACCAATTGTGCTACGAGTATTTTTAAGATATATATTTGAAGAATATTAATTTTAGACAGTTTATTGTTTTTCCTTTTGGTTAGCATTTACAAAATAAATTAAATGATAAATATTAAGGCAATTTGTTATACTTGAAAATACTTAGTGCAAAAGAAATTTACAATAAAAAGCCATCTTTCTTGAATGCATTCAAATGTTTCTTTTTTCACTGGGAAGGGAAGTATATCATTAACAAATTTAAGGATATAAATAATTTAAAATTCCCGGAAAAAGAACTCTAAAGCGGAGACCAAAAATAATTGTTACTTGTGTAGTTTTGAATAAAAAAAAATCTATATGAAGGATATTAGTAAAAATAAAAAATAATGGTGTACTTACCATTGCATTTGCTATTACGCTATTTAATAAACCTTTAGTTTGGATTTTTTTTATTTCTCAGAAATAAAAATTATTTCTGGTTTTTATGTTATGTACAAAGAATACAAAGGATGAAAGGCTTGTCAGAAAACTTAACTCTGTTCTAAAAAAAGAACTGACTTTAAGATTCTGTTCATGAAGTTTTGTTTAACAGATTTTTATAAATTTTAATCTTTTGATGTGGATTACATACAAGAATATAACAATAATTATTTTTTTTGCTTTTAGTTGATGAATGAAAATAATTTAAAATTATTTTAAATTCTGTTTTATTTTTAATACCAAAAGTAGCTACTTTGTTTTTCAATTTAAATTCCAACATACAAAAAAGGAATTTTGAAAATGTAAAAAAATAGTTTTTTTTCGGTTTGTGAAAAATATTCATATAACGGAACATAGAATACAACTAGAAGTTTATGTGAGTTTATGCAATAACAAAATACATGTAGTCACATATATTTTGTTTTCGTCTTTTGAAAAAACTGAGTTATTTTTTTGAAAATTTAATTTGAACTGCCTCTTCTATGTTACGGAAGTTAAAATGCAATAAATGTGCGTGAAATAATAATAAAAATATTGTTTCTTAAATTTTAAAGAAAATTTTTATTTACTTTGTGTTGTTTTCTCTCTCACAAGTGTGTTGAATTTACGCAGAATTTGTATGTTAGGAGAGAGAAATGCTGTTGTTGTACAAAAGAGACCTTCTTTCCATTCTTTGTATTCTTCAGTTATATATTTCAAATAACAATTCTTGATAACTTTTTAAATAAAATTCGAGTTATGATTTTTTTAACAAAAAATAAATATCATAAAATGATTTTTAAGTTTTTGTGACATAAAACAAAAGTCTTTTATATTTATTGTAATTGATATATATACAATGTTTATGTGTAATTTATCAGGTCTGTGTGCTAATTAATCTCTGGGTTACTTATTTGTTAACGATGAATATATGGTCTAAATTTAGGAATAACTTTCCGAGGAATTTCAAATTAGTCTTGCAAAACCGCATAAATTATCCTTTTGACTATGTTCTCATGGAAGATTATATTGATGTTTGTACTGCTACAAATAACATAAAGTATTAGAAAGAGAATTGGTAAAATTTCATTCAGAAAGAGATTTTTAGGGAATATCTGAACCAACGACGGGAACGGCTTTTCTGTACAAATTTGACTTTTGATTTCCGTTCAAATAAAATTTATTTTTTTGACGATATTCTATGTTTTTTCCAACAAGATTGTCATTATTTATAAAATAATATATTAAAAAAAATAAAAGAAAACTAAACAAAGAGAAAAATTGAAAATTTTTTAAGGAAGTTAAATTAAATAATTGAAATATAATATTTATATATTAAAATGATAAATATAACAAAAAATAAAAAATAAGAATAATAATTTTATTTCACGCAAAACTTTGGCAATCATCTTGCCGCCTCGCGGTCGATTTTATTATGTTTATTTTTTCTCAATAGAAGACAAACCGTTCTGTTGCCGGCGATGTTGTGTTTTTACGCTAAACGGCAATATATGTAAATGTAGGAACACAACAATGCCGGCAACGGGACGGTTGTTTGCCTCCAATTGAGAAAAAATGAATATAGTAACAACGGCAGCGGGACGACAAGATGATTGCCAAAGTTTTGTGTAAAATAAAATTATAAATCCTGTTTCTTATTATTTGTTATAATTATCATTTTTAATATATAAATATTATTATATTTCATTTGTTTAATTTAATTTCCTTAAATAAAACTAAGCAAAGTTAATGGAAAAAATATATTGTAGTTCCAAGAATTAGAATTTTTAACTCATAGTTAAATCATTCGCTTCGAATTAACTTCCGTGTCATCTATGCACAAATATTTGAAAATAGATTTATCTAAATACATTGCATGTCAATCAAATCTTATTAAAATATTACATAAATCGAGTAATGGCCGAATTTTCTTTAAAAGCCTGATCACCGTATTAATAAAGTATCCATTTCTTATATATTTTAATAAAAATTTGAATACATGGTATTTATATTGTTTAAAAACAAAAATAAAAATCTTAAAATATTTTTTTCTTTTTATTTGAAAACATAAAATTAATTGTTTATTTTTTCTTATTTTTATTAAAAAAAATCAAAAATAATTTTTAGGTTTGTACGATAAAATACAAAATTTGCAATTAAAATTTATTTTGTTTAATTTATTAATTTTTATTTTAATTTTATATATACTTATAAAAAATACAACATTTTTTTCTTTTTGTTTTCAATAAGAAAGTATTATATGAAAAACAAATTCGTTTAGAACCCACATTTATTCAATTTTTCAATGGGGAGCACTTCTCCTTTATTACTTTAACAAAAATGACTATAAACAAAAGAGTCATAGTGCAGTAAATTGCAATAAATAATAAAAAAATCTAAAAATGCCATTAAATCATAGTTTTGTATATATATGTTAAAAAATATTAACTACAAAGATAGAAGAAAGTTTTCATAAATAGTTTGCACTTAAAGATGTATTTAATCATATTTTTCTGTTTTAGAGTTTTCTTTATTTTTTTCTTCATTTTTTTCTAGTATACACTTTTTGTCTTACAACAGAAACGTTTAAAGATTGTTTATTACACAAAGACTTTTAAATAAAGACATAAATATTTGCTTAATTTTTGTTCTATGTAGTGAGTGTTATCACTCGAATGTGAAAACAAAAAAAAATTATTTATAACAGTTATAAATTTTATAAAATATCTGGCAAAATTTTTCAAGGGTCACTTATTTTATTTTGATAACTTTTTAACTTCTCTTCTTTTGTAGTACAGCTGAAATGATTTTTGTTGTTTAATTTATTTTTTTTGTGAATTAATTCTTATATTTAACTTAATAGAAATAATTGTTTACTGAGACGTATAAGTAATATTTATTATCAAAACCTCATACTTGACGTATGAGTGATATCTAATTGTTATTAAAACTCATACGTCTTGTGGTTTCTTACTTTTCAAAACTTTGTTAAATTAAAATAATTCATTATTTTTTTCTAGTTTTTGTTCTTAATAACATGAACAAATAAAATAAAGTTCTTTATTTATTAAAGAAACTTAAACATTTCTTAAGAAATCTTGTTTAAACATTATATTTTTTCTCTAAGCAATAAGAAAATGTTCCTACAATTGTTACTTCCTTAAGTTTCTTCAAGTGTATATTTGTTTATTTTTTATATTTTATTATTCATTAACTTACCTGTATTCATGAGACATAAAGAATGTGCCGCGTATGTTACAACCATTGGGATTTTTACGTTTACCATTGAAGATTTTATTGTAATGATCATAATTATTCAAGTTGACTGCACCATCGAATGTCAACATAATTATTTGGGGAATCTAAAAATACACAGGAAACATAATAAAGAAATAAAATAATTTGCTTCAAGTGTAATTATGTAACATTTATTTTTATATTTTTTATATTTGTAGGAGATTAGATTTGTTATGTGTAGCTATTATTAGTAAATTTGGTCTTAAAAAATATATTTATTTTGGCGAAAATTCTTAATTATTTGTATAAAGTAGGAAATGCTAGAAAATTAGATATATGTATGTTTGTTAAAATTAAAAAAAAAAAAACATATTAAGGAATATAACTGCAGGGAGGAAATTATAAAACTGTAAGAATTAATCGAAATTACAATTTTAGCAGGAAATTCCATATTTTTATTAAATTTATTTTTAAAGCACCCTCGATTTTATTGTGTAAAATAACAAGAAGCTAAATCTAGCCATAATGTGAAAAATAAATGATGATGATGATGTTAGTTGAATAATCGAAAACAAATAAAACAAACACAAAAAAAGAGAAATCAAAAGATCCATATCGATCTTTACGGGTAAGTAACTTTATTTTTTTATTACTTAATGATTATTATCTTTTAACTAATTTACTAATTTTACTTTATTTCAACAGACAAATAACTTGAAAGTGATTACAAAAGTAAAATTCTCAACATTTGCGATAAAATAATGAGAAATAAGAAATTATTACGAGTTTTTTTTAATTTTTGAATATTGTTTTATTTCATTGTTGTTGGATATCTGTTGTAAATACATAATTGATTTTTTTTTCGAAAACGGAATAATATGAAAATTTGACTGAACGATCATTATAGTTCATCTGCTACAATTATTGGTGAACTCATAACTAGTATTGTATCGAGCCTTTACAGCGAAAAGATATCTTAAGTGCAGAACATAAAATATCATAAAAGAAGCATTTTTGTGATTGTTTAACATTGTTAACTGTGTGGAAAATGTTACTTATGATAAAAATGCCTTAGATATATATATCTGAAACGATTCTAAATATATTAAGAAAATTTTAACAAATGATTTATATGCCCGCTACACTATATATAATTTATTTCACGGGAAAGATATCATAGAATAATGTATTGTTCCTATTTTACAATTATCCAAAGTAGCTTAGGAGGCAAGAAATGAAGATTGTGAAAACTTTTATGAACATGTTAAAATAAAACCATTTAGAGGGTATTGCAATACATATTTGCTTCATACACTATTAATATCATCAGATCAATTAAGTCGGAGCTTAAGATAACCTCCAAAAACGAAGAGGTCAAATGTAACAACCGCAGTTTTTTTTACTGTTAAAAGGCTAATATATCAGATAATTAATTTTTATTAACGAAGTTTTGTATATAAGTCATATTACTTTTTGTTTTTTCATTTAAAAATTCATACATATACATTTTTAAAAAAATTTCATTGAATTATATGAAAAGTAGGTGTGACATTTGTCCGATCACGCCTATTTTTTCATGGAATTGCCGTAGTATCACGAAAATGGCTCATGACAAATTTCATCAATATATCTTTCTTAATTACAAAAATATAGATTATTAAGTTATTTTATTCTTTTGATTTGGGAGCTTCTTATTTTTTTTAGAACTAATTTCATTGGGAATTGTTTCATTGGGACTTATTTCACGGTACCGTATAATTTATCCACAAAGTAGTGTATATAATTTACAAAATGAAACTTATGTTCAGATCAGATATACCAGGTCTTTTAAAAAAAAAAAAAAATTTAAAAATACGCGACAAAAGTAAAATTTTCTTTATTACCCCATATGCTGCAATATCCTATTTCTTCTTACTTTTTTCTGAAAATTGTTTCTTTTTTGCAAATTTTACTGTTTTCAATTTGTTTACTGGTACTTTTTTAAAAAGATGTATTTTATATTTTTGACAAATATATTTTTGCAAAATTAGCACCATTTCTGAGGATGGCATTTTTGGAAATTTAGTAACTGTTTGCGAAATTAAAACCTACAATATTTTAATTTGCACCTTTTTTAAGAAATTGCATTCCATTTGTAATTTCCACAATTTTTTTTGGAGAGCAAAAAAGTTTATATTTTCTGAATCCTTACAAGAAATCATGCCGATAGGACGATTATATCAAACAATCGGAAATCTATTGAAATTCAACAACATCGGTTCATAAATGGCGGAGATATGTGTAGAAAACCGTTTTTTTATGTTTTTGCGACTTAGACATGGTTTAAATGTGATTTCTGAAGCTTTCCGATAACATAGATATATGACATATACATATCAAAAGATCAGAATTTTTTCCAGAGCTTTTCTATTGAAACTTGGAAAAAACTGGTTCAAAAATAGATATTTACCGTGTTTTCAAACCGGTTTTCGATTTTATGAAGCCCATTTTTAAGCTATGGACTTTGTTTTTGCAAAACAAAATCGTATAATTTTTTCTAAAATTTTCCGCTGAAGAAATGAATTTAATCGATCCATTAGTTACAGAGATATCGGTCAAAACGTATTTTTACCGATATCCATAAGCTACGGTCTTGGTTTTTATATAAATCCATCACAAATACTTTTCCTTAATTTGAGTTATTTGAATCAACAACAGTTTATAAACAACTGAGTTATTGGCAAATCTTCTTTTTTATTTATTAAATTCTGTTTCCCTTATAGTTGTTGTTTTCATGGGTACTGAAAAACAACAACAATAAATCTAAACATATTTGATTTTTTAAACTTTTTGAAATTCGTAAATTTTTTTAATATTGTTTTATATTTACAAAATATTTGGTTTGCTCCGAATTGATTATATCTTCCTCAAATATGTGCAAACTTTTGTAAAACTCTAAATTATTAAATTTGTTTTTTGCTTTTAGCTTTTACTTATTTGATGCGATAACTAATATTTACTTCTCAAATATGTGCAAACTCAAATATGTGCAAACTTTTGTAAAATTCTAAATTATTAAATTTGTTATTTACTTGCTTTTACCAGTTTTTTGCTTTTTGGTTTTACTTATTTGATGCGATAAATAATATTTACTTTATATGGGAGCTACTGCTCCCTCTGGACCTATTCACCCTATTCGAAATTTGATATGAAAATTACTTTTAAATTTTTTAAGACTTTCACTGTAATAGACCTTTAGATGAGAACATTTATATTTGCTTTCTATGGGAACTATCCCCATCCATCCTATTTTCATTTCATCAATGCGACATGATGGAATAAAGGTTTTCACGAAATTAGAGGGTTTTCACTGTAGTAGTTCCTTAGATATGCCATAATAAATGTTTGATTTTTATGGAGGTACTACACCCCCTGCTCCGATTTTAAGTTAATTATTTCATCAATTTGAGCGTTTAAAAAAGTGGGAGTAAAATATGGGCGTGGCTGCCGATCAATATCCAACATTAATAATGTGTAAAATAGACGTGATTGATACACAAACAAGCAAATAAACAAACAAAATTACACCTCAGTTTTATAATATATATAAGGATATTAAGATTTATAAAATCTTGATTTTATTTAAACTTTATATGAAAATGCAAATTACTAAAATTATTTTAGTGTCTACGAAGATATAGTATGGGTAAATATATGCATTTACATGCTATATAAAGTATTTCACTTTCATTTAACACATCTCAATACGGGTCTGGGGTATATCAGATTCGGCACAGCCGAATATATTACTCTAATTTGTTTTTCATTAAATATGTAGTACCTTTTTTGAAGAGTAGTACTTTTGGGGAATTGTGGTTTTTAACCAGTACCTTTTTTGAAGACTTAATTTTTTTTTAATTTCCATTTTGTGAAAAATGGTACTTTTCCAAGTTTTTCCATTTTATTACTTTTTTGCGGAAATTTGTACTTATATTTTTTTAAATTTTACCTTTTACAAAAATCTCATTTTTTAAGTGTATATATCACCTATCTCTTTTGTGAAATTTAACATTTTACTGGAAATTTATTAATTTTTTTTTGGTTAATTTTATTCTCTTTAGATAAATCGTTTGTAGTTTTTTTGGAAAGTTGGTACGTATATTTTTTTTATTTATTACTAATATTTTAAATATGGCTTTTGTGAAAAATTTATATATTTTTATGTTTTTAAAATTTAATTTTTGAACTTAATAGTTTTCTTGGAAATGTTACTTATTTAGAAATATTTACTTTTTTTATTTATTGGCATGCTTTTAGAAAAATCATATTTTTTTTTGAAAAATTTTTAAAATTGTTTTTTACGAAAAATTTGTATTTCTTTAAAAAACATACATAATAACAATAATTAATCATCAAAATCGGTCCTTATATTACCGATCTCGAGTAATAAAAAAACATAAAAAATATTAATTTTAAAAATAAAAGTTCAAATTACAAAAAGGAAAAAAACTACAGATTTTCCACCAATAGTATGTTTTTTAAAGAAGTAAAAATTATTTTACTTATTTTTTTTCAAACATACATACATATATAAAAATTGCAATGTGTTTTAGTTTTAGTTTTATTCTTCTTCTGAAGTTTGCGTTTCAAATAGAATTTATAAAATTTATTTTTCTCTTTATTTTCATTGGGGTGTAGAGGATTTCTATATATATATATATATATATATATATATATTTCAATTTATATGTATAAGGCTATATTGTGAATAAATAAAATTGAAATATTTTGGTATGATTTGCATTATTTGTTTTAAACGTCGTAGTATCAAAATACTACTCTAATTTAAATTCTTAAAGTTTTATAAAACTGGAAAATTTACATCTCTATTATTTTTACTTTATCCATTATTTAAACTTGGAAAAAAGAAACACTAACAATTATAATAATATTTGTGCTCATCACTTAAATGATCCATTATGAAAGTATCATTGAATAAATGGCAAAAGAAAAGCCTTATTGAAATCCTCTACACCCCCCCCCTCCCCAATGAAAATAAACAGACAAATAAATTTTATAAATTCTATTTGAAACGCAAACTTCAGAAGAAGAATAAAAAAACTAAAACACATTGCAATTTTTATATATGTATGTATGTTTGAAAAAAAAAATAAGTAAAATAAGCCAGCCATACAATTTGAATGCGGCTAAAGATAGAAAAAATTATAGTGGAAAATAAAAATAATATTTGCATATCTATTATAATACTAAGGAAAACTACTTTTGCCGTTTTATTTTACTTTTTTGCACTAAAAAGGAAAATAAAAGAAAAAAAAATAAACTGGGCCGTGTATTTACGCTGAATAAATAGTGTCAGTAAAGAAAGTATATATATACATATATATATATATTTAAATAAAACAGATCCTGTCAATTGAATCTCAATAACATTTCATCACTATCATTTTGGTGAACTAGAAAAGAAAGAAAAAAAAAAAAGAAAAAAAAAAAACCCAGCAACGTAGTGATAGATACACTTCTCTTATTGTAAGTGTGTTTATTTCAATCGCATTTTGAATGTTTTATACTAGTGTTTAAAGAAAGTGAAGCCTATTTGGCGGTATAAAATAGTAGTTAGTTCATTGTTAAAAAATTAATTAAATTGTGTTATCATAAATATCGTTTATAAAATGAAACCTTTGTCGAATTCGTCACGAAGTTGTAGTCCGTATTTGTCATTCTTATAGACTATATTCCGGCTCGAAGGACCTTTCTGCTAAGATAATTTTTTAAAAATAGTAGCTTTTAAGTTCTTTATTTTTTCTTAATTTTATTTTATTCTTTTTTTTGATGGTCTGCCCTACTGTACTATGGTTCATTTTATTTTGTTCGGTTTCTTTAGATACTCACGTTGTAATAACCTTTAAGTGCAGTTGAATGATTTTGATTTTAACGTTTTCGTCTGTTTTTTTTCTCTCTCTTTTCACTTACTTCAAATTACTATTTTTTATAGTTTGACACTTTTCATGGATTTGTTGATGTTTTTGCTCGATGTTATTATTGAGCCGCAGTAACAATTCAAGTGTATGAATAATAAAGTTGGATTGAATGGTTTGCTTTTTTTGCTCCCTTTTGAGCTATTTTTTTTACTTAGCAAAAAAAATTCTTATAAAAATATTATTTAAGTACATTTAAGCCTGTTACCGTAAAAGTGCATTAATCTTTTTGTTTTTGTTTTGTGGTTTTATTCACAAAATTAAAATGAGAATAATCTACGATATTGGGGTCATTTTTATTCATTTTTTATATTTGTTATTCCTTTCTCAAAGTACAACATTATTGATATCGCTGCCATTAAGAATAATGAAGAAAAAAGAAAAACGAAAATATACGCAGTTTGGATAAAGACAAGTTGGAAGCTTGAGATTTTTGATAATTTAATACACAATGCCATTAAAAATAATGGAGGATATTAAATTTATCAAAGACTTCAGAATAAGTAGCTTTTGACCATATTATTGTTTCATTTCGATCACATTAATATTACTAGGATTGACTTATTAACAGATTTATATTTTCCCGCCTCAAATGTCTGAATCTAGAGATATAAAATTTTGAAATATGTTCACAATAAATTCAACAATTTTTACTAATCAAACTTCAAAATTTATTTCTATAAATATTTTTTTATTTAATTTTATTTCATAATTTACGGTGAGTCCATAATTTATTTCTTTTTTTTTATTTAAATAAATACCTATTACCTCTTTGTGTAACGATTTACCTTCTTACTATTATATTAATTTTCATACAATTAAATAATTGAAATGTATTTGACATGTTATTTTAAATGGCAGTTTGTTGTTTTTTGTGCATTTTGTAATTTTAACATGACATTTGAAATTAATTTTATTAATCAGTCGTACATGTCATATTTTGTAATTGTAAATGTAAATTTATGTAATTGTTATTTTGTAAATTTGATAATAGTTTTAAGCAATTGATAACATCATCATAATTGGAGTTACAAAAATATAAATGAAAATTTAATGAAAATAATGCAGTTAACAAATTTAGTGAGCAATAGCCGAATTTATAATACATTACGGAGTGACACTAGTTAAATTCCAATAATGATTCTAATAAAGAAATTTCTTGTAAATTAACTACTGCCTGAAGACTAATTGATATCTTTTAAATTACCAATTTAAAGAGACTTTATACACAAAATTTTAGCTATCAGTGATAAGCAAAAATTGCAGAGAATATTATTCGATTGCTGATAGAAATGGCTATCTATTTTATTGGCCGTATGTAACACCAAAAAAAAGCTTTGACTTGTACTTTTGTACTTTTCGGACTAGAAAAGTAAAAAGCATGTATTAATTTTATAGGCAGAGTGGCCAATTGAACAGAGAAGAATAAAAAAGTCTTAATTTCTCAAGGAAAATATTTACTTTGCACACAAATAGTTAAAACAAAACTTCTTTATATAAGCAGCCTGAACTTTATAACAGCAATGCCACTTTAAAATTGTAGGGTGTTAATAAATGTACTTCTTCTAAACATGTGCTTTTACATAAGTAAGTCAATGAAGCGTAATTTTCAATTTTGTAAAAAAATAACTTACATTTACTTAATAACAATCACTTAAATAAATATTTAATTAAGTACTCAAGCCAAATTTATTTATCGAAATTACGTTGCATAAAAAAACTTTGTGTGTTATATATCAAATATTTCTAGTGGTATAGAGACAATAGTTGTAATAATATACTATCTTACTAAGTGGTGAATAGTAGTCTAGTATATAGTCGAGTATATAATTTTGACTATAGCTTGTCTATAGTCTGGACTATAGCCTTTCTATAGTCAGGACTAAAGTTATTCTATGTTCTGGACTATAGCCATTCTGTAGTCTGGACTTTAACCATTATACATTATGGACATTCTATAGTACATTCTATAGTATAGATCAACGGTTCACAAATGGGGGTCCGCAACCCCCTTGGACCCGTAAAGACATTCGTGAAGAGTCGGGAAGGGATCGTGAAAAATATTCTTGAACATACAATTTTTTAATATAAATATTATTAGCATGAAACTGCTTAAAAATGGAAAGACAACCTTATTAAAATCATCCCCAACTATAGCTTTTCTATAGTCTAGATTATAGCCATTCTGTAGTCTGGACTCTAGCAATTTTATAGTATCGACAATAGTTTTTATATAGTATAGACTATAGTCCTTACTATAACAATTCTTTAGTCTGGAATTCAATAGTCTAGGCTGTAACCATTCTATAGTCTGAACTTTAGCCTTCCTTTAGGCTAAAGTCTGAACTATAACTTAGTCTATATTCTAGTTTATATTCTTGTCTGTAGTCTTCATTTGAAATTTGATATATTGTATAGCATTTACTATTGTCTTTTATATATTTTGAATTGTATATTGTGAACTATAGACTACTCTATAGTTTGTAATATATTTTAGTTTTTAGCATAGTCAATAGTCTTGTCCACTTTGCTATACTTTATTCTGTAGTCTGTAGCCTATAATATATTTCATTTTGTGCCCAATTTTTTACTATCCTCTTTCCCTCCATAATATATTATTAAACTACTTTCATTGAAATGCACTCGAAAAATTTTTACACCAAATCAACCACTGATTTGTGTTTAATTTAAATACAAAATATTATTATATATATACCTCCTGTAATAAATAAATACTAAAAAGGAAAATAAAATGCAAAATATTTATGTACAAGTAACATTTATTTTTAGTAGAAAATGCTATATTGATCGAATTTTTGCAGTAAAAAAAAAAAAAAAAAAAATACGAAAGTCAACGGTTTTACATTGAAATGTTTTCATGATGCCTTTGCCACACATTTTCTTCCCAAATGTTTAACCGCAGCTTGCACTAATTTTTGAATGCCTGTCATTAGGTTAATTTTCGAAACCATAATTTTCCTAAAAACAGCTTAAAACATTATTAATATAACTAAATATTAAAAAGGGGTTTCGAAATGTGATACAGTTGAGAGTGATAGTGGAAGGGTAAGTTAGTAAAGTAAATTTGATACGTGAGTAAACACATAATATTGGAATTTTTTAAGCGAGGGTGGCATTAAAAGTTTTAATGGCGAAAATATTTGCACTTTTTGAAAAATTCTCTATGTTTTTTGTTAAATTTTCAATATGAAAATAAACTATTAAAATTAAATCGGTTTTAATTTTAACTCTTGCAATTAATACTAATTTATATATACTTTTTTTTGGCGATCGAGCTCATTTAATTAATTTTAAAAACTTTTTGAACAAACCACTTAACAACATTTCTGTGGTAATGAAGAAAAACTTCATAAGTCGTTTTTATAACTTCTCAGGAGAATAGCACTACCTCTTGAAATACTTGTTCGATTTTTGCTAAAATTGCACAGAATAAGATACAAATAAAAAAAAAAAAGATATTCAAAAATAGAAAAGCATGATTTTTACTTATCTAGAGTTATGTAGTTTTTCCTTCTTGCCACATATTTATACACAGATATTTAAATAATAGTTTATTGATAATATGCAAGCGTTTTTTTTTTTGTTTTTTTTGTACTCATTACTAAATAATTAATATTTTTATCATAAATTTTAATAACAATTACTTAAATTTATTTTAATTTTCTATATACACTTCAAGAAAAAATGAAAAAGTGTAAAAAATTGTTATATGGTAGAAGGCACCCTTACAGGATATACCTACGTATACACACATGTATATGAATATGATATTGCATATACATAATTCTATCGGAATTGAAATTTATTCTCATTTTATTACACGGTTTCTTTCTCTCAGTGTGTTAATATATGGTTATTTATTTTACCAAAATAAACATTTATTATAATGCAAAAATATACCTAAACTCATACATATAAAACCCCAAATGATTTTTAATTAATTTTTTAGCTTACTAAAATCAACTCTTGCCATAAGTGAGATTATTACAAATTCAATGAATTGTAAATTTAACTTTAATATGTTTTACAATTAATGTTTAGTTGAAAGTTGGAAAAAATTTAGAATTTTCGATATAAAAAATAAAACGATTTTTCGAATATTGCGGCTTTAAATATTTTTATGACGAATACCTGTTAACCAATTTAAGATCTTTAAACGGCATTAGAATAAAAAACCTTACCCTTTTTAAAAAGTGTATATACATTTATATTTATAGCAAGCTTGTGTAAGATATTAAAGACATAAATGAAATTTGCTATTTGGAATTCGTATTTTTTTTAGATTTTACAGCCGTCTTTACCCAAACTTTATTTGTTTATTTATTTACTTATCTTAGGTAACTACAATACAAAAAGAACAAGTTTTATATTGTAGCATTTTGTATATAATGGTATAAATTGTGCATTAGAAATAACATTAAATTAAATTAATTTGTGAGGCCTATCCTCACTAATGGTTGTTTGGTCTGGTGGGAGGTATTAGGGAAGGGAATTTATAGGAACCTTCTTTCTGGTCACTACGACATGCTCAGAAGTGGACAGGTCTTTTGTGGAGGGATCGGTTAGGATTCCAATTGGGTCATATTTCAGGGCCATAAAGCAATGGAACGAATCAAGTATGTAGGAATATAATGGACTGCAAGGTATCTAGAGCGCTACGGCCTGGTCTTAAACTAGCAGATTCGAAACACATTCTGCACATGAGTCTTGGGCATCCAAGGACCATTGTAGGTATGACTACTGGTCACTCCGCAATAGGGAATATGACTAGAAAAGAAGAAAATTTGGCACGTCAGACTTCTGTAGGATATGCGTTGATATGGAGGAGCTAGAGATAGTAGAGCATACACTCTATAGGGCTTCAGGGTAGTCGACTGAATTGGTTTGGAAGCCACATACTACACGAATTAGAGGAGGTTACGGGCAAAGGACTTAGTAACCTTGTGGGGTTGAATTATCGAAAAAAAAACAAGAAAAAAATATATAAATAATTTCATAATTTTAAAAGTTAAATAATTAGGCATTAGTATAAGATTCCTGCAAACTAGGTAATATATTCCTATTATGTGGCCCGGAGGTTCGAAATGATAAGATAGATTTAATAATCATAATTTCTGGTATTTTATATAAAGTATTCCACGACATATAAAGAATATTATTTTTTTTTTACTTTTATGACGTTGTGATCGTAGAAAAATTCTGTGATTTTTGGGAGTGAGGTTTTCATTTACATATAAAGGCGTAGAGCTATTAAAACCAATACGATAAAGACACAAAGGACCTTTTTGAGAGAAAATATAGTTGTAGTGACCATGATCTGTGAGCAACATATTATGATTGGAATCTACGGTCAGAGCGAAAATTAGAAGTGATTATAAATAATAACTATTGTAATTACATTCTGTCATATTGTGTCTGATTTTGTGGTTTATTTTTCATGTTATGATTCATTATCCCATTCTATCAGATTATGATTTGATGTTATTATATTATTATTCTATCTTATTATATTATTATATCACAATTGTCGTCTTATGTCATATTATTATGCTATTCTTCATGTTATTAACCCAGTTTATCATATTATTATCTCATGTTATCATATAGTTATCCAATCTTATCATATATTAAAATAAAACGTATTAATAAAAAATTATTATTTTTATAAATTTTTTATTGAAAGTAATAGAGGAACACTTTTCTCAAAAATAAAAAAAAAAAAAAAATCAAAAAAAAAAATTACATACTATTTGTTCATTAATTATATTCAGTTGTACCACCATATGTGCTTAAAATGCTAGATATTTTTCTTAGCTATTCAATATCAAATGTTGCTTGAATTTCACCGAGTATAACTTTATCTATTTGCATTTATTCATATATTGAAATTGGAAAACAAACATTAAAAACAAAATATGTTTAAAACAAACAAGTATTGAATTTTTACATTAACTTTGTGAAAGTTATTATATTTGTTTGAAACATATAATAAAAAAAAAAAATATAAAAATATAATAAAAAAAATCATATTTATATGATTTTAAATATTTCTACTAGAAAAAAAAGAATATTAATATGAAAACTGTCATTATATAATGATATTTTTTCTGGTTAAAATATTTAAAAAGATATAATTTTTGCAGTCAACCAGACTACAAATATTTAATGATTGTACAAGTTATGATATTTTCCATATTAAAAAAATTTTGTTTCTGGTAAAAATATTTAAAGATATATAAATTTTTCAGTTAACCATATTAAAATTTTTATTGAGTGTAAACACTAAATAGCAAAACTTAAACAAAAATTCAAAAAGTAACAATAAGAACATAATATTGTTGTAGTGAAAATGTTGTAACAATGTTTTTTCTCTGCGTGTAGTTTTCCCGTCTGATTTGTTGTTGTCAGATTTTCTATTAATTATATTATTATTTTTGTTAATTTTAACACGGAATATAGCCTTGATATCTAGTGGAATAATTCCAATTTTTTCACAAATTCTTTGATATATATCATAAAGGTTTTCACTTGGTATAGATGGCATGCCATTAATCCGAATATCGTATGAAACTACAGAGTTCTCTTGTTTTCTGGAATAATTTTTCAAATAGAACATATAATTTTTTAAATTTTCATTTGCATTTTTTAGTGTTATTATTTTGTTCATAGTTGTATTTTTAGTTTCTGCCGCGGACTTTTCTACACACGTAACTTTTTCTTTTACTATATTTAAGACACTCATTGCCAAGTTTAATCTCCTACCAGTAAAAGACGATTTTTCGCACTCAGGAAACATATCTTCAATCATTTTTTGTACTTGGAGTGTTAATTTTTCAAAACGTTTGTCCATTATTAGTATGAATTTTAATGGAGATTCTAAGTTTGTTAAGCCCGAAGCTTTAGGTACATTATCTATAAAAGAGTTCTGAACCAGCGGTACTGTTGAGAATTTTTAGAAGATGTCCAAAAAAGGGGATTTCAAAAAATAATGTCGCCAAACAAATAGACTTTTTAGAAAAGGGGCCAGCATCTTCAATACTTAAAAATCTTTTTACTCTACATCTACACGAAGACATTTTTATTTCTTAACATTAGAAATAACGTCGGTAGCAGAACGGGAAAACAATTTTATTTTGAAATTTGTCTTATGGGGTGGAGAAAATGTATATGAGAAATTTGTATGTTTACTTGTCTTTTTTTTTTTATCGAAAATTTGAATTTGGAGAGAGAGAGAGAGAGAGAAGAAAACATTAATTTGACAGCTGTCAAGTGTTAAACATTATTGCTCAGATTTTTGTTTAATCATTTTTTGCGAAATAGATTGGGCAATAAATTGCTCAGATTTTTGTTTAATCATTTTTTGCGAAATAGATTGGGCAATAAATTTTTTATTGGTCCACACGTAACATTTTAAAGAGGAAGATAGCATTTTACAATTGTCAATATAAAAATGTCTTCGTGTAAACTAGCGGTTAAAATTTGGTTATTTGATAGAAACAAAAATAAAAAATATTAGATTTTAAGAAGAACTATTCTATTAATCACAAATATCTATTCATAAATAGACATAAAATTTTTATTAATTAAATATCTGTAATCTTGTATGAGGTTTGCACTCGGACTCCAGTCTTACAAATTTCCATCTAACAAATTTAAGACTGAAAATATAGATCCATAAGTGTTGACCTTACGTCCGCACAGTGGGGTCAAACGCAAATTTTTTGGTAATAAATCTGCATCTCCTAAACTAATGGTCGGATCAAATTAAAATGTATGGAGGAGTTGTAGAGGAGGACCTAAGCTTTTAGAAAAATCGTCTTGTAGTCACCCTGTGATAACACGAGATAAGCTACAGGGTGTCAAAGTTGACTACCTCGAGTATGTAAAAGTTAAAAAAAATCGTAACTTGTACAAATGAAGTCCGATTTTAAAGATTTTTATATTTCTGGAAAGTGCTTGTCAAGATAAAGAAAAAATGAGCTTACTCATCTTAGTTATCTCTTACAGTTAAAAAGATATTTACGCTTGAAATTTTAATTTTTGATTTTTTGGCTCGACTTTCAGTCGTTTTTCGGGAATAAGTCCGGAGATATATGAGGTAAAAATTTTTTAAAAATATTCTGTAATTTGCTACATATTTCAAAATAATGTGCTGAAAGAATTTTTGGATTATCTCTGAAATTGGCATGAAAAATGGCTATTTTTTTACAAAAATATAGTACAATTCACTCACTTTTTTCTCAAAGTTCCGTTAATAAAAAAATTTGTTCCTTATTAATTTCAAAAGATAAGGCTTCATAAATGTTTAATAAAGAAATTTTGAATTGATTTAAGTTTGCACCCTACATCCAGCATTGGCCGAAAATTGTCAATTTTAGAAAATAGTTTCATTTTTATCGATTAATAAAAAATGTCACGCGAGCTCTTTTAAATTTGGTACCCTTATTTTTTATAGAAATATATTTAGAATGATTTAACACTAATCTGCTTCCCGCCCGGCTAAAAACGAATGCAGGAGTGGAGATTTTATGTTAAAAGTCAGTTTCTTTAACGACTATTTTTAAAAGCATATTAAAAGCATATTAGCATAATATTTTTAATATTATTTCTCATGTAAAGTATAAAATATAAATCAAGCTTTCATTCCTAAAAAAATCAATAAAATAGCTCCAATAACCTATTTTTGGTAATTTTTCAAAAATAATTTTTTTTTTTAAAATAGCTGAAAATCCAAAAAAATTTAATTTTTTTAATACAACTCCACTAATTTTGTAAATACTTTAAAAATGTTAAAAGAATATAAAAATAGACTTATTTACCAATTCAACGATATATAAAATGTTGATATAAGTCATTTAATAATAGTAATATAATGGCCTCAAAACTACCAAGTTGTTCCGTATTTTCATACAGAAACTGACAAATATTTCTTTGTCGTAATGTGACTATAAAATCATTTTCTGTGGCAAACAACAAATCAGTTGATTTTGATGAAATAAAATTATTTGACAGCAAATAATAAAGTTTTAATGTGAACACAGAGTGATCACTTATTGGAAGAAATTTTTCCATTTTTTGGGCAAATAATTATTTTTTCTTCCAAAATTTTTGTAAAAGAAAAGAATAACAAATAACAGTTTTATTGAATCTATATCATTAAAATGTAAGAAAATTAAAATAAATGAGAAGTTTTAAGAAATAAATGCCGCTAATACAATATTACTGATCATTGTAATAATTTCATTAACTTGCTTGCAAATAAGCAAATAAAATTAAATAATATAATAAAGCAGGATATGTAATTATACTTTGTATTTAATTATACGAAAAAATGGTTTAATATTGGAATTTCTGGGTGTCTTATACTGCTTATACTTCTAAAAGTCACCGATAATCACTTATTTGCTGCACGAGCTTTGTGCGGTTAAAAGTCCCGAAATTAGTTTTTTACATATATCTCGCTTGTTATGCATTATACGTGTTTTGGTGCTATTTTAACATTTATATAATATAAAATTTCTAACAATTTCGCTGAAGTTCATTGTTATTTTTATATTAGATTTAATGTTTTTTTTAGTATTCGCTATATTATAGGAATATATTTAAATTGCAAGGATAATTATACCAGCCATTTTTTGAAGATATTCACTTATTTTTTGTTACAAATATTGTCGATAAACATTTTTCTGTCCGAAAATCGCAAACTGGGCACATAACTGAGCAAGTCAGAGGACTGTCTCTACAAGTTTTTGTTCAAATCGGACAACATTTTCAACTAGCACTCATATAACTGGTATAACGAAAACGCAAGTAAATTATGATTTTAACCGAATATTTTTATACGTGTCAGGCCTAAATGTAGTCTAATTTTAATAAAAAGTTGCAGGGGAAATTTTATATTTGAGGACACCTTAATATGGAACAAAAGGAGATTTCTCGACAATTTGTCTAATAAAAGCTAAGTACATATCATCAAGAAATAAATCAAGTACTAAATAACATTAAATGTAAAAAGCATATAAAGATTTGCACAACACCCTTCTTTATTTCGTTTTTAAACTCACTTCCGAATACATTGTCTTATTCTTATTTTTTTACCTCCTTTTCTACAAAAGCTATCGAAGCTGCTCTATATCATTATACCAAAAAAATTTTATACTCTTTATATATATTTTTAGTAAAAATAAATTTATTGTATTCAACAGTTTGATGAAGTAATTTTTGAAGAAAAAACATTTTTACCTATTTGACTATATTAAATGTGTGTTTGAACAAACAAAATTGTGAACATAAATGTGCGTAATGTGACCAAAAAATAAACTTTGGAAAATTTTCGTGTACATTCGGGCAATAAAATTTTTAACAAATATTTGCCTAATCTGACCGTACCTTAAGTTTATATTAAGCTTTATATAAAATTAATTTATCATTCATCTTAGGTTTGTATATATTTAAAATTTAAAATAAATTATATGTTTAGTTTTTAATTTATTAACAATGGTAGGCATTCAGTTAGTCCCTATTTTGGCTTCAATCTTAGCGGTATATAATTCTAAAATTAACTTTGATTAAAAAGTAATTTTTAGTCCTAATTTAGCTTTAATCAAAGGTCATATTTGGATTGACACTTAGGGATCTAAATAGACACAAGTAATGCTTGACATATAGTCTAAATTTAGCCACAATCATTGTTTCAATTTGGATTTAAGCATAGTAAATATATAATCCTAATTCAGCTTCCTAATAAAGATTAAATTTACCTTTATTTTATGTAAACTGTCATAGCTTAGCTACTATTATAATCCCGTAGGTCGATATATGATCTCCATTTCAGATCTACAAAGGCCTGACTTGATTTCAGTAATACTTTTATGTATTGTTAATTTAGCCTTAATAAAATAGAAATTAATTGTAAATCCAATTTAGCTGTAAACGTAGGTATAGCCTCAATTTATCTTCGAACTAAGTTCAATAGTTGCAGTTGGCTTTAAATCAAAAGCCTTTATAGAGTCTTAATTTAACTTCAATCGTAAGTTTATATTTAGATACAATTTAGCTTTAATCGTAGGTAATATCCTTAATAATCGTAGATAATTATAATTTTTGTTTGTTTAATTTTTTAATTTTGTTTAATTTTTTTTAATATTTATACCTATATTTTATATGCAACTTTCATATAATTTAAATTTATTTCCTTTGCATTGTTAAAATACCTATACAAAGTAAAGAATTACATTCACATTTTTGTTTCTGGTCGTTTTTAATAAAAGAATAATAGCAAAAATATGTTTTAGCAAATTTTTCAATTTAGTCCAAAAAGCAAAGTAAACAAAACTTAAGGAACTAACAAGAAAAAATATAATAAAGGAAATAATACAAGAAAAAACTGTCACTACAAGCATTAACAGGATGTAAAGTGACACAAACATAATGTTGCAAATGCAAACGCATTTTTATGTCGCAAAACTAAAGAATAATTTAAATAAACCAATTGGCAATAATTTGGTGAAATGATAAAGAAAATGAAACATTTGAAAAACAATTAGCAAAAATATATTTGAATAAAGGAAGCAAGATTAATGTCTTTAATTTAGTTTAGGGCTCTTTTTCCAAAATATTATTAATAAAAAAGATTTAAACTATAAAGTTTGATGGCAGCTAAAAAAATTAAAATAAACATTTCATATTCGCAAATGAATTTAAGCAAATTATTGGCGAACGTCTATAAAGCAAGAAAGAGCATTCTTATCGCACAGTTAAAAAAAAAAAACGATTATCAGACAGTATATTCTCTAAAACAGCAAACAATATTTACACTAATAATCTTTCTAAAAATAACGTACAAAATTCCAAAATCAGTCACAATTATTGATCGAATAAAGAACATTTTCTTAAAACAATCTATTTCATGATTTTATTACGAATAATTCTTTACAAAATGTTCAAATATTTGATCATTTGGTTTATGTTTAGTTTAAAAAGAAATTTTGGTAACAATTCTTAGTACAAGTATTATTTGTAAATGCTTTTTATTTTTACTTTATTTTAAATATGCAATATAAAATATCCTTTTTCTTTTGTTGTGTGTATGGATGTATATGTGTGTGCAAGTTTATACATGTGTGTATTTTTGAACTACGAAAAAATAAATTTCCTTTAGCTAAAGATTGTTGCTTAAAACTAATAAATAAATAAAGTGAATCAATAAAATAAAAAAATAAAAAATGGATTGAATTGGATAATGGTTAAAAATGAAAGAAAGAGAATAGAAACGAATGGTATACATATGGCGGCAAGAGTTCCACTAGATTAAAGTTAACAATAGTTTTTAAGAAAAGACCTTTAAAGGAATGAATACTCAATTTATATATCAATTATATCTTTTTGACTACAGCTTCTGGGATTTTTTAATAGCACTAAATTAGCTTTAAGTCAAGATTGTTTTATAATACCAAATTAATTTTATTCGAAAAATTTCGTTTCAATAGCCAAAAATTTGTTTTAATCATAAATGTAGTGTGCGTTCGAATAAAAAACATAACACAAAATTTTCATAATAACTCTTAGTGCCGTTAATTTTAAATATCTTTCTTGATTACAATATCTTCTAGAGACATATCAGATTTAATAGCAGATCGACTTCTTGAAATCTGTTCGTTTGTCCGTATGAAGATGGCAGTCAAAGAAAAATTTAGAAAATATAATTTAATTTTTGTTTGTTGAAGAAAATGTAGATTGAGTAAATTTTGACAAAAGTATTAGGGTCTGATTCAGTACAACAAAAAAAATTGTTTAGAATTAAAATTTGTATGAAAAATACTCAAAAAATATTTGAAGAAATGAGTAATTTTCATACAAATTTTAATTTCAAACAATTTGATTGTCGTACTGAATCAGGCCATTACATTTCAAGGTTATTAAAAAACTTAACAAGCATATAAATAATTAGATGAATTGGTCCAGAAAAAGAAAAGGTCTGCAGAATGAATTCCAAACCCAAAATTAGAGAAGAACATTGTGTTCATTTTTCCAAAATCAAATATGAGTCATTATGTCTAAGTTTTAGTCAATCAAGCAGAAAAATTTAAATAAGAGAAGAACTTTGAGGCAAAAAATCAAAATATTTTCAATATTTTGTATTAGCCTGGAAAAAAATACATTATTGCTGATTTTTCTCATGTTCCAAGGTACAAGTTTTGTATACCGTGTAATCGGGAGAATAGTCGCATTGAAAGCAATAAAAATTTACAAAACAATTTGTCGTATGAAAAGTTTACTCGAAATGCAATAAGATAAGTGATTGTTTTGCTTCTTTAGTCTGAATAAACTCGAATAATCATAACAAAGATTTACATAAAAAGATATTGATGGCACTCATGACATGCAACAGTATTTTTAAAATTTTCTGGTCAGATTTAGAGTTTTATCGTTACAGTAAAAGCATCCAGAATTGGGAATGTTATTTTAGTTCCACAGAGTATTAGTTGTTAAAAATACTCAGAATTTTGACAAATGTAAAGGAATTGGACCCAAGTAAAAAACGAATTTAATAAGACTAAATTATTAATTTAAAATTTTTATAGAAAGATACTGCGAAAAATTTTGTAAAAGTACTTTAACATTTTTTTCAGAAGACATACCTAAGGAAATTAAAAAAAAGATAATATTAATAATAGTCTAGTTAGACATACAAAAAATCTAGAGAAGAAATATTACAAGTATTGATTTGGTTTTAATGGTAACTTATTCCGTTCAATTTTATTAAGAAAAATATTTAGGGGATTCACATAGTGTCATAAAACCATATGTCCTATAATAATAGTATTCCAAATACGATTGGGGTGAACAAACCCTCATAATTTAGTGTGCTATTTTAAATTTAAATCCGCACAAAAAAAAAAAATGAAAAAATTGAAGCAATAGAAAGTTTATGCCAAAAATACATTTTAGATGTTGCGATCAGTGTTGCCAGGGGATTAGTAAAAAAGAGACTAAATTGAGCTTTAAAAAAGGTCAAAAAAGCTAAACCCGTAAAATAAGACCAGAAAAAAGTTTGAATTTTTTAATTTAATACCTTTTTCATATCTTTTCTTGTAATAAATTTATAAAAAAAAAAAACATAGAAAGATTGGCAGCAAAATTTTCCATTGGAGAATGAAGTGCAGCCGGAGAAATTTTTGGTTGTGTAGAAAAATCTCGATTCCTTTGTGTATGATTCTGTAGAAATAAAAATAGTAATGCCAAATAAGAAATTATTTTCTTTGTTGTTCAAAATTTAGCTTTTTTAAGGCAAATTTAAAAATCAAAAAAGGCAAGAAAAAGAATAGAAGCTAAAACAAAAAATTTTGGTATAAAAGCAAAATATAAAGGCCTTAAATGATGTAGCCTTAAAAAGTCTAAACTGTCAACACTGGTTGTGTTAGCAGATTAAAGTAAATAAACTATATTTTTCTAATATTTTAAAATACTCTTTGTTTGAAAAGTAATAACAATATTTTTAAACCATTATAAAATTTTAGAACATTATAACAATACGACATGATAGCAAACCTTGTGAATTTATTTGAATTCAAAATTTAATATTTAATAATTTTTATATGTATATCAAGCAAAAAACTTCAAAAGTTGTGAATGTGAACTTATAATATCCAATTATAGAATACAGCCAGTAAAACCAGCATTGATCTTATACAGAGAGCCCCATCGAAAATTCTTAGGACCATGACGGTTGCACCGTGGTACATAATGTTTCATATATTTGTTAATTATTTTAGTGTTATCGCAGATGATGCAGCCAATGTGTGCAGGAAGTTACAATTAAACTATCAAAGCTATATAGTGTGCCCGGCTTCTTTTTTAAAAAATAAATAATGAAAAATTTTTGCTATTTTTGAGGATTTGTTAAAAAAATATTGTGGCTTTTTTATTGTTGTATCGATACTAATGGTTGCACTACCCCCTTCTCTATTGGACTCTTTCACCACCATTTGTGGATGATTAGACGAAGAACAAAATTTACTTTTTTGGCAATTTAAATTGTTGAATTCCTAATACTTCTTAGTTTTGTATTTAAATTATGTATTTATATAATTTTGCAATAAAATAATTAATGCATTTAATGCAGCAATAAAGTATATTAGTAATAAATAAAATTTTTTCCAATATAATAATTTTTATTGTATTTTAATTCTTAGGTAGTGGTAAAAATTCAGTTAGGTTTTTAATTGTGTCAATTACTGCCTTGATTAATTTTAAGAAAAAAATCAATCATAAATTTTATCGATTTGATTAAAAAAATTAATTGAAATTTATACAGAAAAAATCAATTATTTTCACCTAATTAATATTATCATTTAGATGATTGAAGCAAAATAAAAAAATTAATTGATTTTTATTTCTTTTCCTGTGTATACATTCAACTAGAGCCTATACATAATAAGACTCAGTTTTTCTCCAGAATGTTAAATTTTCTCTTAAAAGGTCTTAAAGCACATAGTTTTACTACTTATGCTCTCTGTGTCGTGCATTTATATAACGATTTTTTCATATAGGAAATAGACTGACATAGTGTTACCTATTGGAAAAAATTTTCTTTTTTACTATCTGATATTTTAGGTTAGAATTCAGCTTTTTAAATAATGGTAATTATTGACATTTTCCTTAAGTAATTTAAAATGAATTTAACCAACTTTCAGTTTGACTTAGCCTTGTTAGAAATATGAATAAAAAATGTCAATAAAATCAATACTATATTATTTTCAAAATATTAATAGTATGTTTATATTCTGTTCAGTTATAGCTAATATATGTAATATATATAATAAGCAGAGAGAGAGAGAGAGCAAGATCAGAAAATTTCAGATCTTTAAAATATTTTTACAGGGAATTTTTTATGCAAATTATAACATAAATTCTTTTACGGTTTGTAAGTTTTTCCATTGATTTATCTATTTAAATCAAGTGTACTTAATTCACAAAAATTTATAGCAATACATATATATATATATATATATATATATATATATATATATAAAACGAAAGAGTATACTTAAAAATATATATTTGAATAAATTTACCAAATACAAGAAATATTTGATTTTTGAATTATAATTCAATAGGACTGTAAATCAAATTTGTTATAAAAATTTGTTTGTCATAGGCCATAGCCACAACCTCGACTTATTTCTTTGGTTCCCTCTTTTTTCATAATTTATAAAAAAATATTTATTCAAACTAACTATTATAGGGTCAATATCTTTATAGTTTAAAAATTATCTACTGTATTATCGAGCAAAATTTTATTAAAGTGCTAATGAAATAATTTATACACTATAATATACGTAAGTAGAAGCTAAATTACTCCTGGCTAGACAAGTTTCTAACCCTCTTATAATTTGACAACTATTTTTGAAAATGACTATACTCTTTTAAATTTCTCCTCTATTCAATACCTACCCTATGACATTATTTTTATTCTTTCTAACTACTTTGTATAAAGTTTTCTTCCTTAAAAAAAAAAGAAAACACTGCAAATATATTTTCCTTTTGCAACTTATTTGCAAACATTAATAGTAAATTTTTTAATATAAATAAATACGCTCATATCATCATTACACATACATTAAAATTGTGTGTCTTGAGATTTTACTATTTTGCAAACATAGTTTTCTGTTTAGTTAGAAAATAAGTCGCCCCCTTCCCATATTTAAGATTAGTTAAGTATTTACACAACGTACCTTATCGGCTTCTAAGTTACCGGGAATTTGTGTGCCATCCTTTGAACAGAAACAGTATGGTAGTTGACACTCTTCGGTATTACATTTTTGTGCTTTATCAGCAGGTGCTTCGGTTACTGTAGCTGGTGCTGAAAAGTAAACAAGAAATATACAAATTTAGAAATAAATTTAGTATAAAATAAAATATATGAAATAATTGATAACAATAACTAAAAATAAAACGGGAAATTAAAAAGAAAGTTTTAAGGAAATAAAATTAAAATATAAAAGTAGTTTATGATAGAACGGAAATAGTTCTTCAAAATATAATATTATTTCCTTTTTGAGCCAAAGCAAAAAAAAAAAAAAAAAAAAATCAAGATATTATTTATATGTGAAAAATTATGAACCGTTTATAAGATCTTTATGTGGTCCTAAATTAGCTACAATACGTGTAGAAAATGATATCGTATAAGTTCAAATTCAACACTGGGTGTTCAAATCATTAACGAAAATTGATACCGCATTGGAATCAAGTTGACACCAGTTTAGTATCGAATTGCAGCAAAAAAGTAATACCTTAAATTACCAATGTTACCACAACCGCAGTAGGTTTTGAATCGAATGTTTTCCCTTAGTATATAAATTGGCTTCAATAATTTTCCTTAAAATCAGTTTCAGTAAACAATTTTGTATAGTCCCTAAAAAGCTATACTAAAAAGCTATAAAGCCTAATCAGTTAAATGTAAATGCTTCCGCATGAGATTTATTATAAAGATTGATATATAGCTTGAATTGTAGATGTGTAAGCAGTAGGGTAGCCAAATTATTCGAGTGTAATTTTGATCGAATAAAATTTCATACTTTTATTTTTTTTCGAGCGATTGAGTAACTCTGGTCAGCAGTTATTTGGAAATCCATTATTGAACTGATAAAAAAATAATAAGATATCTTGGAGACATATTTCATCTGCACCTTTTGGTACATAGACTTAATAGAGGAACGTACAATTTCAAGTTTGAAAGGGGAGCCCCACATACCCTTCAGGAGAGTAATTGCCTTATAAGAAAATATCAGACATGGACAAAAAACCAAGACCTGGTTGAAAAAATAGCGCGCTAAATTCTATCTAGTACACCTACTTTTGTTTAAAGGAGGACAAAAAATATATTTTTTGCCTACCAGTGTAATTCGAACGAATAAAAAATAAAACTATTCTTCTGCCTTACCAACAAATAATAAAACTTACGTCTTAAAGTATGCTTTCATATTTTCACACTTATTCTTACGAAAATAATTTATATTTTTTCCAAACTGCAAAAATGTAAACACAAAATTAAACTATTATAGCAAGCGTTGCTTCCACAAAAAAAAAAAAAAAAAAAAAAAAAAAAAAACAAGTAAGAAAGAAATAGTCGGTCAAGCCCGATCATATGATACCCCTAACTATTGTGCAGGGGTCTTATATTTCGTGGAGGGGTCTTATATTAGACATGTAGACAATTCGAGACCGATACTTTTACTAAGTTTAAAATTACTAATCTAAAATTAAAGCATATCGAAATGTTATTAGGTAATGTTATTGAAGTAACTTTCCATATTTTTGACGTCACGAAATGGTCCCAAAAATACTTCTTTCAAATAATTCTGTAACTTGTGAAGCTTTTTCAAAATTGACATAGTAGGACTTGGGGGCCGAACTGCCGATTTGGCTTTACGCGCATTATAAATATTCTATAGCCCCAAAAATATTAAATTTTTTGAAAGTTTCAAATTCAGATTAATACAACTTTATATCGGATAAATATATTTGTATTATTTTTATAAGAAATCTATCGGATATTTTTAAAAAATTTTAGGGTCCAAGTTAAGGCCGCCAATTTTAAAACACTTAAAAAAATAGATGAAAAATGAGCTTCGGCCTAAATATCTCTTAAACTAAAAGAGATAATATGAACATGTACGCATGGTTTTTATAGAAATAAATAAATTTTTAGCGAATTTTTAAAAAAATTACATACCCTTTTTCTTCTTCAAATCAACTCGAAAATACCTCAGCTCTGACCGTGGGAAATTTTATTTAGATATCTCCAACGGTTCGCAAGTTAATTTGTAATTGTTTGAAAATTCCAATTACAAATTACAGGTAATTACTTGTAATAGATTACTTTTATATCTTTGATTACCACCAAATCCTCAGAAGGACTCTAAATAAAATTTGCTTTAATGATAATTACTTAAATTACTTTTAATTACATTTAATGCTATAACATAGTGCAAGAAGAAAAAATTGCCAACTTCCAAAGGGTTTTTCAAAGTTAGTTTGAATTTCGCTTTTATGTCCTCTTGAAGTTCGAATTTTTTGTAACACTTTTTTCAATATGATTGGAAATAAAAAACATTTAAATTATTTAATCCAAATGTTATTATATGTTATTTTAGAGATTAATAGAATTATTATAACATATTTTTACTGGATGCCATACTCTTAAGCCCATTTTAGTCATAATATTGCCTATATTATTTAACTTGAACTTAACTATTGAACTAATTAAAATTAAATTTTGCACATTTGCATATCATTGAAGAAAGTGCTGAGTGGGCTCCACGCACACTGTTTTAAAGCTTCACTTTGATTTTTAGTGAGCAAATTTCAAAAATTCATTAAAATTTTCAAGAGAGTGGGCGCAAAGGAGGCGTGGTTCCCGTATAAATTAAATTTTATAATATACGATATTTTCTATTCCTTTTTATGTGAATTATCTTGGTAGCATCAAGAAGGTATCAAAATAGATTATCGCTGAAAGTAGGCTAAAAACTGGGTGTAGTACCTAGACTTCGAAGTCAGATCTAAATAGTCGTAAATTAATTTTAAACATAAATCTTTGTAGCGGTTCAAATAACCTTCATGACGCGACTTCCCCAAAGGACATTTGTGGGGGTCGCGAAGAGATACTGAAATATATTCTTCAATGTAAATGTAAATATTAAGTAGAACTTTAAATAAAACTTCCAATGAAAGCATGAAAGTATTTTAAAATAGAAAGATACTTTTTTACAAAACATCCCCAAATTAAAGACAAACGTAAAGCTATTTTTTTCTAAAATGAGTTCTTTAAAGAATCAACTAGCACTAGCTGAAAAAAAACCAATGAAGGAACCCGTACTTCAATTGCTGCCTTGATAAAAGTAGCAGTGATCAAATAAAAAAGTGATGCTCTTTAATGACACAATATAAAAAGAAAAAAACTTTACGATGTGGCAGGGAAACAATTAATTAGAAAGATAAAAACTTTACTTAAATTTGATGAACCTATCGATTTTTTATATGAAACCCTACTTTTAGTTTTTGTAAATATATTATGCCAAGAATTTTTTTATGAAGTCGTTTCAATGCCCTTTCCGAATTTCATCCATAGATTTACATCCTGTTGAATAAAATTGTTAAAATTTGCTCGAATGGTGCGATTTCCTAATGCTGAGTAATAAAACTTGTATTTCGCAAAGAAGTTTGCTACTACAAAAAGAAAATTTGCTTAAACAACATTATAATTTAAAAACGGAAGAATATTTTCAATGTGAATAACAATAAAACACCACATTCATTTCAAAAAAAATGTTAAATGTAACTCATGCTTTAAACTTAATTTTGGATCAGCAGATTTAAAAGCATATTAAGTAGTTGAAATATATTGCTGACTCCGAAACATTTTTATTTGAAAATATCTTTTTTGCTTTTTTGTCCATCAAAACAAATAACTTATCTTTTGTGGACGCAGATATTAGATATGCATTATCTGGAAAAGTCTACTAATATTAAAGATCTCATGAAGAAAACGCAATGTCGCAATTAATAATATTATTTTATCTTTACATATTGTTTTATCTGATTTTTAAACTAATCATAATTGTAGTGGGTCGTGCTTCCATTGCAATGTCAAAACTGTGTCGCGAAGCGAGATCCTTTGAGAACCCCCTGCTCTAAAGTCTTAAATTTGCTTCAATCGGTTCTTACTACAAAATGAACTTCACGGATTTAAAAACTGACAAATATGCTTTAATAATACGACTTGTTATACTCAGAATATTGATTTTAATAATGGCTTTTATATACTCCTATATTGATTCAACCGTATGAAATTTAATAATTCCGTAGTCTCTAGGATGAGATCAGGAAAAAACTTCATTTTGTGAAGCATTTTCCATGTATGCTTTTATAAAAATATATATCTGTAACTTGCTTACTTTTTATTAATTTAAATTGTTTTCTGCTTTTCTTATAAAAATTAAAATAAAAAAATTTATGTCAGCTTTTAATGTTAACAGATCTAAACAATCAATAATAAATATAAAACAAAAATAAACATGCAAATGAAAAACTAAACAAATATAAATTTGTTTAAACTATTGGAAGTATCATTATATAAAGTGAATAAATTCTTAAAGAGATTACAGTGTACATTAAACATACAGATATATACAACAGCCACTACATTTGCATAAGCCAGTGATAGAAATAAAAGGCCTTCTAAAGGCTTCTAAAGATTTAAAACTTTCCCATTTATTTATTATACAATCATACATTTTTTCCCTAAAAATGCTTTCAAAAAACCCAAAATTTCTTTTCAAAACATTCCTTTACATATACTTGTATCTATTATTTTGTAAAATCTTCTAAAATTACTTCTTTAGAAGGTATTTTAGAAATAAAAAAGCTAATCAAATCTCTTGATAACTATAAATATACAATTTAAGCTCTAAAAATTAAACAATAATTGCATTAAAAGTTAAAATATCCAAAAGGCCTCTTTAGAACATCCGTTTCCCTTGTGAAAATGACAATGGAAAAAGGTAAAGATAGAGATAAAGTTCGCATAAACAGAAAACATAAACAAAGTTGTTTCATTTCTAATCGAATGTTTTGTTTTTTGTCTTTCCAAAAAGGATTTACATGACTTTACACTCGAAAACAGTTTGTTTAAGTCTATACATGTATTTATTTGTAAATGTATTAGTGTATCTTTGTACATATATATAAATGTGTGTGTGTGTGCGTGTGTGAGTGTCCTTAAGCATATCGATATATTTTGTGAGAATGTTGACATTTTAAGAAAATCAAAATGCATTTTATACATCAGTAATTTCAATCAATTGAATCAAATATTTTTCTTCATCTTCTTCATTTTCTCGTTGTTGCATTTGTTGTTTGTGCTTTTTATATTATGCATGTCTTGTCTTTTAGTCTCGCATTGTTGTTAAGTGAATAAAAACAAAAAAAAAAAAAAAAATAGTGTAATAAACTTTATTGAATAATGCATGAAATTGTGTTGTAGTACAACATATTTTTAAGACTAGGACATGGACAGTGTTGTCAGATTAGGATATTTATCCCCAAATTGGGGATTTCTTTTACGAAAAGGAGATGAAAAACTTGGTTTGGGGATTTGTTGAGGATAAATTTCAAGTTTTAGGGTGTTTTGGATTTTTTTTGGGGTTTTTATTTTATTTTTATAATTTTTCTCTTTAACTTAGGAAAAATTAAAAAAAACTATATTCCGCTGAATATGAATTTTCAGTAAGATAAAACTATTTTTTTATTCAGCAACAGTGCAATGAAGACAAAACAACTGTTATACTGAATATGATATCATAAAGTTAAAAAATTAGATCCAATCTCTGCTATTCTTGTTACTGCAATAACAATCAAGAATTTAGAAGCCTTCAATAATTATATATTATAATTATTAAATTGTTAAAGATTTGAATAAAATGTATCAAAAATAAAAACTTAATCCTCGGTATATGCAGGTATATGCATCAACTATAAAAATGACGTAAATTATTTACCAAAAAAAAAAAGTGTATTGATACAAATGTTAAAATGATTTCCATATAATCTCATTTTTTTCTGTTTCTTTTGTTTTGGAAAACCTGTAGGAAATTTACTTATTCAATATTGCTATTTAGTTAAATAACAATATTGAGTAGAACTGCATATCTACAAAGGAAATTGTTTGAATTAAAAAAACAAAGTAATGTAACTTAAATTATTTTAGTGGGGCCTTTGGGGATAATATAAGTAGTTATTTAGGGATTTTTGGTTAATAAATTTTTCTATTTAGGGATAAGACTCCAAAAAAATCTGGGAACGCTGTACATGGACACACTTTATATGCAATTGTACAGAATTATATATATGCATATATATTTACTTTCCTCATGTATATTAGGGAATATACAGTATGTTCTGAAAATTATGCTTGCAAAATATGTTATTATATATTAGATTAAATAGAGCTATATTAGCTGTAATTGTAGGATTTTTTCAATTGATCATCAACCATAATTATTTACACAGTCAGAACTTATTTTTCACTAAATATAGTCTCAAATTAGCTACAATCGTTTTTACTTCCATAGTTTCCAATTAGTTTTTATCACAGTTGTTAATACAGTCTTAAATTAGTTTCAATGTTCGTAAATCGTAGGTATTCATATAGTCCAAAATTAGCTCTAACCATAGCATTTAATATAGTAAAAAATCAGCTTCATTCGTATGTGTTTTTATAGTCCCAAATTAGTCTTTATTATAGCACTTAACGTGGTCTTAAATTGGCTTCAATTTATGTATGTAGCCTTTGTTTTATATTTTCTTGGTTTAGCTTTAATCGTAAGACTGAATAATAATCTCAAACAAGCTTTAATCCTTTAACTTAATATAGGCTCAAATTAGTACTAATTTAAGTCTTTATATATACTCTACGTTACTGTTGAGAATTTTTAAAAAGTGGCCAAAAAGGAGATTTTTTTTTTAATTATCTTCAATAGCTAAAAAAAAACTCCTTAAAATTTGTTTATTTGATAAAAGCAAACATAAAAATTAATTTATAAAAATAGTTAACATAAAAATACTTTTTTATTAATTAAGCTTCTGTACTTTTGTACGAAGTCTTCACTCGGACCCCAATTTTCCAAATCCTCGTCTAACAAATTTAGGGCTGAAAGCATGGATTCACAACTGTTGACCTTAAGTTTGTTGAAAAATTTATTTTTCATTAGTGATAATTAAAAAAATACATTCCACTGAGGCAGTGTTATGAGGCAAGGTAAAAATATAAATTAAGTATTAAACGAATCTGTTTTTTTTTTAATTTTTCCAATCCGGTCCAAAAAAGATTTTGCATTTTATGTTTTAAATAGTTGTTCATAAAGTTTATCATTAGCTTCAATTTCTAACAGTTTCAGTTCATTTATAAATTCTCCGTGTTTTTATAACATTGTGAAACAATCTCAAAATAATTAACTTCTTCGTTGGAATTAACATATAATGGATCCGAGATATTTCAAACAACATTTCAAACAAGAGTTTTTCGTTATTTAGCATATAATCTTAAAAAGTAGCTATTTAGTAAAAAAGGGGTCAAAAATTAGCTACGTGGATGAGAAAAGCGCAATTGGCGACTAAAGTCACCAAGCGGTAACGCTTTATATACTCAACTTATCTTCTATCGTAGGTCATCATATGACACCAAATTAGCTTCTTTATACAGTTTAAAATTAAAATAAAATTATGATTTAATAGAACCGTAAGTTAACTTCATTCACAGGACTTACTTAATAAAGAATTAAATAAAGTCCCAAATCAGCTGTAACCGTAGCCATGGCAGCCAAAAATATGCTTTTAAAATATAATTTTTTCTAGCTAAATTTTAAATTATCAACTAATCATGCCAAAACAAAACTTAATTTTTATTAGTAATTTATAAAAAAATATTTTCTTTCCGCGCTTAAAACTATTCAAAGCTAATGTATCAAGAAATTACAATTTATAAGACCAGAATTACTAGGGAATCGAATTTGACTAACATACGTGACTGTTAAACGAAAATTTCACTAATGGCGAATTAAGTTAACAATTTAATTTGGTGCAAAATATGCAAAATTTGTCCCTTAGACAGGGTTGCCAAATTCGAATTGTGATGTAACTTGACATTCTTGAAAAACGAGCTTGTTTTCAAAAAATACTTGACAATTGACATCAATTAAAAAGCTTTTATTTTAACATTAAACTAATATGGAAGTACATATATAAATATGTCAGCACAATAGGGCTATAGCTTTTAATTTTTTTTTTGCGAAAATAAAGTTTACATATTCGTTTAGGGCACGGGAAAATATAACGAAATGTTTTATTAGATTTTTGCAATTGTTATATAAAAAAAGTAAGTAAAACATATGGAACAGCTTCTGTATATTGACTTCTGACCTAGTCTTATAATACATATATATATATATATATATATATATATATTTTTTTTTTTCAGATTTTAAATTGCTTAAATAAGAATTATCTGCAACAAATCGGTGTCAAAATTCTTAAAATTGTCTGAAACGGATAAATAACTAACAGTTTGGTTAATTGGGAGCCCAGGTAAATATATGACTTTGCATATTTTTGGTTACCCTGTTTATAGCAACTTATATAGTCTGAAATTATTCTTATTAATCCTAAACCTCGAATTGTCTTCAATCATAGGTCGTTAAACGGCCCCAACTAGCTTTAATTGTAGAGCTCCCAAAATGCGCAAGTTAGTTTCAGACTTAGTTTTATATTAGTTCAACGGCAAGATTTTTTACGGTCTTCAATTAGAATTACTAGCACGAATTCATATAGACTTAAGATAAATGGAAAATTAAAGAAGAAAGGAGACCTCATTGAGTGCAAGAACTGCAGGGGTACCAATAAATCTGGTGTTCATTATATCAATAGCTTTCGAATAATTACTACTCTATATGATATAGCTACTTGGAATGCTCTACGCTGTAAGAGTATATATATATATATATATATATATATATATATATATATATATATATATATATATATATATCTCATTGAGGCCCTGCACAAGAATGGTACTTGCCTCAGCGTACAAGGGGACACCATAAGCTGTTCTACAATCATCAGGGTAGGAGTTCGCCAAGTTCTCCTTTGTTATTCATCGTGGTTATTGACATCATCATGGCGAAAGTCACATCAATAATAAGAGGCATCATGTGGCGCTTAACAGTAATCTCGAGATATATGTACATTTGATGACATGCAGTCGAAATTGAGGGATATAGAAATCAAAGCAGCTAAGGCCATGATAACATAGAATTACTAATAATTTGACACTATAAAAAACAATATATAAAATATGTCAAGTTTTTTGGTTACTTGGAACGAACGAAGGCTACCAAGGCGATAAGAAAATTGCACCAAACTGAACGTGTTTAAAGCAATGCAAATTTGCATCAATCGTTGCATCCGAAGAATCCTAAAAATACAATCAGCAATGAACAACTTTGGATACAGGCTGGAAAAACGCCTGTTGAAAGGCAAAAATAGTGATGGATGAATGGATGGATATACCTTCCCAGTTGGAAGTTCCTTTAAGACATCCTAACGTAGTCATTTGTGTATTGTTAGCGTCGCTGCTGACATTGTCCCTTGTTCCCATATAAAAAACATCATGACACCTCTTATGACATTTTCATATATTTAGTTTATAGTTTTTTGTTGAACTTTTACATATAGTTATTTTTAGAATTTTTGCATGTTCGGCTTAAGTTCATTGAATAACTGTAGAAGAATACAGTGTAAAAGTTTTATTGCACACTCGGCAGAATGGTCCGCCACGACCTTCATCAACACTCTTCAGCGTCCCACCGTCGTATTCTCTGTAAACATCATCTATTTAATTTACAACTTTTTGGGAAATGGAATCTGTAACTTATTTTCCCTATATGTTGTTAAGTAGGACGAATGGTTTACAATAAAGCTTTTTGCAATTATTTTATATTCTCCTTTTTCAATTATTATTGTTTTAAACCATTCATATACATACGAATACATACATACATAACATATAGGGAAAATAAGTTACACGGTGGGATGCTGAAAAGTGCTGATGAAGGTCGTTGTGGAGCAGAAAATGCGTTACATTCTGCCGAGTGTGCAATAAAACTTTTACACTGTATTCTTCTACAATTATTCAACGAACTTAAGCCGAACATACAAAAATTCTAAAAATAATTTTCATATATTTTGTCAAAATTCTTTAAGACAAATTCAAAAGATTGTCAATAGTACTGAAAAATGATGACTTATCTTTAACATGCATTTCAAACAGGAACTGAGTGATTTCTGCTGACATTGTGAGGCATATGTTTGATTTGATGACAGTAATAGTCTTTTATTTGTTAGTCACTGTTATATTTTAAAAATGCGTAAAAACATTTTGGACAAAAACATTGTGATCATGATGCCTTTTTTCACTATCAGCTTCGAAATTATAATGTTATTGTACACCACTACACAGTGGGGCAGAATCGAAATTTTTTGGATATAAATCTAGCGATTAAAAATTTTTTATGTCAGAGGTACCTAACTTTGAGCCCCCTTAGCTCCGCCCCTGAGGGGTTTGTTGTGCCCCCCTTCCAAACTTAACATTGTACACTCCTCCGCTACGCCTGTACCAAATTTCATGAAAATCCAACCAGCGGATCAGAAGTTACAGATTTATTTCCAAAAAAATCGATTCTGCCCCACTGTGCATTATAAGAGTTATTAAGGCATTTTATAATTTTGGTCAAAATAGTGCTAGTTTTAGTCAATTGCAGGAAATGTCTTTAAGTCGTCCGATGTAATTTGTCATCACTTAATGACTTATACCTTAAGAATCTCCTATGAAACTGTTTTCGAGACACAATTTGCAATTCTGACATCGCTAAAACCGTAATAGATTAGAATCTATAATGTAGCCGTAGGTGGGGCTGCCCAAGCAATAAATGTCGCCGATAGTTGGATATACATAAATGTCATTGCAACATATAAACGAAAATGGTACGCAGTCGATGAGGCCGTAAAGCAAGAAAACAGCTCAGTTTGTTTTTAGTTTTAAAACAAATATTTTCACGTTCTCATTAGTTTTTTGACATTTTTTTAAGGTATTGTAACAAATTTATAAATAAAAAATGGAACGGTTGCCAGCAAAATGGCGCAAAGGAAAATCGTTCAAAAAATTCACATACAAACTTGGGTTATGTTTTATACGAAAAATTGCTACATTTTTTCAAGTGATTTGTCGTCATTTGAGAACTACAATTATTTTTACATTAAGCATTTCCAAATTTTTAGTTGATTTTTCTCTTTTATGAGATTTTTTTTTTAATTATATTCATATGTAGTTTTAGAGTAAATTAAGTATATTAAAAAATAATTATAATAATCGATTTAGTAAAACCATAAAATTAGTTAAGTCTTATTGATGTGAAAAACGAAACACCGCAGGCGAAAATTTGTGTTAAATATAAATAATCTATGTTTTTTGTGTGAACAAATACACAAAAAATGCTTATATGGACGATTCTGTAAAAATAAAATTAGTAATAGTAAATAATTCTCTATTTTCTTCGTAGTTGAAATACTAACATTTTATCCTTTTTAAAGTAATTTAAAAAACCGAAAAAGCTACAAGATTAAACGAAAATTTTGAGGCTAAAGGAAAAATAAAAAGGTTATATTTAACCTAAAATGGCAACACTGAATATAAGGACTCAAACTTCAATTGTTTGTTCTTCTATTGTCTCAAATTGAGCTTCAATATTTTTATATACATCCTTTCTGGTAAGGTATTTATATACACATTCTTTTGGTAGTTTTTGAAAATTTTGTACACAAACTTTTATAGCATACTGTAATAACATACGGAGTATAACCCTACCCTCATGATGACTTTTGTAATGGTGTTAGTAAAAATTGTTACTCAACAAACTCAGTAACAGCTGATTGTATTTCAATTTTAGATAAATATCATTTACAACTACAAATTACACTCTAAAAAATATATCATTATGATACTTACAAAGAGAGATTTAGAAAGTTTTGGGTTATTTTTTTTTCTCTTTTGCTCACAGCATAAATATGAAATGGTATGATCGCGATAGATCAGTTCAAAAATTATTCAAATTGATTAAATTGATTAAATTCCATTAAGGTTTAGAAAAAATTCTAGAAATTTATTATAAATTTCTCTACAGTTTTTGCGAGTGTAATTCCCCTACATCTAAACAAAAAAATGTATTCTAAAAAGAAGAAAAAGAAGAATATTTTTCCCTTTCATTGTTATTGTTGCTTTTTAAAGTATCAAAAAGTCATTTGATGTAATGCGTAAATAGCACCTGTATATTGTCAGTCAGTCAGCCAGTCTTCTCCATCTCAACATGTATGTATAATCGAAATCTGATGGAATTACTAATGTAAACTAAGATATACTACAAGTAAACTTGTACTCTTTTCATTTTTGTTTTCTATTAAATCAAATTGTTTATAGTATGTGTATAAAAATGGCAATTGCAATAGTGTGTGTCTGTTAGACAGACAGTAAGTGTAAATGGATTTTTATTTCCTGTTTATTTTTTTATAGGATTATTTCGTTTATATATTGTTTTTTGTTATTATTATTGTATTTTTATTATTATATTTTTGTGATAAATGATTACTTATGCTAATGATACTAATTTAAGGCATTATTTGCAGTTATTGCTGTTTTCATGTTCTTTACAAAGGTATGCTTGAGTGTGTGTGCATGTTTTAACAATTGTAATTTATTCATTGTTTATTGAAAAACAATAAAATAAGTTTTATTTTATTACATTTCATGTCGTTATTTTTTTTGTGCTGCCTTCATTGTTGTATGTAATAAAAATTAAAATAAATGTCACATTATCGTTTAAGTGAAATTATTTATGAGCAAAAGGAAATTGATTTCTTGAGATGTATTTTAGAATTTATTATAATTTTCCGTGGAGAATTCTTAAGGGAAATAAAGGTTTTTGGTAAGTGAATTTAAAAGTAATAATAGTAACTCAAAATTTTTTAAGAATGTTTTTTCTAAAGACTTTATTGAAATGATTATAAAGATCAAAATATGAATTTTTAATATAATACTTTGTAGCTAGAGAAATTCTAAACAACACTTTGCTTTTGTACCAAGAATCCGGAAATCCTTCAGAAGATATGTCCCAATACAGTACAGTATATTGCACTTGCAGCTAAAAATAGTACTACTGAAAAATGTGAACGCAAATTAGTAAAGAATGAACTAACACCTTGGATGAATAAAAATTTAATGGAACTTATAAATTACAAGAAAAAAACTACTTAAAATTCGGAGACAAGGAAAAAGTGATGTTCAGGACAGATTGAAGCGGATAAGTCGTGTAATTAGGAAGGCGTGTAAAGAAAATATGAAAAACTATTATTATAAAAATTTAAATCAAATTCAACAAGACTCCAAAAAATGGAAATTTTTAAATGAACATCTTGGTAGACAACCAAAGGGAAAAATAAAAATTTGTGATGCTAATGGACACCTTGTTGCAGACAACCAAAAAAGTAACATGTTTAACGAATATTTTCTCCAAATTCCAAGGACCTTGAGGCTACAAATTGAATGTTTACCTGGAGACACATGTAATAGTTTAAGAACACTAAACCGATGTCAAAGTGATTTTAAATTTTGTCATACAACTATCTTTGAAATTGATAACATTATTTCGAAATTTGATTTAAATAAATGTTGTGGTTATGATGGAATTTCACCAAGAATGTTATTTATGTGCAAAGATATTATATCTCCTTATCTCAAGAATATTTTCAATAACGTTGTCGATTCTTCTATATATCCTGAAGATTTAAAAATAGCAAAAATTATTCCGATACCTAAAGAAAATAATGCTATGCAAATAAAACAATTTAGACCAATAGCTTTACTTCCTATAATTGATAAAATAATTTGTTATATGAATGTCAATATGGTTTCAGAAAAGGATGCGGTACTGAAGAAGCTGTTGCTAATTTAGTGAACAATATATGTCAAGGATTGGATAATTGGATAATTTAGCGGCGTAGCAGGTGTTTTTTACGACTTTACGAAAGCTTTTGATCTGATAGATCACAATATAATTATCGAAAAACTTTCTTATTACGGCCTAACTATATGTGCACTAGCGTTGTTAAGAAGTTACTTAACAAATAGGAAACAATATGTTGAGGCTGATAGTCATAAGAGTCGCATGGGTGCTGTTGATTATGGAGTTCCGCAGGATAGTGTATTGGGTCCGTTACTTTTTAAAGTTTTTCTTAATGATATAAAGAATCTTCAACTTTTTGGAAAATTATGTATATTTGCTGATGACATTAGTGTTTTCTATCCATATAAATACGAAACATCTATAAAAATTCAAATGGGATATGATGCAGCAATTATTGCAGAGTTTTCTAGAATAAATAAATTGTTTTTAAATGCTGATAAAACCAAATTGATAAGATTTAGACCATATCTTGTTCACAATCAAAATTTTAGCATCTTTGTTGATGGAAAAGAAGTACGTGAATCAATTTCTACAAAATATCTGGGAATATACTTGCAAAGTAATTTATCATGGGACATGCACATTAAACAGTTAATATCTAAGGTAGTGAATACTACTGGTTTAATTTACAAATTTAAGAATAAGTTCAATATAAAAACGAAACTTATTATTTACCAATCGCTAATTTAAAGTCATTTAAACTACTTGGCTATTGTTTATGGGTAAAACAGAACTAATGAATTAAAATCACTTCAGAGAGCACAAAACAAAGCACTTAAAACTATTTTGAATCTACCGTTAACTTTTTGAACATTATCTCTATATAAAGATGTGTCAACTACAATACTCCCTGTTTATGGATTGCACAAAATTCAACTTCTATAGTATGTTTTTAAAACTTTAAATAATATAGGTTTTCACACTATATCATTTAGAAGAAATCAAAATACATTTGGAGACTACCAAGCAAAGGGTTGAGCACTTGGGTAGTTTGGAATATAATAATATTCCAGAAAATTTTTAAAATATTGAAAGAATATCAATTTTTAAAAAAGAAATAAAGAAATATTTATTAGGGAATATAGAAATGCTTCTATTTTAATAATCTCATTGTTATATATATATAAATTTGTTATTTAATTTTAATTTTTTAATTTAATTTTTCATTATTGAATACTAAATATTCTTAATTTGTATATTGTATAATTTGTATATTTTGCCAACTGGCTTCAATAATATCCAATGGACGCTGAGGCACTAAATTTTTTTGTAACGAATATTTAATTTCAATAAAAAAAGCTACTTAAATCAAATATTAAAATTTTATATAAAAAACTTAGTTTAATTAATTCTTCTAAATTTTTATTTGCATACAGGGAACTGAATGATTCTGAATGAATATTTTTCAATCTTTAATTTAATTTAAAATATGATTATTTATTTCTTTTTATTGTCTTTTTTAAGCAGTTCTTTCATATTTAAAAATTTAAAATAACATACTTATTTATTCGTTGTTGTTTCTTATTTCAAATTTATTTAGTTAACATCTCATTCTGATTGAAATTATTCAAATCAATGTAGGTGCCACCACAATATTCTATTCTTTCTTTTGTTGCATATTTGTAACAAATTTAGTTGTTTATATTAACCCTTTTCTCATATATCATCAAAATATAAAAGTAAAAAACTTAAAGTTTTTTTAATTTAAATCTAATTTCACTATAAGTCTGTTCAGTAAATATTTTATATCGTGCTCCAGTTTTTATTTCACGTAAATTTTAATTTTATTTTGAATTAATTTGTAATGAAGCAGATTACGTACTTGGAAGTATATTCTTGGGTTAAAAATTACACTAACACATATTTGTGCAAAGCACATACATTTCTATAAATAATTTTCATGTACATTGAACTGACGAACATTTTTATGACCTAATATAGTTTAGTCCATACTCTCTTCTATACGGAATAGCCTATAGTCTAGTCTATGTCGAGTCTATTGTTAAGTCTATAATCGTGTCTGAAGTCTAGGCTGTAGTCTTGTTTATAGTTCGGCTTATAATCTATGCTACTTAAGTCTATATTCTAGTCTATAGTTTATAACTATAATATAGTTTATAGCCTATAGTTCTTTGTCCAGTCTTTAGTCTAGTCTATAGTTTAGTCTATATTTTAGTCTGCAGTCTTGTCTGTGGGCTATAATAGCAGCCTAATGTTTTTATATGTACTTAAATATACATATGTATTAGTGATTTTTCGTTATTTAAAAATAATTAATTTCTATCAACAATAAAAGATCTGAAAATTTTATTTTTTAATTTTCTCTTGATTTGATGATTGAAATAATTTTTTTTTTCAAAATAGGTTTTACATTGAAATGATGAAAAGGTAATTTTTACTGGGTTGTAATTTCTACAATATCCTGATTCACAAATAATTTAAACCCTTTATTTTTTTATTAATTGTTCATTTACATAGCCGAGACCAATGAGGCCTTAGATAGTTAATAAAAGGTACTAAATAAAACAAAATAAAAAAAAAACTATAAACTTTATATAACTTATTATTCGAAAACTTTGGAAAATTGCAAACTGAAGCCAATTTTAGTCTTCTCACCAAAGTTTTATTTAATTATTTCCCTAAAAGTTTATTTCAATTAATAATATTGCTATATTTTTGTTGGATTTTCTTTGTGACAACGCTTTTCTTTGTGGCTTAAATTCTACTGTTCGACTCAAAATCACTTTCTGAGTCAATTTATCGATGTCTGTCCATCCGTCTGTCCGTCTGGCTAGCTGTCCATTTAAACCTTGTGCATATAGTAGAGATCGTAATGAAGATAATTCAATGAAATTTGTCTCGTGTGATTGTTTTTATAAAAGCGTCAAGATTCTCTTTGAAATTGGTTTTGATCGGTCCGTTATTTCGACAAAAATAAGTTCCATTTAAATATAAATCAGTGTACTAAATTTTACAAAGATCGGTCCATAATTGAATATAGCACTCATTTAAGACCCATTTCAGAAAATTTTTGTAACATGCATTAATCCTATATTAATATTAGTATCAATATAATATTTGACACCTATGTAAATTAAGAGCATTGTGTCAAATATTGGAGGAATTGGTCCATAATTGACCATAGCTCTTATACAAAATCCACTTCCGAAAATCACTTTAAAATTTAAAATTCGTAAATCTCACACAAATGTCAGCAACGAGATTATATTATACAAAAACAAATTTTAAAAATGTATAAATCACTTCAAAATTTCGAAAAAGTCGGTCTCTCCGAAAATTACTTTTACGTGTATACAAATAGTGTATACGACCGACTATAGCATTCTTGCTTGCTTTTTGTCTGCTTTTTTTTGGTTTCTAAAGAAGAATAAACATGTTCAGTAGTATTTTGATTTGTTGGTCTTATTACTAAATATAGTGTATTGTTATTGATGATAATTCTATACACGTAGTTGTTGCTATTGATGGTAATCACCATCATCATTATTACTAACCTAGACTTTCCCCCTTTTCTAAAAAAAAAAAACAAAATCACAAAATCCTTTTAAAAATTTTTGTTCACACAAATACCAGTATACATATTTTATATATGCATGAGTATATCTGAAAGTATCTATGAATTTTCTGCATGCACTTAATGTTAATTTTGTTGACAATCTATTTTGTGAGACATAAAAAGAATCATTTTTATTGCCACTGCTAACAACAAGAACATCAAAACAATTTTAAAATAAATTAAAGAATATGTTTATATTTTTTTTAGGAAATTTTAAATTTTTGAAAATTTTTAAGAGAAACAAATATTTAGAAAAAATAATTAAAATAAGTTGTTTTAAAATAGTGGAAAATAATATTAGGAAATTACAAAAATCATAACACTATGTAAATTGTCAATAATATGCAGTGGTACAGACGTACCTTAAAAGAACATTTATTGAGTTTTCTACCTACATTTTGCTTTTATATTGCCTTTTGCTATAGCTATACAAAGCAAGTGGCAGAATGCAACATTTTATTTAGAAAAGAAAACGAAATCTTATTTAATTCTTGGTTAAAATAAGTTTTGCATTTTATTTTTATGTATTTTTTTCATAGACAAAAGATTTACCTATGCAAATGTTAAACATTTTACAATAAAAATCAACAAAGGATGACCAAAAATAAAATTTTAAAGATTTTAATTTTAAATGAATTTTATAAATTTTTTAAGTCATAAGACACATAGACACAAGTCTATATAAAACTATCTACATTATATCTTTGCATATCTATCCATATATGATTGCAAGGAATGTTCTTGTATATATATAGTCAGTAAATATTAACTAATTCCTAGAATATTTTAAAACAATTGTTTTTGTTTTATGTTTTATTTTCATCTGCTTTCATATTGTTTAATATTTTCGAGAAAATTAGCAAAGAGAAAATGCAAAGACTTATTGTCTTATATTTATATTTTGTAAAATTGTATGTCTTTGTTTTGTAACATTTTAGTTTTAAATAATTTTCTGCTTATTTTGTAAATGATGAAAATTTAATCAATAGAAATTCTTTTGTGATGGCAAGTATTTTTCTTGTAAATTCTGGAGTTGCTTGAAAAGATAATTAAAATGTATTTATACGTACATGTATAGATTTTTCTTAAATGCATCTTTAAAACTTAACAATCAATAAATCGTTTAAGATTAAAAAAAAAATGTGAAAAATAAATATAAATAAAAACGAGAAAGAAAGATATAGCCGGTCAAGACTGACTATATGATACCCTACACCATTGTCTACGATCATAATAATTCGGGAAGGGGACTTATATTACACCTATGGCCAATTTTACTAAATGTAAAATAAAATATGCAAATACAGAATAATGCGTTAATACCAACATCTAGATGATTTTATGTACATTAGGGCCATTCCTGGAAGTGAGTTTATATGAGAGCTATGGTAAATTATGGACTGATTCCCATAAAATTTGGCAATGTTGTTTCAACTTATTTGTGTCGAATATTAAACGTGATGCTAACATTCATATGGTATTTATGCACGTTGTAGTGATTTGAGGAAGATTTAGTACAAAGATTGATACTTGTACAAAACTTCTTTGCACCAAATTTCATTAAAATATTCATATTTTTAAGGAATATTTGAGTTTTTAAACTCAATTCTGGGGGGAAATTTGTATGAGGGCTAGGTGAAAAAATGGACCGATCACAACCGGTTTCAATAGGCTTCGTCATAGTATCTTAAAAGTCCCATGTGCTAAATTTAATTCAATTATCTTCAAAATTGCGACCTGTACTTTGTGCAAAAAGTTTACATGGACAGCCAGCCGTCCAGCCAGCCGTCCTGCCAGATGGACATCGTTAGATTGATTTGAAAAATGATTCTGAGGCAATTGGTATACTTTAAGGTGGGTGTTTAATAACTTTTTCTATGCGTTACAAACATCATCACCAACGCATAGTACCCAAACCGCCTATGTTGATGTATAATTAAGATCATTTTGTTGGAATAAAATATATTACTCTTTAAAAATCTTATTTTCTAAGATATACTTAGATTGTTCTAAGTATATATTTTAAAATAAGACAATTAAGAACGACTCTATGATGCCCTACACTATTGTGCGTGTCCGTCAAAGTGATAGGTTTTCATATTGACCTATGGCTCAAAGAGAATCGATTCTTGTAAAACTTGGAATTTTTGCGGAATTTATGCAGGTTTATTTATCGTCAATGGTGGCAATATTTGTGTATAAGTACAACAAAATAATTATACGGTGCTACTGTGAAAAACACTTGAAATGTAACATAGTGTGGTTTATAGATATGATTGAGTAGATTATTATACTATTTTTAGAATTTTCGATATACCCCCAAAATCGGGAGTTATTTTTCCTTTTCAGACTTCACAGATTAAAAATGTTTATCTCGAATACCTATTAAATTAGTTAGGGTTTTCAAACAGCATAAGAAATAAGGCCTTACCTTTTTTAAAAAAATTTATACACATTGATATTCATAGCAAAACTGTGTAAGATATTAAAGACACAAATTAATTTTTTTTTTATTTTTTATTTGTAATTTTTGGATTTTACAGCCATTTTTGACCCAATCTTTATAAGAAGACATATTTTTTCATATATTTTTTTTTATAATATATATCAGATGAGAATTGTAGAACATATGATTTCTTCAAAGTTTTAAAACTCAAAAAATCCTTTTATTTTACGTGTATTTGGTTGTTGCCATTATTTTGCATTATAAAGAGGCAACAACAAAAATACATGTAAAATAATAGATTTTTATGAGTTTTACAACTTTTAAAACAATCACACATTTACACCTCTAACCAGATTTATCAAGTGATGTCTCATTTTACTCATAATAAAATATAGTATTAGAAAAATGTAAGAAAAAAAATATTTTTCTAATAAAGTATGGGTCAAAAATGGCTGAAAAAGTAAAAAATTAAGAATAAAAAATTTAGTTTATGCCTTAATATAGTTTTGCTATGAATGCTATAAATAAAAGTGTGTATATACTTTTTATAAGGGGCAAAATCTTTTCTTTTTAATGCCGTTTAAAAAACTTAAATTGGATAAGAGATATTCGAGATACAAATTTTTAAAGTTGCAAAGCCCGGGAAATCGTTTTTGGAAATAACTATTTTACATTCCAAGTTTATTTATTTTTTTTTTGTGCTGTAAAAATTTGTTCATATTTAAACGATTTGTGATCGTAAAATCCTTATTCTGGAAGGATATTTGTATGAGAGCTAGTTGAAATAATGGATTTCAAATAATTTCAACAGGGGTTATCTTTGGGTCATATAAGCTTTATATTTATTTCATCGAATTCTAAAAGAGCGACCTGTAATTTGATTACAAGGTTTTCATGAATGGACGTCGAGAAATCGTCTCAGGAAGTGATACTAAACCAATTGGCAGATATTAAGGTGGGTCTTAAGCCAATATTTTTGTGTGTTAGGAAAATCAGCACGAACGCATGATACTCTAGCAATCTATGGTGATATAAGTTAGAATCAGGGCAACCAAAAATATGATCTAAAAAATGCTTTATGCACATAAAAAATGCTTTTAAAATTGGAAAAGTTAAAAAATATGTTAAAAAATATTATCTTTTGCGGCTAAAATTTAAATTATCTACTATTCATGGTAAAAATTATTTAATTTTATTAACAATTGCTAACAGATATGTCCTCTTTGCATTTACAAATATTCAAATCTAATATATTATCGGATTTAAAAAAACAGTAAAAAAAAATCTAACTAATGGAAAGTTATGTAAAAAATTCCATTGAGTGCAAAATTGTTCTCCTAAATGTAATATATGCAAAATTTTGCTATTAAGTACAAATTATGCAAAAATATGCAATTTAGATTGCTAAAATATGCTCTAAAGTAAGGATTTTCTATGAAAATGTAACAAAATATGCTGCTAAGCACAAAATATGCAAAAATATTCTGTAACAAATTTATGACAAAATTCTTGAAATTGTCTGAAACTGATAAATAAATTAAATTTCGGTTTATTTGAAGCAAAGAAAAAAAAAATGATTTTAAATGTTTCTAAAAAAAGAAAAAAAAAAAATAGTCGGATTGTTCAGATTTGTTCGATTTTAAAGTATAAACTTTTCGAAGGCATTTCTGATATACTGACTTTGGGAAAGTTGATTTCTATAGATAGGTATTGCTATAGATTTTCTGCTTCTCAAAAATCTCAATCAGAATAAGTGTCCTATATATAAATCCTTGTCATCTATATCAAAGTTTCTAGAAATATTCCAAGTAAGTTTAAATTAAATATAAAATAATATATAAACCTCAAATCTCTCAAATCTCTTGTAGTAACTATAGAATATTTTTATTTAAACAATTTTATGATCTTTCTTCTAAACTTTATTTATAAATTGCATTTTTCTTGAAAAATATAATTTTGCTATTTATTTGTTTCTTATTTTTAAGAAAACACACTCACACTTCCATATAAAATCTTTTCATTTTATAGATTTTAAATTTAAGTTTCATATTTACAACATTCAACATCCTGCAGCAAAACAGTTCATCATTTTGTTTGTAAGTAATGCAGTTCGTTTGACAGTTGAATGCTATAAACTTGACAAATTATATCGAATTTTATATAAAAAGTTTTCTACTTTCTTCGTTAAAGTTATTAAAGTCTTCTTGTGTGGTTTATTGAACATTTTGCAAGAGGACTTTTTAGATGATGTTTTTATTTTAATTTCTTACGACTTTAGTTTTCTTTTTTTAAACTTTGTAACAAATGTTTGCACAAAAGTTAAGCATTTAAAAAAATTTTTTGATAAAGTTTAAATTTAAATTGTGGCAAAGAAGGAGGTAATGGAATTAAGCAGAAAAGATTTAAAGAGAAGTTTTATAAGGCATAAATTTTTTGGCATTGAAAAATGTAATTTTAAAATTTTTTTAAGCATTTCTTAAATATTTTAATTGTTTTAGTTTTGTAATTTTTAAGGAAAAAACAAAGAGTTTATTTGATGCAATCTAATTTAGCTTGTTAATGATTTATTTTGCTTTAGAAATGTATAATTTTGACAAGAATGTTATTAAGTATTTTTATTATCCTCTCATTTAAATTTTTTTTTTAAATTCTTAGTTACAAAAACTAACATTTCAGAATTTATTAAATCTTAAGCATTACTAATATCTTTTATGATTTTGTAAATTTTTTCTCAAATACTGCATCAAGTATTTTTTATACAAAATGCTTTCTTTTTCTATTTTCTTATCGATTACTATTTTTGATGATTTGTTAATTTTTTCCTCTGTTCCAAACCCATCTTTGGGATTTTATACTAAATTTTGATTTGTATTTTTCGTACCTTTAATACAGTATAAAAAAAGCAGCTTTCATACACATCTAAATTCAACTACATATATCCCAGAAAACACAGCAATACGGGAAATGATTTGTCGAATGTATTTCATGGATGAAAAATATTATTGCGGCAATAACCGAATTTGTGTTGAGGAATAAATTTCCTTCGGGAGAAAACGTGTCCCGACGGTAATACTTCTAAGCAATACGAAGACTATTCTTCTAGATGATAATCTTGCAATATCACCAGATAACCATTTAGAAGGCAATTGGAAGATATCGCTTAAATGTTATACGGAAGACAATAAAGAGGATTTTGCGAATAACCCACCCACAAGAAAACTTAAATTATACATTTTACATTATTATTATAATTATTTTTATTTAAATTTTATTTATTTAATACACGAAGTATTTTTAATATTATTTATTAGGTTGCCCCGGGATTTTGCTACATTTTGTAAGATTTCTCCTTTAATTATTATATGTAGATTTGGATGAAAAGAAAACGTAACAAATTAGGGAATATGTTGTGGAACACTTTCATATTTTTTTTAAAGCTCTTTCCGAATATGTAAAAAACTTTTATTTTTTTTTATTAAATATCAAATATTTTTGATCAAATTATAATGATTATTTCTTGATATATATTTATGTACGGCAGTTATCGGTGGACTTCATAAATACCATGGCATCATTTCTAATAAAGATTCAGAAAATATAAACTTTTTTTGGTCTCCTACGAAAATTGTGGAAATTTCAAACGGAATGAATAACTTATATATACTGTGTACACTTGTGGTGAAGGGTATGAAAAGGTTATGGGGGAAATTTGTGGACCGATTTGAATGATTTAAGAAACTGAAACTCGAAAAAATATTTGTTCGAAATTTATGCAAAAACGGGGTTTATAGCTTAAAAAGGAGCTTCAAAAAATCTAATAACGCATTTTGACCTATAACTCAGTTAATGCTGAGTTTACATACATAAGCGATTCAAAAAGTTGAACAAACCAAACATTCTTTTATTTATTGTTGCTGTTTTTCAGTACCCATGAAAAGAACAACTACAAAGGAACATACTGCGGAGAGATACTGCCGATAAGTCTTCTTATAGGTGTATGCTTGATGATTTTTTCTACACATTCATCAACTAAAAATTTATTTTTGTGAGCAAATGCATTTAAAAATAAAAACGTTAAAACTATTTTTTCTATATTTTCTTTCAATTTAAAATGACAAATTAAAATTTTAATAAATGACAGATGTGCTCAAGATTTACGTGGGCACCTGCCATGACGGCCTTATCCCACGGTGGTCTTACCACTGGGTGAGGTACAATGCGCCAACCAACGCCCCTGTGTGCCTACAAGAGACTCATTGCCTGGATAAGTCCACTCCCCCTTGCTTAGGAGTTGGAGCTATCTAACCTCCTGTCGTACTATTGGCGACGTGTGTTGCTATGCAACACCACATCGGGACCATAAACCCCTACCTGCGGTTTAGGTCTAAACCACAACCACCACGTGACTCCCCGAAGGGCCTCTCCAACAGTCAGTCCAGTACGACAACACCGACAAGTCAGTGTTGCCGTACCAGGGGCTACTGGCTCCCGTGGTACCAGATTGTGTTAAGTCTCTGGTCTGGCCCCGAAGGTCCTTTTCTCCCATTATAGACCCACAGACAAGTCCAGGCAATGGTGCACCTTTTTATACCTACCAAACTGTTACGCTCTCTAGGACCGAAGCCATCCTAGAATGTAACATGACAGGATTTTCTCTACCACGTATGAGCTATACATAAAGGAAAATATTTAATCCAAGAAGACAAGCCGCCGTGGCGTTTAATAAATGACAAAAAAAAAAAAAAAAAATAAACAAATTCATTCAGAAAAAGTGTCTGCATTATGACTTCGTTTTGAAATTAAAAACGAATTTGATTTTTCATACTGCATTGTTTGTGTGACGCACACATTCTCAAGCTTATGCAGTATGTGTCTATGGGATGCTTAAGGGAAGTAGACATTAAATAAATAAATCAAATAAATAAAGAAAAAACAAATTTGCCAATAACACGATTGTCTATGAGCCGATTGGGTTGATTATAAAAAACCGAAGTTCAAGAAAAGTATTTGTGATCGAACTATATAAAAACCAAATCCGTAGTTTTTTTTACCTCTGCTACTATTAGACCGATTGAATTCATTTCTTCAGCATTAACACAAAAATTCTTCAATTTGGTTTTGCAAAAGCGAAGTCTCTAACTTATATAGGGGCTTCACAAAGGCCACTTAAATCACTTTTAAGTCAAAAGAACATCGAAACCTCCTTTTTTTAGACATTTTTGAACCTATTTTGCTGAATTTCAGTAGCAAAATTTTCGAAAGTTAAGTTTGTCATTCCATTTATAATTTCCACATTTTTCGTCGGAGAGTAAAAAAGATTATATTTTCTGAAAGATTATATTTACATGTCGATAGGACGACATCCGGAAAATGTGGAAATTACAAATGGAATGACAAGCTTATAAAAAAAGGCTGTTATTTTTATTTTATGTAAATGCAAAAATTGCATAACTTAATTTACCTTCAGGATATCCTGTACATTTTTTTAAGCAAAGAGTGTGAAAAATCCAAAATTGATTAATATATTTAACAAATATTTTAAACAAATTTTTAAAAAATAAACAGATAAAAAATATTTGTTACTTTTTTATATAGTATTAACAATTTAATGTTGACATTTCTGGGAAATGATAATGAGATGAAAATACAAAATATTAATTCGATTATTTTCTGTCGAGTGAAAACTATAGATATTGACACATTAGTATCGAAGAAGATATCTTCCAATTGCTTGTAGGGATATGTGCATGTGTATGTAGTTGTATTAGTGTATACTTCCGGCTTTTGTCTGTTGGTTTAAAATATGCTCTATTTCCTGTTTTATTTATGCTTGAACACTTTTATTTCTTTTAAAATGAAAGCGCATATAGACAGTATGGATTAAATGATGATAAAGATTTCTACTTTCGTTTATGTATATATATATATAAAAAATATGACTTTTTTCTAATTCAGTTTACTTATACTATACTTAGAAATGAAATTCTATAGTACCTTTATATAAACTATGAAAAAGATGTATGTATGTGTATTTTATATCGCTTAGTTAGAAAAATATTATAAAGATTTTTGTTTTTGTTTTTTTACTACTGTTTGAATGCTGTTCTTTTTCTATTAATTTTTCTTTCTTATTTTTCATTTTATACTTTTGTGTATATTAAGGCATGTCCCATAAATGAATTATGCGACATTTGTTCGAAATTGCTTCCTAATCTCTAACATCCTTTTGCTTTTTATACATATATCTACATATGTGAAAATAATGAAAAAAAAAAACAAATCTTGTAGAAATACAAATAACGAAGTTACATTTCATATTTATGCTTGTGTATGTGTGCAATAGTTGGTAAGATCAAGTCTAAATGTATGAGTAGAATTTTCATTTTGTTTTACTAACGCTATTCATATGAATTTAAAATGTATTTATTTATATAAGTCTGTATGTGTGTATTTGCTTCAGAGTTTGTGTATTTGTATTAGTATATTTGTAAAATGCATTAGTTAGCCTTGCAGTTCAATTTGTCTTTTAATGCCTTTTATTTCTTAAGTTGCACTGTGGGGTTTGAAGATAATATGAATGGAAATGTACAAAAAAAAAAAAAAATAAAACAATTATGATTGATTAAAAGTATTTTTAATTAATATACAATTGAATAAAATTTTTTGTTAATCGAATGATAAATAAATATTTAGCAAAAACATTTTAAATCTTTCGTTGAATAGTATAAAAATATTAGTTGAAAACTATGATGTAAAAACACTCTCGATTAATATCAAAACTTTGAAGTAAAAGCACTCAAGATTGATTTCAAAATTTTGTTTTGTAATTGATTTCGATTGATTTTTGTATTTCGTATACAATTCCTTAGAATTGGTTTAAAAACTCTGGTTTGTAAAATTTTGTTATAAAAGAAAATGTGTCCAATTGCAAACATTTTGGTAATAAATCTGTATCCCTCGGATCGAATTAAAATGTATGGCAAAGTTATAGAGGAAGACCTAAGCCTTCAGAAAAATTATACTGCATACAGTTACTCTGTATATAGTCCTATAAAGTGGTAAGTTCTCTCTAACAGTTGAAAAGATATTTACGCTTCAATTTTGAATTTTTGATTTTTTAACTCAACTTTATTTCTTTTTTCGAAAATAAGTCCTGTGGTACATATAGGAATTTTTTTTTTATATTTTGTAATATTTAGTTTTATTCCAAATTAACAATCTGAAAAAATTTTGGAATTATTTCAATTCGTCTAGCCGTGAAAAATGTTCAAAATCAGCACTCTGAAATCAGTATGAAAAATGGTTATATTTTACAAAAATATAGTGAAATTCTTTCACTATTTTTCTCAAAGTTTTGTTAACAAAATAACTTTTTTCTTTACAAATTTCAAAAAAGAAGGCCTTACAAATGGTTAATAAAGAAATTATAAATTGTTTTAGGTATGCACCCTACATCCAACATTGGTCGAAAATGGTAAATTAAAAAAAGCATTTCATGTTTATCGGTTAAAAAAAAAAAAAAAAAAATATCACTTTAGTTTTTTTCAATTTATTGATGCTGTTAAATTAAAAAGTATATTTAGATCGATTTGGCTAAAAAATTGCTTCCTATCCAGACAAAAACAATGCAGGAGTGCAGATTTTATGAAAAAAGTTAAATTTTCAAAAGACTTTTTTTAATTGCGAAAAGAAAAACCTAACTGTGCTATATTTTTACTATTATTTCTTGCGTATTATATAAAATAAATATAAATCTCTCATTTAAATAGTTTCAATAACCAAGTTTTTACAATTTTTGAAAAATAAATAATGTATGTTTTAAATGTCTTGTTGAGTAATTTAAATAAAGTCTTTTGAAGATTTCACATCTTCCATAAAATTTGCATTTCTACGTTCGATTTTTTCAAAGCTTTGGCTCTCTTCTACAAGTCTCCCATATATTTCAAATTTTGCGACTAGCCTCACTGTGCCCTAGTTCAAAAATGTTGATATAATACAGTGGGTACAAAAAGGACCAACTATTACTTTAAATATTTGAGTATAATAACATCCAAAATTTTTATATAAAAGGACCTACCTTCAGTAAAAGATGACTAATATTGATTTAAATATTTTGAAATAAAATCACCCACAATAGATATTAATTTTAGGTTGAAAAAGCCCAACAGATTTATCAAAAAAGAAATAGGCAAAATATAGTCGGTCAATCCCTACCATTTACATATCTATAAATCATTATGCCAAATTATACTAAGATCGGTTTGTAAATGACCATAACTTGTATATAAGGCCCACTTCCGAAAATGTTAGTTTTAAGATAATAAATAACAAGTAAAGTGTGCAAATGACCACATGTACTATAAAATACTCTCCCCGAAAATCGTCTTGATTATATATACATATATGTAAGAGTACATAATGCAATATATATTACATGGTCTTCCTCGGTCAACTAATTTCTTACTTCCATCCATTTTTCATTTCATTTCATCCATTTTTATTAATAATTGTTTACTATTGTGAATTTTTTACGAACAAGAAAAAACTATTTATTAACTTAAAAGAGATTGAGAAAAAAAGGAATAAAATAAAATAAAATAAAATAAAATAAAATAAAAAATATTGGCCCAATTAAAATTATATATGACTCAACATATTTGTCATCATATGAAATTCAAAAATTGTGTAAACTCAAAATTGATATGCTTAACTTCATGTTGATATTTTTTTCTTGCTGACATATGTTGAAACAAAAAAATTTTTTACTTTCAATAAATCTTCTATGCTGATGCTTGATACTTTTAAGCATATACGTTTCAACATACATATGTTGATTTAATATATCTCCTAAACTAAGCTTAAGCAATTAAAAAAAAAAAAAAAAAAATGAAGTGATGAAAATTTTAATTAATAAGACGTATGTATTTCTCATTCTTTTACTGGATTGTATATAAAATTAATTCAAATTGGACGCTTAAAATCAAAAATGGTATGACTTTTTTCTTTTTGGTGTGCCATTTTAATTTTCTAATATTTTACAAAATATTTGAAAAAACAGAAGGAGATAAAAAAGTCTTTCACGAGCAAATATAAAATATGTATAAGAATTACAACAAAATAATTAGAAGTAGTAACTTTACAAATTATCAGTCGAACAACACAAGAAATTTAAAATTTAATTTTTGTTAAATCAATTTTATTTTAAAATAGAAGTTTTTTTTTGCTTATCTTAATATGTAATTTACACCAAATAAAACCTAGTAGTTTTTGGCTTTATTTGGTTTTTGAATAAAAAACCACGTAAATTTGTTTGGTTTTTCCATACAAATCAAAAAGCATTTTTAACTAGTTTTTATGATAAACTATATGAAAACAGATAAAATAACTATTGACGAAACATCCTGTCCAACTGATTTCACAACAGTAATCTTTTATATAGAGCAAAAAATAAAAATGTTGTTATTTTTTTGCAGGATTTCATTTATTTCACAATTATTTTTACTTAAATTATGTATAAATTGTTTTTTTAAAACTAATCAAAAGGCAAATTCAAATTAAATAAAAATTAAGAAGGAAATCAAGACGTCAACAAAAATTACATAGGAAAGAAAAAAAATATGTAAACGAATTGGTTTTTGAAATTTAGTTTTTCAAAAGCCAACTAGTTTTTGGTTTCGGTATAAACGGCATATTAAAAAATTTAATTTAGCTTTCTTTAAGATCATTCATCAGAAAATAATTCTTAATTATTTGGGCTTAATTCCTTAGAGATAGGAAATTCAACTTTTCTTTAATTTCATTCTCTTATAAAATAAATGAACAATTTGAGGAATTAATTCCCTATAAAATTAAATTCAATTGAATGATAATTTTTTTTCTTTCATTCCCTTCTACTACAAATTGAATGACAAATTTTTTCTTTAATTCTAATTATATATTTTTTTTTAAAGGGAGCATTAAATCAACATGTTCCTGCCCAGCTAAACTCCACATAAAATCAAAATGATTGTGCCCATGTAAACTTTGTAAAGAAGCTGCACTTCACAGTTTTAAGGACAAATAATACTCGGAATACGATCTCTGTAAGATCTAGAGATAAATGGTTTTGCACAACTTTCATTCAAAATTTATAAAAATACAAGAAATCTCACACACGTCACGAAATATTTGTGTACATAATTGCGGCTTATCATGAATTGTTTTTGCAGTTATAAAAACTGTTTAAAATCTAAAAAAATAAATTATGAAAAATTAATACAATCTAATAAAATTTGAATGATTGAAAAATTTGTTCAATCAGTTCAATTTATAATAGCTTGAATTTAACCAAAATTATATCAAATCAAGGAAACTAAGCATTCCCATAGAATTAATTCATAAATTAATTAATTCTATTATATCAAGCTTTACGAATTAAGCAACAAAATAAATTGTGATGAATTTATATGAAAGAATTAATAATTCTATGTTTTTTAATTCTATTTTAAAAAGTGAATTAAAGAATTCTTTCGAACCTTTGATGATATTATATTATTAGTTTACATACCTTTTCTTTCAAGGTAAATTTGGCAGCATTCTTTCCTAGCTTGTGAATAACTTTCAGACCTTATGCGATAGCAATTAAATTTTACTTTTAGAATTTCCCATTTCATTCCGAAATTGCAGTCTAAGTGCTAACATTAAATAAAATATTCATAGTCACAATGCATGCGTAATAAAAACAAATCTGTAATAATTTTGAAAATCCTGAAAGTTTTGAAATCCTTATATAATATATAATATATAATATATAATAAATAATATATAATATATAATATATAATATATAATATATAATATATAATATATAATATATAATATATAATATATAATATATAATATATATATTATATATTACAATACGGCAATATTTAATAGGCAATTGTATACATGTATTAAGGTAAAATGTGTAAAATTATCACTGAGCTACAAATTATATTTAAATTGTTTTAGGAAAATATTTTACTCTGCCCTTATCTAAATTTTAACGGAAAAATACAGCCGATAATTTACACAACATTTTATTACGTGAAATAAATCCTGCACGAGAATACATTTTCTAATGCGTATATACGCATTGCCTTATTATTTTATGCATCACAAAAACAAAAAAGCTGCACATGGTCTCAATCTCCTTAATATTAGCTATTCTATTCAAATCTTATTCCATTCATTATTACATCTGGAGTAATAAATGCGAAAGAAAATAAAAAAAAAACAAAAGAGAAATTCTCAAAAAATTTAATTAGTGATATTTATAAATGAGTGATCCATATCAGAGAGTAATTATAAAGAAGAATATTATCAAAATCTTCAGTCAGAAACATCTTCAAACGAATTAGTTATAAATATAAAAACAAAACAAAAAAAGAATATATAAGGACAAATTGTCGTACCTTTAGGTCGCGAAATGTAGATTAAGGTAAAACAATATTTAGATGTGAATTTTAATGAACGAAGGTATTTAACACATGAGTTATAACTTTGCCCCATTATATATAATATTGTTATTAGAAATCATCAATTTCAGAGTAATTTAAAGAATATATTTCGTCATGACTCGCTGAATGGCCATTACAATGATCAAAATGAATCAGATTTTGCATTTTTTATTTATTTTTTTTTATTTTATTTGTTTATTATTTTTTTTTTGTAAGATGTAGGGTGTTTAAATTGCCATAGGTGTGTTACTAATTGTAATGTTAGGGGAGGGAACAAGAGAAAATCACCACTCTCAAGTTTTGTTTTGTAGGGAAACCTTTTGCTCGTTTTAGGCTTTGATTTTTTTAAGGCTTGTATTGTGCGGAACAATGCTTTGGACCATCTGAGCTGGTCGTTATATCTTACATTACTCAGCTCTGAATAAGTTCGTTAGAACTAAGCGAGCAACAACTAGTCTAAAAAAAGGGCACCTTTGACATGCATATATTGTAAACATTTGCCAATTTGTTTTTTCCAATCCTATTTCAAGAAATTATTATAATTTCTTAAATTTCCTTATAAAGACTGTAATATCTGCTAGCTATCCCACTCATTACTTAGTAATGTACTGTTATTATTTTCTTCAAGTGTTTATATAGCTGAATAAAATAATTACTGGTAAATAATTTAATTATTTAATAAATTTCTTGTCGAAGTTTGAAGGAATTAAAATTTTTTATTTGTTTTTTTTTACAGAAAAAGCTAAATTTTTCTCTTTTAAATATAAATCCTTTAAAGATCAAATTGTCTACTTTTCTAAAAGATATCTTTACGGGAATATTCTTGAAAAAGTCCAATTATAGCCTATTTTATATCAAAATTTTTACTTAATCCTATTTTTTTTAATCCTAAAGAGATTAACATACGGAATGCAGTTTCAACAATTATCATCTTGGTAATATAAATCTAGATATCAAAAGCGGTCCATAGTGCAATATTACTCTTCTTATTTGTTTACAAATTTATAAAATCATAGCCAAGTAACAACAATAATAGAGTAACGTTTTAAGACATAGATTTTTTTAATTGTTTATATATAAATTACAATACAATAATAAAACAATAAAAAAAAAAAAAAAAAAAAAAAAAAAAAAAATCCAAAAATCGTTTAATAAATTTATGAACAAGTTTTTGATGCTTTTCCTCTCCCTAAGCGAAATTGAAAGATTTTAATCCGTTAGAATTTGATGGTGAATAATACTTAAAGTGTTAGAAAGCAAAATTAAAAAAAAATAAAAAATATTTTGAAAAAAAATTAAACGGCATAAATTTAGTCCCTGATCGTAATCAGTTTCCAGTAAGATTTGAAGAGAAAACAAAGAGTATAGGAAATTTAAACTTTTTAAAACCAAAACCTACTTTTAAAAATATCACAAACAATAAAAATTAATCATCGTGTCTCCACCCTCTGATAGAAGTTTTAAAATTTTGCACGATATATATATCGAAAGATGAGCTTTGAAAATACAAAACATCCTTATGTAATTATATATAAATCAGATTATCTCTGCTCCCTGATAAAAATTTTAAAATTTGGGTGCGTTAGGTTTTGTAGGATGAATAGTTGTATAATTAAGGTGAATTTAAATTTTCTACGTCATCTGGGAGCTTCAGAAAGCTCTAGAAACATAAAATTTGCTTAGGAAATTTTATATAAATCTGTGTGTCCCGCTACCTGGTAGATATGTCAAAATATGGCTCCGTTAGGATTTGTAGGAAGAATAGTTATATAAGTAAGCGAAATTTTAATTTTCTACGTCGTTTGGTAGCTTCAGAAAGCTTTGGAAAGTTAACAAATGCTTAGAAAATTATGTATAAATCCGATTAACTCCTTTCCCTGATGAAAATTTAAAAATCTAGCTCAATTTGGATTTGTAGGACGAATAGCTATATAAGTAAATCGAACTTAAACTTTCTATGCCGTCTGGGAGCTACAGAAAGCTTTGGAAAGAGACAACAGGATTAAGCTTACTTGTATATCTATTTGTCCTGCAAATCCAAACGGAGCCAGATTTCTAAATTTTCATCAGGTAGAGGAGATAATCGTATTTATATATAATTTGCTAAGCTTTTGTACACTTTCCAGAACTTTCTGAAGTTACCAGACGACGTAGAAAATTAATACATATCGAAGCAAGGTTCAAAAACAAATTTTGAGAGCAAAAACTAACAATTTATTTTTTCAAATCCTGCAACCCTAATAAATTTTTACCAACCCGAAACAAACATTCATTCCTTCACCTCAACCTGTATGCCATAAAATCTTTACCTTATAACTAATAGACATTGTATATTATTTATTTCATATGAATATCTTTGCATTTTCTACTGATCCTTTACCGTATCTGTTGCTTTAAGTTTTTGTTACCACACTTACATGTAGCTAGATAGGTTTTCTATATATTGTTGCATTAAGTATTTAATATATAATAAAAATACCTCTGTATGAAAAGTACAAATATTTCCTTTTTCTATGTATTTGGTTTATGTGGTCTAACCATATTCTTTTATGTAATATGGTTTTTTATATTTCTCACTGCTACATATACACAAACAAAAGCAAAAATATTTTCCTTTTTTATGCATTCTTGCAATGCAGGAGTAAAGAGATTTCTTTAACCTTAAATCTAATAATGATTGTATTTTTTTATAAACATAGAAATTATATTAATGTATCTGATGCATATGTATAAATATTGAATTATATTTAATTTTAAATTTATGTGTTTCTCCGTTATTTGTTATGTACTCGTATTATGTGTGTGAATGTATTTATCTTTTTTAAATTGTTATGATAAACTTATAATTAAATTTGTTATTAAAAATTATTAAAAAAAAAAAAAAAATATTGAAAAATAAAACTTACTTGTTGCTAAAGGTCCACACTTGGCTTCATCTTTGAATGTACAGTATTTTTGTAAATCATCAAAGTATAGACCAGAAGGACAACGATTTAGGTAGGGGAAACCATCAACACACTATAAGAGTAAAAAGGACAATTATGTATATTTTATAAATAAATTAAATCAAGATTGATTTCTTCAAATTCGTTTTCTTTTTTGGTTGAAAACAATTTACATTGTTTTTAATGACACATCAACGCTATCAATATTAACTTTAATGAAATAATTGAATGACTTTTCGCGAACGGAAAAAATTATATTTTCAACAAAATATGTAAAAAAAAAATTGAAAAAAATGTAAAAAATTCCATTTTAAGTCCGATAAAAAAAATAAATGCACATATATAATCTACACAAAGATACTATAATAAGTATGAGATACAGATCTATTAACAAAAATTTTGCGATTGACCTCAACGGGTGGTGTCACCATTAATTAGTTCTAATCTATAATAAAATTCTGTAGAAGTCTTACCTGATAAAAACGACGACAAGTAACTGGATCTGCGTAATTACCATTTGCCACTTGTGAGGGACATTGGAACTCTTCCTTTTGGGCTATAAAACAAAAAGTAAAATAAAATTATTAAAATTTATAAATTTCATCTCAAGCAGCAGTAATTAAAAATAAATTGTTTAATATTGCTTCTTTACAATTAAAATACTTCAACTTAAAACATTTTATTTAACTACAACTTTTAAACATTCAGAGAAATAAAAAATTACAACTTTTCTTAAAAACTGGCTACAGAAAAAGTTCTTGCTAGTACTTGTAAAAAATGAAACATTTTTATTTCAAAGCTAAATGCATGTGTATGTTCTTTTTTGTTTCCTGTTTGTGTTAAGGGGTAAAGTTTTTTTTTTTACTTTATTTTCAATGAATGCATGCGTCTTTCCTATAGTTAAAAAAATCATGTTGTATGGAATTGTATTTTTTGTAGCTTATTTTTTATAGCCTTGAGAATAAAAAAAACTAAGTCTGTTTGCCTTTGTTTTCTAAACTAAATTCATTCATTTACTCATTCAGTTGTAGATTGTATACATATGTATGAATGTAGTTACTTTTTAACTACAAGTTGCATTTTACAGAGAATGAGAAAAGAAAAAGTAGCATTACATTTAGTTATTTATGCTATAAAACTAAATGCTATTATACATACAGTATTATTTTAACACTGGAAGAAATTAAATTTTTGGTGTAAAAAATTAATTTGAATTAAATTGGATATGTATGAAAGATTTTAATATAATATATATATATATATATGTATATATATATATATATATATATATATATATATATATCTATATATATATATATATATATCTTTAAACTTTGTTTTCAAAGGGAGATATATATAATGCTAAAACGACGTTTTGGACAATTTAGCTCAAAATTTGTATTTGTATTCTAATGGTTACTAACATGATCTGCTCTTATAATTAGCTAAAAATTTTAAATATAATATATTTTGGCTAAAAATTGTTTCAAACGTATGATGATATTTTTAGTACTAAACCTCAAAAAAATTACAAGAAAAACTATCAATAACGAGAAAAATCAAAATAATAGTCATTGTTTAAAATGTCACTATATGAACTATTACAGCAAACAATGTCTATATGCATATATTAAAATCTTTCATACATATCCAATTTGATTCAAATTAATTAATTACACCAAAAATTTAATTTCTTCCAGTGTTCAAATAATACTATTATATATATATATATATTTATTTTTATATATATATGTATATATTTATCTTTTTTTTCTTAGTGTAATACTCCCTCATATAAATACTTTCATAAAAAGTTACCTCTGACTATTAGTTAGCTGCAACAAATAAAATGTATTTAACTTTTAGAATTAGATATAATAAAAACCAGTAGACTACATGTGTTTTTGTTACAAAAAAGAAAAAGCAAAAGACTAAAATTATTTTATACACCCAGCAAAAACTTTTTGGTTCTCCGTAATGACAACTACTTATTAAAGTAGTTTCTTGGCAATGAGGCGCCATTATTATTTGCGTACTCTATATTACATAAGTAAATACTCAATAGTATATTGCAATTCAAGGCTAGAACGTTGAATTTACAATCAGAAGTTTATTGGTTCAACCATGTTCTAATGCTGTTAGTTCTTTTTAACAAAATATCTAAAAAGATATTTTATACTAAAAAAAAATTTTTTTTTAACACTTAGAAAATTAAAAAATCTGTACTGAGTAAGACGTTAGTTATTAAACACTAACAGTTAATTTGTGCCCAATTTCAAATCTTACTGGTGGCATAATTTATTTTTGGTTTTATTTTTATTTTCGTTTGGGTACATATTTTTGAGAACCCCTGGAGTCTAAAAAGAAATACATGAATTTGTGGAAAACTTGAAGAAAAATAAATAGTTATTCCAGCAAAAAATAAATAGCTTACTTTGGTTTGCAATTATACCTGCTAGCTTACCAGGAAAGCAAAGTTTTTGCTGGGCATCTATAGAATTTTTATTAATAAAAACTAAACTTATGTTATATAACCTCTAGGCTTTAAGTGCAAAAAAAATAAAAAAATAAAAATAAAAAAAAAAAATATTTGTATTCAGTTTTTAGAAAGTTGTTTTGTGTTAAATAATTTCACTAAATTCTAAACCAAATGGATAATTTAATTATTTAATTTATATGAATAGGAAACTAAACTATTTGTTTAAATTCTCAAATAAAAAAATCATATTTTGTATAATACAAAATTAGAATTTTTTGTTAGGTTTTATCATGAAAAAATAATTATTTAATATTTAAAATAATTTTCTAAATATTTGTATGTTTATAAAAGTATTATATTTTATTGTAAAAAATTTATGCTTAATCTCTGTAAAGAGTTCAGGAAGGAAAAGGGCCTCATATTGCATACTAAATTAACAAAATTAATTTAATATTTCATCAATAAATAATTAAATTTAAAATGTAATTTTAAAAATTTCTACAAATTTCTTCGAACAAATAAAGACATATACAATTCAAAATTAATTTAAGTAGTTTTTATATGGAAATTTCTTGAAAGAAAAAAATTTTAAATAGCAATATCTCTCAGAAGGCTTTGTGAATTTTAGTATCTTTCATAGTCATGGCTTTGGAAGTTATTAATTTAAATTATTTGAATATGATTTATAATCTTTTTTGAAATTAATTAAAAAAACTTTAAACGGTTCTATCAAGAATAGATTAATATCTCATTTTAAATGACTTCCAAAAACGTGTAAAACTTGGTTTCACTTTTGATGTAATAAAAATTTTATTTCTTTAGAAGTACTTCTTTTTTTTTTTAAATATGAGTTTTTGTTCTGATATCACTAACCCTTTACTAGATTGATTAGAAAACATTAAATTTGACTTTATTCTTTATTTTTTTTTTTAATTTTTTAAATTTATTTCACTAAAACGAAAATCAATCTTTAGCGAGGACACTTCAGAGAATAAAGGTCAAAGAAATCAGATCAATTGCAGCTTTTACTTCTAGCTTTTTTTATAATTAAATAAAAAAAAAAAAAAAACAAAAAAATCCAATTCCAATATGTTTTCGTATTTTTCAGATTAAATAAAATTATCTCCTAATGTAATTGTTATACCATAGGAAATATACACAAACATTTTTCTATAATTGAACGACATTAAGCCTTTAATTACGAAAGTTAGAGATCAAATATTTTTAATCTTTAGATTTCAATTTTTTTTATTTATAAAGAAATATTATTAATTTCTAATTGGACATGAAGAAAAATATATCAGAGAGACTATTATTGATTGATTGACTGCTTGATTTAATCTAAAATACAATTTTAAATTTAACTCTAAAATACACTTTGGGATCAAAGTGATCCTTACAATTCGAACTCCATTTTTATAAAATTTTTGAGAATTGCAATTTTTACTACAAAGGAAATTTTATTGGAATAACTCAGTAGGTTTTGATATAGCGCGTAATTTTTATCAAAATTATACATAAACCTCTAGTTTATAAAAATTTGTATATGTTCAACTTAAAACCGACCTAACGCGAATTGATTCTGCATGCATTTGAGTAACTTTTTATTTATACAAATAAATATTAATATGCCACAAAAAGAGGAATATGAATAAATTATAGAAAAAAGTTATTTTTTTTTGAAGGCCTAAAAAAATGTTTGATAATTGCCCATATATGAAAAACTATGGTTGACTTTTAAAGCAAATAAACTTAATCATCAACTACATTTGTATTCAAAATTAACTAAAATTTTTAAAACACTGGGAACCTCCAGTTGGAATTTTTGCGAACTAGAATTTTGTTATTTAAATTTTAAACACTTGACTCCGCTTTAGCATTACCTGACTAATGGTTGCTTACTAGAAAGCTTCTAATTTAAACATTTAACTCTTATGATGTAAAATGAAGAATAATTTTAAAAATGATCCCAAATCATTTTATACATTTGTCAATTCAAAAAGGCAATCCGTTGACCTTTGTAACAAAATGACATTTAATAATATCGAAGTCTCCGATTTTGCATCGATAAGTAATTTTATTGTAGATTTTTCCCTTCAACATACTCATCATCAGTTTTCAACAACAACATACATTATCCTTATCATATATCTGAAACAAACGTTAATATCCCATATATTAAGGAGGAAACAGTTTTGGTCAATTTGTTGAAACTTAAAATTTCTCATGTGGCTGGCCCTGATGATATTCCGAATTGTATTTTAAAGCGTTGCGCAAATTTCTTAACATTTTTATATAATACGTCCTTAAAGCATTCCTATTTTCCTGATGTTTGGAAAGATTCCTTCATAATACCATTATTTAAGTCTGACAGTAAATCAACGATTTTAAACTATAGAGTCATTGCAAAATTAAGTTCAATTCCAAAATTATTTGAGAAAATCATCACAGAGACGTTATCGTATCAAGCTTTGTCCACAACAACACGGTTTTCAGAAATCGTGCTCAACAATTACAAATTTACTTGAACTTACAACTTTGATTAATAAAGGCTTCACAAATCGACGTAATATACACAGATTTCAGCAAGGCATTTGAAAGAGAGAATCACGATCTGCTACTCTTCAAATTAAATCGTATGGGTTTTGCTTTGTCGATTATACAATGAACTGATTCCTACTTGCATGGCCCTAAGAAACGCGTAATATTTCATAATCATCTATCCAATATTAGCGATTTTCCTTCTTCTCTTCACTACTCGAAGTGCCTAATTTATGCAGATGATGTCAAAATATTACTATCATTTGACAACAAATTTGATCAAAAACTGTTCCAAATGGATATTGATAGCTTTACTAGATGGTGTACGACGAATGTACAAATGTCAAGAAATGCCATTATATGGTTTTTATAAGGTTGTTGGTAATGAATGGCAATTACACAATGAATGATAAGCGATTATATATAATGTTTGAACCAATACATTTAACGATCTAATGGACAGAAAATTAGATTTCCGTGATCATATATCCAGAACTATTAATAAAGCAACTGTTATGCTGGAATTCATCAAGCGCTGGGCAAAGGATTTTTCCAACCCATATACAACTAAACAGCTATACACTTCTCTAGTTAGAACTATTCTTAATTATAGTTCTATTATAAGGGATCTTTAATACAGTGTCCATTCCGATAATATCGAGTCGGTTCAAAAACAATTTTTATTATTTTGTCTACGTGGTCTATGATGGGATCCTAGTCTTCATTTACCATCTTATAAGAGTCGTATGGCTCTTATAAAGCTTCCAACGCTTCAAAGTCGTAGAAAAATTATGAACATAACACTTCTTCTCAAACTTGTAAACGGCAATGTACACTCTGAATTTCTCTTAGGAAAAATCAATGTAAATATTCCTCATTGCATCTCGCGTTACTATCAATTCCTCATTATTAAATACTTCCGCTCAAATTACGAAAATTCTGATCCATTTCGCCGTATTTGTGTTCAATTCAATCAACTATATCACATTATCGACTTTATAAAAGTTTAGTTGCTATTAATAAAGACATAATTTATTATCTCAATAATTAAGTTACCTTTATTATTTATTTAATATTATAATTATTTTTGTTAATGCTCTGTAATAGTCTGTAAGGATTGTAAATAAAAATTGAAAATAAATAAAAAATTATTATTCCTAAACAATTCAGAGTTTAACCAATTTCAAATTATTTATCAATCATTTAACTTATGTACTTTTATAAAGGGAATGAAGAATAACTATAGTGTTCCTATGGTAAATAAAGTTAGTTTGAAATTTCTGAATGGCAGTTATAAGTGTGACTTTTTTAAACTGTAGACAACAATTCTCTCTCTTTATATTATTTTTTATAAAAGATCAACAATTCCTAGACAGCCTCCGGAAATGTATTCAGTATTATGAGCACACTTTAAGGCTTACAACTTTTATTATACGTGCAAAACAAAATAATAAAAATAAATAAATAAATAGGTTCGTTAACTTGATTGAATTTGTTATTATTCTCAGTAACTATATGCTAAATTTAGTTATAATTAGTTTTTCTTAATAAAAAATTTAATAAATCTCATGCAAATTTATAATCAAAACACATGTAGATCAAAACACATGTAGAAAATTGCTATAAGTATAGGAGAATTGGAAAATTTAGTTTTTGGAGTCGCAAAAAATACAAAGAGTTCATGATCACTGACTGTAGGATCTCTGACAAAATAATATGAATTTTAGGAGAAAATTTCTACATCTTTGGGTGGAATCTGACTCTCATTCTCTAAATTGATCATTATCTTTTATAAGAAAAGTTAATAAAATCTGGCCTGAAAATCCGCCAAATAAAACGCTAGAAAAATATAAAGGCAAATGAGGGGACGAAAATTACCTGAGACTATTTATTCAAAAATATGAATGTTGTCTAAAGGGTGATAAAAAGTATGTACTGGCAGACTTTTTACAACATCATGGTCATAAATTCCATATAAAAGATGTTATGTGAAATGTATCTGAAAAATATCGTGTAAAAATTGAAAGTATAGAATAAACTTTTGTTCTAGTAAGAAATTTACACATGTATGAAAAAAGGCACTTGTTTCATAACAAATAGCATTTTTGATAGGAAAATGTACACAAAAAATCAAAGGAATTCGGAAAAGATTCCTTCCTATTAATAGAAAGCACAATGAATTCTAATTTTTCTGGCCTGATCTCGCATCTTATCATTACAACAAACGAATAGCTGAGTTATATCAAACAAATGGTGCTCCTGTGTACCAAACCAAGTCAATCCACTATAAAAATCAACATAGTAAAAAATATTTAAGGAATATTTAAAGCTGACTAAAAAATAAAATAGGGTTTAATAGGAAAAAAACTAACCGAAAACTCATTAAAGCTCTTATAAAGGGTTTTGCAGAAAATATTAAACATTTTATAAAAAACGACTATAAAAGAAACTTTTCTTTGAAATTTACAACCTGAATGTAATAGCCTTTAACAAATACAAATTTTAAAAGAGATCAAAACATTGCTTTTATTTTTATAAGATGTAAATTTTTGTAAGGCCCTCTTAAACCAATTCCGTAATTAATTTCTTTCCATTGCAAATCATTGCAAAAGATAGAAGTTTTGAATATTTTACTAATTAGTTAAAAAAAAAAAAAAAAATAACTTGAAATACAGAATTTATTAATAATTTTGTAAATATTAATTACATTATAATAGTTAATAATTATATTTTTAAATTTTAACTTTCGTAATAACCATTAGTTAATTAAATGCCTACTAGCTTTTTTTGGTATTTAATAAAAATCAAGCAATTTATTTAGGCATGTTTGAATTATTTTGCTTTCTGTTAATTTTTCACTTATTGATGGTGATAAGAGAAAGAGTTAATTCATTCTTATTATCACGAAACAAAAAATAAATAAGTAAATAAATAAATAGATAAATAAATAAATCAACAAACAAATAAATTAACAAATAAGTAAGTAAATAAATAAATTAATAAATAAATATGTCAAAAAGTAAATTTAAAAATAAATACATAAATAAATAAATAGATAAATAAATAAATAAATAAATATAAAGGGTGATCCATTTCGAGGTTCCCTAATTTTTTATAAAAAAAAATATAAAGAAAATTCAAATTTAATGGGGAATGTTTATTATCATTTGAAAGAACATTCTTTGGCATTTATTTTTTTAAGATTATGTCTATCAAATGTTGGCCGTTGCTACGTCGCAGATGGTCCATCCGTAGAGTCCAATTTTCGATGACTCGTGTTGGCCAATCGACTGGCCCAAAACATGAAATTATGTGCTCACCGAAGTGTTCTCTCAATAAATCCATTGATTGATGCGATGTGTGGGAAGTGGTGTCGTCTTGTTGAAACCAAATGTCGCCGAGATCAATTCAATTTCAGGCATCAAATAGTCGATTATCATGGCACGATAACGGTCGCCATTGACGGTTACGTTCGCACCGGCATAATTTTTAAAGAAATATGGACCGATGATTCCAACGGCCCACAAACCACACCAAACCGTTGTTTTTTCTAAATGAAGTGGCAGTTCTTGAATCTCTTCAGGTTGCACTTCGTCCCAAATGCGGCAATTTTGCGGCATTGAGCTAGAAATGGGCCTCATCGCTGAACAAAATTTGCCTCGAAAACGTCGGATCTTCTTGGAACTTTTCAAGAGCCCATAGAGCGAAGCGATGTCGCTTGGGAAGGTGGAGCGGCTTCAGTTGTTGCACAAGCTGTATTTTGTATGCTTTCAATTTAAGATCTCAACGTAAACGTTGTTCAGGCGTAAGTCTTTCCATTATGAAATGTCAAACAATACTAAACAAAAATAACATGACAGCATGACACGACTCACACGTGATTTGTCAAAAAAGGCTATTGAAAAAAGTATCTCTACTTGAATCACCCTATATATATATATATATATATATATATATATATATATAAACAAATAAGTAAATAAAAAAATGAATACATGAATAAATGAGTAAATAAATAAATAAACAAATAAATAAAAATCAATACATAAATAAATAAATAAAAGCTTTCAGCGCAGTTTTGTTATAGGAAGGAAGTACTTAATACTGCAAAATCAGTGCAGAAATAGCGATTCTTTTTACGATTCTGCTTCTAAAGTTCCCCTCTTAAAGTATTCCATTTTTCTGCTGAAAGGATCTATTTTTACTTTTTTAACTACTTAAAACGAAATACAAAATATGCATTTAGTTCTACTTTTGAAATGGTTGATATGCTAATTATTTAGAAGTGTTTCACCTTTTTGCTGGAATGTAAACATTTAATATAGATTTAATAAAAATAAATTGAATATATAATTTAAATGAAAAATTTTGTACAAACAAAAAATTTTAAATTTATAATCTTAAACCGTTATTTAATTAATAAATTAATTGAAATCATAACAATGAAAAAAATCGCTGAACACCTATATATTAAAATTATAATTTAATTTGATTCATTAGAATTAAAAATATCATTAAAATGTTTAACTTATTACAATATTAGCAACTAAGAAATTATTTCAATTACAGGATTAGTTAAACTCAGTCAATAAATTTATAAAATTTATAAAATTGTTTTACCCAGGGGAAAAAAACCAATTACAGCATTTTAATTTACTTTTTTTTAACTTTTCACTCCTTTATTTAGCTGCCTTTTTCTATTTGCTGGATTAACACATGCATAATTTGTTTAAATTATTCTTGTATTTACAGATTTGATAATGTAATTAAATGCAAATATTTGAAGTGGAACCTAATTAAAATCAAATGTATAATAATTTATTATATAGAACTTTAAATTAGAGCAAATTACCATAGCCAAAAATAAAATTAGGTAACAAAAGCTTATCTAAATTTAAAGTGCATAGCTCTTAATTTAAATAAAATTTAGTCAAATATCCTTTAAAATTTTTTTTACGAAATCTGAAGTTTTTGTAATATAAGAGGATGTTTTTTTTTAATAAGTTATCCTTTTTTGCTACATTTTATCTCAATATTTTAAGCGAGCATTAATAAAACAGTAATTGGTTACTGTTTTATTTAATTCTTTTTTTAATTCTCAACAGTTTTTTATTGCATTTAAATGTTTATATATCGCTTAAAATATTAAATTCTTTATATTTATGAGAGATGGAGACATTTTATTCACTAAAAGCAAATTTAAGCTTCCTAAGTAACATATTTAATATAATTAATAAACTGTCAAGATGAATTAATGAAATCTAACTATAAGAAAACCATCAGTATACCAACCGCTTTAACAAAGTCTGTCCGTCCGTCCATATATATCATGCAAACATAGCGCAGATCACAATTTTGAAAAATACTTGAAAAAATATTGTGCACTATTTTTTCGAAATCCATTAAGCGTCAGTAATAATAAATATTTTCCATCTTGTAGTGGTTTACTAATTCTACCCAACTCTAAGTCAAACTTTCACTACCAAAGTTCAGGCCGTTGTAGTATATCTTGTCCGTATATACATATATATATGGCGTGGTAAATTGCAGATATGCTTGCAGTTAATGAATGTTTGCACAATTTATTTATTTAAAACGAAAAAAACCTTCACATATTTTAGGCCACATTTTTCCAGTGATTCATTCCTTTTTACGCAATCGACGGCGTGAATAAGTTATTTCATATTAAGTGTTATAATGTAGATATACAACAAAAATAAAAAGTGTAATAAATTTCACAAAAAATGCACGAAAAATAAATTTTACGCATTCTTTGGTGTAAAATAAGAAAAATAAAAAAATCGACTTTTTATGAGCTTAAATCGCCTGCTGGTCTGGCGAAAAATGAAGGCTGGAAACAGTTATGTATCTTTTTTTGTTTTCCCATTTTTGGGGGTTTTCATTTGCTTTGTATCTGGTTTATTGTTAAACTTCAGCCACGTAGTTGCTTTTAGTGTCAATATTTATTTACCCACTAAAATTATGTGCCGTTTTTTTAATATTCTGGCATGTATGTTCTTCGCTAAAAAATTGCGATAAACCAATTACAGTTTTTATAAAATTTTTACTTGCAGTTGTTTTTTTTTTTTTTTAATTATTTTGAAGATATTCGTATGTGTTTTCTCATTGTTGGTTTTATGACCAAAATTACCAGTATTTATAAGATATTTCTTTTGTAAATTTACTTTTTTGTTTTCGTTTCTTTGAATGTACTTTGGGTTCTTGTAATTTCGATAATGAATTATAACTGAGTAAGTAAGAAATTATAGTTTTTTGTCCTTTTTCTTATTAATGGATTAAAATTTTGTAATCAAATTATGTATAAGAGACTGTAAAGAGTCTTAATTTATAAATGTTGTTAAAGAATATTTTAACATAATTAGCAAGCAATTATAATTAAAGTAGTAAAACTTTTTAAAATAACACCACTAGAATTATCCGCCTTACTTTAGATAACACAGGGCAACACTGATCCGCGGCACGCGATTTCTCATTCAATTTTGATACACGTGATTATGGAGTTCTAAGTCTATAAATAATTTTTTTTTAATTGACTCTAGTTTTCGATTCTAGATTTCGAAAAAGGAACAGAGCTGACCTCCGGCTAAGCTAAATCCTTTGATTACATATAGTTTTTTGTCCGACAGTGGTTGGACTTAATATTAATTAAGATTTAGAGTTAATAAATTAATTTAGAAAAAAATTTGGATTTAAACCGTAATATAAAAAATTAATAAAGTTGCATCACATATTGCAACATATCTCTCGTAATGTTATAACTCAAAAAACGATTTTTTTTAGTTAATTTTATAGAAATATGTGTTCAAGCTTTATCTTCTGTATATAGTATTCATATCTTTAATAGTTATCGATTAAGAAGAGAATATATCATTAATTTTTGATATAATTTGATAATTTGAAAATTTTGAATGTGTTTTCTGCAAAATCGTTTTTTGTGATTTGATTTAAAAAAATACCAAAAACTTTTAATCTAGTACCCGAGTTCTGTAACTTATAAGAAGATTTTGAACCGAAAAAATTGTATTGCTCATCCAGTTTTTGACATTATGATTGATATAATATTTAAAGTGAATAAATTTAACATAGAATATGAGAAGCACTTCGAACTAAATAAAAAAAAAGAAAAAAATACTCATTTTTTTCAAAACCCAAAAGTAAAGTTCATGTGACTACATGTATTTTGTTGTTGCATGAATTAGGTTTTTGACAATTGAATCAGTTTTCTTTCTCTCACACAAATATCTACTTATTAATCTATGGTATTAAATGTCAACAAAAAACAGACTAATTAATACTAAAATTCCTTTTGTTAAATAATATTTCTCGAATTAAAAATTCTTAACGAAATTCAATATATTTTTTTTTATCGTAGAAAATCAGAAACAACCAAAAATTCTCAATAATTTGCAGAAATGTGTAAAAAATCAAATTTCTTATAAGATGTATAAAATTTTGTTTTCCAGAAAATTTTACAAAATTTAATACTACATAGAAATATCTATTTCATAAATTTGTTCAAATAATTTGTTATTTTGTGAGAATTAATAGAATAAATTTATTAATATAATTAACCTTTGAATTTGGTTTAATTTATTTTAACATAAATCGATAGCTCTTTAGAAATTTCAAAGAAAATTAAAATATTTTAAAACAAAATATTTTTTGTAATAATTATTATCGTAGATCTTAATATATTTGGTTTTTATATATATTTGTGGTCTATTAAAACATAAACATATTGTGTATTGTAAAATTTATATTGCATTTCTTCAAAGATGCCAAAGATGATGTTAAATATATAATTATCGGGCAAGTAAAAGTTTTTAAAATTTTATGAAGTTATTAATCATTCTAAGGTTATAGTCGTTGGTACCAGAGGGTATTTGGAGTTTGTAAAAGAGATGCACATTGTCTTAAGGTGTTCCTTGGATAAATTTATAAATAGTTGGTAAATAAATACTAATTTTTGTCGACTATTTGTTGCTTAAGGTTTTAACTGGTGTGTCGTTCCATAGGTTTCCAGCAAAAACTTTTCTTTCCTGTTAAGCTAGCAGGTGTAATTGGAAACAGAAATAAACTACTTGGTTTTTGCCTAAATAACTAATTATTTTTCTATGAATTGGTGCATAGGTCCAGGGAGAGTAGTAGCTCCCATATAAAGTAAATATATTTGTTAACGCATCAATTGGCGAAGTAAAGCGCAGCGGTAAAATCTGGTAAATAATAAATTTAATATTTTGGAATTTTACAAAAGTTCGCATATCTTTAAGGAAGATGTAATCTATTCGGACAGAACAAATATTTTATAAATGTAAGAAAATATTATATTAAAAAAGGGAATGGGGGGGAGAGGGTAAATTAATGGATGGATTTGACTATGTAAAAACCGAAATTCGAAAAAAATATTATGCCAGAACGAGCTCCATAGCTTTAAAATATCTAATGACACGTGTTAACCTATAATTCTTAAAAAAAATCCGATTTGGATGTTTTCAAGGTGCTTCAAAAAGTTGAAGAAACCAAATATGCCTTAATTTATTGTTGTTGTTTTTCATTATGAAAAGAACAACTATAAAGGAAGCAGACATCTAATGAATAAAAAAACAGATTTGCCAATAACTCGGTTATTTATGAACCTATTAGGTTGATTCAAGTAACCGAAATTAAAGAAATATATTTATGGTCGATCTGTACAAACCAAGTCCTTAGCTTATTAAGGACTTGGATATTGGTCGTAAACGCATTTTGCCCGATATCTATATTACTAATGGACCGACTGAGTTAACTGCTGCAGCACAACAATTCAGAAAACATTTTCCGATTTTCTTTTACAAAAAAAAAGTCCCTAGCTTATATAGGTGCTTCAGAAAATCGAAAATCGGTTTAAAAAACTGGTTTGAAAAGCTCAAAAAAAGCTTTTTTTTTTACATATATCTTCACCGTTTATGAACTGATCTTGCTGAATTTGATAAATACATTATATATGACAGTTATAGGTGGGCTTTGTAAATGCCATTTCAACCGAAAAATGGACGGACATACATTATTTCTTATAAGGATCCAGAAAATATAAATTTTTTTCCTCTCCGACGAAAATTATGGAAATTGCAAACGGAATGACAGACTTATATATACTAAAGTGCCTTGATTTGTATGGAGACAAAATATGTTGCATAAGTACCCTGCTAAAATTGAAGAGAGATATGTTTTAAGCCATAATATTTCATTTTAATTATTTCGTTAGCATGAACTTAAATATTTTGAATATTTTGTATAAAGTTCGAATACTTTGGAAATTTTCCCTCGTAAATTATATTTTAGGGCATCATTGCATGCATTCATTTAACTCTTTAGTTGCACAAGTAATATTTTGGGATTTCCGGTCCACAATTGGTTAAATAAATGTTTAGTTGAGAAAATAAAGGTCACCAAAAGCAAACATTTATCATATAAAGACTATAAATTTGGGTAAAATTGTGACTAAATTTCAAAAATCTCTTTAATATGATTATTATCGCGGTTTTAAAGGAACTTATTATATTTTTCTGAAATTCATCTTTATTTTATTTAAGTATAGTAAATACTTTCATCTGACTTATTTGCAAAACTTGCCAACTTAACCTTTTGGGAATAAAATGCATAAAATTTACCCTCTTCCTATTAAAGTGTTAATAACGTGTATTCTTCAATAGTATAGTATAGTATAGTATAGTATAGTATAGTATAGTATAGTATAGTATAGTATAGTATAGTAGATAGTAGACCATTCCAGTGGTATATTAAAACCCAATATATGTTAAAAAAAAGTCCGAAATATATAAAGTTTTATTTTGGAATAAAGAAAATGTGACAAAAAACATTAGTAAAATCTTAATATTCCGCGATTGAAAGAAGACATAACAATTATTTAAATGGGTATTCCAGGCCTTAGCATGTCTCTATTACAATTCGAAATTTAATTTTTTATAACGAAAATTTTGATGATGTTTTTAATGTCATCTATTCTAGAGGAGTTTTGGAAATGGGCCGTCCAGCTTAGGTAAATTTAAAAAAATATTATTTTTTTCGACCTGTGTAATATAAATTTAAGAAAGTTTGTTAAATCTTTAGGGGTTATAATAAATACAAAAAGTTAGTTAAATTTAATATCATGAGCAAAAGTACTTTAAGGTAGTGTTTTTAATATTCCAATATTATTTTTCGATTATTTTGTTATGAGGATCAGTGTTGCTAGTTTAGCCTTTTTATGGAGAAATAAAGCCTTTTTATTTTGCTCTCACACTTAAAGTTTTCAATTTAGCTTCTAAATTTTTTAGACTTTTTGACTCTTGAAATTACCTTAAAAAGGCTAAAATTTTAGTACACCAAGAAAGAATATTATAATTTCTTATTTGCTTTTACTATTTTAATTTTAATGAATCATCCATTTAAGCAGTTTTGTGTAATTTGAAAAAAAATCGAGATTATTTATATTTAAATAAAATTTTCGTCTATGGCACTTCAATCTCCACATCAATTATAACTTAACTAATTTGATGGACTTACTTAATTAATTATTGTATATAATATTTTTTAGTAAACTCCATTAATAACGAAAAATATTTATAAATATAACTAAAAAATCCTATAAAGGCGAAAAATCACTCAAAAATTTAAAAATGAGTAATCAGAAAGGAATTATAATTCAAAAATGTCGAAAAATCATGTCAAAACATTAGGTAATTTTTCACATGAAATATGTACGAGTATAACCTAAATTTTTATAGAAATTTTGTAGGCGATTTTTACAGGATCATTTTACTATCAACTGTTCTATGTTTTATTTATAAATTTATTACAATATCAAAAACTCATGAGAAAAATAAATAAATAAATATTTTTTGAGCCATTTACCCTTTCCTGAACTTTCAATTTAGCCTCTTTTTTCCCACCTCTTAGCAAGACTGATGAGGATACAAATTAAAATTTCAAAACATACACTCAGAGAAAAATCAACCTCATACGTATGGAAAAATTCACCATTCAGTGCGTATTCAAATCATTAACGAAAATTGATACCACATTGACACCAATTTAGTATTGAATTATTAAATTACATCATGTCTTCTATTTTTTGTATTTTAAAATTTGTAAACTTACGGTATTAAAAAGCTGATACCATAAATTGTCAATATGATCACAACCGTCGTGGATTTTTAATGGGATTATCGATTTTTTTCTGAAGCCCATTAAATTTGAAAAAAATTAAAAAAAATTAAGTTTTTCCATCCAAATACAAAAAAAAAAGAAAAAGTACTAAAATGAATACTTTTAAAAACGTAAAATTCGTTATAAAAAATTAAGTCTTTCATGATGATATGGATACCATAGTGATGACATCAACGATAGCATATTCAAAAATAATTATAATCTTATAATACAAATTATTTTGCAAGTCTACAAAACTCTACAAAATTTTTGATTTTTATACCTAAGTTTTAAGTTGTTATTCCTAATTCACTTTTATTGATACATATTTTTTTTAATTATTTACTTTAGCTCATCACATCATACTATGCTAGACTATATTGCATCAATATACACGACCTACGGGAAAAGACGTAATTTTAAGAAATTTTTCTCTCGTACAACATGTAAAACAATAAAAATTTTGTTTAAAAAATTTCAAGTTCGCAAGGTTGTAATTATTGCAATGGTAAAAAATATTATAAACTGAAGTATATATTCAAGATACACAAACTCTTGGCTTTACGTTGATATACACTGGTGGATATTCCTATAAACGCACATCAATTTTTGTAATCAACTTACCAAAAATGGGTCTGAAAAATAATTAATAATTGTACGAGAGAAAAATTTCTTCAAAATTACGTCTTTTCCCGTAGGTCCTGCATATTGATGCAATATAGTCTAGCATAGTGTGATGTGATGAGCTAAAGTAAAATATTAAATAAAATATGTATCAATAAAAGTGGATTAGGAATAACAACTTAAAACTTAGATATAAAAACCAAAATTAATTTTTTTAAATTATTTATTGACTTCATTTAAAAAATTAATTATAATAGACTTAAAATATAGATTAATTTTTTTTTCATTGTAATTTTGATAGTTTAATAGCTTTTTTATGGCATTTTCCTATATACGCACTTAAACTAATGAACCAATTTAGCATTATTAATAATGTGTTGATGAACCTTTTTTTTTTTTGGATAACTTAAAAAATTCTGTCTGGTATTGATCACTGTCAATTTCTTCCCAGGCTTGCTTAATTTTTAGTTTTAACTCTGTTTTTGTCATTATGGTTTCATATTGTGCATTTCTTGCATAAACTTTACGGGCCATGCATCCCCACAGATTCTATATTAGATTTAAATCCGGACTGCAAGCTAGCACTGTTCATTTTAGTTGAAATAAAACATATTTTTGATTTTCCTGCAGCAGAAAAGGCTGTCCAAACTATAATACTGCCTCCACCGAAATTGCATTTCAATAAATGAATTTCGTTCGACCTCAAATCATGCCACTAGCAAGAATATGAATCGGGACCGCCCAAATTTAATTTCTTTTCATCAGAAAACGTTATTTTATTCCACTCATCTGTCCATTTGCGCGCAAATTTTAAAGGATTTTTCTTATGATGCTATTTTAATATTGCCTTACATTTTGGTTTCTTTCATTTTATGTTACCATCTGTTCGAAAAATGTGTGTAGAGTTTATTATTTATTTGTGTAGCATTAAATTTATTACGGGTAGCTTCTTCTTTTATTTTATTAATTCGCCATTTTGTTAATTTTTGATTACCTTTTGTTGGTTTTCTTTGTCGTATTTCTGCCTTCCGGACGGTTAATTTTTCATCCTTTAAGCTAACGAAATTTCCCAATTAAACAGAGGTGTTGTCATCGGAAACTTAGCTTAAGTGAAACAAATACCTAAAACTGTTAAAATTTTTTAATATTTTTTTTTTTTTTGCAAAAACTTCTTAAATAAATATTGCACTGAAATGATCCCCAATATGTTCTGATTGCTAAATTAAAGAAAACAACAAAAACGAAAAATGAATACTTCTTACATAAAAAAGTACCGTTATATCGCGAGTTATTATGACAATGCAACATTATTTTTGGTTAAGAGAAACGAATATATCTTAAAAGGAAATAAAAAATTTTAATGCGTATATAGGAATATGCACCAGTGTACATTTGACAGAAATATCTTAGGGCAAAAGTGACAATATTTTTTACTTTGAACGATTTACAATGCGACAGAATCATAATTTATGATATACCAAATTTTGAATATTTCCAAAAGGATAAACTCTCTACAATAAGTTGTACTTTAGGTGAATTGCTTATGTGTTAGTAGGTTATTAATATAGTGCTAATTTCTAAGAAAAGGAAAGCCAAGAGATCTGAAAATTACCGCCAAATAGAAAATGTTTCGGTCCTTTGAGCTAATTAAATATTTGGATTCTAATCAGTTACTAAATAATCGCCATTACAACTTTCGTAGAGATTGCTGTATAAAAGCCAAAATTGGAAAGTTAAAAAATAATATTTTTAATCAACATTTTCATTTCTTTTTAATAATAAAAAAGGGTTTCTTTAAATTGATGTGATATTTAAAAAACAGTTTTCTTTTTGCTTCAATTTAATTTGTTTTAAAAATTTTAAGGGAATTTGTAAAATAAATAAATTTAAATTATTTTTTATATCTTTTTGTTTTTTTTTTTGTTAAATATGTTTTTCTGTAATTGACAAATTGTTCTACATTTTGCTGTCTTTTTCCTTAACATTGCGGGCAAGGGTTTTATAATTTATTAATATATTTTTTTACAAAAATATTTTTTAAACATTCCCTTATATTTTTATTTACAGTAATTTCTTTTAAAAAATATGTGTAGTATATATTTTGTAATTTGTTGCTATTGTGTTTTTTCACAGAATAATAAATTTTAATTAGCGTATGTAATTGTATAAAAATTGTTATTATTAAATGAACAACACCATCTATTAAAATTGTAACAGAAAAGAAAAAACAGAAGCAAATGAGCAAAAGGGACATTAGACATGGAAAGGTATAACAAAATAAAAAAATAATATTCGGGAGTAAAAAAATATTTAATATCAAAAGTATGCAACTGTTAATGACGTGGAAATTGTTCGTAATAGCATTATATCTATTCAGTAAAATTGTTACATTTGATATTTATCTCTTAAAGTGTGCAATATTTTATTGTATTCAGACTGAAATGTAATTTTATGATATTTATTTTAAAACAAAAAGTTTAAAAATATATGTCCTTTTCTTTTAACTATGTCTGTTTTTACACGATAAGTAAAAAATGACCTGTATATCACTTTACAGTTTACCACAACATATTGTTTTTTGTGATTTTATATTTTGCACTTTTTATATTTTTTTTATTTTCACCAAAAGTAGGTTGTATTAATTTTATATTTCAGATTTGTTGTTTTTTCTGTTAAAACCGCCATCTTTTTCTAAAAATTAACTCTGAATGATAAACAAGTGTAACACTATAACATAACTATAATAAATAAATACTACAACTATACTATAACAACATATTGTTAAAAAAAAGTTATTTTTGTATTTGTACGTGTTTAAAAATATGTAAAAAAGCGAACGAAATCGCGTACAAAGTATAAATAAAGTATCAATGTACAATTTATATTGTGTAAAAGTATTGAATTGAGTGGAGTATATTAAAAAAAAAAAATAATAATAATAATTTAAATCACATATCAGTAAGTACATATGTATGTATATATTTTTGTGTAGTTTATAAACTATAATGAAATATTTTCCGATTTTTTTAGGTTAATATTGTAACAGGACAATCATAAAATCAATTTTAATAACATTTTTTATACTTTTTTTTGATTTTAAGAAATTAGCAAAATTATAAAAAAATAACTATAGGTTGAAAGTAAAATTTCAATATTTTAATTTTTTTCTTTCTTTCGATCTTAAATGATCGCATTTAAAATTTTTTTAAGTATTTTAAATTAAAATTTGCTCATAAATTTGTTTATGCAACTTTGATAATTTTAAAATTTTGTAATTTTTATGTTATGTTAGAGTTTTTGAATAAAATTGTATTTTATTGCCGGTGACTTGTGATTAATATTAATCAGAATAAAATGTAACAATCGATAACTCCTGAAGGCATTTTTTTTTTAAATTTTAAACGTCTTTTAAAATTAGTAGGCATTTAAGCTGTTAATTAAGAGATCAATGATTGATGATCACTTAGAACTATAAAAGAACACACCATTAGATACCATATAAAAACCTTAAAATTGAGGAGCCTTTGGAACTAAATAAATACCCATGATAGTTACTGAAGATTCAATATAAGACATTTTATTTTTGTTAAAGAAATTGGAGGTTTCTAAAACAATTTACAAACGATTGGAAATAGAATTTAGTTTTATTTATGTTATTTATAATAATTTAATTTTAAAAAACGTTCTCCCCTATTCCTTTGTAGCCTCTTTAAAAACAATTTTTGCTAGTATTTTCTTAACGCAAGCTGTTAATATTTAGATGTTTTAAATAAAATTGTACTTTATTGATGGTGACGTATGAGTATTATTATTTGGATGATAAAGCAACAAAAGTATTGAAAATTAGGTTAAATTTTTTTTTAGAATAAAAGCTTTTTGAAACCTTAGAGAATTAGTAGGTATTTAATCAAGTTAGTTTACATGTTCAAAACCATGATACAAAAATAACAAGGTAGCGCTCTCCATCTCTCATTTTGTTGCCATGATACTCGTAACCATCTGTCGTTTAAGCCAACACTAATTTTGTTATCTCAAATTTAGAAATGTAAAAAATCGAGTTTTTTGTTTACTTTTTTAGGTTAGTGATACATTTTGGATAAGCAGCTTTTAATTTAAGACAAATAAAGTTTCAAAATCTTGTTATATAAACTTTTATATATTTATTATTTGTTAACCGGTTGAGAGAGCTTTTAATTTTCTTTTAAATTATATTCGGAACAAACCAATTTATTAATCCGTGAAATAGCAATATTTAATAGCATAGAAAATAAGAAGAAGCTCAATTCTTGTAATTCGCTCAGCAAAAATTAGTTCTGAAAAAAGTTCTACTAACACATACAAAGAGCTTTTTTTGACAGTTGAGTTACGTTTTTAAGAGCAAGTTTGACTTTTGGTTGTTTTCCACGTCTAATAGTTTGCAATTTTTTCTGAGTTTTTTTCATAAAAGTACTGTTATCCCGGATATATGCATCGATATAACAGTAATATCATATCTTATTATCATATTTTATAGAGAAAGTTTCATGCATTCATTTAATGCAAATAGAATATTTTTAAACCATTGAATAAAAAGATATTTTAATTTAAAAATATTTATTAAATAAATATTTTTAAATATTCAATAACTTCTGTAACACTAGGTACTTCAGCAAAAACGCTGATGTGCTGTTATTTGGAATATTTAAGTTACACATAATAGAAATTATTCCTAAAATTGTTTTGCTTTTAATTTTTGTTGCTACGCTTTTTTTTGTCTATTTACAAACGAGCAACTATCAAATAATTAGCTTAAAATTCGAACAAAATTTTTGGAAGAATGAAGCAGATGTTCAAAATATTATTTTTAATATAGGAACATATATTAAATTATTCTGAGATTTTTTACCTAAGACTTTTAGAATCTTAAATCTATTTAATTTGTTTAAAATAGGATTACTTGAAAACTTAGTTTTTTAGAATGAAGAAATATTCTGTCGCCGGTAGCGTATGATTAATATTAATTAGGAGTTATGGTGAGATAATTTATGATAATTTCTTAATCGAAAAATACGTTCAAATATTTTAAAAGGGCTTTTTAATTGTGATGAATGGGTCTGCGTATAAACTATTTTTAAAAGAAGTAATTAATTTAAAAATATGAAAATATTTACTGGATATAATTTATTTTTAAAACAAAGTGCTTCAAGTTATTTAATAAAAATCTATGAAAAATGAAATTTTCAAATATATCAAGCAATAAAAATATATAGAACGCACAAAAATGTTCCTATGGAACCATTTGAATATCTCAATTTTATTTTTTTTTTTTAATTTTGAAAAACTCACAAATTTATTAACAATTTTTATTTCCTTTTTTTTTAATCAGAAAAATCGAAAAAATGTGTAAGGTTAAACACCAACATCTCAATAAGCTGCAAACGGATTTTAATGTTTTAAATTACAAGTAGAAGGTGAATATGCGCTCTTTAAACGCAGTAATTTAAAAATAACATTATCACTTCAAAATGCATTCATAATGCAAATGCAATTTTAGGATGCTTTTTTGAAAAATTTCTACCCTTTCAATTATTTTCTCCTTCTGATATTATAACATTTACTAAAAATTGCAATACAAATTGTTCTGGTACAAAAAGGCTCTCTATTGAAAACATTTTTTTAAATATTCCCACAAATTTTTTACACAAAAATATATTTTTAAATTTTTGTGTTATTTTTTTTTATTTTTTTGTGGGTTTATTTTAAAACTAATTCTAGTCATAATAACTTCTAATATACTGTGTTATTTATAATTGTCTTCAATATTAAGCAAAAATATTTAAAATCAAAGTGATAGAAATTTCATTAAAATGTATCTGAAAATTGCATATTTTTTGTGAGTGCATCTTTAGCAAAAACATTCTTTTTGAATTTTACATCATTTCAAATATTTGTTGTAATAAACTTTATACTGGTATTTAAATCAATAAAATCAGACGTATAGTTAAAGAACTCTAAAATGAACACTAAACATTTCTTACTCTTTAATGAGCAAATTTAAAAATAACAATGTTATGAAAAAATTAAAATTTTGAATGTAAAAACCGGTGCTCTTTTTCCGAATATATATATATATATATATATATATATATATATATATATACAATATATTAAAAATAGTATATTAACTTGTCCCATTACAACTGTTATTGCATTTTTGTAGAAATTTGTTAAAAATGCACTACAAAATTGCAATTGCATTTCGAGTGCATTTTTATATAAACGATTTAGTTATAAATTATTGTCTTTAAATAGGTTGGACTTCATTAGAGCCTTGAATAATTACAATCCGTCTACATCGTGTAGAGATATTAAAATTTAAAGTAGTTTATCTAATTTTTTAACTTTAATAAAAATGTAAAACATGAATAAACTCGATGCTGTTTTGAAATGGAAAAAAGTAATCATGAGGTAAAAAAATATGATCCCGCTTACAAAATATTTATTTTTACAAATCTCTCGTAGAAAGAACGATATAATTTAAATTGAAATTAACTCTTTGATACAAAATAAGTCTAGATAATCTTACTAACTAGATATGGCAAAAATTATTTAAATATTTGCTAACTGCCTTATCCCACTTTTTTTTATAACTGTTAGGGATTCAAAAAGATTAATAATAATGTCATTGTTCAAATTCTGCCTAATCTATGCACCTGGGTTATTGAAAATATCTTAAACTTGGAACTAAATGAATACCCATGTCCAACCCTGGACACAGCTTAAGGTTTTCTATAAAATTTAATTAAAAGCCTGCAATACTGGGGGGTTATTTTAAAAATCATGCTCCCCTATTCCTCTTTAAAAACTAAGTACTTATATTTTTTGCTAATATCTTTTTAACCCAGGCTGTTAATATTTAGAGTTTTTAAATAAAATTGTATTTTATTGCCGTTAACGTATTGGTAATATTAGTTGGAAGATAAGGTAAAAAAATTATTGATAACTCCTAGGTTCCACTTTTTTTAGATTTTTAAAAGTTTTTCAAACCTTAGAGAATCAAGTTAGTTTACATGTTCAGAATCATGATATAAAAATAACAAGGTAGTGCCACTCTCTCATTATATCGCCATGATAACTCGTGGAAAGAAGGATATAATTTAAATTGAAATTAATTCTTTAATGCAAAAGAAGCATAGATAATCTTACGAACTTGATATGGCAAAAATTATTTAAATATTTTCTGCCTTATCCAACTTTTTTATAACTGTTAGAGATTCGAAAAGATTAATAATGATATCAATAATGTCATTGTTCAAATTCTGCCACAACTATGCGCCTGGATTATGGACCCATCAGGCGATTAAAATTTTTACCCATATTGAAAAATATTCAACATAGTGAGCCAATCTTAAGACAAAGAATAGACTATAATGGTGACGAACAATTGTGATCAATTAGTATTTATTTTATCAGGGTGATGGAGAATAGTTGTTTTCGTATTGCATTAAATTATCCAATCTCTAAATAAGAGAAATATTATAATGTGTTTTAATAACATATTAACAAGTTATCATTTAGGTCCCATAACAGTCAGGAAGTCTGAGAGTAAATTTGAAATAATGAAATAAATGGAAGGCTATAGTAAGTTTTAATTGGACGACAAAGAGACAAAATCGATAAATATGCTTTTGGGGTGATGAAATACAATGACTTCTAGTTCTCGCATGGCGTTCATGTGGTCATAATATCAAAGGCACACAACAGAGGATTTATAGAAACTTTATTAGGACCCATGCTCAAAGTTCATTCTAAACCATTCAATTACTCATATTTCAAAATCATATGGTTCTATATGAAGATCATTAGAGACTATGCAATGAATCACAATTTGGTATTATTAAATACTATATGAAGACCCGTGATAGAAGATATATAGGGAATGTAAAAAGAATAATTATTAACGCTTAATAAGGACTGTATAAGAACCAATAATTGGAGATCATTTGAGACTATACAAAAAACCATATTCAAAAATCAATAAGACTAAAATTAAAGATCTAATGTTAAGAATTACAAGAAACTAATGACAGCCGATCATGTAGGGTTATAAAAAAAAACTCATCATTAGAAACCATATAAATACCATAAACTGAGAAAATAATTTGAAACTATATAAAATATAAAATTTAAGGATCATTTGGAAATTTATAAATACCCATTATTATAAATCATTAGACACACCATAATAATCTACACATTAACTTGATTTGAAATACATATAGACCTGGATCCTGGGAGACTTAATATTGATTACTATAGTTAGATTCTAATATAACCAATTGTAAGTATATGTGAAATTTTTTATCTTTTTTTATTTTTTAGCAAAAGGCAACAAAAATATTCTAGTGTGGTGATTAAGGATTCAACATTTTTCTTAATAAGTACTGATTTTTCCAAAACAACTGACAAACGGTTGGAAATAAAGTTTAGTTTTGTTAATGTTATATATATATTTATTTTCGTTTGATGTTGTTTCTGACATGAAATTCTATTTTGCTGAAATTTATTTCTGGAAGTATTTTTTATTTAAACAATTAGTTATTCATTCAACCCATGGTGCAACTTAGCTTTTCACGTTTTCCATATAAATTTAATTAAAAGCCTGCAATATTGAGGGGTTAATTTTAACAAACATGCTCTCCTATTCCTCTATAGTCTCTTTAAAAACCAAGCACTTATGTTTTTTGCTAATATTTTTTTTAACGCAGGATATTAATATTTGTTCTGACATAGTGTTTATATGTATATCATAGTACTTTTTTTTTATTCAACCCTAGCATTTTAATTTTCTGTAGCAAAAAAAAAAAAAAATTTTTTTTGCAATATGCCATTATTTACAATATACATATGTATGTCTACTCCCCAGAATTTTTATATTTTTGCAATATTTTTGTATATTTGATATTAATCATACATACATCATCAAATGCATTGATATTAATTTATATAAAAAATTGTATTTTTTATTTAAATATAAAAAATATATATTATTTGTTATATCAATTTCTCCTTAAAAGGCAAAAAATTTAAAATTACCTATTTATATTTCATATTTAATCAAAATTTATAATTCATTAATATATATTTTTTTAGAGTTTGTGTAATAATATGTTCATTTGTTTATAACAGTATTAATATTTATTAAAATAAATAGGTTTTGCAAATATTAATAATAGTTTTTTTATTAATCAATTTCATATACAAACAAAACAATACAAATTAAATATTTAAATGTAATAGTTTTTTTGTTCCTATTTAAATAACATACATATGAGCATAAATAAACAATTAATTGTTTTATTAAAGTCGTTAATCAAATTGATGAATAATAATGGAAAAGCGCAGCTAATTGTTAACACTTGAGAAAATAAGTAAAAAATAATATTATTGGTATTAATTAATTTGAAAAAAAAGTTATAAATAAATCAAATTAGTTATAAAATATTTATATTATTTCAAAACAAATAAAGACTGAGCACAAAAAACAGTGCATACTTTAAGGCTTTCAAAAATGCAACGAATGGGTTTACACTATTGTTTTGTTAAACCCCGTTATATTCTAATTTTAAATAAAAAAAAAAAAATAAATAAATAAATTTTTATTGCCTTTTGATAAAATATTTAATATTTTCTGGAATACCCTAAATAATAGTTTTATTGTGTTTTGGGTTACTTTTTTGTTGAAATGGATCGACTTCTTTTTAAACTGACCAAATATATTTCAAATATACTGAGTTTTAGACAGTTTGGTGGATTGCCCTCCCTTGTTACATAGCAGTAGCATTTGTTTGATACCACTCAGCTACTTTTTTTTATTGTAATGATGAGATGCGAGATCATGCCAGAAAAATTAGAAATGGTTGTAGAATTAGAAATCTTTTCCTAAATTACTCATTTCCATGCATTTCTCTGTTAAAAGCACCATTTGTTTTGAATAAAATGCTTTTTTCTTCCAACACGTACAAATGGCTCACCAGACCAAAAACTTATTCAACAATTTTAATTTTTTTATCTGTTACATTTCCCATAACATCTGTGATATAAAATTACTGACCAGGATGTTGTAAAAAGTTCGAGAGAATGTACTTTATATTGCCCTTTAGAATCATTTATATTTTTGGACAAAATTAATCTCAATAATTTTCGTTCTCTCTTCCTATTAGGAACTTTTTATACTTTTTGGGTCTTCCGGTTACCTTTTTTAATCTTTTATGATAAAAGGTTTAAAGCAGTTAGAAGAATGAATTACATTTCTTTCAAAGAAGTAGCGATTTTCTCCCATAATTAAATTTGTCTTCGGATTTTTGTGCGCAATCCTTACATCAGTGTTGCCAAGGCCAACCATATCGTTTGGAAAAGCTCTGATACCAATGCAACGGTTGAGTCTCTTTTCGATTTTATCCTTTGTAGTAGGTTAGATATTTTGAACAACGGTAAGGAACCAACCTTTGTAGTTTTAATTAGAAGGGAGGTTCTTGATATTACACTAGTAAGTACTAGGCTCTCGAACATGATCAGTGAATGGAGAGTCTCAAAGGGTCGCTCATTCTCCGATCAGTTATACATAGATTTCACCGTAGAAGTCCCTTTACCTGGGGTAAACCCGATTCAGAACAAGAGGAAAACAAACTTAGTGGAACAATATGATATTCTGTCCTCTGCTAACAAATGCATTTGACAGAGCGACTTCTGTAGCATACCGACCTAAGATCTGCAGAGGAAGGAGTAATCCACATTAGTGGAACTCTGAAATAGAGGACACTCGCCGTTTATTTAATGAGGTTAAGAGACTGGGAAATTGGTTAGCTTACAAATCCTCAGTAAATAGGTTTAAGGAACGTGAAACACAAATCTGGGAAGGCCTACAGTAGCGGCGTGAAATGCTATTCTGACACTAGTCGCTTACGTAAAATCCTGACTTCTTTACCTTCTGTCCAAAGTTACATTCAAAAAACTTGTGGCAGCTGGACAACAAGTGGCTATGAGACCTTAGGCATCTTAATGAATGCGCATTTTCCTAGCAGCCTCCCTATAACGGAGATCTCTGCGACAGTTTCAGACCTAAATAACTTTCAGATTCATATAAAAGAAGGACGAAGGTGGGCTCTGAATAGCTTTGGCCGTTTTAAATCCTTGGACTCAGATGGATCATACCTGCAGACTTAAAGTATAAATCAGATATTATAGTTCCATGGCTGCTTCAGATATACTCGGCTTGTTTATCCCAAAAGGGGTAAGTCTATCCCCTTGGCTAATTGATCTAACTTAAAATCATTTGAGACAGCCGTTGTATTCACTTGCAGGGTATATAAAAAATGCTCTCGAATGGAAGGAATATGCATTGATATAGAAGGAGCTATTAAAATGGCTATGAACATTACAGACATAAATGTTGAACATACATCAGCCAATTATTGGCATCACATGGAGACTTCTAATCAACAGGGTTGTTTGTAATCCATATATAGGGCAGCAAATAGTGGCACTTCTCCGCTTATTTAAAATATTGACGTTAACAAAATGCTCAAGGAACTTGACACCCTGTATCTGGAAAATATTTAGACGCCTTCAAATTGCGCCAGGCCTTCTCAGTAAATGGAGTACAAGTAGTGGTCTTAGCGTTAATCCAGGAAAAACGGAACTAGTTCTCTTTTCAAGGAGATACAAAATTTCAACTTTCCCACTACCTTGCCTAAGTAGAATTGAATTAAAGTTGTCAGATAGTGCGAAGTACCTAGGTAAAATACTGGACTCCAAACTGGAATACATTGGCCTTTATATGTGTAGGAAGGTCATAGGAAAACTTTGGGGTGAAATTCTAAGAATACAAAATTGCTCTTCGATATTGTGATCAAGCCTATACTTATGTATAGAGCTGAAAGGTGGAAAGCGATAGAGAAATCCACCTTCTGCGAAATATTGTCTTCACTTCGCATGAAATATTTCCTTAAATTTCTTTTAAACTGTAGGATATTCGGGGTGGATATTCAACTTTGTACCAACAGTCAATCTGTGATTAAGTCTCTTTCGGGTGTCTGTTTGAAATCCAAGCTGATACATGAATGCCGGACATCTCTAAATGAGATCGCGAGATATTCAAATCCAGAGTGATCTGCATTAGGGGTCCCTCAAATGCCCCGGGAAATTTATTACAGATAAACTGGCCAAAACTGGTTCCCTTCTTCAAAGTGAAGAAACGGACCAAATGATTGGAATACCACTGGAGTATAATAGATATGTACTGCAGATTAATGATACTGTAGTACTTTTTGAGAATAGCTCAACACAGAAGGAAAAACGAGTCTACATGCTCTATCTAGTGACAGTTATGACTCCACTATGATTAAAAACGGTCGAACTTCATTCTGGGATTCCCAAAGCGTCAGCTGCGAATACTTATAGCTATTATTTCTGGGCACTCCCTTTTAATGACTATTGCAGAAGTTCCTTTAACGAGGAGGAAGAAAAAGTGGAACATTTTCTTTATCACTGTCCTGCTCTTGCGAATATTAGGACTATAGAATTTGAAAGTTCACGTATGCATGAGTTATCTGATTCCTCTGCAATTGATGTCAGATGGATTAGATCTTTTAAACGTGCGTCAGGTTGGTTAGATTCGAAACTATTTTTAGATATATGAAAACAGATTTACATGATCCCTCGGGGTAACACAAAGGGACGCATAGGACCCAAGTGAGCTATCTATTTTATATATTTACAGCTTACCATCTAACTTAACCTAACCTATCCTACGTTTAAGAATTTTTAAAAATAAATTATCAATACGTGTTTATTTTCGATTCAAAATTTCGAAGAATAAAATAATTCAAAAATATGCTTTAGAAGATCCATTAATTGATTAAAAGTTACGAAAATAAGGTTAAAAACAAAAGAATTATACATGTTACGGGGAGCGTTAAAAAGTTACGAAAATGTAACTAATCTAACCAAATGGCAACACCGCCTTACAAAACATGAACAAAATTCCTTTTTCTTAAATTTATTAATAAAATTAAAGACTCTCCCTTTAACATTTTTTCACAATTTAATTATATATGTGTAATCTGTAATGTATGTATCAATGTCACGTATTTGTTAATTCAATATTTAATTTTTGCACTTGTAATATTTATTTTATAATATTTAAATTTTTTATATAATCGTTTTGATTATAATTAATAATGTGTAGCGTAATATCACACAAAAAGAAGAAATATTTTTGAATTCAACAGCATCATCATTATCATCAAAGCCATTGATAAAAAGCAAACATTTTTTAAACACTAGTCAAACCATAAAAACAGCAAACTCCCAAGTCCATATTAAAGAAAGTGGCTTAAACCACAAACAATTAAAAAAAAAAAAAAATAAATAAAAGAAAGAAATATCTTAACCAGTTTTTATATTTGTTTAACAACAAACAAACGCCCATTGAAAGAGGGAGCTTTACTACAAAAACAAAAATGCAATATTGTTATTAAAAAAAAGACAAAAAAAAAAAAAAAAAACACTCTCCAGCATGTGGAATTTATTATTTACTTTATTATATACTGATATTTACTGATTGCATAAATCTTTTTTTAACAAAAAATATTTAAAAAATAATATTTTATATATATTTAAAGTTGCCAATTTTTGGAGGATTTTTTAAACACATGATATGTGTGTTTTTTATACATATATTTTGGCATATATTTTTGCAAAATTTTCTTTCAGACATTGACCATGAGTTCAGCTTTAAGCTGGATAACGTCTGGTTTGTTTTTTATTTGTTTGTATGTATTTCGATTTTTTAATTTAAAATTTTACTCAACCATTTTATTTGTTCAAAGTGGCCATGTTAATATGCCTTAGCAAAATCCAATAAGTATTAAAAAAAAAAAAAAAATAATGTTCAATGAAGAAAACATTGACAAATTTTAAGTCGCATAAATCATTTATTTTTTTTAATCGATTATTTACATAAATTAAATTTTCTTTTATGAATTTTTCAATATTTATTATTAAAAATTAAAAAGTAATTTCATATTTAGATGCAAAATAAAATTATATAAAGATCCACAATTAAAAGTCGTGGACAAATAACTAAAAATCAATAAGGCGTATAAGAGTTATAAACAACCATTTGTAGATCAATACTTACATTTCTAATATTGTTACTAAAGATGTTCGAATTCGAATCCAAGTTTGAAAATCATTAGAGGTTTTAGAAGTATCCACATTTGATTTGAAAATGTCGTTTAACTCAGGGAAAGGTGATATCAATATTTTAATGTTTACATTTTGTTTTTCTATCGATCACTGAGTAAAAAAAATGTAGTTTTGTAATTACAGAACTTTTTTGGAGAGAATTTGGATGTCCGTCCGTTCGTACATCTGTTTATCAATTATACCTTACATTACATACCGTTCAACTCATAAACACTTTCTGAGTCGATTTACCCATATAAACTTTGTGCGAAAATAATAGGTCGCAATTTTAAAGATAACATGATAAATTATCTTGGCAAAAAGCATGAAGCCTATTGAAGTTAGTTATTATCGGTCTATTATTTCAGCCCCAAACAAATGTCCTCCCGGAATACGGATTTAACAATCATAAATCCATTAAATATAGCTATGTTTTAATTCAGTGCGAAGATAAGTATCAATTTTTATGCCAAATTTCATGAAGATCGGTCTATAATTGACCACATAAGCCCCTCTTCCGAAATACACTTTAACGTACATAAATCGCATACAAATGTTAGTATCAAGTTAACATTATTTATTAACTAATTAGCTCCCATATAAGACCCACTTTCGGGAATTACCCTAAATGTTAGTATCAACTTAATATTTTGTATTCGCATATTTTATTTTACACTTAATATAAGTATTGATCCACAATTGGCCACAGGTCTAATATAAGAACCCTCCCGAATTTTGGTGCACATACACAATGGTATAGCATATGGTTGGGATTGACCGACTATATCTTTTTTACTTGTTTCAGTTATACAAATGGATCGATATATGCGAAATATTAAATCTTGAAGTGGCGTAGTTTTTTTTTTAAATATGGATTTCATTGTTTTTCTGATTTTTGGAATTAAAGTAAATTTCTTGTAATAAATTGGTTTTTGGGGAAAGTATATTAAATATTGTATTTGTAATAAAACCATTGTTAATTAAGATATACCAATTAAAATTTTCGGTGACTGTTGACTTTATAATTTAAAATAATATAGTGTAAAAAATTTTAGGGTTTGGTAGAAGGAATCCCGAAATTCGTAAAGACCGGTTGAAAATCCCAAAAATGGGATTTTTTTTTTAATTTTATAAATTCCAAATTTGTTGCAAGTTCAAAAAGAGCTATTTGTAAACTCTTTAAAATACATGAAGGTTTAAAAACTTCATTTTGTTTGTAGTTCCATGCTTTAGAAATGTAGAACATATATGCTAAAATCAAAATTTGGATACAAAATGGATCAAAATCGGCCGGATTTGTACTTATTTCTGTTGGGTGATTGGGCTCGTTTTTAATCTTGAAATTATCTCCGTTATAATAGCTTTCAAAAAAGTGTAAAATAATTATATATATTTTCGGCGAAAAAAAAAAAACAACACAAAAAATCATAATTTTTGCATTTCTCAAATTCAAATAGTTTAATTTTGTACTAAATAAAGAGATGGGCATAAAATTCCTTTACAGTAATAAAGATAATTTTTTCCTCTAAACAAAAATATAATAAAATCGATGTGAAATGTTGGGCTTTCTATAGAAAAATTTTGACTATCTTGAAAAATTGTGGTAGATGAATTTTTAAATGCAAATAACTCGAAAATTATAAGAGATAAATAGTACAAGCATGTTTTTCGAAGATGATATGAAAATCTTTAAAATCGGCTAAGGAACAACGGTTAACAACTTTCTACGCACTTTAAGCCAGTGTAGCACCGTAATTGGGTACTCCTTCCAAACTAAAAATTATACTCTCCTCTACTACGGCTATGTGGAATTTTATGTAAGTCCAATCAGACGATTATAAGTTACAAATTTATTTCGAAAAAATTTCTGTTTGATAAAGTAATAAAGAAAAAAGTGCGATTAAGGTGTTTTTTTTTCTTGAGAGCAACTGGATTTTTTTCACAAAAATTTTAATTTACAAAATCAGGCTATATATGCGCACGATTTTTTCAGAATGTAAAAAAGACATCTGTACTATATTGCAGAAAAATATCAGAACAAGCATCTGTAATATTTTAAGTTCCATTCAATCAAAGTTCAAAATTAGTGTATTTTAGGAAAATTTTTAAAAAAAGAATAATAATAATAAAAGTATTTGAAAAAAAAAAAAAATAAAATTTTCAAATACTTGAGGAAAAACACACTAAAATATCTGAATTTGATGATTTAATTTTAAAATTTTGCTTTAAAAAATTTTAATTAAAAAAAGTACGCCTAAAATTTATGATTATTTTTTTTTGTTTTTTACATTTTTCCAATATCTAAAAATTGTTAGGCTTAACAGCTCAGTCAAAGCTAACAACGGCGCAGCCTAGATCAACGATTTTTATAGCTATTGTCACATAATTTTATCTATTTTTGTTCTATGGCAAATTCTATTACAAAACGTTATCAAAATTCAGTGAATCGCCTCTTTTGACACTTTTGACCCCTACGTTTATCCGAAAGCTTTAAGTGAAATATTGATTTTTTTTATTAAGTTATAAAGATATTCTAGCTCCAACCTTGAGATGTATCTTCTTCAATATGTGTCCTTTGCAGCTAAGAGCTTTGAAGCAGCTTTTGATAAGGTAAAATTCTATGTGAAGATGTGGCTTCAAAATATTCTGTAAGCTTAGAAATTATAAAAAGGAGATATTTCGGTTTCCCCCACAAATGATATCGAACTGTGTGTTCATGAAATCAAATAATTCGTTGATTTCAACACTGAAGCATTTGTTATCATTCTCTTGAGAATCGGGAATATTGCATTATATTAGGTACCGTTTTCATTGACGTTTGTTAGACTGTCGAAAATTTTTTATCGCTGCAACCATAATGCGTTCAACTCTGCTAACTGGTTTAGTAAATTTAAACTTCGAATGTAGTCATTTAGTTTAGATAATGAAACATATAAAACAAGGTCATGAAAATACTTACTACTGAGCATTTGAATTTAGTTTGCCTATTTTCCCGAGTATATAACATTCTTAAACGTAGTAAAAATGATTGAAATCATCTTAACAATAATTTTTCTACACTTCTACATAATCTGGAATAAAATCTAACATTCAAAATATGATTAGAATCAATTTTTTACCGATGTAAACATTAAAAAGTCGTTATAATGGAACATTGTTCCCATAAGCGACAACTTGAAAACTATAATCAATCTTGAGAAATGAATGCCATATTTCAATTCGGTGTCCCAAATTATATTAAAATTATTTTTCATATGCTCGGGTCTAAAAGTTGACACGAATTTGTAAATTTGTGTTATTAAAGACCTAAGAGTGAACATATTAATGGTCTGTATAAAGAGCTAAAAATGGAGACTATATTAACAATATATATAAACTAATAGTTATTATATTTTATTTAATTTTTGACGTAGCCTCAATTCAATTGCTCCTTTTTTCTCCTAAATTGATTTTTTCTTTAAATTAAATTATTTACACTTAGCTTTTTCCTTCCTATTATTTTTAAGAAAATTTACATAATATTTTTAATTATTTATCTTCGGAAGGTCATGTTTTTGTGGTTTCATTTCAACTGATGTCTCGTCTCTCCTAAAGGTAAAATGTTATGCTGACGACATTCGCGGATCTAGCCAAAGCATTTGGCTAGATTTTTTACTATGAAAAATTAGCAATTTTAATTACTAAAACTTTATGTTGATTTAGTCAATATAAATCTTTTAAAGAATAGATTTTTAATCGAATTGTTGAGCTATCAAATTTGTATATTTCTGTCACCCGCAAAAAAAACCATATTTTACATTAATTTTTTATTTTTTGAAATAAAATAAAAAAAAGAATAATCATAAAATGCTTTATAAAAGAAATATTTCTGGGAATATAGAGTAGATTTTAATTGAGTTAATATTATTTGACTGTTACCATCTTAAGAATTTCAAATTAAATTAACTTTGAAAAATTCATTATATATTTAATGCCTAGAACTACTGATTTAGTATTTGAAATTAGTCAGATAAATGAATCTGTACTAGAAATGGACTAAAAATTATGAAAAATACAACTTTTTTGAAATAAAAAAAAATCTGATTTGCAGTCTGAAATTTGTAAAAATGACGGAAACGATTTTAAATAAAGTAAATTACTTTCATTCATTTATAATATATAAAAACATTTAAATATAGTTTCCAAAATAGGTATTTCATATACATTTTTAAAAAATTAAATAAAACACAATTTATATTTTGTATGAAGGCCAAACAAAATTATTCACAAAAGCATTAATATTTTAGTTGCTTCGGAACTAATCCAGATTTTTGGAAGATTAAAACTGAAAATGGTTGATCATTAAGTAAATAATTTGAAAAATTACTTTTCAAGTTATAAAGCAATGTTTGAAATTTTCTTGGGAATATTTTTAGTTTTTAATGCGTTTTAGGCACATAATAGGGACAGAACAATGATTTTTAAATTATGTAAATACGAGTATGTGCTGTATAAATTTTGAAATTTAACTAGACCCATACAAGTCCAAGTAATTTTATAGCAAGTAAAATGAACACTTTCTAAAATCTGTAATTTCTAATCGACTACCCCGATTTACATACAAATTTATACAATCGTAGCAAATAATTTTCGCATTTTATGTGTGATGACACTTTTCTTGGAATATCTTACCACAAATTATTATTTCTCAAATTTAAAATTCAGATTTGTTTATTTTTGCACTCGAAATAGTTAATGATGTGAAGAAATCGAAATGGATCCAGGTTTTGTTAAAATTCGAAATTTGAGTTTTCAGTTTCAGCTCGATAAGTATAAAAGTAAAATAACATTCACAAGCCATAATGAGATAAAATACACAAATTTTTGAAATCGGTTGAGAAAAAAAATATTAGCAAACATGTGCGAAATTTTACTTAAATCGAACCACAATTTAAAAATTTACTTGCAAAATATGCGTTTCACATAAAAATTGGCGGAAACACTACGTTTGTCAATGATATATTGTGTTAAGTTACTAGAGTTTCTAAGTTAAATACAGTTTTAATGAAATTCTGCAGAAAATAATTAGCTTTGGTTTATTTTTATTCTAGTTATTCTTAAGGATTTAGAAAGTTTATGTTTCTAATTTACCGATATTTTTCAAATTAAGGGCCTTACTTACTTCTATTCCAACAATTTCTCATTGACAGAAAAATAACAGCCAGTTTCTCTATGTTGAAAGAAAAATTGTTTTGAAGAAAATGTATGGAAAACAACAAATAAATTTAACACTTTATTGTTATTTTCCATGAAAATTTTCGAAACTAATTTTTCGTTCTACTTAGTGACACAATCTAAACTAAATTTTGTAGTGTTATTTAAATGTATTTGTTTAAGTGATAAAACTATCACTTAAAGAAATATTAGCTCTTTTCTAAGCTATGAAAAAGAAATGAAATTAAAAAAATTTTCTCACTCACTTGCATTTCCTACATATTTAATTAGGTAAATGTCAATTTTTTAATTTTGCTTTAAAATTACAAAGCAAAAAATATATTTTCCCTAAAAATGAGTTTAGCTTCATTTAATTGTAAAAAAATTCATTCTGCAGTGTCCTATTTTCGATAAAATATTTTTTTATATTTTTGCAAAATAATTTATATATTTTCCCTTTCCATTTGTAAATTTGTTCTAGCTTTTTAATTTTTCTTAGTTGATCCCGCGTAAATCCGCGCCTGGCTGATGAATATTAAACATGAGTTTTAACATTTTGATTATATTGTTAATATTTAATTATTTGGTTGCTATTGATTTTGCTTTGCTATTGGGAAATAAATAGGAATTTAAAACGATGTTGTGGTCGAAATATCACTCGCCTAAAAACAATTAAAAAAATCTTTTAAAATGTATCTATTCGCAAAATATATTTTATTTTATATATTTGAATGATTAAAGAAAAAACTTACAGATACACAATGACTGTCTACTGGAAAAACGTTGTTATATATATATATATATATATATATATATATATATATATATATATATATATATATATATATTTATTTATTTATATTTATATTTAAGGGCGGCTTAAATCAAAAATAATTTTTTTTAGTTTAGATTTTTTAAATTATCTTTCAATGCAACAAAAATTCAATATCTGATATAGTTTCCTGTGGCGCCGGCAAGCACTCGAAGTTAATAAATCCGAAAAAAAGTCTTTTAAAATAACAAGCTTTTTATTTTTTTTTTTGATTCCTCTAATTGCGTATTTTAGCATATCTGTCCAATTCCTCTAACGTAAACTACAAAGATTTGTAGAAATTGGCCAACTTGTGTTCAATCAATGTGTAGTTAGCCAGTGCTAAATTATTCAAAATTTTATTTTTTTGCAGTTTTTCGATTAGAAAATTTGCTCTGTTTCGTGCCTTGTAAAATAAAGAATGTAGGTTTGATGCCCTCGTTATAATGAATCGTTTGAGATATATTTCGTTAATTTGCCTTCAGTAGTAGCGCTATATGGGGCGCCCAAACTTGGGGAGAAAAAACGTGAATGATTCGTGAATGGTTCTAAGAGGTGCCTTTTTCGTGAGGCGCGGTCACAGCGTAATTTCAATGAAGCTAAGTTATCGCGTGTTCAAAGCCATATCCAAGACGCTAATTTAAATCGGTGAAAATGTATATTAATCTTTAGGTGTTATTATAGCTTATATTGAAATCAAGTGGCACTAAAAATAATTACGCAATTGAATTTGATGATGATGTTTTTATTCATTAACAGCATCTGAAGATTTTTTTTGTGGTTAGATGTGAAAAAAAAACATAAGCGAATTAAACGCAATTAAAATTGATATTAGATCTAGAGGGAGGTATAAACACATTTGCGGTCGCGATTATGTTGGATAATATAAAACTTACCGAATCTCCTTTAATTTGATATATATATATATATATATATATATATATATATATATTTAATTTACATATGACATTCATTATTGATATTGGACTGAAGGTGTAATTTTTACAATATCTTTAAACTTCTGAATTTTAACTACCGTAACATAAACGGTCATTTCTTGTCTATTAACATCATTTTTAAAAATTTTTTGATTTGATCGAATATTAAATATATATTTGTTTAATGAAATGTTAAAAAATTACTATGATTGCGATTATCTTCGGTGTCATCAGAAACGTCGTATCACTTTTAATTTGTATGTTACACATATTGATGTCTATTACGTGTGGTAATTTTTTAAATGTTGTTGAAAATACAATTTTGGCAATTTTTTATAACTTTTTATCTCAAACCTCTATAACGCTAACGCCGTTGCCCAAAAGTCACTCACGCGAAGCACAAAAGTAAGGATTAAACGATTAAAAATGAATAATGTATAATTTTACTATACACACACACACACACACACACACATATATATATATATATATATATATAAATATATATATATATATATATATATTTATATTTATATATTTACTTTTGTTTACTTTGCAGGACATATAAAATTATAGGTGTTTTCTACGTTAGCTTTTGAATTAGGTTTGTTTTAAAAAATGTCTATATTACTATATTTGTATTAGCTTCAACATACTTTGCTTAAACTTTCCATACTTTATTATGGAAGTATGTAAATAATATAAGTGAAAAAAGTATTAAGATAAAAACAAAGTGATTTTTGAAAATCTTTTATAAGAAGTGATTTTTATCGAAACGAACCAAATGAAACCGTAAATGGTTAAGTGAAATATATTTAACAAGTGAAAATATTGTAAGTATTTATATATATTTATTGTATAACTATGTCATATTAAATTTAATATATTATACTAAAAAATTAATTAATAAAAGGAATCAGTATCAAATAATTATAAAAATAACGAAATGGGAAGGCCAATTAAGTTTTCCATAATTTGTGCAAAAGATCGAAACAAAATAAAGGTAAAGTTGATAATTATACAACTGGGGAGCAGGAGTTCGCTTTAGAAATAATAAATAAACAGTTAAGTTTAGCAAGTTTAAATGAAAATAAAAATAATCATGTAAGTACCAAAAGAGCTTTAGTATTAATTGAGGACCTAAATATCTCCTATAATAAATACAATATTATAAGAATTTATTATAACACAGACACTAAACAATAGTCTAGTTTGTTTTAAAATTTTAATTTCTAACTATGGTAACACTGAAAAGCAAACATAACGTATTATAAAATGTAATGTAAAAATAATACACTGTTATATATACTGTTATTATAGCATACTGCTACTGTTATATATACTATACTGTGATTAAAATAAAATGTTTTAAAAGTGTAGATTTTTAGCTATGGTAACACTGAATAGAAAAATTGCTAAAAGTTTGTGCGATGTAACAATTACATATATATATATATATATATATATATATATATATATATATATATATATATATATATATATATAAATATATAGCGATATCTCGCTGGTTTTAGAATATATAGTTATTAAAGGAAAAGTTAAGATATACATATAAACAAAATTTATTTAGCAATAGATCTAAAGAATCTTGGATATAACTGATTATCAAGATGTTACCAGCCATTTTATATTGAAAATATTTTCTATACGATATAAAAAAACAGTTTCCCGAAAAGGATGTTTTTTTTTCGTTGGCGGTAAAACGGGTCTGCCATATTTTTGTAATTACTATATGTTATGATGACGATTAAAACCATGATGCCAATATTGTTTGTTGTTGGTCCAGTAAAAAAATCATAGTTTATTTTTGTTTCTCACTAATATCCGCATTTATTTTGTTTATAAATTTTTTTGTGCTCCTCAAGCAAAATTGTTTAGTGACACAATTATTAAAGGTAAATGCAAAATATCTGTTGAAGCTGTTTTTTCATTTTTTTCCTTTAAAACTAAATTTATAAATGCTACTTGTTAATGCACTTGCAGCCTTTTAGTTTTTTATATTTTTATAATGTAAATGGTTAAATGTAATTATTGCATTTCAGAGATGTAATATTTATAACTTGTTTTTTCTCTTTTTACGAAATGATAACAGTTGGTGTTTTTTGGGAACTTCATTGAAAATGCATAAATTAAGTGATGGAAAACGTGTTTGTAATATAAATATTTTGAGAGAGTATTTTGGAATCATCTTTGCAAATGATTTCAATATTATAAATTACATACGATTGAAGGTCTATATAAAATATTTTCCTTGGCATCAGTAGCAACTATATAAAAACATATAATACTAAATCTGTAAGAGCTGTTCAAGGCCTATTTATTATTTTTCGATTACAGATATTTAGGGATTATAGTCGTATAAAAGCTTTCGATTTAAGATCATTGAAGACTATAGACATTTTTTTGATTTGACACGTAGGAACTTTTAAAAGGTTTGCGTTTGAAGGTCTTTAAAGAGACCACTAGGGACTATCGATCGATGGTCATTCAATTCAATTTTACAATTGAAATCTATAAAACTTTTCGATTGAAGAACTTGAACTTTATAAGAAATAGTATTTACGTATTATTGAAGATTTGAGTTTTTTAAGAACTACTAAAAGATCTTTGATAAAAATATTTACGTTTTATTGAAGATTTGAGATCTTTAAAAACTACTAAAAGATCTTTGATAAATATATCTATATATATATATATATATATATATATATATATATAGATATATATATATATAGAAATTTACGATTGACAATCTTTAGAAAATGCGCCTGAACATCTTTGAAAACTATATTAGAGACTTGCAATTGATAATAATTTTGAGCTGTAATTAAATATAATTATTTTAAAAGAACTATAATTTCAGATCATTAGAATCTTTTATAGTACCTACCGTATATAGTTATAATGACTAACAGTCTGTGGTTAGACTTCCATTGGAGATATTTGAAGAATATATGCACGTATATAAAGATATAAGACTATATAAAGACCAAATACCTGTGAAGTATAGAAAGTTCTACGATTTTTGATTTTTAAGTAGGCCTACGCTGAAGATATTGAAGTTATTACTACATTTGAAGTTATTTGGAGAGTTTATAAGGATTGTACTGTAGATTTTATTGGATGCACGACTGAAGATCTTTAGAAACTTTATCAGCCCGTTACTTTGAAGATCTTTGTATACCATACAAATATTTGAAGTTGAAGATATTTCAATAATAGAGTCTGTATAGAAATCTAAGTTTTAAAATCAATACGAATCATATAAAGTCAAATACTTTGATATCTTTAGAGAGATCTACAATTGAAGAATTTCAAAGACTTTAAAAGACTGTATTATTCTCTGCAATTAAAGCTACTAACCAAATACGAAGCTATTTGAGATCCTAAAATTGTAGATCATTATGGACTATATCTGGTTTTTATAGTTCTTTTAGAGTAAATGGGGTCCGCGACCCACAAGTGGTCCGTACAAACATTTTAGGGGAATTGCGAAGAACATTTACTTGAAGACGCAATTGAAAAATTATTTTGCATTTAAAAAAAAAATAATTTTAATAAAAATTTCAATAATTTGATCAATTCATATTAGGGTCAAAACTAAGCAAGATTGTATTTATATCTGACTTTCGAATTAACTTTACAAACGGAAGGCCTTTAACGGGTACTTTTATGCATTCCCCACTATATTTGGTACTACGATTTATATTTTCACAAGACTTACCTATGCTAAGGGAATCTTTTTGGACCTAAATGGACTTTTCTGAACTCAGATAGCAAATTAATTATTCCAGTATTATAGAAGTTTTAAAGTCAATTTAGAATATAGTATTTATGAGAAATAAAATCAATTATCGGTATTCACACTTTGGTAGAAACATTTAATTTTTAATTAGACAGCCTGACCGACAGTACTTTAATAGAAATTTTTATATTTTATGTACTTTTTGAGAAAATTAAATGTCTGAAATGGCAAAGGTTTGAGAATAAATAACAAATTCCTCAACAACAAATAAAGTGACTTTATAAACAAAAAAACAATATTTTATTGACAAAAACAATATCTTTTAACCAACATATTCAACAAATTGATGCAAACAAAAAATATCAGCTGTTCACAAAATACATCAAATGTCATTTAGCTAGTATGAATATTTTTGTCATAGAATAACGTAATTGCGCGCCGGTCTGAATGCGATATTAAATATTATTTTTTTTTTACATTTATGCAAAGATTGCTCATATAAATTTCAATACGTATGTAATGTCCGATTTCGTTAATTTAAAAAACTTTTGAACTATGTTTTAACACAATTTAAGCTGAGTTATTCAAAAATGCAAAATTAGTTAAAATTGCATTAGATGCATTAATTTGTTCACATATTTGAAAGTGCATTTTAAGAAAATGCGGTATTAAAATTTAAAATTTTCCTGAATACTCATATATATTTTCATTTCGGCACACATTTCCTCTATTTTTTAGAAATAAATCAAAAAATAACTCAGAAAAATTTTATATTTTAATCATAAAATAAAATTAAAAAAAAAAAAAAAAAATAAGTGAGTTTCTGCATGAAAAAATTTGTAGGAGTTTTATATAAAATAGTATTAAAAATATTACACCATATTTAGTTGTATTTCAGAAATTTCTGTTTATATTTTTGAAAATTCTATTTAACTTTCAAAAATTTCTAATTATATTTTAGAAATTTCTATTTATATTTCAGAAATTTTTAATTATATTTCAAAAAAGTTCTAATTATATTTTAGAATTTTTTAATTATACTTTAGAAGTCTCTAAATATATTTCAGAAATTACTATTTGTAGTTCAGAATGTTCTATTTGTAGTTCAGAAAATTCTAATTGTAATTTAGAAATTTACACTTGTGTTTCAAAATTTTCTAATTGTATTTCCGAAATTTCGAATTGCATTTTAGAAAATTATACTTATATTTTCTATAGAAAAATTTTTAAATAGAATTACAATTTTCTGAAATGAAAGGGGAAATTTCGGAAATACAATTCGAAAATTTTGAAAAAAAATATAAATTTCTAAATTACAATTAGAATTTTCTGAACTAAAAATAGAAATTTATGAAATGTAATTAGAAATTTCTGAAATATATTTAGAGGCTTCTAAAGTATAGTTAAAAAATTCTAAAATATAATTAGAACTTTTCTGAAACATAATTAGAAATTTCTAAAATATAAATAGCAATTTCTAAAATATAAAAAGAAATTTCTGAAATATAAATAGAAATTTCTGAAATATAATTAGAAATTTCAGATAAGTAAACAGATAGAATATTCTAAACTACAAATATCAAATTTCGGAAATGTAACTAGAAAATTCTCAAACATAATTAAAAATTTTTTAAATATAAATAGAACTTTCTGAAATATAATTAGAATTTTCTAAAATATAAATAGAAATTTATAAAATATAAGCAGCAATTTCCGAAATGTAATTAGAAATTTCTGAAATGCAACTGGAAATGATGCAGAACCTTTCGTCACATAAAAACTTAAACTGAATTATTTAAACCATTTACCAATTTTTAAGTTTTTTTTTTGATAAAATAAGAAATTGATGGGGGAGAATGCTTTTAAAAGTGCATCGCGAAAATGCATCTGCGTTGGAAATGAATTTTTTCTAAAAAAAAATTCCTTTTATTGTGATATTTAGTTTCAAAAAATATGAATAATTAAAAATACAACTTCGTGAAACTTTTTTATTTTTTAAAGAATTCGAATCATGAAGAAAACCGATTTTTTTTTTTAAAGCGTGTGTATGCCAAATATGAACCAGATCGGAAGATCTAAGGTTATTTCATATTTAATGTCTCATGTGTATGTTTATCTTTCTATTTCAGATATTAAGTAAGCTTCATTGACTCTTTATCTTTTAAAATGATAAGTCCGTAAGCTGGTTTTTAATTTCAGAGTAATATTTAATATTCTTAATTTACATTAAAACGGAGTTTAATACTATTGTACATTTAACATGTTGCTTAAAAAGAAAATTTTGTAAATAAAGTAATTGAGGATCAAAAGATATTCAATTGATTTGTTTTATGTGTAGCAAATTTTTGAGCTATTTTATTTGGAACCCATAAATAGTTTGCAATTTTCTACATTAAATTCGCTTATTATGTTTAATATATGTAGAAATTAATATTAAATTCATTACTTAACAATCATTTTTCTTTTAAATTAAAATTGAATTAATGATTTCTTTAATACATCTCTTTTCAATTTTATTCAATTCAATTTTTTCGTTATCACTTCCTATCATTTCATTTCAAAAGGTCTCCAAATAGGTGTCAAACTTAAATATATTTTCATTTTTTTATATTAAAGGCTTAATTATGGGAAGAAAACTCCTTCTTGCTCGTTAAATGCAAAGATAAAGAATTTTCTTATTGCTTATTTAACTCAACGCTAACTCTTATAAAGTCATTAAAAAAATGTTTAATGTCAAAAAAATTACGGCAAAATGTCAAAAGATATTAAAATATTATGCATTTACAGAAAAACTACAAAAAAAGTCGAAGAAAAAAATAAAAACATAACGAAATAGCATAAAATAAAGAAAAGATGAAACACATGAAACAAATGAGATGCCACTTCATAAAACGTATACGAATACGAACTTCACTGACATACTTGACAAGTAGTTATGAAAACTATACCAAAGCAGTGGTGGGAAATAAAGAAAATATAAATTGGTACCATTTTAGCAACAATTGTGCTGCGTTTTCTTGATACATTTATTTTAAATAAACTATTAAGTAGGGAGATAAATTATAAAGATATTATAGAGCTTTTTGTGATCTTTGACCTTCAGTAACAAACGTACCAGCAGATTCGAAATGATTAGATCAATTCAAACAAAACTTTACATAACAATTCCAGAGGAGTATGTATGTCATAGGTGACCACCTCATCCAAAAGAATTATATTGCATATATATTTTTAGCATATTCTTGTACTTTTTCAACTTAAATTGTACCGAAGTGGGAACATCATTCAGGGTACTTTACATTCCTGAATATTATACACACTCATTTTCAGAAATTCTTTTCATAACATACATATGCACTTCTATCATACATACGAATATAATCTGCATATTGTACCCGACAGACATTCCATACAGTCAAATAGACATTCATAAAAATAGAAAAGAAAAAAAAAATATATATATATTGTAAAATATAAAATAGAAACTGATACACTCATGATAAGAGCAAAAGTCAATAAAAGAGTATAATCACACACTGACATATACACATGCACACGTACCACCAAAAAACTCACACTCTCATAAATATGTATGCATTTATGTAGGGTATACATACATATGTGTAAATGCAATATTACTCAATTCATGACAGACATAGAGGCACGATTCGTTGGTTCGTTTTTATTCCTCTTTTTTTCTGGTGTATTAATAAATACCAGTGACTGACTATAGCTTTTGGTGCTGCTTCTGATGGCGTTATAGAGTTTGGAGTGGCACATACAAAAAAAAAAAAAAAAAAAAAAAAAAACATTTCTACAATAACTTCGACTAAATATAGGATGCAAATTATTTATATACACACTCGATGCTCATTTGAAATAGAGAAGAAAGAAATTAGAAAAAAAAACTAGTCGTACCAGACCACATTTGAACTCAACATACTACATAGTATTACTTTTTTATTTATGGATTATTTATATTTGTAACTTTTAATTTTATATTATGATTTGCAACCAAATACAAAACAAATAAAAAAATGTGCAATATAGAAATACAAATAACAACAAATCGTAGTTAAAAACACAGGTGTGGTGACTTAAATAGTAATTTGCTTTTTTTTTTTTTATAACACCAGCCTTAAGGGGAATTTATAGTCAAGCCTGTATTTTGTTTGAAAATAAAAGTCGTCTGCATTTTTGACATTTTCAAAGAAACAGTGAAAAAAATTTTAGAAATAATTTAAAAAATATTTAAAATTTAAGTTTTTCTTGTTAAATATTCTAGATCAACGGTTCTCAAATGGGGGTCTGCGACCCACAAGGGATCCTCATGAACATTTTAGGGGGGTCGCGAAAGTCTTTCGTTTAAACATAAAATTTTATTCTTTGAACTTATAAAACGTATCGAAATTATGAATAAAATTTACAGAATACGATAAGATATTATAACAATACTGAACTTAAATAGATGACATGAAACTAAACTTTATCTCAGTTTAAAGCTAACAACAATTTGTTTTTGCGAAAAAATACATCAATATTGGATGTAACGTTATTGGATGTATTGGATGTAACCTTACCAATTCAGATTTCAAAAAATTTTAAACATAAGTAAAAACTAAAAGTTCTTCACAAGATTTTAATTTAGATTATGTAGAGGTTCAAACTTCATATTTTCAGATTTTTTTTTAATACAATGAGCTTTATTTCCATACAACTTTTATACCTGGTTGCCCAATTTAAAAAATGTTTGATCTCAAAAAAATATCAAATAATTTTCGTCTCTCACTTTTTTTTTGGTAAAAAACAACTTACTTTTTAAGATATTTGTTCCCGTGATCATGACCCTTAAATTTTTAATTATTAGAAATCAAATGTTTTCACTGTAGCCCGATTCGACAAAAGTATTTCATATATTTTTCTTTCGAGTATTAATTTATTTTTAAGTTTAGGAATTATTATTTGATGTGGAATTGAGAAAGTATCAGATTTCTTTTAATGAATCCAATTATAAATTCAAGCTTAATATTTTTTTTTAACATATTTTGAGAATTATGATCTTTCAAACATTTGACTTTATAAGGATAGACTTGATTTGCTACTTTAAAATTGAGGTGGGTTTTTTCAATTTGTAAAGACTCAAATGGGTCGAAAAGCAAGAGCTTTTGAGAACCTCTGTGCTAAATAATCATTCTATAACTTTAAAAAATAAAATCTAATTGTTATTATTTTAGGAGAAAAATGTTGTCCGTAGAATTTTCATATCAAGGGCCTATACTCAAAACCTTCTATCTTAGGTTTTCATGAAGTCGTTTTTGCTGCTATTATATTTTATATAGAATATCTTTAACATAAATTTCAAACGAAAATTCCAGTTTTTCTAATTTAATCAACGTTTTTCGTAATTTCGATTTAGCGTCCGTCCGAGCGTCCGTTATCTGGTTGGCTGTCTGTCGATGTAAATTTTGTGAACAAAGTACAGGTCGCAATTTTAAAGACATCTTGATTCGATCTTTAGCGCAAAGATGAAACCTATTGAAATTGGTTAAGATCGGTTTATTATTTCACCTAGCACCCAAACAAACGCCTTAAATTTAGCAAATGAATATCGGTCCATAATTCACCATAGCACCCGTATAAACCTTCTTCCGAAAATCACTTCAACCATAGAAATATTAGCATAAATATAATATTTCACAAAAATAAGTTTTATATAAGAGGAAATCACAATTTTTTCATAATTGATCATAGATCCCACATACTTATATGCATATAGTCCCATAATCACCCATAAGTACAAAAATCCAATATAAATGTTAATATCAATAAAAAATAATAAACATATCTACTATACTTAATAGAAATATCGGTTCACATTTGGCCCCAGGTCCCCTATAAGGCCTCTCCATTATGGTATAGGGTATCACAGAGTCGGGGTTCATCTACTATAACTTTCTTACTTGTTTAAAAATATAAACATAACACTTGTCATTTCTGACTAATTCATACATGTTGAATCTGGCCAACAAATTTGAAAAGTTTTTTAGATGTACAATAATAAATGTTCATTTTGTATGGCGGCTCAATTGGGGAACTTGACAAGAAAATTATTCTTGTCAAGTTCCTTGTATGGAGTCTAACACTTCCCCAAGATTATTCCTACACAAGTTTAAGATTATTGCTTTAATAGTTCTTCATTTACGCGATAAATAATCTTTACTTTGTATGGGAGCCATCACTCCCTCTGTACCTACCCATCCTATTTTCATCTAAATTTTGGAAGAAAGTTATTATCACAATATTTTAACACCTTTGTTGTAATAGTTCTTTTGATATGCAAATATTATTTTATTTGCATAGGGGTATCGGTACCATTCCCCTTACTGCGATCCCAAAAAAGTAGCCTATTTGAATTATTTTTCTTTTAAAAATACTAACTAGTTTTAAAATTTTTAAAATCATACATTAAATACATAGTAATTAAATGTAATTTTTACAATGCAAACCATTTGTTTGTTTTTTTTTTATTTGTACCCATTAAATATTTTAAGAGTGCAAAACCCTCTATCGCTCTTTGAATTTGTAAAACTTTATCATATTTATAAAATTACATGTACGATTTATAAAACATAAAGTTATAAAAAATGTTTTAAATTCTTGAAAAAATAAAAAAAATAAACAGCCTTTTGTTCTCCTGAAAAGTTTTAATTTTCGAGATAAAGGCTTTTGAATGTAGACCTTTGAAATAGTTTAGATTTTGATAAAAATATGGAAGAATTTTAAAATTGCGCTTTAAGGTTTTAGAGATAAAAAGGTCAATATTAGCAAAACTAAATAGGAAATTGAAAAGAAATTTAAAAGTTTTTTTTTTAGTATTTTTGTCCCATATTCTGCTTATTAATACTCCTCATTTGAGTGATCAGTCAACATTAGAATCTCAAAAAAGCAGTTTCTCGGGACAGTCTGTTGTATAAGTCCGTCCCCTGCATTCACGTGCAGTTAGGAACTAGAATCTCAAACGTTCTTTTAAAGAGCATATAGGGGGTAGCATTATCAGAAAATTAGTTCAGGAGTGTTAGCAACATGTTTAAAATTTTGCATGACCATATGTTCTTCCTTTCTAACATCTCGTTGAGGTAAGCCTGATCTACTGGCAGCCATTATATAATAGGTACAAAATGTAGTACAGTATTCAGTATCCCTGCATATATTTGAATTATATATAATTGGTCTATAACTAGATAATGCATTCCTGGAATTTCCGTCTTAGGATACCAGGTAAATTTGCCATTTTTTATTTCTCGCTTTATTGGGAATTTCGTCTAGGATTCTAATTTTAACGAAAACTGCTTGAAAATAGTTATGTTAATTTTAATTTTTACTAGGTCATTATTAAATTTATGTTTTGAAAAAAATCGTTATCTTTTGATACCCGCGAAGGGCAAAAGAAATAAAAAATCTACACATTTTTTACAACATATTTTTAATTTTTTTAAGTTTTTGTTTTTCTGTACTTAGCAAAAGTCCTATGTGTAGTTGAAGTATGAGTAGATCACAATTGATCAGATTATCTTTTTTTATATCTACGATGCTGTTTAAATCCGCTAATTCTAAAATTCATTTCTTATATGCGACTAAAATGTTCCACTTGGTTGGGGAAATGATAATATAGTTTTTTGATACGGGAACTTGGGATCGGGTAAACATTATTCAGATAAACTCGCAGCTCATAGAAATTTTATACTTTTTATACCCAATTCGCAACTTCATTATTGTGTTATTTGTTAATGTATTATATAAAGACACTTTGTGAATAAATATATCATTTTTAAATGTTATTAGGAAGTATTAATTCCATAAATCACTTTTTTGAATTGATTCTGGTTCGCTATTTGTAAAATTAATGAAGTTACATCATATATTGCAGCATTTCTCGAGAACGACTTGGTTGATTTTCTTCAGTAATATAGCAAACAATTCGATTTAAAATTGCTTTCAAATCATACCAATAGTTGTGGAGATATTAGGCCTATTTTGTAAAAAAATAATAATAATAATAATTTAGTACAAAAATATCAGATATAAAAATTCAAAAATGGCAAAAATGCAAATTTTTATTCTTTAATCACAAAAAACAAATAAAACAAGAAAATTAAATCAATGCAAAAACTTTGATTATATAATGTATATGAAATATGTCTTGTTTTGTTTTATTTGCAGCAAATTTATCTTCGTGATTGAAGAATACAAATTTGCGCCTTTGCCATTTTTAATTTTTATGATTTTTTGAAAAAAAAAACTAATTTTGTACGAAATTATTTTTTTTTCACATAATAGACTTAATATCTCCATAGCTGTTGAGCATATTACAATATAATGTGAATATAATTTGAAGGTAATTTCAATTTCGAAAAAGTGATTTGTAGTACTTCATGATACTTGTGTTCGAATTGAGAAAAAAATTTTCACTTTATCAGCCTGTGTAATTTTTGGTGAAATTTCAGAAGAGACCTATGTGTAATTTTTTGATTTTTTTTTAATTATAGTTATTAGTCATACATTCACCCACCAAAACGTTTTCTATTACCTTAACGGGTATAGAAATTACAAAAGGTATGTAGATTTCCTTGAGAAAAGAAAAACTTATTGTTTTTTGCTACACATAGGACTTTTTGAAGAATAAAAAAAAAATCATTAAGCAAAAAATAGGAAGCTTTCTATACAAAAAAGAATATGTGTAGATTTTTTAAATTTCTTTTGCCATTCGCGGACGCTAAAAGTTATTGGTTTTTTCTTTTCAAAACATAAAATTAATAAATATCTTAACAAAAAATACATAAATCAAAAATTAAAAAAGGTTGTTAAGTTACAAAATAAAATGGATTTTTTTTCTCCCGAAAAGTAGTAGAAGCAAGGCACCGAAGATTTGTTTTTAATAGAGTTTTAATGAAAATTGCTGGTGAAAAACTTACTTTTTTTTTTAAATCACATTCTTTTCTGGCGATAAATCAATTTCTTGGTAAAATTTTTTGTTACAAAATTTGACTTTTAATGAGACATTGGAGTTTTGCTCCGATATATAGTAAAAATCGGATTTTTGGTGAGAAATCTAATTCTTAGTGAAAAATCAAACTTTTAGTAAATAACTAGGTTTTTGTTGAAAAATCGGTGTTTTGGTGAAAATTTTCATTCTTGGTAAAAATCTGATTTTTGTTTAAAATTTTGTAAAAAACCGAAATTTTGAATGAAAATTTAAATATTTTGTAAATTAAAACATTTTACAGAAAATAAATTTTCAAAAAATTCTAAAACATAGCATTCACAATGTTATATTAGTTTTCCATTAACATTTCCAAAAGATGACAATCAGGTTTTATGACCTCATGTCTCTAAATCTATCAGACACTTACGCTATGGGGTAAGATGGACACCTACGTTTTATTTTTATAAATTTCAAAAAGTCCGTGATTTTATTCGCTATTATTTTTCTGAATAATTTTCAAAATTATACGAAATATCTAGTTTTAAATATTCATAACTTTTTTTATTTACAAACCGATTTTATTGAAATGAAAACCGTTGTCAATGCAATTATATCCTCTTTAAATCTCTTAATTCAAAAATATTATTTGATGATGCGTTTTTGAAATTGTTCTCCTTCTACTATTTTAAATTTTATATTATTTCATCTTAAATAGTGGTTTATTGGTTATACAATTTACTCGAGATTTTTTTGGACGAAAATATTTACTATTTATTATATAGATATTTAGAAAAAATACCAAAACTTTTTTCCATACACAAAAAAAAAAAAAAAAAAAAAAAAAAATCAGCAATCACCAAATGTATTAGTAAATAATTCACTTAAGTAAAATTTTTTTCAAATTTGTACCTCTTATCAAAATGATTATTTCAGTTACTAAAAACTGTAAAAAATGAAAAAAAGAAAAAATGTTTCCAATTAAAAAATTTATCAAATCAATCAAGTAGATGATTGAATGAATTAAAAATTTAAGTGAGAAATAAAATTTTACTTAAATTTTATTTTTATTTTATATTCAATATATTTATTAAATTTATATGCAAAATGAAACAACTGTGTTAATTGAAAAATATGTGGTAATAATTCTTTTGTGTATCAAAAAAAAAAAAAAAAAAAAAAAAAAAAACAAATATTTTTAAAATATTTTATTGTTTTGTACGTTTTACATAAGAGTGTACAACTTAAGACATATAAAACTACAGACGTAAATGTTCGATTTAATTGATTAAAAAAAAGACATTCTCGAAAAAATTTCAATTAAATTATTAATCAGAATTTTAAAATGATTTTAAATAAAAGTATTCTTACAAATTAAATTCAAATTTTGCATAGAAAAATCTAAAATTCAATTTCAATTGCGAATAATACTTGTTCAATTATTTTATTAATTGAAGTTCAACCTATGAAAAAAATTGTATATTCAATTATTCAAATTATCAGTTACTTTTATTTATATCTGATCAACTTATTAATTAATACAATAAGAAAAATAATTGAAAGCCAATTAGTTGTTTTATTTTTAGTAAAAAAATTTAGAAAATTTTTATGAATTGAATAATTGATACAATAAAAAAAATTTATTGAAATAGCTTTTAACTTTGATAAATCGTTTAAGGTGTTTCCAAGATTTGTATTAAGATTTGTCAAAAATTCTAATATCATATTTTTTTAAATTATTCAAAAATATTTGATTTTCATGTTTGTGTACATTAATAAAATTAGAAATAAAAAATCTTACATTGAAGAAGGAAATAAACAAAAAATAAAAAAATATTGAAAGAAAAATAAAAACAAAATTAAATATAAAATATTTATATTTTCTATCAGATTTTTTGACTTACCAATAAAATACGTAATATTTTATTTTTGAAAAATGTTAATATTTTGTGTGATTGTTTCGAAATACTTTTTCCATATATTTTGTGTATTAACGGAAAGTGAGTTAAATAAATCAAATTTATTTCTTGTTTTAAAATTTTTGTAAACAAAAAAAATTTGAATTTATTTGTGTTTTTTTATAAACTTTCGAAACGTATTTTCATTTCGTTTTATAAAATCAGCCTATAAATTTAATTAGTTTATATCTTTCATAAAACAGCAAAATTATAACACGAAATCCAAGTAAAAAGAAAAAAAAAACATATTTTGTTGTTCTTGATCTAATTGCTACAAAAACATACGTATGTAATTATATAAACATTCTATTTTAAACAGTTAATAATTTATTCTAGTTACTTCTTTTCTATAGTTACGCTCATTAATGTAGTTTGAACTACTACAACAATGAAAATGTGTTGTAAAAATCTAATAAAACCAAATTGTAATAAATAAATAAATGGAAATATTAAAAAATTACAAAATATTTTCAAACATATTGCAACGTATACACCAAATCAAAAACCATTTAAACAAAAAAATTTTATAAATAAAATAAAAAATGCGGAAATTTGTAAACAATGTTGAAACAATTTAGTTTTTCTCACTTTAAAATTATAAGTGATTTTCTAAAACTTTATAAATTTATAAAACATTACTAAACTTACCAGTTACTATTGACCCCACCAGTAAAGTGGTGATAAATAATTTTATTCTTATTGACATAATGACTATTTATATTTTATTGTGTTTAAAATTCTCCAAATTTGAACGTTTCTTTTTTTTTTTTTCTTTTATATTTTCAATTTCTTTATTTATTTTTTTCTTAAAAATAAAAAAAAATCCAACAATTTTTCTTTCGACTAGAAAAAAGTTGAATTTCCTTGTTTAAGTTGGTTTTTGTTGTTGCTGTGTATTTGGATCCGAACACTCTTAAAATATAAATCAGTCTTGTTTTTTTTTTTTTGGGCTGAGAGCTTTAAGCGCAAACCACGTCTTGAACGTCGTAATAAAAACCGTCAACTGTTTGTAGTTCCACTTGAAGAAATTGCAAGAAGGTGAAAATCATGAAACAGAAAAAGTATATATTAATAAACCAACAAATAAAAAATATATAAAAATATACATGAATTAAATCAAAACTACCTTGAGTTTCCAGTAGTGAGTTTTTGAGTTAAAGTATTTTTTCTCTCCTTTTGTTTACATTTCTTACTCTTTTAGAGAGAGATATAATTTGGTTTTTAATAAAAATTCACTTTCAATTTGAGTTGTTGGCTTAAGAACTACCGCATAATCAATGATAAAAAAATTAACTCAAAAGGTTTATTTTTAGCCGGTTAATATTTGGTTATTTGTTTCGTTGATTTTTGATTGAGTGTGTTTTATATGTCTGTTCGTCTGTTGTTGTGTCGTTTTTGTGTATTTTTATTATTCACATTATAAAGCGCATGTGTGGCTTACTTGACTTTAACACTTGTTTTAAACCGGGTATGTCTTGTTTTATAGTTTGTATGTCGTTAAACAGTGTTGCCATTAAGTTATATGGTAATTTGTGCAATTTGTGAGTTTGGGAATTTTTAAAAACATATAAAAATCTCGGTGGACTTTTTTCTCAGCTAAAAGCCTCTAGGAATCTTAACTTCATGATCAAAATTTAAAATTTTTTGCTTGACTATTTAATAAAACTGTCAAAATTAAATTTTAGGTCTTTCGGATTTGTTTCATATATTTTTTTTATAACTTCACAAGTGATTTCGTTACCCCCCTAAAAACTAACTTTATTATGTTTTATGAGGTTCCTCTCAAAATATTACGATTCTTCTGATGACCGTTCGTGAGCTGAACCGTTTCTAAAAAAAGGTTTTTTTTAGTTTTTTGAAAATGTTTATATTTTCTTCCGCAGCAACACTTAGAAAATGTGGTATCATTTAAAAGGTATATAAAACATATCCAAGTGTTCAAATACTTTTATATTCCACAAAATATCATATTTTTCAAGGTTTTTCAAAATATTGTTTGGGACTTTTAATGATTTTTTTTTAATTTTAAAATTTCTACTTTCTTTTATATATTAGTTTCTTGGTGTCTAATTAATATTCATAAAATTAATTTATTGTTATATTTTATCAGTATTGCTAGGAAATGGAAAAAAGAGCATAAATTTAACTTTATAAAAGGTCAAAATAGGCTAAATACTCCAAAACAAAAGGCCAGAAAAGTGCTATTTTTTAATTTAGAAACTCATTTTTTCTCGTTCTCATTAGTTTTTTCAAAATTTACTAATATACCATTTATACTAGACAAAAACTAGTAGTTTTGGCCTCAGTTTTTGATTGAAAAACTTCATAAATTTCTTTAGTTTTTCCATACAAATCAAAAACCATTTGCTAATTTTTTATTAAAAATAAAATAAAATCTACTAAAATAACTATTTATGATACAGCGTCTACAATTTAATTCACGACAGTAAGCTTTTGTATATAATAAACATAATTTTTTTATTTTTTTTTTACTTTTTGCATTTGTTATACAAATTTTATTCACAAGTAATTTGTAAAATGTTGTTTAAATAAAAGTCTATAAAAAAATATCTGTCAACAAAACCAAATAGACAGAAAACCAGGTTTAACAAAAACCTAATAGTTTTTATTTTGTGTAAATGGTATATAAAGGAATTTTAATAAATTTATAAATAACAATCAGAAAAATGAAAAATCGTTCAAAAATTACCATACAAATTAGCATTATATTTCATATGAAAAATTATCCAATGTTTTGAAGTGATTTTTCTTAATTTTTCAACTATAATTTCTTTTTGATTACGCTTTCCAAATTTTTGGGAGATTTTTCTTATTAATAATAACTTTTGTTTTAAATAATTTTCGTAAATAGTTTCTATTGTTGATGAAGTAAATTAAAAAACAATTTTAATTACCGATTCAGTAACTCCACAAAATTATTTAGGGCACTTTTATTTAGGGAATGAATCGCCGCAGGCAAAATTTTTTAATACAAATAAAAAATCTCGATTTTTTTTGCGAATAAATTACAAGGGGGCTTTGTGGTATTTTTTTTTTGTTCTTCTAATAGTATTTTTTGAATTTTCTATAAACATGGAATTAAAGATACATGGCTTTATGTGGGCAAGAATTCAACTAGGGAAACTTTGTGGTACTTTTTCTTCTAATGGTACCTTTTGAATTTTTTATAATATTGAACGAATGAAATTTGAAAGAATTTAAAAGGAGGAACTTTGTGGTACTTTGTTTGTTCTTCTAATGGTACCTGTTTAATTTTCTGTAATAATATTGAAATATGAAATATGACGTATATGTCGCAAGTGAATTCATAAGAGGGGAATCTGTGGTTCTTCTAATGGTACCTTTTGAATTTTTTATAATGCCGAACGAAGAAACTTGAAATAGAAGATAAATGGTTCTATTAGCGTAAAAATTTGCTAGGGAGCACTTTGTGGTACTTTTTCGTTCTTCTAACTACACTTTTTGAATTTTCTGTATATTAAAGCTACAAACATGAAATTAAAGGTGTATGGTCGTAAGTGAATGAGAATCCGTAACAGAGAACTTTGTTGTACTTTTTTGTTCTTCTAATAATACTTCTTGAATTGTCTGTAATATTCAGCCTAGAAACATGAAATTGATGATGTATGTTCCTATGTGAATGAGAATCCACAAAAGTGATTTTGTGATACTTATTATTACTGTAATATGACTCTTTGAATCTTTTGTAATAATTAACTTAGAAACATGAAATTAAATATATATGGTTCTATGTGGGTGAGAATCCACATGCCCTAAATAATGATAAAAATAATTTGGTAGTTTTTAAACCTTCGAAAGTTGAAGATGTAAAAAATTGGTACTTTATTGGTAGCCTATGAATCGTCTAAATGAAAAACATAGAAATATATTTTAAATAGTAACATTCTTTATTAAATATGCCTTTGGAACTTTTTGAAAATCCTATAATTTATTTTACTTTTTGGCACTTTTTTAACTATAATTTTTGAAAAGTTTATTGTTGTTAATGCCCCATAATACCTCAATGTTTTTAAAAATTTTAAATCTTGGGGGAAGGGGTTGTAAAAGCGTCTAAAAAAAGGTATTTTATACATCTCCTAAACTGTTAATTGTAAGAACAAAGTTTAAAGAGTTTTTTTCTACTTAAAAAATAGTTTAAAATTTTATGAAATCCGATTTTTTAATTTGGAGATATATATACTTCTGTAGTTTTTTTTTACCCTTTGTTATTCAATGATGAACTCATAAATGGTTACGAAGTAAATATAAACCTGGAAGCATGAAATTGGGATCATTAACAGGTGCGATATATATTTGTTATTCATTATTTGAAGACACCAATATTATAACTGTTCGCACAGCAGCTAGGAGTTAGGTTAACTTTACGGGTTTTTTCCACTCTTGGTATTACATTTTGTTTTTTCTAAATCAAAAAGCTACCAAGTTTATATCCGGTCTATGTAGGAGTCCCGCAAGTCTGCTGACGTAGTACTGCGTTAAATGCTAGTATTATATAAAATTTTATCTCATTTTTGATTATTATTTTCTTAAATTAATTAAAATTTGTTTCTTAAAATAGTTATATATATATATATATATATATATATTTTTTTTTAGAGCACTATAGTCTTTTGATGGGAATACTTACTTCTGAAAAAACCGGTTAACCGGTTAACCGGTTCTCCAACTTTTGTAAGATAAATACTGAAAATATATTAGAACAAAATTTTAAATTCATTTTCAGTTCCATATAATCAATTTAAAATCGCTGGTCTAATAAATATGACAAAAAAAGTTTTGTATCGAAATAGGGCCCTCAAAAAAAAAAAAAAAAAAAAAAATTGTTTTGCTCTCTATAAATATTTTTAATTTCAGACTAGTTACAAAAATGTCGTTATCTTTGACGGTTGATTTTTAGCAAAATATACTTTTTACGACAGGTAGTTATTAACTATGTAATATATATTTTGCCATCAAATTGTTGGCCCTTCTAATTTCCCCAGTGGGTATACTAAAATATTCCCTTTACCCACTATTTAATCAATTAGATAACTTATTGTTGTTTTTGTATGCTAATTGATAGTTATTTGTATACAACTAGTTTTTCATCACACGGAATCCGTTTAAATGTTGTCCAACTAACAACAAAAATAAGAAAAAAAAAAGAGAGAATACCTACCAATAAATATGCAAGTGAGTACCGGATTAAATATATGGTACTAAATACGAGTATTACTTTTTTTATTTTTTTTTTTTTCATTTGAGTATAATAATGGTCAATGTTAATTTTATTAAAAATGGTGTTTTACGTTCAGTTATTATTTTTCCGTAATCTTGTGATATTTGTTGTTGCTTTAACTCAGTATGTATTATATAATTCCAAACATGTTTCTTGGGTTAGATGATCAAGAGACAACGTTAACAAAATAGTTGTTGTTATTGTTTATCTAAACTAAGGAAATTAAAAATTCTATGCACATGTGCAGCTGAGTTTGTGTGTGTTTAATAATTTATGAACATTATTATATATTACGTTTACATGCATACATTAATTAGAATTTCTTTAGTACATTGACATTTTTCTTTTCTATTTTGTTTTTATATTTGATTTTTTCTTTTTTTCTTTTTTGTTTATTGAGAAATTATTAACTTAATAATATTTATATTTTTGAACAGAATTGTTAGTTTTACGATTTTATTGTTATTGTATACAATTTTATCTTGGTTTTTATTAATAAAGTTCTGAGAATATTTTTTGACTCTTATTAAAATATTTTAAAATCGTTGCTAGAAAAGCTACATTTTTTTTTTTTTTAACAAAAAAGAAAAAAAAAACCGGATTATTTGGTTAAAAAATAAGATTTTTTTATTAATGTAAATATTGATTAAAATTCTTCAGAAATTTTTAAAATTCTGTGAATTTTATATAATACAATTAAAGGTATTTCTTGACGATAATATTTTTTTGTTAACATTTGTCAAAAATTTGAATATAATAATACAATTTTATCATCTAAACATTATGAAAAAAAATACTTATGATTTTCTTTTTCGAAATACCAATTAGTGTATGCAGAAGCTGAAACCGAAAAACAATTGATCGGTTTTTATTTTTTAAAAAATCGACCGGTTTCGAATAATTTTTATTTTCTAATAACTCGACAGGCTATTTTTTTCTGCCGATTAACCGGTTTTTTATGAAATGCTCCTGCTTTTATTTTTGCTTATTAAATTAATCTATACTTCTCATTTTTTTATTTTTGCTAACTGAACCTTATTTATGGCCTTATATACTGTTGCCAGATTTGCCGATTTACCTGCATTTTGACGATTTTTTATTGTAAAAATTTCACAATTCGTTTTGACGATTTTTGTTCAAAAAATAACGATTTCACGAAATGTTCACACTCGCCAATTTTTCTTGTTTAATTCTGATTTTGTATTGTAGTAGAGAGAGTTAGAAAGAAGGATTATATACTTCGAAATTCCTTTCCAATTTAACAAGTATTGATGAAATAAAATTTTTGTATGAAAAGAAAAATGTTATTTTATATGTAAGTAAAATACTAAAAAATTTAATTGAAAATAAAACCAATACATATGATATTTTGAGTAATTTTTCAAATTGAGTTTATTTTGCCGTAAATTGAGGTCACCGCACTTGATTTTTGAACAATTTTTATAATAACTACAGCCTTATTTTAGAAATTGTTCAAAAATCAAGTGATATTAAAGAAATGTAAAAAAAATTAGCCGGTCGCTCTTGGTTTATGAGTTATGGATCTCTATAATTTGGATATAATTTTCTGAATATCTTTATTAAAACATATGCGATTTAAATTATATTAATACTGTTTAAAAGTACAAATAACTTTGAATGATATATAATTAGACCATATTCATTCAATCCTTGAGATGATTAATGAAATTTTCATTTTTTATTGGTATATCTGAACTTACAAAATAGTTCAGTATTAGAACTAAAAAAATTGCAAATTTTGTTATTTCTAAAAAAAGTTTATTCGGCGAATAAATATAGGAGAAAGTCCTTGAGTCCGGCCAGGGGCTAGTTACACGGAAAAAGCTTTATTAACATTAAAAAGAAAATATTTTCATTTAAAATGGGCTAGTAATCTTAATTTGTTCCTATTTTTCAAATTTTATATAATATAAAAGAAAATGCTGAAAGTTTATTTAATAAAAAAAGAGTTTCTAAACTTAATATTATTTTTAAATATGACGATTTTACACTATAATTATCTGGCAACAGTGATCTTATACATTAAAAGAATCAAATTGTTTGAAAATAAGTATGCAAATTTAGATTTTTTGAGTATTTCGCATACAAATTTTATTTTTAAACAATTTGCTTGTTATAATGAATTAGGTCCTTGGTTATTTAACAGTACTTTTTATTTTCATTATGAACTAATAAAGTTTTAAGACAAGTTTTTTTTTTTTAATTCATAATTTGAGTAGCACAAGACGCACTAATAACTGAGATTTTTGTATTTTTCAATAGATTTAAATTAACTTTTATTAACAGAATCTAGGTAAGAATAAAATTTTAGTTTTATCGTTCGTCACAAAAATAAGCTGTATTCTATGCACATGTGCATTGAAGGTAGGTACATAGGTAGCTTTGGGTCAGAAGAAGGATTACCAGAATTCAATAAAAAAAAATTTGCATTTTCTTTTAGCTGCAGTATAGCGATATGATTTTTTATTTTTATATTATTTGACATTACAAATGACATGTATTATAAGTGACTTTCTTTAGGAAAAATAATAATAAATGTTTAAATATTTGTATTTTCAATAAAAACAAGTTAACCGGTGTTTTAAGTAAAACCGTATCGAAACTGGTTTTTTTTATGAAAATGTCGGCTTTATGAAAATATCGGTTTTTTTGAATACACTAATACCAATGTTAGTTTTAATTTTTTGAAATTGTTCAAAAAAAATTGATTTTCATATGTATCAATAATATTTTTGTACGTGTGTCAAAATGGATGAGCTTGGATTTCTCGGAAATGGATTGAACATTTTTTTGCACGTTTAACTTTTTAAAGTCTCTAAGTATTATATTTCCATTCCCAATATGTCTGATCTCTTGGCACTGACTGTGTTCCAAGTTACAGTAGAATCTATATTTTGTATTGGCCAAAATCGAGAAGCTTGGATTTCGCGAAAATAGATCGAACAATTTTTTTCACGATTGACTTTTTATAGTTTCTAGGTGGTATACTTGCATTTCCTATATGTCTGATCTCTTGGGACTGGCTGTGTCCTAAGATATGTAAGGTGGATGAAGTAAGATTTCTTAAAAACCAATTGAAGAATTTTTTGCTCGGAAACGTTTTTATATGTCTAGAGTGTATTCTTTCTTTTCGCTATATATAACCTTGTGGATCAGACCAGATAACGAGATATAATGGAATGCAAAATTGTCAAAAAATATGCAAAAAGGTTTTGCCGTTGCGCAATTTTCAAAATCGTTGCTAACTTTCGTTGCTGTCTCGGCGCACGTTATTTTTGTACATTAATAAAAATAGAAGTAAGAAGTTTACATTGAAAAAGAAAATAAACCAAAAAATAAAAAAATATTGAAACGAAAATCAAAACAAAATTAAATATAAAATCTTTGTATTGCCGTCTGAAGAAGTTAAGTATTTTTTTTATAGGATTTATTGCCATTCTAATGCTTTATTTTATTTTTGAAAAATCTTAATATTTTGTGTGCTCGTCTAGAAATACCTTAATTAAAATTAGTTTGATATCAGAGAGACAGATATATTTTTTTATTAGAATAATTTCTGCATATTATTTTTAAATGCAATTAAGTTAATAAATAGTAAACCTATTTATGTTTTACGTTTCTTGTGCATCACTCTTCTTTTAATATTTTTTTAATTGTTTAAATTTATTCATAAACATATTTCATATTCTTTTACCATCTTCCAGAAATTGTAACCTGTTAAATAATTTCATTTTATTCTCGATATCAATTAAAAGTTTTTTTCTACATTATTTTATTATATTTAAAGCTGCTTTCATTTCTTTCGTTATCCTCTTTTTTAAAATTTTATTTGCCTTAGATTCCCCAATTATTGAGAGTATGTTTGTGCTTGTTGCACACACATAGACTCTACTCAGAAACAATTTAATAAAGTTTTTAATAAAATTTATATACAAGTTATCTAAAGTTTATCTTGGAAACAAAAATGGTAAAAAAGAACAGAAAAGTTCACAATAAAAAAGTTTAAAATTTTCTTCAATTCAATCTATAAACAATGGCAAACGAATAATTTACAACCACAAAACCAGTAGTAAAAAGTTGACAAACATATATGGAAGTAATAATTTGTCATATTTTTTTATATTTTACAAAAGAAACATATTTTCTTTGTGACAGAAAATATGCAGCACCTAAGTGCAGTCATGTTTGACTTAATTATATACAAACATAGTTTAAATATTATCCATATAGTCATCTATCAAATGAGAAGTGCTATCATAGGAAACAGGTATTAAAAGGTATAAAGAATTTATTTGCTTAGGAATACAATTTTGTTCAAATATAAGTTAAAAACCAACACTAATAGGTTCTTTATTCCATCAGATCGGTTGCTATTTACAGGACAGAGAGCTTGGGGAAGACTTCAGCCTCTACTTCTTGGTATTATTGCCTTAATCTTCTATGAAACCTAATTGCCAAATGCCTATTACAATCATTAATATTATGCCATTCTACTTTATTTTAGACTTTCATAGAATAGCATAATATTAATAATTGCGACAAACATATTTTATGATTAATAAAAAATAATTTGGTTAATGAAATAATTATTTGTTGCTTATAATATATGGAAGATATACCTGATAATATTGATTATTGTATACTAGACTGTCTTTTTTTCTTTCTTTTGATTCATATGTGTGAAGACCACCCAAACGATGCACATTGATGAGCTGAATGCAGGAAAATAAAAAAATGAAGAAAACAAGTATTATATTCCGAATTGTTCCACCCTAATTTAAAATTTTAGCTTACTCTTATTTTTTGATTAAGAGTTCACATCGATTCCTGAACTATTTGTACAAAATTTCGTTGGCGTACACACTTTTTTGTATGAGATATCGCGAAAAAGTATGCATTGGAGTTACAACGTATACCCTTTGTTTTTAGTATTTCGTCCATAACTTTTTAATTTTTGAGACGATTTTGCGCATTTTCAGTACCAAATAAACCATATACAAGATAAATATTTGAACAAAATTTAATATTTAGGATCTGGTACATTTTTCCCTAAAAAAAGTTTCGATTTTGTTATCGAAAAACTCGTAATTTCGAGCTTGTTACGAAAAATATATTTTAAGTTTTTTCCCCATGGGATTTTTTTTCACGAGATTACTTTTTAGAGAATATTTCTGAACACATATTTTCAAACTGCTTTATGATGAACCATATAAATACAATAAAACAGCTTGTCAATATTTTATTCATAAACAACAGAAATTAAAAATTTTTATTTATTTTATAAAAAACTACGTCAAAATAGTTTTCCCATGATGTACTAAAATGACAACTTACGGGCGGAAATATTTACGAAAAAATTTTCTAACATTTTTTATAACAAGCTCGAAATAACGATTTTATTTTTATTTAATTATTTATTTAGTCTATGCAATACAAATCCTTACAGATTAGCAACTTAAATCTAAATTAGAAAATTATAATAATTTATTTAACTGGTTTTTTAATATATTTTTTAAATCACTTATATGTAGATATTTATAATGCTTATAAAATAAACTTAAATAAACTTATCAGTTTAGTTATTGGTTCATTTCTACCATAAACATATTCATTTACCAAAAATTCGAAACCTTTTTGGAAAAAAAACTTAAACATTTTTCCTATATTCTGTTGATACATACGCGTAGTTTGAGAGGTCTTCCTACAAAACGTTGTTCAACGGGGCTCAGTTGGGCAGAAACAAACATTTTTGAATATAAATCAGTAACTTTTTAAAATTCACGTCCTTATAAAGAACAAAGCAAATCATCTAAGACTTTGATATTGACATCAGTTATTATTTGGAATTATATCTATGTCTACATGATTATAAAAAAGTCTAAATACCGATAGAAATAATTTGGACAACAAAGGGTTAAAGCTCTCAATAAGGCCTTCAGTTTTCCAGTGATTTGGTTTTGAAATTTCAATTTCCTAAATTTTGCAAAATCTGCATCCATATACAGCCTATATATAGCCTAATATTTACAACCACATATCATCCGCGTTACATAGAAGTAGTTTAATAAATATTTATTTATAACCCGATATATAATTCAGTATTGCCACCAAATATATTACAAATAACCAGAGATAGGGAGTTCATGCATTTAAAAAGGGCATATTTAAAAATATTAAAATATGCCCTAAAAACAAATGAAATATGTACTTATTTCTTAACTTTTATTAAAAAAAAAACATAAAATTTCAATTCAGTATTACATTAAATTAAAAATAAATATACAGTAAAGACCTCAGACAGCTTTTGTACATAGAAAATTACCGTGTGATGGATTCATTTTTAAATTATGTGGAAAGATTATACTATTTTTTCGTTTGAATCTAAAATTGTAAGAACTGTATTGGCAATACTTCTCTCGATGGCTGTGATCTTAATGATAGATCGATTTTTCTAAAATAATATTAAGGATAGCTCTATACAGTTTATTGTGCTCTCAGAATAATCTCATTGGTAGCTTCTTTAAAAAGAATTAATCAATTCTCGATGTTCTATAAAAACGTATGACAACCAAAACAAATGTTTCATATACATAACTCGATATTAAACGAACTTTTTCTGCCTTCAGATAAATGACTGGAAATTTGACCCTGAAAGTCTATATTTATCTTTATGTTTTAGGCTACCCAAGGGCTGAAATACCAAAAACTTTATTCAGTGATATTGTTTTGTCGAATAATTTAGAACAATAATTTTCCGAAACGAAATTATTTATTCTGTGTAATTTCGCATCTTAATATTAGATAAATAAGTAACATTCTGATGACGCACCTTTTACAATAATCAACGTCCTTCTGTAATTATAAGTTTTGGAGAAATGGCTTACCACATATTAATTTGTCTATGGTATTTTTAATATTTTGAAACATTTTTTTGCTCTTCTGAAAATTGTGAAATGTAGACTTAAGTCATTTTGTCAAGAGTCTACACAATAAAAATAACTTTAAATTAGAATATTGCACTAAATATGATACAAAAATATGCATTTGTGGCAAAATATGCAGAAACGTGAATTTTCAATAAAATATGCATAATGATGAATAAATATGCACTTACCATTTTAGAGCATATTTTCTAATTCGCAAAGATATTTAGTTTACTCTGTTTTAGAAGTAAAGGAAAAAAACATGCATTTTCATGAACTTTCGATCCTTACAAATAACATATTACTACACCCTAAATTATATATAGGAGCAAAAATTGCACATGTTAATTTTTTTTAACTCATACAATAAAATTAGAAAAAACATTAAAAACTGATCTAAATTCAGAAAACTTAATTCTAGTTCTTAGAGAGAAATATAAAATATGGGATTGTTGGCAAAAATATTTTCCATTCAAAAACCAACTTCAAAAAAAAAAGGTTTTTATATTCTTGCATTTCATTAGTTGTTTGTAATCTAAAATTAACTAAATTCTATTGTTTCTACTTCAAATAATGACTTCAGTAATATTTCAAAATCAATGTGTTGTTATTGAACAGCTCAGAAGTAATTAGTTTTTGTAATGGCGTCTAAGTAGTTACTTTCTAAAATTCCTACTTGTAATAATATAGGTGAGTCACCAATGTCATCGCCATGTTGAAATAATGTGTAATCAAAGAACAAAATTATCTACCAATTAAAGAAAATTTTAAAATTGCCTTAATATGTTTTTATTTGAGCCGAAAAAGTATCTACACTCATTTTTCTCAAAAAAAAAAAAAAAAAAAAAATTATTATGAGATCAAATTTAACACGTTACCATATTAGCTATAGCATATTACTTAAATTCTGACCCATAAAGAAATCAATTTTAAAATATGAATGTATTTTTTCTTTCCTGTGCCAATACTTTTTTCCTTAAAATATTAGGAATTAAAGTAAATTTTGTAATTTTCTTTTAAATGTTTTGCATTATCGCAGGAGTTTAATGGTCATTGATGAACTTACACGTAGACGTATCAGATACCTAAAACTCACATTTCTAACTAAAGAAGTTTAAATGCAGTAACCGATTTAATAGTAATTTATATACTATGCCAATACTTTATTCGACCTGTGTATTTTTAAATAAATATTCTTTTAGAATATAGTCCACTATCAGAAATTAATGCAGCTATTAAAAAATAATAAATACAAAATAACAAAAATCACACTTAAAATTTCGTAAATTTCACTTTTTACTACATATATGCTAAATTATTAAAAATTATTGAACTTTGTGATAGTGTATCAAGAAAAGTAGACAACATAGAATAATAAATTTCACAGATAATAATAATAATAATAATAATAATAATAATAATAATAATAATAATAATAATAATGAATAAATAAATAAATTTTGTCAGTATAAACAGTATAAAAAATTTATTGCAGTACTCAAACTTTAAATTATTAATTTATTCTCGCTTTTGTTCAACCCAATGTGCGTTCACGAAAAAAGTCACCAATCACAAAAATAATTCATTCAAATTAAAATTTGTTTAAATTTACACCCTTCACCAAAATGATTATATCAATTACTAATAACTGTGAAAAATTAAAAATAAAAGAATTTTTCTAATTAAAAACGTATTAAATCAATAAAGTAGATGATTGAAAGAATTAAAAATATACATGAGAAAAAAATCTTACTTTAATTTTATTTTTACTATTTCTTTAATTTTATTTTTGCTTAAATATACTTGTATTAATTAAATTTTGATTAAAATCAAGCAACCGTGTTAATTGAAAAACATAAGGTAATAATTTGTTCTGTGAATTATAGGAAAAGAGTTTTCTTTAAATTGCCACATCAAAACAGTTTTATTTAGTCTGAGATCTCTATTATTAAAAGAGCGACAAATTGGCTGATATACTGCAGGTTATATGATGAGGATATTCTGATAAGTACTGATACTCATTCTATTATTATATCTCTCTCTCTATCTCGGATATTTATACGACTTTCAAGTTGATACGCAAAGGCTGGGCATATATTAATTAGATAGGGAAACCAAGACCTAATCGGGCATCTGGACCAAAGTAATATCCAAGAACAGAAATTATTGGGTTTTCATATCGATCCCCTACTGCAAGACTACTATAGTTGAGTATGGCACGAAATAGATGAACCAATGTACACACTTGCACAATTTCAGTTTTAATTTCTTGCCTATATGACAAATTACGATTCATGATGACAAATTACGATTCATGATTTTTGTTATGCATTTTAGTAAATATGAATATCTCTTCTGTCATTTTCATGCTGTTACAGAAAGATCTTTGAAAATACTTTCATGTATGGGTGGGCTAGCTTTTCGATATATATCCGAAAGATACATTCGTTTAACCATAAGGTGGGTTAGTTTAATTTGAACCTTAGATATTATAGATTATATCCGTTTATATAACTATATATTTCGTTTCTTGGTTAACACACGGAACCAACACATTTATGTACATTTAAGTATTTTTTCTTTTTTTTTTTTTAAAATTTAAACGCTTAAGAGATACATACATATATAAACATTTAGTTATTAGAGTAAACTTATTTGTTACATTAAATTATTGAAAATAATTTATTAGGACAAAATGGAGAATTTATCCTAGAATTACTTTTTTTGAACTGATACAAATTGAATCACTTTCTTGGAACTTTTGGTGCCGTAACAAATTAAGAACTGCGCACGAAAAAAATCCGTACACTCTTTAATATGTATAACGTTTACTGCAAACGAGAGATATGTACGGTTAATTTACTTACGTCTGTTGTTATTCTCAGTAACTGTGTACTAAATTTTGTTGTTTTATTGTTAATTATGCTATTAATTTTTCTTAAAATGAAAATTTAATAAATGTCTTGCAAACCCACAATTAAAATTTATGCAGGTGAGTTAAGAAATTCAGTTTTTTGAATCATAAAAAATACCAAGAGTTCATGATCAATGAAAGGAACCCATATAACCGGAGAAGAAGTTGACAAAATAGTACGAATTTTAAGAGAAAATCTCAACATCTCTGGATGGAATGTGGCTCATGCTTTAAATTGTTGTGCATTTTTTATGAGAAAAGTTATAAAAGACTCACGATGTAAAAAAGTTGCCAATAGAAACATTAAAAAATGTTAAGGCGAAAGAAGACGGAAATCATTGAGATTATTATTTCTTTTTGAAAAACATGAATGATATCTAATGATCAGTGTTGCCAGGAGATGGAAAAGAGGCTAAAATGAATTTTAAAAAAGGTCAAAAAGGCAAAATCTCCAAAACATAAGGTCAAAGAAAATTTTTTTTCCTTTAACTTAGAAATTTATTTTCTCGTTCTCATTAGTTTTTTATATTAAAACATTGTAATAAATTAATAAATAGCACTTAGCAAAGTAACTCAACGAAAAATAGCTCACAAAATTCACATATAAATTTGGGTTATATTTCATATAGAAAATTACCAAATGTTTCTTAACTTTTAAACTATAATTCTTTTTTGATTAAACATTTAAATTTTTTTTTGGTGATTTTTTGCATTAGTAAGTTTTTTTTTATAAATAGTTCCTATAGTTGTTAAAGATTGGTCTTATATTAAAAATTAATTATAATAATCGTTTTGGTAACTCCATAAAATTAGTTAAGGCATTTTTAATTTGAAGAATGGAGCGTCGCAGGCAAAATTTGTTTTATAAAAATTGAACCAATTTATATATATATATGGAACGTATTTCGTGCCATACTCTACTATAGTAGTCTTGCAGTAGGGGAGCGTTATGCAAATCAGTCGATCAGTTTTTACCCAATCATTTCTAGTCAGTTTGTCAGCAAAAGTGTTACCCGGGATACTGCTATGGGCCAGAAGCCAGATAAGGTCTTGGTTTCCCCTTCTAATTAAGATATGCCCAGCTTTTGCTCAACTTGGAAGTCGTATAAATACTCGATCTATTATTAAGTATCAGTACATATCCGGATATCCTCATCGTATAATCCGCAGTATATCAGCCAATTTGCTGCTCTTTTAATAGTAGAGATCTCGGACTAAATAAAACTGTTTTGATTCGGCAATTTAAAGGAAACTCTTTTCCTATAATTCACAGAAAAAATTATTACCTTATGTTTTTCAATTAACACGGTTGTTTCATTTTACATCAAAATTTAATTAATACAAGTATATTTAAGCAAAAATAATATTAAAGAAATAGTAAAAATAAAATTAAAGTAAAATTTTTTCTCATGTATATTTTTAATTCATTCAATCATCTACTTTATTGATTTAATACATTTTTAATTAGAAAAATTCTTTTATTTTTAATTTTTCACAGTTATTAGTATTTGATATGATCATTTTGTTGAGGGGTGTAAATTTAAAAAATTTTAATTTAAATAAATTATTTTTGTGATTGGTGACTTTTTTTCCTGAACGCACATTGGGTTGAACAAAAGCGAGAATAAATTAAAAATTTAAAGTTTGAGTATTGCAATAAATTTTTTATACTGTGTAATAGAAGACAAAATTTATTTATTTATTTATTATTACTATTATTATTATTATCTGTGAAATTTATTATTCTATGTTTTCTACTTTTCTTGATTTGTTATTTGGTATTTGATTTTTGTTATTTGGTATTTATTCTTTTTCAACAGTTGTATTAATTTCTGATAGTGGACTATATTCTAAAAGAATATTTATCTAAAAGTACACAGGTGGCACAGTATATAAATTACTATTAAATCGGTAACTACATTTAAACTTCTTTATTTAGAAATCTATATGTATGTTTATTAATGACCATTAAGCTCCTGCGGTAATGCAAAACATTTACAAGAAAATTGCAAAATTTAATTTACTTCCTAATATTTTAAGGAAAAATTATTGAGACAAGAAAGAGTAAATATAAATATGAATATATTTTAAGATTGGTTCCTTTTTAGGTCAAAATTTAAGTAATATGCTATGGCTACAATATTTTTTATTATATATATATATATATATATATATATATATATATATAGTATTGAAAAGGTTAAAAGGTCTCATACCATTTCAATGGTGCCTTAAAATATAAATTACTATGGAAAATGTCCAAATTTGTGTAATGTAAAAATTTCAGCGAAAAATTCTGTTTAAATGATTGAAGATTCAGTTCTTGCATATGTGCTTAGCAACATAGTTAATAAGAGTACAATTTTTAAACTATAAAAAACACAAAAACGAAAAAACATGTTCATAAACAAAATTTAATTTAGTTAGGTCAAATTTGTTTTACATTAGTGCTTCATATCTCTAAAACGCTAAGGAGGTTTTAATGAGTAATTTTATAGCAAGTTAACTGTTTAAAATGTGGACTTACAAAGATCAAAATTTATGCCATAATAAATTTTTTGTATATAGCTGAATGAAGATAATGATCAATATAAAGAATTTCTTAATTTCCTAGCAACAATTTTGGTTAACTCTGAAAAGTAAAACAGTATTTTCTTTTCTTCTCTTGACGTTGTTACCTTCTAAATGGCAAAGTTTAAATGTTCCTTATCACTTAAACTTATTTTAAATTTAAGGTAATTTTTTGCCGTTTCTAACATGTTTAACAAATTGTGCTTAAGTATTTGACCGTTGTATTGTGGTTTTTACTGTTAACGTTTCTGCTGTACAGTTAACTATCAACAAATGCAACAAACTGTAAATTCGTTTGACAATGAAATCGTTAAATTTCCCTGACATTTTCTCATTTGAAAGATGTGCGTATATATGTTGTATTTTTGGATTTGTATAAAATTTGCATTTAGGCTCGATTAGTCATTTTGAAAGTACAATAATTATATTTTAATATTAGCTTTGAGTAATACAGGTTCTATATTTAAATAAAATGCATTTTTTTGAATTTTTTTTATGATGGGACCATCAGATCGCTCAACTAAAGTCCATCACCTTCAGTTATGATTCATTTAAAATGATTCATGCAAAAGTTAATGATGGAATTTTAGACAGTTTAACAAAGTCTGAAAAAATAAATGCTTTATGTGTTTTGAGGTCCATCGACGACGCTTCTGAACGATCAGGATGGAACTTAGGGGGCTTAAAGTACCCATAACATAGAAAGTTCTTAACACCTAGCCAAATTTTTGTTTCTTACCCGATTTCAAATACTTTTATATCTTTTTAAAGCTGCCGATAAGGCCTATGAAAAATATGCTTCCATGTGCTATTTATCTCTCATACTTTTCAAATTATTTACATTTGGAATTTAAACTATCTCAATTTTGCAAGATCTTGGTTCAGATTTTCCATTATATAGACCAATATTTTCAATTGATTTTGTAATATTTTTTTCAGTTACTTAGAGAAAAAATTATCTATCGAACAAAAAAATTTGAAGTCGATATCTTTTCCGAATCCAAATATAAATGATTTTGAAATCTAAAATTTCGAAAAATGTAATTTTTTGCTTTTTTTTTGCTGAAAAAGTATCTTTACTCTATTTTCTCTAATAAATCTCTAATATTTTTTTAAGAACATATAATAATAATTTTCTAAAAGGCATTTTCACGGAGATTAGTTCAAAATTTAAAACAATCCTAATCATCCAACAGAGTTAAGTACATATCGCTCCGAATTTGACCTATTTTGTATCGAAATTTTGATTTTAGCCTATATGTTCTAAAATCCTAAAGCATGGATTTACAAACAGAGTGCAGTTTTAGAAATTCTAATGTTTTCCAAAGAGTTTACCAACCGCTTTTTCCATACTTGCAATAAATGTGGACTTTATAGGCAAAATTCAAAAAATCCCATTTTTGGTATTTTCGCCGCGTTTTTGGTAATTGCGGGATTCTTTTTAACAAACACTTAAATTTTTTTTACACACCAACATTTTAAATGATAAGATCAACAATCGCTAAAAATGTAGTTAGGATATCTGAACTAACAGAGATGTTATTACAGATGCAATATTTATAGTTTCTCAAATCAAATTTTTACAAAAATTTTACTTTAATTTTCCATTTTTTTTCTTCAAATAAATTCAGTTGCCTGGCTGACGTAATAATTGAGTCTTGTATATACTCAATATCTTTTATAGGACCAACTACTTTAAGGTTTAATAAATCAGCACGTTTTTCATTTTTTTTGTTCTTTAAACACAAATAAGTGGAATATATGGAATTTGATGAGCAAAACACGACCTGCTTTTATTTTTTTCTATCACGTATATTACTTTTTCTTTTTAAGGAGGAGAAAATGTTTTATTTTTTTCCGACCAGGGTAATCTAATAATGTATAGGCTCCATACCGAAACAGAGCGTAATAGTTTCACTAGAATCCTCGTTTTGATAAATTATACTGAAAGCTTGGTTTCGTTATCTTGACATGAAATTTTCTTTAAGTCTTAATAGTTGATATAATATCATATAACTTTCATCATCGAAATACTATCAGAGAAGCAGCAGCTTCTAAAACAGATTCAAAAAATTAAATTTACAACTAATCAGTACCCTTGAAGTACAGAAGAGCATCACAATCGCATATTCTGAGTTTTCTCATTTTTATGCTTCAGTAGAATGTAGTATAATGTTTCACACCAATCGTTTTAATGGTGCGAAGATCTTTAAAATTCTCTCAAAATATTTATAATAAGAATTAATTAGATCCATTTTAATCGATGCAAAGCTTTTAGTAGAGATTTTTCCTAAGTTTCTTTAATATTTTTTCTGTGCTCAAGAATGTTTTTAAAATCTATTACTTTTAACTTTCCTTTTATCTTTTAAATTATAATTAAAATGTACCTGTTCCAAGGACAAAAGAACGCATGTCTAATAGAATATCAATTTGAGCATAAACCCTATATTTGATGTTGATGTGGCAAATTGTGAAAACATATGCGTTTTACGAAACTGTATTGCCTTTGTTTATCACATCATTAAGACTTTGGAACAATTAATATAAAACTAAAATTTTGATATAAAAATCAAATTCAGGATGCTCCAAACAAATAAGAACCTGTCTTGTATTAAAGAATAACATTAAAAATAATTTTATTTGGAATTGAATGAGGCTTTTGTGGCCAATAAAAAAAGTTATAAATAAAATAAAATACATTTATAATTTTCAAATAAAAATTTTTATTCTTTTTTTTGCAATTCGGAAGAGAAAACTTCGAAAATAGAGGGCCATACACATTGTTCTATATTAAATGTCTATGGATCTATTTGCGTGAAGGATCATCATGGTGGTTTAATTATTTGAAATAGTTTGTATTTAGTGCAGAGAGGATATAATTATATAAATTTTAATGATCGGTGAACAGTGAAGTATTTGGAGAAACGTTTTCTTTTTATTCTGATGTAAAAAGACAACTCAAACGTTCATCATTGATAACGTTAATGAGTCATAGGTTCCCTACCAGCGATTGAAAATCACTGGTCTAGTAAATTTTATTCCAAAAAAGATAAGTTTTTGCATCATTTTGAGCTCGTTATAATATTTTAAATTTTTTTTAAAGTACAGAACGTTTTTTCTATTTTTTTCCTAAAAGAAACAAACGTATCAAGTTTCTGCTTGTTTTTGCACAAAAACAGTCATCTTTATGATATATATATATATTTTTGTTTTCTTTTTTCTTAACAATCTAAAATTTACGAAATTTTTGTTCGAAATCACTACTCCAGCTGAACGATGGATTTAGGATCATATAAAAAAGAATTCAAAACTGAGTGCACCAAAATTAACAAAAATAGTGTTTGAAAGTCTACAAATCAGCATCAATCCCGAATATCTCCGAAATGTTCTTCAGAAACACAATTTCCATTTTAGAGTTGCATGTAAAAAGCCACTTATATACAACATTAATCGGATAAAGATGCTGAAGTTTGTTTCTGAACATAAAAATTATGACCTTTCTTACTGGAGCACTGTTTTATTTACGAACTAAAGCAAATTTAATGTTTTTCATTCAGATGGCCAATCATATGTTTGGAAAGTCGAATTAAGAACTTAAGTCTTACAATCTTCTACCTACAATAATGCACGATGCAAGTAGTGTAATGGTTTAAGGCTGTATGTCAGCCGCGGGCCCTGATCAGCTGGTTTTTATTGACGAAATATTGGTCCATTATTATATAACAACTTGAAAAGAAAATTTGGCGGCTAGTATGTAAAAATTGGGCATTTGAGAAAATTTTAAATTTTATCAAGCACAAAACACATAATACATGGATGTTATTATTTATATCAACGTAATAGTGAATTTATGGGCCCATCTGGGAAATAAATTGAAGTCTCAACAATTTCCAATTTAACTGAGTTAAAGACTGCTCATAAAAATGAATGGGAATGTATTGATATAAAAAAACTCGTTGAATCAATTATATTAAATATGCCGATTATTAAATTGAGACACTGTATATTGCAGCAAGTGCATTGAAAGAATATGGCGCCTATTTTGCCATTTTTAACGAAGGCGATTATTAATTTTAAGAAATAAAGTTTTTTTTTTCGAAAATTGAAGTTATGTAGTAATTAAAGAATGAATGTTTGTGATCTATATTTATATAGTTCAATAAAAATTTATTGCAGAAAATAACATTCGTGATAATATATTTAAAGTATTACACTTAATTTCGAGGACTCCAAATTTTGGGATTCATTGTGAAATGTCCAAAATGATCTGCCCGTTCTTACCCGTTTATTTTTTAATGAAATTTTTATACACAGTAAATGTTCCTAAAAACATCCTCTTTACATCTTACACCACCATAGGTGATTGGGGTATTAGGTCTTTGTTCTGATATTTTTAACACACAGAAAGCATATTCGAACCACTCTATAGTATACCGGTTGACTAGTTGGCCTTTCCTACATGTAAACTCTATGAACAAAGAGCAGGTTGCAATTTTTGGAGTTATTTTGTTGAAATGGGTCATAAATAATTATTTTGTTACAAAGACGACGCCTATTGAAATTGGTTATTATCGGTTCGTTAATTTCGTCTAGCTCCTACACAAATGTTCTCCCGGAATAGGGATTTAACGATCATAAAGGTCTTAAGTACAAAAATATTTTAATGGAATTCGGCACAAATAAGTTTTAAATAACCATAAATTAGTGTGAATAATTTAGTTAATATCAGTCTATATTTGAATATAATTCGTATATAAACCCTTCAGCCAAAAATCACTTTAACGTGTATTTATCCCATATGAATGCTAGTATTATAATCTTAATTGACACGACTAACTGTTATATATATAAAAAGCCAAGTGCAAAATTTTAGGAATATTGGTCCATAATTGGCCAAATTTCATATTTATAGGTTCTAAAATTTTAGGGTGGCGTGGTTGTAAATGTAGCACCAGTAGATTCAAAGTGGTCGTAATGAGGGCGTGGTGAAAAAATAACTGTTTTAAAAAAGTGCACTCAGAGAAAAAATATAGTTGTAGTGACTATAATCTAAGAAAAATATATTATGATTGAAACATATGATCAAAGCGAGAAATAGAAATGTTTATAAGACATAATTATTATGATTACATTTTTTATATTGCGTTCGATTTTATTCATGTTACGATTCCAGTTTCGTATATGAGTGAACAATCTTACTAAATCATTATCCTACTCTATCAGATTAGGATTTGATGTTATTATATTATTACTCTATTTTATAATATTATTATACTACATTAACATATTATGATACCATTTTATCATATTACTATCCCATGTTATCACATATTTATCCAATCTTATCATATTATTATTTCATTTGGTCATATTATTATTCCATCTTACCATGTGTTAAAAAAAACGCATTAATAAAAAATTATTTTTATAAATTTTAGGGAAAAGTGTTTGTTAGCATATATATATATATATATATATATATATATATATATATATATATATATATATATATGTAGTAAACGAATATAAAACAACAACTTTTTGCGAAGATCAAACACTTTTCTTCTCTTTTTTGCTGATATTTCATATATATTCATATTATTCATTCAATAATTATATTCTTTTGTACCACGATATGTGGTTCAAACGCAAGATATGTTTTTTTTTTTAACTAAACCCTTTAATAGTATTAATCAATGTCTTATATTGCTTGAATCACAACGAGTATAACCAAACCTTGTCTATTTATATTTATTCATATATAAAGTAGAATTACAACGAAGTTGGATGACAAACATTAAAAAAAAAATATATATATTTAAAAACATACAAGTATTGAATTTTTCCATTAAGTCTATGAAAAGGATATATATTATATTTATTTGAAACATTTTATTGTTATGGGAAAAATAATTTTAATATGGTTTAAAAATAGAATATGGTTTAAGAACAAGGAAAAAGACTACAAACATTTAATGGTTGTAGAAGTAATGATATATTTCATATTAATAAAATTTTGTTTCTGGTAAAAATATTCAAAAACATATTATTTTTGCAGTCAACCATGTTAAAATTTTGATTGTGTATAAACATCAAATGACAAAATTTAAACAAAAACGTTGTTATCATGAATAAAGAGTTATTAAAATTCAAGAAAATTAACAATGATATTGTTGTAGCGATAATGCCGTAACAACGTTTTTTCTTTGGAATTCGAATACCACGCCCACACGTAAAGAAAAAACATTCTTACAGCATTATCAATATTATGTTCTCATTGTTAATTTTCTTGAATTTTAATAACTCTTTATTCATGATAACAACGTTTTTGTTTAAACTTTGTCATTTAATATTTATAAGTTATGTAGAAATTTGTTCTTTAAAAAAATTCAGTATGAAAATAAGCACAAGACTTCTTTGTTATCTAATCATGAATTTAATGTCGCTAGGGTGAGTATTTGGAACACTGTGTAGTGGTCAGATAATGTACAAAATGTATTGTTTTGTAGTTAAAGCAAGGAACAATTTTCTCCTCTCTATACGAAAAGAAATGTTTTATTACTACTAATAATTTTTCTCAAAATTTTTTATTCCAAAATTAGATATTAAAATAGATTTCCATTTTATTTTGTTCAAATAAATCGAGTTTGAAAGCGAGGATTTTTGAAAGTTTTTTAATTCTTTACTAAACGACTACATTTTAGATCATGATTCGAATACCTAAAGATCCTTACACATATTCGTATTGTAGGTTGTGCACCATATTAATATATGCAATATAGTGCCATGGAATTGTTTCGTCTGAACTACTTTATACTACCAGAAAGAGCAACATGAAAAACAAAAAAAAAAAAAAAAAAAAAAAAAAAAAAACGCAAAAGGCACTCACTCACTATTAAAGAGAAACTAAAAGCAGCAACTGCTTCTGCATCACAACCTTTTAGATTAAAAGAATGGCAAAAAATTAAACAAAAACTCTTACATCACACCTTTTAGCTATTTCAGTGTTACAGGCTGACTGTTCAACTATCCATTCACATTCATTCATTCAACCTTCCACCTATTCATTCAAATATTGTTGATGGGTCCAACCCAATTATTCGTCTATATATTTATTTCGCTGATGGAAGAAGCTGAAAGAGTGCTTATGTTTGTGTGTATGTTTGGGTTATGACAATGTTTTATTAAGGTTTTTGTATTTAAATTGGTGTGATATTTATAGCAAATAGTGACAACATTACATGTATACATATTTACATTGGATGGATAACAGGCTTGACATACAGCCATGAAATATATATTTTACAAAAATCTTTAAATGTATTTCAATCACCATCAAAGTAAACGAATATAAAACAACAACCTTTAGCGAAGATGAAACACTCTTCTTCTCATTTTCGCTGATACTTCAAGCAATCAACAAAAATTTTGTTTTTATTTTTTTATTTTAAAATATTTTCGTTAGGATTTTTTATATGTGTAAAATGGAAATGAGAAAAAAACTTTCTCTGCCCTTTGATTGTCTGACGTTTTAAAAAGTAACTTGATACCGAAACCTCTGTAGGTGGGTTCGATAATGAAATTGTCTTTTGTTTATTGGGTTTAATTTTAGAGTAGATCTGTTGGTTGCATACTGGTTTGGTGGCATAATATGTTGGGTTGATGAAATGGTTGTTTTGGTTGAATATGTATATTTGACTGTTTGAATTAATTAAATTATATTAATTTACATTTTGATTACTTTACACTGAAACAACAATAGCAAATTAAAAATATTTTTAAACATGTCTAGCGTTACCGTTTGGTGACTTTTTAAATCACGTGGTCACTATTTGGCCCCTTTTTTTAAATATAACCAAATGGCGACTTTTTAAGACTATGTGCTAAATGACGAAAAGCTATTGTTTAAAATATTGTTTATAGTATCTTGGATCTATTGTATATTAATTTCAATGAAGAAGTTAATTGTTTTGAATTTGTTTCAAACATAATAAATGATAAATTTTATGAGCAACTATTTGAAATATCAAATGCCGAATCTTTTTGGACCGGATTGGGAAAATTATAAAAACGTATTCGATTAATAGTTGCGGAACGTAATTTTTCTAAAGTATCACTAATTAGAAATAAACTCTTCAACGGACTAAAGGTTAACAGTTGTGAATTCATGCTTTTAGCCTTAGAATTCATGCTTTTAGCCTTGTTAGAAGGCGATTTGTAAAAAATGTTAACAATTTATAATTTTTATGAACTAATTTTTATCTTTGTAATAATAAGAATCATAAAAAATATTATGTTATTTATAAAATTGAACTAAGCAGTTTTTCTTAAAATACGATTTTTTTAAATCACCTTTTTTGGATACTTTTTAAAAATTTTCAACGGTAACGCTGAGCATGTGCATGGTTGTCGTATAGACGTAATATTTATTTACATTTATTTATTTGTTGGCTTAAAATTTTGTTTGAATTAATTTCATGAATATTATGAATATTAATAATAAATTTTTGAGTTTTTAAACCAAATAGCAAGAAATGACTTATAATTTCGTGCTATTTGGAGGAGTATTTCTTTATTCATTATATATATATATATATATATATATATATATATACATATAATGAGCGCTCTGGAAGTTAGTATTTTGAACGAATTTAGTCTGACTTTTTGAACTTTAGCGATAGTAAATATATTAATGCAGTGAAATTAATTTTTGTTCCTATAGTGTGAAATATATATTTTGGAGCGAAATAAAATGTGACTTCGATAAGTAATTTTAGGAATACATAAATATATTTTTTTTGTCACGTTGAACAATGACGCTGAGAAGTTATATTTCCTATATCAAATAAAAAAAAAGCAAGCTAAGGACTGAATAAAGCCATAGTATAAAGTATTAGTGATTACAGATCTACTTCATTTTATTAGTTCTATATTAAAACTAAAGTCATGACAGATATTTTTAACAAGTTATGTAGAATAAAATAACACTAATGTAAAACTAACCGGAGCTGCTTTACATTTTCTGCGTCATGATAAACATGGTTTATATTATTAGATTATTAAACAAAAAACATATATATATATATAGCATCGCAAAAAATGCAACTTTAGCGGTTGCAAAAACACTGTACTAGCCATATTATAAAAAAATCTCACAAAATTTTAAATATCCTTTGAGAATGGAAAAACATTTGTTTTAAAACTTAAATTTGAAAGAACATATAGCTGCTTTATAATAGAAAAGGCGTATCTCCTTTTTTTTTTTGTTTGAAATCGCGTTTTAATGTATTCTGGTTGATTACAATCTAATAGATGTCTCTTAAAAAATTTAGTACTCTATGACTGCAAATGACGGATTAATAGGCATTTAGAAAAAAGTCCTAATTTATTTCAAATAAATCTTGAAAGAAAAGGCAATAACTCATTTGAAGTTTAATTTATTATTTTAATTTTTTAATAAATTTACTTTATAATGAAAATAATTTTCGTGAAACACTCGCATATCAAAATATTATCTGCTCTTTTGTTTCTAATAAAAGGATTGTGCAAAAAGAAAATTATTACTAAAATAATGTTCGAAAGAGAAACATATTCCAAACAAAGTCGTATGAAGGCAAAATGAAAGTAAAACCAGTAAGAAAGATATAGTCAGTTAAGGCCGATCATATGATCCCTACCATTGTTTATGTGTACCAAAAATCGGGAAGGTGTCTTATGTTAGATCTCTGGCCAATTGTTAACGGATACTTGTATTAAGTGTAGAATAAAATATACGAATACTGAATATTACATCAATACTAATATTTATATAAATATATGCACTTTAGGGTGATTCCCGAAAGTGGGCCTTATATGGGAGCTATAGTAAATTATATATTCATCATCATAAAATTTGGCACTGTGAGTTTAACTTATATAAAACTTATTTTTGTCGAATATTAATTTGATACTAACATTTCTATGCACATTAAAGTGATCTTCGGAAGAGAGGTTTATATGGGAGCTATGGTCAATTATTAACCGATATTTATGAAATTTGGCATAAGTATTTGCACTGAATTTCATCAAAATATTTTGTTTTCTTTTTTTTATGGGAGCTAGCTGAAATAATGGACCGATCATATCCAATTTCTATAGGCTTTGCCCAGCCAGCCAGAAGGACGGGCATTGTTAAATCGAATCAGAAAGTGATGTCAGACGATTGGTGGTCTACGACCAATATTTTTGTGCGTTATAAACATCAGCACAAACTCATAATATAGCAACCACCTATGGTGGTGCAGGATAGAAAAGAGATTGAAAGATGAGCGATACGTGACTATTTCTTAAAGTGATGTTTGTAAGAAGCTCTCTTGCAATTAGCGAAGCCATGTTTATCATCTATCTAAAATAATGTCTCAAATTTCAGTAAGAAACTTTGGAGATGACATAGTAAATATGTTTTGAAGCATGAATACGAGTCATCAGGAATGATTTGATTTAGTAATAAATTTACTGATTAATACTAGTTATTTAATTTCGCAAAGATCGAAATCTACTGTCAATTGTATCTCCCCGGATTGTATTTTTAAAGAAAAAATAGGCTTACATAAAAACGATTTGGTATGAAAATTTACTTTATAAAATATAATTTGTGTATTACCGTAATCCGGTGAAATATAAATTTTGGCTAATTAAAACCTAATTTAGCAGTTTATTCAAATTTAAATTAATAAGCTCTAACTTTACATTTATTTTCAAAAATTTCAGTAACATAAAGCCTTATCTAAGATAACTTCATAGGAGTAGAAAAAACCAAAAATCAACATTAATTTCGCTTTTTGTTATGAATTACAACTACATACAACTTGTTTGGTATCTAAATTTTCTTAGGTTGTATTCAATTTTTTCTTTCTCCTGTAAAATTACGAAAAGTACAGAGGCGGACAAAATTATTCACACATATCGTTGTTACATGTTTGTGGGTTCATATCTTCTTATCGAATAAATTTAGAGATACGATTTATTTACACCAAATCTGCATTTATTAGTAGTATTACATATACTACTACTGCACAATTAAAAAAATTATCATAAATCATAAAAGTAAAAGATAACAGACGCAAATTGAAAATTTAAACTAATTTAATACGGACGAAATTACAATACAGTGGTAACTATGCGAATAATTTTACAACTGTGCGTTGTAAATAAAAACGAGAGCTATGAATTCCCGTTACATAATTTTATCAGTCTTGTCAATATTAATTCGTGAAAACTATAGCCTACGACCCATTTTGATACGGTCGGAAAGAAAAATGATATTAGAATTGCACAAACAAAATAAAAGTTGTGCAGAAATTGGTGAAATTCTAGAAAGCAGCAGATTTACCATTTATAGCATTATAAAATGTTTCAAACATGATGAGAGTCTAAAACGCCGTCCTCATATTGGATGACCTCGAAAGCTTTCCGCAAAAGAATAAAGAAAAGTTGTACGAAAAGTCAAACAAAATACAAATGTCACTTTATTGTTGTTGTGTTCATTGATGGAACGTTGAACGAGTCAGTATACCTCAATATTTTGAAAATCTTCATAAAGGCCCTTGGTGATAATTTTTACATTTAACAGGATAATGATCCCAAGCACAAACCTTTTAACGTGCGTATGAGAATCATAAATCCGCCCCCACAATCGCCTAACATGAATCCGATCAAACATCTTTGGGATGAGCTCGATAGAAGAGTGGCAAAACAAGCATTTCGAGCAAGATTCAACTTAAAGAAGTCTTTCAACAGGAATGGGGAAAATATTGGCCGGGAAATAACGAAAAACTTAACTGACTCAATGGCAAATAGGTTAAAAGAAGTTTTGAAGAGAAAATATTTATCTGCAAGATAATAATCCTACATTTAAATGACTGTGTGAATAATTTTGTCACCACGAAAATTAATTCCATTTTGAAGTTATCTTTATTACTTTCTAGCGGATATATTTATTTTATTTATTTTTTATTTTATTTGTAACTTCTACAACAAAACTTTCATCCTAAAAAGTAGAAATCTTATGATATTATTATTTACAGAGAAATATGGATATATTAAATATTTCAAAATATAAGTTATTAATTCTACGAATTACCACTCCGATATTAAAATATGGTATTGAAATTGAATAAGATTATTTTTCTTTCAAGTGCACTAAATAAGCAGTTTCTATGGCTCAAAAATTGTTATATTTTTATGAAAAAATGTTAGCACTCGTATTTTCAGCAAGTTCTCAATCTCCATCCCATGTAAATTCTAAGGCGTGATACTCTGGTAATTAACATTTACGTAAATTTTTCTCACTCCAAGAGGGTGCTTTACGATTTTGTTGTAGGTAGAATTTAGCTTTAATTTACTGGTTGTATCACAACTTTCAAAAACCTCACAGCCATAGGTTAATATCGATATTATATACGTTTTTGCAATTAACAATCTTAACAATCTTAAAGATTACTCCAGGATTTTTTGCCTTGCTTACAATTTAAATTCGCTGATTATTGATGTATATGTTAAATTTTTCTGTAATCTTTTAGGTATTGCAAAACATTTAGTTTTTGTGAGATTTAAGCTTAGCCCGTTTATATTTACTCATATCGAAACTCGTTCTAAATCTTTATTTAGTTTTGCTACACATTCTTCAAAGTCCTTATTTTTGTTACTAAGATATAGCTGGACATCATCAGCGTACATTCATATGTTACAGTAAAGTAGTTGTTCAGAAAGATCATTTTCGTAAATTGAAAAAAGAAGAGGTCCAAAAATGGATTCCTGTGGTACACCCCTAATAAGTGAAAGAAAAAGTGATGTTGTTGAGGCATTGATTTCAATACGTTGAGTTCGATAATTATGTTATTTTTTTATTATTATTTTTGATTTACCTATAAATCATGTGAATGAAATATGGCGTTCAATTCAATCGTTTAGAAGATATAGCTTTGGGAATGTAAATCAATGATGTGTGTGAACAATTTTGTCCGTCTCTGTATATAATTAGTATAAAAACACCATCTATCACCATCTATCAAAAAGGTACAAATATTGAGGTCGTTTCAGTTTTTGCTTAATATTTTGAAAACACCCAAAAGCATTTAGGAACTTTTGCTTCTATTTTGTTCAACTGAATACACCAACTAAAAATCAATTGTTTTATTTTTAGTTTTATTGGTACTTATTGAAATATTTTTAATAAAAGTTATTGTTAGTTGTTTCGACTAACGAAACCCTCAGAAGGGTAAAAATATTGAAGCCAATCCAGGGTTAAAGAAATTTAAAAGAAATTTCTTAAAAAAACCATTTTAATGTTGAATGGTCTTAATTTTTAATAACACTGTTTTAAGTAAAATATTTTTTCCAAACTTAAATTAAACTTTCGTTTTCAACTTCACACTTAATGAAATTAAATTTAAATAAATTTTATAGCATCTTCAGTAAAGACGTTTAGCTTAAATTAAAGTAATAAAAAAACTCATTTTCGTTTTAAATATTTTAGATTACACAGGTCAACTCTAAAAAAGTATAATGAAAAATATATGCAATATATGCAACATATATTGTAGATAAAGTCATTCGAATATCCATGAAAATTTCGGTGTATCTCCATTACGTCATATTTTAACCCATTGACGACCAAAGACAATGGTATTTTAAGGTCATATAATTTCCTATGTAATTGGTAGAGTGAAGTCTTTAAATCAATATTTTCTCAATAACCCCTCATAAAGCTATGGAAAGCATGGACATAAGAAGTTGGTGTAGAGGGGAAATTTGTATTTGGTATAACTAAGACAGGACAGTAAATCTCAAAAATGGTAAAAAATTTAAAATCGTGCTGACAGAAAATGCATAGACACCAAAAGTTTGCAAAAAAAAATAATAATAAAAATCCAAATTTAAGTAACAAAGTCAACAGAAAATAAGAAAAGAATTACATCGTGAATAATTTCGCTTAATTCTTACTCCTTAGATTAAATATAGTGAAAAAAGCTTAATAAAATATTTCCATCACGTCACACTTTTTACCCTTTAATAACCAAAGGAAATATGTACCTCTAAGAAATTTTTAGGTTATAAAATTTTCTGGGTAAAATAGGTGGAGCAAATTAGGGATCCGTGTTGTACAAAGAAGGACGAGTGCAACAAAAGTGTAGAGCATATTATGTCTCCAACTTGTTCTACATAGTAAATAAATATTTAAAATTGTCAGAATCCCCGACAATGTGGAAGCAATAAGCAATGAATAAAGGAAGCTTTTTCACCAAAACTCTGTTACTGAGATATTATATCAAGGCATATGGAATCCTATTAAGCTGACAGAATATTGCTGCTTCTTTGTATGAAAAAAAATAATAGGTACTTTGCAGTTTTCAATGAAATTGAAAATAAAAATATTATATCTCCTAAAATTGTGTCGTGATGGACATGTTTCATGTCAAGTTTAATAAATAAGAATTTTGAAAAGGTATTCGCGACAAAATTATTTCTTTATTTATTTATTTTTTTGCTATTTTGTTGATCTGTGTTATTAACGCTTTCGATTTCATTCCATTTCATTTTCGTTTTAATTTATTTTATCTTCTAAAATGAGAAACCCAGAGAACCACATTTAATCACGACAAACAGCAGCAGCAACTAAAAACCATAAAATATTTAACTAGTTTGTAATCAGTATGATACTAACTAAAATATACATTCTAACTAAAATAATGAAACAGATACATATACAGACACATAAATATATAAACTTAAATATAAACAGCCACATCATTAAAATGTGTAATAAAATTATAACCTAGAAGAAAGGGCAAAAAGGCATTTATAATATAGTTGAATAAAAATGAAATAAAATAAATATTAAACTACGTAACTAAATCTTTATACTTATGTACTGATTGAATTTGAAGTGATAATTTTTTTTTGCATGCAATTGTTTTATATTAGCACATATTATGGTAGCAGCAAATAGAATTTTTATAATGCTATTATAGTAATAGTATTTTTATGATGCTACTACTTATACAATTTTATCTGCAAAAAATAAATTAACCTACACATATTAACTTCAAAGTCACACACATAAATAAGTAAATACTAGAGTATTCAAAAAAAAAAAAAAAAAAAAAAAAAAAACTCGACCTTTTTAGAAAACCGGTTGATCGGTTTTGGGTTTTGGAAAACTGTTTTTAACCAGTTTTTGGTCATTTTAGTTTTTAACAGCGAAATTTTATTTCTTCGTAATTTTTTACAATAAATTTATACGTGTATATAAGTTTTACTCTGAGAAAATAGTATATTTTGATGTGCGTAATTCTAAAATTAATATTTTTTATTTATTTAATTATCTTTAATTTCAGATGGACATTGTTTTTATCTATTTTATTAAATATCTTTTTTTAATATTTAATCTTAATCCTCGTATTTGAAAACATGTACTTCCGAAATAAAATAAAATTTATTTTTGATTGAGTTACGTAAAAATTTGTGCATAAAATTTTTGTTATAAAATTTATACTAATAGATATTGTATGTTTTTTATGAAAGAAAGTTTCGAATTTGAAAGCAAAAGCTTTGCTTTACTAGTAAGCTGGCAGGTATAATTGGAAACAAAAATAAACTACTTATTTTTTCCAAAATAACTAGTTATTTTTATTCGACTTGACCACAAGTGTACCTAAACGATAATAAAAAAAAGTTTTGCGTCTGTGAGAAGTCTGGCACACATTAACCATTTGTTTTTAATGACTAATATCTTACTTAGTACACCATCTCGCACTTAATTTTCTAAGTGTTAAAAACTTTTTTTAGTATAAAATACTAAAAAATAAATAAATGTGGTTGAACCAACAACCTTCTGGTTCTTACTCCAGAGCTCTAGCCAACTGATCCACATGATTGCAATATTACTGTGCTATAAAACTATTCAGTACTTATTTATGTAATATAAAGTAGGCATATAATAAGAATGCCTCATTACCAAGAAACTACTTTAATAAGTAGTTGACATTATCGAGAACCAAAAACTTTTTTGTGAGAATTTATTTCTTATAGTTTTAATAAAACTTGTAAGCTTTTCTGCAAAACTTTTATACCTTTTATTTGATCGGAGTTTTAGGCAATTTGGTTGATTGCTGTTCTTTGGTATACCTACAATATCATGGTTAATAATGATAAATGTATTTCATTTTGAATGAACATCAAACGTTATAAAGCTATATTTTAAAGCACTAATTATTTCACGCGTACTTAATAGTTTAATTTATTTAGAATATTCAAATATAATTTTACAATCTAAATATACTACCTCTCATTTTTATTGCATTTAGCAAGTCACATGAAACTTCTATTTTTAGTCATGTAATTTTTATTTATTTTTTTCCTTATTTGGACTTTTTTCTGAGTAAAATTTCATAAAACGTTAAATAAAATGCTGTTATAAAAAACCAATTTCCAATAAGACCGAAAATTAGAAAAAACTGAAGTCGACGGCGTTTGTAAAAAACTGGAAACCGGTTAACCGGGTTTCGTTTTGGATACTCTAGTATATACATTGATTTGCAGTTAGTAAAACTCTGGTAGTTTTTTTTTACTTCACATTCATTGAGTTTAGCTTATTCATCATTATTATCATAACGATGATCATTATTACCAGTCAGTCCCATCAACAAATAGCAGCCACTTAAATTATATACATTTAGTTTTTGTATTAAATACCGCAACTAGTTTTAGAACAATAGTAAAAAAAAAACAATAATAATGTACGATCATAAAGATGTTAATGAATTCAAAACAATCAAGGACAACTACGGGTAACCCTTGATTTATGTGATACTTCATTTACGCGATTTCGTTATAAAAAGATTCAAAAGTAGTGACAATTTTTTATAATACGTGCTTCATTTACGCGATTTCGTTATAACAAGGTTCAAAAGTAGTGACAATTTTTTGTAGTACGTGCTTTTATTTAACACGAACCCGATTTAATTCATTTAAACATTAAACCTTGAATTGCGCAAAATATAGAACTATGTTGAAAAAGAATTCAATTGTTTGCTAAATCTTGTGCATTGAAAGAATATATTATTTAAAAAAATGCTGCCAAAATTTTTAAAATTTTAAAATCCAGTTTCTATTTGAATGAAACTGGATTAGCAAAATTTATAAACAAAGTAAAAACTATTTATAATTTATTAAAAATATTTAAAAAAAAAAATATATATATGATTGCTTGGGAAAACCTACAAATGTAAACTTTAGAAACTTCAGGAAATTTATTAATTCTAGGATAATATTCATCGTATTATTTAAATGCCAATAAATCGTTTTAATTTTACTTTAAATAAATTAATAAAGTACCGTCCTCATCAAGTGTTTAGTTAGATATGGAAATCGATGCTAAAAAGTCCTATGAAATAATTTATATATAAAAAAATTTTGTCACAGTATGATGCAAATATTAAATAAAAATATAAATAATTTCATGTATTTTAATTTAACGCGATTTTTGGGTCCCAAACAAGCATTTTTCATTTTGATATTGTCTCAACTTACGTAATACTTGTATTTACAAATTGTGGTCCCAAAGTATAATTTTGTTTCTATTTTTAACATTATTTTACGTGTTTCTAATTTATGCGTACTTTCTTCAACGAACCGCGTAAATCGAGGGTTACTGGTATTTAAGTGCCATAGTGAAGCTGATTAAATCAAAAATAATTAAAATGTGAAAACGAGATAAGATGTCTATCAACTAAAACTACCATAATATTTATTAAAATTCTCCATTCAATTCTAGTTCAAAAACTAGTGTTTATAAAAAATAAACTTTAAAAAAAAAACAGTTTGACGATTAACCGAAAATTCGGTGGAATTAAAAACCCGATTTTTCGATTAACCGTCTACTTATAAACCGGTTAAACCGGTTAACCAACATTTTAATAAATGTTTAATTTGAAGCTTAATAAAAATAATTTTGTTTGAAAAAATGTATTTTCAGCTTATAGTATTAATTCTGCACCAAATAATAATTAATGTTCTTTATAAATAGCTACTGATTTACATTGAAAGTTTATAATAACTTTTTTTCAGTCTTTAGACTAGTTAGTTTTAACATAATTTATAAAAAAAAAATTTGGTACTTTTAGCACATGTTTTAAAATCCTATAATGATGTAAAATATTTCTATATATTTTTTTTTAATATTAAATTCTTTTTCATTCTAATTAAAAAAAAAAAACAAATTATCGAAATTTCAAACCATCTCAACAAACAAGAAGCTTCAGAGTTAGGATTAATATTCTTTTTATTATGATTTATATTTACCGCTTTTGAAGTCTTCCTCTTAAAGAAATGTTTATACAAGAAATTTTGATTAAAAAATTATAAAAAAAAAAATAATAAAATTGAAAAAATAATTAATCATCATCCTGCTAAAAATAGACTAATTTTTACTTTTTAGAAGCACTATTATTAATATAAAAGTGCTTTTGAGGTGGTTTATATTTTAGAATTAATTCTTTTCTTCATGGTATTCTATATAAAACCTTATTTTTATCTTAAACTATACATTAGTAGTCATGCAATGCTATTTTTCTTCTTCTAGAAAATTTCAATAGTATGAAATTGAATTTTTTGTAAATGAAATGGAATATATAAATATATCAACTGACTACTTGTTAACTCAAAAAACATGAATTTTTTGTTCTTCAGAAAAATTTCAAATTCGGAAATAATATAATATAATATAATATAATATAATATAATATAATATAATATAATATAATATAATATAATATAATATAATATAATAGAATATAATATAATAGAATAGAATATAATAGAAGAGAATAGAATAGAATAGAATAGAATAGAATAGAATAGAATAGAATAGAATAGAATAGAATACAATAGAATAGAATACAATAGAATAGAATACAATAGAATAGAATACAATAGAATACAATAGAATACAATAGAATAGAATACAATAGAATACAATAGAATACAATAGAATACAATAGAATAGAATAGAATAGAATAGAATAGAATAGAATAGAATAGAATAGAATAGAATACAATAGAATACAATAGAATAGATTAGAATAGATTAGAATAGAATACAGTCGAATAGAGCAGAATAGAGTAGAATAGAGTAGAATAGAGTAGAATAGAGTAGAATAGAGTAAAATAGAATAGATTAGAATAGAATACAGTCGAATAGAGCAGAATAGAGTAGAATAGAGTAGAATAGAGTAGAATAGAGTAGAATAGAGTAGAATAGAGTAGAATAGAGTAGAATAGAGTAGAATAGAGTAGAATAGAGTAGAATAGAGTAGAATAGAGTAGAATAGAGTAGAATAGAGTAGAATAGAGTAGAATAGAGTAGAATAGAGTAGAATAGAGTAGAATAGAGTAGAATAGAGTAGAATAGAGTAGAATAGAGTAGAATAGAGTAGAATAGAGTAGAATAGAGTAGAATAGAGTAGAATAGAGTAGAATAGAGTAGAATAGAGTAAAATAGAGTAAAATAGAGTAAAATAGAGTAGAATAGAGAAGAATAGAGTAGAATAGAGTAGAATAGAGTAGAATAGAGTAGAATAGAGTAGAATAGAGTAGAATAGAGTAGAATAGAGTAGAATAGAGTAGAATAGAGTAGAATAGAGTAGAATAGAGTAGAATAGAGTAGAATAGAGTAGAATAGAGTAGAATAGAGTAGAATAGAGTAAAATAGAGTAAAATAGAGTAAAATAGAGTAGAATAGAGAAGAATAGAGTAGAATAGAGTAGAATAGAGTAGAATAGAGTAGAATAGAGTAGAATAGAGTAGAATAGAGTAGAATAGAGTAGAATAGAGTAGAATAGAGTAGAATAGAGTAGAATAGAGTAGAATAGAGTAGAATAGAGTAGAATAGAGTAGAATAGAGTAGAATAGAGTAGAATAGAGTAGAATAGAGTAGAATAGAGTAGAATAGAGTAGAATAGAGTAGAATAGAGTAGAATAGAGTAGAATAGAGTAGAATAGAGTAGAATAGAGTAGAATAGAGTAGAATAGAGTAGAATAGAGTAGAATAGAGTAGAATAGAGTAGAATAGAGTAGAATAGAGTAGAATAGAGTAGAATAGAGTAGAATAGAGTAGAATAGAGTAGAATAGAGTAAAATAGAGTAAAATAGAGTAGAATAGAGTAGAATAGAGAAGAATAGATTAGAATAGGGTAGAATAGAGTAGAATAGAGTAGAATAGAGTAGAATAGAGTAGAATAGAGTAGAATAGAGTAGAATAGTGTAGAATAGAACAGAATAGAGTAGAGTAGAATAGAATGGAATAGAACATGATAGAATGTAACACAATAGAAAAGAATAGGGTAGAGTAGAATAGAATAGAATAGAATAGAATAGAATAGAATAGAATAGAATAGAATAGAATAGAACAGAATAGAATAGAATAGAATAGAATAGAATAGAATAGAATAGAATAGAATAGAATAGAATAGAATAGAATAGAATAGAATAGAATACAATAGAATAGAATAGAATAGATTAGAAAATGTTAAAATAGAATACAGTCGAATAGAGCAGAATAGAGTAGAATAGAGTAGAATAGAATAGATTTTTAATATAAATAGAATTTAAAATGATTCCAAATAACGCTCTTTATATCGGTCATTTGCTGCAGCAACGTCACAATTAAAAAAACGCATATTTCGAGTTAACATGGTCCTATGTACTAGTTTTTTATTTTATATTTCTCACTGAATAGTGGTAAAAGCATTTTGCCCAAATTTCATAATCTATTGTGTATTCTTTGCAACAACGTATTACTTCATTTGTGCTTCGGATGTGGTGTAGTCAACATTGTAAGGCTTCCTTTAATTTTAGCAAAAAATATGCGCAATATCGAAACATACTCAGTTCTTCAAATAAAATGTAATATATTTTCAATCCTTGATAGTATTAGTGTAGCATATTTTAGGGTTTCCAAGTAAATTTTTAACAATTTACTTTATACTAGAAATCGAGATTTTTAAATATTTTGCAAATAAATAGGGATCCTGTCTAAGTTATTTCTCCATATATTATACGAAAATGTATTTTTTTTTTACAAATAAATGCTATTTAATATTATGATCCTTTTTTAATCCAAGTAAAATTTTTTTGCTCCATAAATTTTTGTATTTAAAAATTTTTTTGATGCACTTCTGCAATTCCGCTAAGCATCACGAACACGGCCTATTTATGCCAATTTGTTAAATTTCGTACTGGCCATGTGATGTGCCTTAGCAAAATGTGTTTTGAAAAAACTGACCCGTTTTCAACTCTCGTCGACATTTGACCTAAATTCATAGCCCCGATCTATTATATTTATCATCTCTTATATCTATATATCCAAGATTTGTACAAATTGCAATTTTCTATATAAAAATACAAAAATAAAAATTGCAATTTTCGTAATTTCCAAAAAGTACATAAAATTTTTTCTTAAATATATTTTTAATGTTCCTTCGATTTTATTGTGTAAAATAGCGAAAAACTAAGTTCAATAAAATAACAAAACTAAGTCCATGCTATTCCGTATATAACTGTGAAAATGTGCCTCGCGAAAAACTTACTTACTATCTACCGCGTTGACTATTTTGGGCAGATATATCTCAAAATACGCACAATTACAACAAGTGTCAATCCCTGTTTCAAAATTTACATTCCGTTGAGGGGCGCACACACCCCGCAAAAAAACCAAAAAAAAAAAAAAAAAATTAGAAATTAAAAATATTGTTATTAAAATTTTTCTACTCTTTATATAACAGTTGAAATTCTGCACAACAACAAAGAAGGTATAGGATTTATCCACAAAGTCTAATTAGTTTATATAAGATCGAATGAGATCAAAAAGTATAAACATGCGAACAAAAAGTGTAGAAAAATGGAAAAAAGTTAAGTAATTTTTTTATCCGTTTACTAAGTTTTTGAAAATTGAACAAAATTCATAATTATAAAAAGTTTTGTAAGTTCAGTTTTATAACCCGTTTGTTTAAAATTTTGTTAAAAATAGTTTACCACATGGCTAATTAAGGATTTAAATCAGTTTCAGCCGGGTTAAAAATTTTCGATAATGGACCATATATCAACTTAAAACCCAAAAAATACATTTCTTGAGTTATGCGGTATGTGCATCAATTTTCTGAAAGCACCAAAACTATGTCAGAAAATCCACGAATACTTCTGTCAAAATTTTATTTTTGCTTTTTCGTTGCATTACTGTTAGAGAAAAAACCGCATAGAAAAAATGTGTCATATAATATCTCACAGAATTTTTTATTTAAATTTATAATTTATATAATTTATTTTATAATTTATTAAAATTATTAACTGATTTAATTAACCTTGGCTATATATTATCGATTTTTTTTGGTGTTTTTATTAATGTCTTTAAAAAATAAGCTTTAATATATCTCGTATAGTTAACGAGTTATTCGCACCTGAATTTTCAAATTGTATAATTTTGCAAAACCTAACAATAAAATAACCAGTTACATGAACTATATTTCCCAAGGCCAAAAATAATCCATTTCAAATTCGTTAAAATTATGGCTTTCTGAAAAAGCGTCTCTTCTCTTCTAATTAAAAATGATCTATAAGAATATGTGAAAGTTATGTTTTTCTGAAAAATAAATTTCTTTACGGAGATGATCTTAAAAAAATTAAGTAATACCTATTTTATACAAAAATTTGGAATTTAGCTTATATGTTCAAAAGTCTTAAAACTGGTATTAGTAAATAGTAAGTGGTTCAGAAAACCTAATATTCTAAATTGTTTGCACATATTTTTGACTGAACAACAATAAATGGGTAATTGTTTGGGGGATTGTTTTTATTCAAATCTCCATAATTTTTCAACAACATTTACACAAAATATATCTGCGAAACTATTAGGTATATTAAGGTGTATAATTTTGAGAAATTTCGAATTTTTCGTTATTTTATTAAATCAGACAAATCGTTTGCAACCTCATAATTTTTCTATATAATAGTTTATATCGTGAACTAGAGTCAATAAAAAAAAAAATATATATATATATTTATACACGCAAAGAAAAAATATTGTTATAGCATTATCACTACAACAATATTATGTTCTCATTGTTAACTTTTTTGAATTTTAATACCCTTGTGTTCATGATAACAACGTTTTTGTTTAAATTTTATCATTTAATGTTTATACTCAATAAAAATTTTAACATGGTTGACTACAGAAATTATATGTTTTTAAAAATTTTTACCAGAAACAAAATTTTATTAATATGAAAAATATCATTACCAACCAAATATCATTATCAACCACTAAATATTTCCAGTCTTTTTCCTTGTTCTTAAACGACATTATGCTTTTAAACCATATTAATATTATCATTCCCATGACAATATAATATTTCAAATAAATATAATACTTATCCTTTTCATAAACTTAGCAGAAAAATTCAATACTTGTCTGTTTTTAAATATATTTTGTTTTATTAAACTTTTTTTTCAACTTCATTGTAATTCTCATTTAGTTTATATATGAATAAATATAAATAGATAAGATTTGGTTATACTCGCGATTCATGAAATATAAGATATTAATTAATACCATTAAGGGGTTTAGTTTAAAAAAAACATATGGTGGTATAAATGAATATAATTATGAAATAATAGGAAATATTTTCAATAAAAAATTTATAAAAATAATTTTTTGTTAATACGTTTTATTTTAATATATGATAAGATGGAATAATAATATGACAAGATGGAATAATAATATGATAATATTGGATAACTATATGAAAACATGGGATAATATGCTAAAATAGAATCGTAATATGACAATACAACATTATAAGATAGAATAATTATATAATTACATCAAATCATAATCTGATAGAATTGGATAATGATGTAGTAAGATCATCATATGTGAAAAATCGGACACAATATGACAAAATGGAGTCATAATATTTACTATATATAATCATTTCTATTTTTCCCTGTGGTCATATGTATGTTCCAATCATAATATGTTTCTTTTAGATTATGGTCACTACAACTATATTTTTTCTCTGCGTGTAGGCTTAGAATTCTATGATCACGTGTACTTAACTAACTGAAAAATTTAGTGCCGGAAAAAAAACAAAAAATTTGTTGTTGTCTTGGGTAATAATTTATTGGATTTCGAAACAATTTTGTTATATCCTTAAATATCATTATGAACTAATATTCAGCTTCATGTTATAACTAAGAATCACTAGAATATAATAACATTTTTTATTTATATGTTACAGTGCAAAAATTAAAAATATATCCTTTTGACATTTATTTTTAAATTTATCCTACGACGGTCATTTTCACACATGAAAAAATATATATGCATAAACATATTTCATATTTTTAACTTGCTTATTTCATAAACATTGATTACACGCTGCAAAAGTAATTTTTACACATGAAAAAATCAGTATAAGCTTGAAGTTAGTTTTTCTACAGAACGCCAGATTTCCTATCAAAGGAACTTCAAAATTTCGAAGAATACAAAACTTTTACGAAAATTATAAAATATTTACGAAGATTAAAAATAAATAAATAAAAAGTTCGAAATGTTTTATAATTATTTTTTTTTTTTTGAAGTTATGTATCTCTCGAAATTTTGAAGGCCTTTTGAGAGAAAATTTGACGTCCTGAAGAAAAGCTGAGTATACAGTTTTAGTACATATGGTCTCTAGTTTCATGCAAATTATAAACTGTAGTTTTTCACATTAATAAAATATTTTTTTATTTAACACTTTTAATGTATTTTTATTAACACTTTTAAATATAATATTCTGACTTACCCTTTTCCTTGCTTAACCAGAACTGCCTTTTCCATTCTAGGATAAATCATAATTGCGATACACAGCGTCAGCATAATTTATTCATTAAACTTTTATCATTAAAAAAAAGTCTGATTTAAAAATCGAAAAAATAATATTTTTTTTTGCTGACATCGGTGTCAGCACAAAATATTGTAACTTTGATTTCCCAATATTAGTTCATTCAGTTTTTTGATTGGAGAGAAAATAAAAAAATATATATATAATAAGTTATGAGGACTTCATATCTTAACTTGCATATATCAATTTTTATATGTGTGAAAAAAAAATATCAAACGAGTGCACTAAAAACGCTTTGACTAAGGATGCAATAGGGGCACGAACGGATTACCATATTCCTCTATAATCGAAAATATACAATAAACTCGTAAGATGTTAAGACTACCCCTACGATCAATACCATAGAAAATCGAACTCTCTCGTCAAAAACCTAAGTCGATTTTCAAAAAAAAAAAAAAAAAAAAAAAAAACTTTAGTTTAAGAATGTGTTAGTAAACAATTTAATTGAAAACAAAAACAATAAATTATTTTCAATTGAGTTTTTTCGAGTTTATATAATTTTATATCAACTATTTATTAAGATAATTAAATTAGTTATAAAACTAAAAGCAATCTTCTAAACATACGTAGAAAAAACATGTTTCAGTATGTTTTGTCCTTCCATGTTAAACTTTAAATATTGCTATAAGACATTTGGATGATACATGAAAATGAACGAACAATGAACGAACTCTGTTGAAATTTGTTGATAATGGTTACTTATTATAACCTAGACTTCATACAAATTTTCCACTAGAATAGGGTTCCGACGTTCAACTATTTTTTAAATTCAGCACATATTATATTCTTATATTCTTAAGTTTTATAAACCCCACTTAATTTTATAAAACAATTTTATAAAAGCAAAAAGCACAGCATCAAATTCGCTCCTCAAAAAACCATAGCTCCCATACAAGGCACTTTATAAAGTGCATAAATTGGTATTGGTAAACACTATGCTTTTTATACACATTGTAATTTCGAACCTTACAGCAAGACTTGATCCATAATTAAGCACAGGTTCCACATAAGAACCTCTGAGAAAATCGGTCAAGATCGACTATAACGTTCCTATAATCCTAAAGAATCTTGTCAGTAACAGCGCTAACTTGATCCACAATAGAGTACAGATTTCATGTAAGATTCTCTCCGAAAAGCGGCCAAGCCCGACTATAATTTTCTTACAATCCTAAGAAATGTTGTCAATGGCACAGCATCCTATCAAGTATGGAGCTACAATATCGAAAGTTTACGTTACCTAGTATGAATAGCGGAAATAATATCAACAACATGAGCCTTTGCATGATATTTTAGAATAGAAATGGTGAACATTATTACATGGCATACAAAAAAAGTGAATAGAATTCATAAAAACTACAGCCAATATTGACGGATATAAAAAGGATGAAATGTGTGCCATTATTATCATATTCTAAAAGAGTGACAATGGAAAAGAGTTGTAAGTCGTTACATATTATCCTTTATTAATATTTCTAAAGCTACTAAATAAACTATAAAGTTCAAAATTATCTTAACTATGTAAATAGTTCTCTTTCAAATCCTAACGGAGCCAGATCTTATAATATGGCACCTTTGCCACTTTTTGACATGGACTGGCGTATTCAATAGTTTAAGCAAAAAAAGTTAAAATTTTATCTTCAATTAAATTAAAAGATAATAAAAATAGGATTATTATTAATAAGTACTGCAAAAGAGTTAATTATATGCAAAACCCATAGAAATGGGGGATACTGAGGTATTGACTCCCGTCCATTTCATGTATAGACCAAATTAACAAAAAATTTTTTCTGTTTTTTAACTTTAGAAAGATCTTACGCGATGATCTGAAGATTCGTGACTATATCTGCGTTATTAAATAAATGCTAGCATTATAAAGTCAAAAAGGTGCCCGGATATGTATCGTAGGACTACTGTTGCCGTCAAGTGGAAAAAAATTTTCTTAAACATTTTTTAACGACAAAAATCAACAATAGAGTTTAAATTATACCACTTTCGTTTCAATGTAAAATATTTTTTTTTTTTTTTAAATTTTTATTGCTCTATTCTAACTATCTATTTCATATTTTATCTTATTTATTTTATTTTATATCGTTAACTTGTTTAAGTTTATTAAATAAAATCCACTACAGTATAATGCATTTTTCATGAGATGCCATTGAAATGATTGACAAAATGTGGTTAATACTGGTATTTGTTGGTCTTAACGTTTTAGCGTGACAAAAATACTAACAAGTTTTTTTTTTCTTTTCTTCTCTATTATTGTCTATAAATAGTTAAGTATTTTGTGGAGAACATGTTTTCAACACACATAGTATTTCTTATGTGTTGACGAATTTAAGCCACATTTTATTGTTAATAAAAACCAAAAAACTATATAATATAATTAAATATATATATATTTTTTATCAACCAGATAAATTGATATAACAAATTGCAGAGGATTAAATAAAATATTTTCTTTTTATACCCTTCACCAAATGTGTAAAGGGCATACATAAGTATGTCATTCAGTTAGTAATAACGATATATATATATATATATATATATATATATATATTTATATATGTATATATATATATATATATATATATATATATATATATATTCTCTTTTATTCTCTTTTTACGTCTACTTTTCAGAAACCGATCTTAAACCTCAAATATTTTTTATCGCGCTATAATGATTTTAAGATGTAATTTGGAAACCTTTTTTGATCACGGGATATTTAGCTTCATAGAAATTACACTGTGAGTGTGCCTCGTAAAAAGGCACCTCTTGGAACCATTAACGTTTTTTCTCCCGATTTTGAGCACCTCCTATAGCGCTGCTCTTGAGGGCACATTAACGAGATATATTTCAAACGATTTATAATTACAAGATATATATATATATATATATACATGTATATATGTATATACATGTATGTATATATATATATATATATATATATATATATATAATTTTTTCGAGAACTTCGCTATTGAAATTCGTTCAAAAATGGCAGGATTTTTTAAACGGTTTTCGAATTTTTGAAGCCAATGAAGCAACTATTTAAGCTGGGAACTTTATTTTTTACAATAAAATATCGGATTTTTTTTTATTTTTTTTTGTAGAAAATAAATTTAGTTGATCCACTGTTAACCGAGATGTCAGCCAAAACGCGTTATTAGGCTTTGTGAAGCTTGTTTATAAATTATTGTCTTCGTTCTTGCGCAGATCTGTCATATTTTTTAAATCAGTAAAGTCGATCCATAGATATTCACCATGCCCTGTTATTAATTAATGTCCTTATTTGGTTATGCTTTTTTCATAAAATTTAAAATATATCATATTTTCGTATAATATATAAGATTTGCCACAGCCGATTATAACAATCTAACTTGTTTAAAAAACATTTATCAAACAATTACTTTTTTTAAGTTTTAAAATCAGTTACTAAGGAATAGTGATTTGCATACTTCACAAAATAATATTGAACATGTTTTTTGATAACTAAGAAATTCCATTCCATTTTACACCATTTGCTAAACAAATTGCTTGGAACTGTTTTTTGAAGTTTTCTGTAGCTGTAGAAATATTTTTTTACATTAATTTATCTTACCTCAAATAGTAGAATTTTAAATAACTGAAAATAATTAGCATTTTGATTTAACATTCTGTCTCCCCGCATAACAATTAGCAAATCAATAATTAGGATTTAATTTCATACATAATACGAGTAAGTATCTGTTTAACACATCATTGATTATTGTGAAAATACTTATTGAAACGAGAGCAACAACTTAAATAATAATTCGTTTTAAAATTTCATATTAAACTATTATCATTAATGTACGCATAAATGATTAAAATACCACAATATAGTTAAAGCTTCCGCTTATGATAATATAATTCAATAGACTTTAGAGTAATAGGTTTTAAAAATCTACATATGTGATATGTATAAATTTATTTATTAGGTAACCTAATGAGATTAAGTCGAATATTAGTAAAAATTTAAATAATTAAAATTTTAGTAACAATACATATAAAAATCATTTTAGAAGAAATAATTATATATAATTATATATAATTTTTAAAAATTATTTTAATTTGTTGTGAAAATTTTTTAAATTACTCCATAAATAGGTTAGGCTTAATAAAAACTTAATGCTTTAACTTTTGAAAGGATTTTGTCATAAGTTCATTATATTATAAAGATGCCTCTTTTTTGGAAAGCTATTGAGAATTTGAATCAAAGCTGGTCGTTTATTTACTAACACTACGCCTACATGAAAATCCCAAAAAATCAGAAACAGAACAACTATACTGAAAAGGATTTATTTATTTAATACGTTGATTAAATATCTAGAAACAATCCAAAATTCGAAGCAATTAAAGTAAAGAAGACAGCAAGTATTATACGAGTAATTTTAAGTTATTTACCCTTATCAATATAACTTGAGCTTTAAATTTTTGGTAAACCAAATGGCTTAAAGTTACGATTAAGCTTATACAATAAAATTTTTGAAGAAAAAACGATGCTCATTACTGCGCTGAATACGGAATTAATGCAGTATAAGGAATTGAAATTTTATGTTGGATGATGAAGTAACAAATTCTTTAACACTCAGATCATTTATTTCTTCAAAAAGCCTACATAACGGATAAATGTTACACAGCAGATATTGCAAATGTGGCTGAGAGAATTACTACAATGACTTGACCGAATGGATGTAAATAAATTCTGCAAAGCCAAACACTTATTTATACTTTAAGTCAAAAGGCTTTAACAGGGACGGGTAAATATTGAAATTGTATAAAACAAGTTCATTTGCTTACCTTTAAGGACAGATTTTGCATTTCGTTGACCTACGTATATGGTTCAGTCAACTATTTTACTCGCTAAAGCGAGATCAGTAATATAAGCCTTAGTTTCTAGTTTCCTGTTTAACCACACTAAAACATTACTATGTTATTGTTTTTGAACATTTTGAAAGTTATAAAATTCTTCGAATGACTGTGTTTAAGCATATATATATATATATATATATATATATATTCTTAAATTCTTTATATATATATATATATATATATATATATATTATTAAGTGGGGTTTATAAAACTTATAAGAATATAATATGTGCTGAATTTAAAAAATAGTTGAACGTCGGAACCCTATTCTAGTGGAAAATTTGTATGAAGTCTAGGTTATAATAAGTAACCATTATCAACAAATTTCAACAGAGTTCGTTCATTGTTCGTTCATTTTCATGTATCATCCAAATGTCTTATAGCAATATTTAAAGTTTAACATGGAAGGACAAAACATACTGAAACATGTTTTTTCTACGTATGTTTAGAATATTGCTTTTAGTTTTATAACTAATTTAATTATCTTAATAAATAGTTTATATAAAATTATATAAACTCAAAAAAACTCAATTGAAAATAATTTATTGTTTTTGTTTTCAATTAAATTGTTTACCAACACATTCTTAAACTAAAGTTTTTTTTTTTTTTTTTTGAAAATCGACTTAGGTTTTTGATGAGAGAGTTCGATTTTCTATGGTATTGATCGTAGGGGTAGTCTTAACATCTTACGAGTGTATTGTATATTTTCGATTATAGAGGAATATGGTAATCCGTTCGTGCCCCTATTGCATCCTTAGTCAAAGCGTTTTTAGTGCACTCGTTTGATATTTTTTTTTCACATATGAAAAAATTGATATATGCAAGTTAAGATATTAAGTCTTCATAACTTAATATATATTTTTTTATTTTCTCTCCAATCAAGAACCTGAATGAACTAATATTGGGAAATCAAAGTTACAATATTTTGTGCTGACACCGATGTCAGCAAAAAAAAAAAAAAAATATTATTTTTTCGATTTTTAAATCAGACTTTTTTTTAATGATAAAAGTTTAATGACCTACGTATATGGTTCAGTCAACTATTTTACTCGCTAAAGCGAGATCAGTAATATAAGCCTTAGTTTCTAGTTTCCTGTTTAACCACACTAAAACATTACTATGTTATTGTTTTTGAACATTTTGAAAGTTATAAAATTCTTCGAATGAATGTGTTTAAGCATATATATATATATATATATATATATATTCTTAAATTCTTTATATATATATATATATATATACATATATATAAAGACTTATAGATGTATATATACATAAATATATATGTATATATAAAGAATTTAAAAACAGTTTAAAAATTATTACATTTTTGAGACCTTTAGCCTAAATGTACCCATGATATTTCAATCGCTGGTACGAATCTGAAGACAAGTTTTTAAATATTTTTTAGTCTTTATTTCTGCTTATCAATACACATTCTTTGAGTGGTGTTCCTACAGATATCATATGAGCAAAAAGCAAGTTTCGAAAAATTAGAATAAATTTCTACTTCAGTTTTCAAAATACCGAATACATTAATTCGAAAATTTACATTTTTTATTTTGAAAGTTGTATCAGTTTGTTTTCCATTTTCTCTAAAAAATGAAGAATTAAGTAGACCTCAAGTGAATTTTTTTTGTAAAAGAATAATTTTAAAATGATGAGATATCTTAACCTAATTAAAGTATTATACAATTTTTTATTAGTCCTTGTAATTTATTATCAAATAAAGATGTTTTATGATCATAAAAGAACATTCCGTTTCTAATAGTGGAGTTAAACATTAAAATTCGAGAAAATTTTGAAAAAAAGGATAAAACGTAATTTTTTTAAATTCAAGTTTAAGTTTTAGTGAATAAAAACAAATGTTTGCGAATTTAATTTTATTAATTTGAACTTAACGATCTTTGAATTCTATATAAAAAAATTTGAAGTATGTAAGCCGTCTATTACTACGTTTTTTTGTTTTTGTTGCACATATTATCGAGAGATCTCTCGCAGGTCTTTGTTAGGGTTTTCAAAGAGGCTACATGATAAAATTACAAAAGAAAGCTGAAAAGACTTCCGGCACATATGTCAGGCTCTTACTGCCTGACTGTTCCTAGAAATTTTTTTGGAGTTATATTTGTGAGTCATCTTTTAAAGATATGTACTTATGTTTTGTTGCACATATTGTCGAGAAATCTCACTCATGTTAGGGTGCCCGTAAATGAAACTTTTTCAAAGATACTACAAACTGAAAAGACTTCGGGTATATAGTTGAGCAAGAAGAGGATTGTCCCTACAAGTTTTTATTAAATATTGTAATGTCATCAACACACGTATGATGCATAATAAGCAAGCGAATATTTCGCGTATTATCGGCGACTTTTAACAAAATGTATAAATGCTAAAAAGAACCAAATTTTGCTCCGAAGTTATAATGTCATTATACACTACTGTAAGGGTTATTAAGGTATCTTATAATTTTGGTCAAAATATTACTAGTTTTAGTCAATTGTAGGAAATGTTATTAAGTTGTCCGATGTAACGTATCATCACCTAATGACTTGTACCTCAAAAATCACCTATGAAACTGTCTTCAAGACATAACTTCCAGCTGGGATGTGCTACAACTCCAAAACCAATTTTACATTTCACAAATGTTGTAACGGCATAAAACACGTACCATGCATACATAATAAATCAGATATATACAAAAAGAGAATATTGGGAACTTTAAATTTGATGTTTAATTTCAAATTAGTAAGTAATAATAAAAAAAAGATCATCAACTTTATTTGGTTACCTAATATATTGACAACTTTTCATAGACTTGCACATTTTGGGTAAATGAACTCAATTAATGCCACTTATATAACATATAACAATGGTATGTATATACATACGTAGCTACTTCTGATGTTAATAACATGATGGTACACTGAAAAGAGAAACACTAGGGAAATTTTCGTATAAAAGATAAAAAATTTAGTTGTGTCCTTAATATCTTTTATAGTCTTGATATGAATAGAAACGTATTATACTCTTTAAAAAGGATAACTTTTTATCTTTTTAATGCTGTTTAAAAAATTTGAATAGGATAAAATAAATAAAAATTTGAAAACCGAAAAGTCAGAAAAATCGATTTAGAAATAACTCCCGATTTTTTGGGTATATATATTGAAAACTTTAAATATAGCGTAATAATCTAATCATAAATACCTACAAACTATATTATATTACACTCTAAGTGTATTCAACTTTTTCTATTTTGTAGCACTATATAATGATAACGATAATCAACATAATCATGACTATGATGACGATGATTCATGAACAATAATTAATTATTGCTCATATGAATAAAATATTGCATCTAGCTAAATTAAAATAAAAATTATATATTTTATAAATCTACTCATGTTAAGAACAAAGTAAAAACTATGTTCTAATTTGCGAGTAATATTTTATATTAAAATAAAAAGGAGAAACTGAAAATAAGAAATTATAAGGATAAATATGAAATATACGATTTTGTTAGGTATATAATACATAAACACTCGAATAGTTACAAACATACTTGCACATGAATGTATATAAATTTTTTGTAGTAATGACAGTAGTAGTTTTTCTTTTATGCTTTTGTTGTAGTAGTAACTTTGACCTAATTATAATGTGAACCACAAAAACCACAACAAAATACCGCTTTTATGCTCTAAAAAAAAAAAAACATATATTAAAATATCAGCATTTTTCAAAAATAATGATTTTACTGATGATGCTGCTACTAAAGCCACTGCTATTGCTTTCCCCATTCCTTCCTTTCTAATACTGATAATGATGTATTTAGATGTAAAGAGGAAAATGACGTTTATAATAATGATTATGTCTAAGGGATAAAGTCATAGGTTTTGGTAGACATATGTATGTATGTAGCTATGTACCTTGCGGTTCTAAAGGTGAAAATTTGCCCTTTAGCACTATATATATAACTATCTAGACGATTCAATAGTTACTTTTGACAGTGCAAGTGGTTGCTAAACGATTATAAATATAATAAAAAATATAATATTAGGTGCGGATACAGCCAAAGCATTTGGCTGGATAGTTGATCTTTTTTAAAAAATTTGAAATTATGTACAAGAATTTAATGGCTAAATATTTAAATCGATAAGTGGCGATCAAATTGTATACAATATTTTTATAAACAACTAACTTGATATTTTACTTGATTATTCCTTTTTAGTTTTTGAAATACAAACAAATATTTTTATAAATATATGGTCCTTAAATTTCAAAGAATATTGAATAAATTTTAATAATTTAAGGTATGTATTGCTTTAATTATTATCCTCTAAAGCATTCGAAACAAAAAAATACATTTCAATGAAATTAATTAAAATGCATGCCCTGAAAAACATTTTTTTTTTGATACTTAGAATATCAATTTTACTTAAATAGATCTAACTTATTTTTTAATATCATAGACTTCGATGCAAAAATTTGGAACTAATCTGATAAAGCGAAATATATCGAGAAACAATTTTTTACAAAAATAAAATAAATATTTTATTTGATTTAAAATCAGTTAATAATAACTTTGATCCATTACTTTTCATTATAAAAAGTAAGAAAAACAACAAAGTTTTCAGAAGCGAAAAGCTAATATATTTTCAAAAATTCGAAATACCCTGTAAATTGCCCATTCGCTAACTACACGTAATGCAGAAATTCACCATTAGTGAAAGCACCATATAGCAGCATGTTAAATAAAGAGATAAATAGCCCATAAGGTTAGAAGTTCAAGCCTAACTGAAGACATCGATGGAGAAAAATGTAAAATTAAAACATCAGAGAGAAAATATAAAATAAAAATAAATTAATAAAATAAATAAAAATAATAATTAAACTAAATAATAGTATAACTAAATTTTTTTATCTAGATTTTTCGTCCAAAATACCAGTTTTCGTACTAATGAAAATACTAATGACTTGTTATGCTGGTAATACTAGTTTCTTACGAACATTGCAATGTGTAGCATCATATAACATTCAAAATTACTAGTAAATTGTTATGCACATTATGCCAGTTTATTTACTATTTATGACGATACATTTAGCTTCATATTACCTTCCAAACTACTAGTAAATAGTAATGCAAAGGGTTGCCAATTGGTTACCTCCAATGAAATCCACAAATAAAATTCACCATTTAAAAAGATTGCAAGTGGGTTGAATAATAACTAATTCTTAGTGAGTAACGAATTCGATGTTACGAACTAGTTTGGCGAACAGCTGGGTATGTTTAATTTACTTGTGTTGGATGAGCGTATATTAAATTGTCTGTTTATTTTAGTAGTGAAGGTAAACAGGAGATTTTCAGTTATTGTAGTTAAGGGAGTATAATATTCACACATAGACACATACACACACATGCAAATATCTAATATTAGTATAGCAACTAAATGAACATAAAGTTTGGTGCTTCTAAGTACAGTAGGGGACACTAAAAGAGCATAATTAAATAAAATACAGCTAAAAATAAAATATCAAAATATAAACTGTAAATATTTTTATTAGTGCCTACATATTTTCGCAGACCCACTGTGCCTTAATTAACTCTACCGTTTTAAAAGTTGGAATTTTCGTTTATCATAATTTCTTTCACTTCCAAAATTTTTTATCCAATTTTGAACTAAAGCGACACCTCATGTAGTTAATAACAGTAGAATAAGATATCATTTTCTTATCGAAGAAGAGTCACAATTCGGTAAGAAATGTGTCGCAGTTCTAATATTTTTTAGATAACATTATTTAGTGCATTCTTTGAGTTTCGAAATACTATTATTTAGAAGTGTAAAAAAAATCAAGAAAGTATCGAAATATAATCGCTTTTGTATAATAAACATATTTTTAATGCAGTTGGAACATTTCTAGTAAATATTTTTAATACCTTATATTTATATTTTATCTTATATTTAAACACGCTGCAATAACTCACTATAACTTTAAATTAAATATGAGATATTTAAAATAAAAATCACTAATTAATAATTACTACTCATGATAATGTGGGAGAGTAGTAAGAAAGATTTTTATTATTTATTAGAAATAAAAATTTCGCCAAAATTAAAACACGGCATTGCCACTACAACAATATTATGTTTTCATTGTTAACTTTCATTAATTTTAATAATATGTACTGTATTCATGATAACAATGCTTTTTTTCAGTTTTATGGTTTAATGTTTACATTTAAACAAAATTTTTTTATAGTTGACTAAAAAAATTTTATGTTTTTGAGTACTTTTATCAAAAAAGATTATATATATATAAATATAAAAAATCTCATTAAAAATTATCAATATTTTTCCTTGTTCTTAAACCATTATTATTCTCATAAAAATAATATGTTGCAAATAAATATGCTTTTTACAAATCTGGTTGAAAAATTCATATGTTTTTGAATGTATTTAGTTTTCAACGTTTGGTTTTTACCTTCGTTATAATTCTCATTTATAAAGACATTAATATAAGTAGAGAATATTTTATTAAATTTAGTGTGATTTAGGCAATATAAGATATTTATTAAATACTATTAAAGAGTTTATTTAATAAAAAAAATCTTGTATTATCTTTAACAACATATGATGGAAAAAATATATACAATTATTTAATGAACAAATTTATAAAAATAATATAATTAGATTAAATAATAACGCGATAAAATGGAATCGTATTATGGTAAGATGGGATAATAATGTAGTAAGATTGTATAATAATATGAAAAAATCGAACCATAACATGAAAGAGAACGAACCAAAAAATCGAACACAATACGATAAAATGGAACCATAGCAATTATCATTTATAATCAAATCGATTTTTAGCTGTGTTCCAATCATAATATGTTGCTCTTAGATTATGGTCACTACAATTATATTTTTCTCTGCGTGTACGAAACAGTTTTTACTATTTTTACTTTTAAACGACTCACAAGGGTTCGTGAGAAATCGCGAATACCATTATCTTAAACACTAAATTTTAGACCTTTTTTAAAGGTAAGTATTACAAATTCACTTCTTTTAATTTTCTCATAAAATATCTTAAAATTTAGTAAAATTTTTAATATTGCACTTCTTCTCAAATGTCAAAGTTTTGATAATAAAGGAAAACTTAGTAAAACAAGGAGAAACTTATTCACAGATTAAGAAATATATTATTAAAATTGTGCTAAACTTTATTTTCAAATATATTTTAACTGTGGCTGTCAAACTTAAAATATAAAGTTTTAGTTCTATTCCAGTATTAGTCAGATTTACAGGTTTTAGTCAGAAATTGTCAGAAAAACTACAAAGCAATTTGGATAACATTTTTTGACTAATGCTGGTACAGGTTTACACATTTTTTATAAGAAATTAATATTACTAAAACTATATAGATTATTCATTTTATTTTAAAAATTGTACTGAATATTATATACTTAATATTTTTAGTTTTATATTTTTCTAAATCTTTAGTTTTATCTGATTTAAGAATAAAAATATATTAAATATGTTCTGCTGAAAATGAATTCAAATTAAGAAAAATTAATTTTTTGAATTGATACCAGACATTAAAATAATATTTCAAAACCTTTGACTTCATGTTTATTTTTCCAGAAAAATTGTAGTAGATCATTCTCGAGTTGTAATGTCTTGTTCTAAGATCATAATTTATACATTTTAGAGGAAATTTTAAAACTGCATAAAATTTTTTTGAAAGGAAACTACAAATATGCTCTAATGCTGCTTATGCACATTAAATATGCAGCAAAAAATAAAAATATGTTATAAAAATATGCCCTTAAATTTACGTATTTTTTTAATTATTTTTTTATTATGAAAAGTTCGCAATTTTAATTACCAGTGTTGCCAGTTTAGCCTTTTTAAGACCAAATTAGCCTTTTTATTTTGCTTTTAGCTTCAAAATTTTCGTTTTAACTCCTAGCTTCTTTTAGTCATTAAGAAACAGTTAAGTTAAAACTCACACTTAAATAATATTTCGTTTAACAGTTTAAAACTTAAGTTGACAAGAAAACAAACAAAGAGCTTTAAGCTTTTATGTATTTACAATAGGGTGGTCAGCAAAATGTTTTATCCCTAATTTATGATGTAAATTAAAATACAATCAACAAAAATTATGAACAAAAATTAGCTTAATTTGATTTTTATATTTTATTCGATAACCGATAATAGGATAGGATTTACTTCTGAATACTTAAACATATCACAATAGTTTTCTTATTTAGGTGGAAGATTATTAAATAAAGTGATTTTGATCCATACTTAATACCCAAGTTATACCATTTAAATATTTAGAACTTTATTTAAAAATTTTTGGAATAAAAGAACTTAAGCAGATTTACAAAAGTATTTTAGAAATCGTGTTTAGTGTGTGAAGTTTTATATCCAAATTGACCAAACAGTTTGGTTTTATTATCAATATTGTTGTTATAGTATGTTGAGGTCCAAAAAAAAGTTATCACCATACTATACATATCTTTATAAACGTCATTTTACTACTCGATCAAGTAACAAAATTCCTGGTTTAAAATCTGAATAAAAGTAATTAAATTTTATTGTTGAAAATTTTAACTGCAATACAATAATTATCCTTTTTTTATTTTTTTTATTAAAGTGTGCTATTTAATCATCCCTTATTGCCCATCCATTATTAGAAGTTTATATTTGTATGCAAGCTAACAAGTATTTGGCATCCAAATGCATGATGTGTCTCCTATTTTAGTAAAATGAGTTTCAATTCTCAAGAGACATGTTGGTTTTTTGTTTTTTCTCCATCAGTTGTTTTTGTTTCTTTTGTATGTTTGGGTACTAAAAATGCATTTATATTAGGTTTGTAACTAAAATATATTAACGTTATTTATGGGCAGAACTGTGGAAAGGAATGGTTCTTTAAAGCGTTGTATTGAAAAATTTAACAACATTCATATACTTAAACGTTTTTCCGAAAGCCGTTTTTTCATGAAATTCCGCAGCACAATAAACAAGCAAACTTTTTTTAATAGTTCATATTTCCAACAAGAATTTAAAGTATTGGCTAAATGGAATTTAATTCTTTGTTAGATTTTGAAAATATTGACCCACTGTTTTTTTTTTTTCTTTTTTTTTGACTAATGATAATTTTTTTTATGTACTTTTAACATTATTATCTTTATTTTTTATATTTCTCCCCTCAGTTTGTTACAAAATGTAAATGTTTCCGTTCACAAACTATTTCCACAAATAGACGACGAATTGTTTACAAATGCTCGAGGTGTTCACTTGTTTTCTTTTTTTTTTTTTGTATAATTGTTTTTGTTGTCGTTCCTTTTTTTACTCCCCAACAGTTTGTATGTGTATTTGTTGGAACGATGTACTAATAAACAACAAAGTTGTAAGGCTGATCGTTGAAGTATGAGACGTTGCACAGTGGTTCCAAAACACTTTTTTTTTTCTTTGGAAATACTGTAATTTCTGAACCGTTGGAAATATCTCAACAAAATTTTACATGGCTAGATACGAGATATTTGCGAGTTGATTTGAAGGAGCACAGATTAAATACGGTCAAATTTCTTCCAACCATGATCTGAAAAACTTTAAATTTAAAGTATATTTTTTAGAAATAATTTTAATATTTGAACATAAATAAAATTTGAACGAGTGCAGATATGCAAATGAAATTTTCACACAATATACATAGATATACTTGCCTTAAAATCAGTGAATTAAAAACACATCCACTGTTTTGTATCAAAATACCCAAAACTCCAATCAGGAAAATAATTTTTTTAAAATTGACTTTTTACATTCCAATGACCATACTGTCGTTATAAGAGGTGTGTGATATTTATTTAATATAATTCGTGTTAGGTTAGGCGATTACAGATTCCTATATATATATACATATATAGGAATCTGCGCTGCTTCAAGTCAACTCGAAAGCTCCTCTTCTCTACCCACTGAAATTTTAGTGAAATATATCCAACGGTTCACATGTTACAGAATTATTTCCAAAAATACAAAAGCGTTTTGGAACCACTGTGTGTTATAGTTTAAACCCAGCAAACATATATTTTAAAATTTTATTTAATGAATACAAATTTAGTTATTCCACTTATATTTCCTTACGTTTTAAAGTACAATTAGATAAACTATTTTAAATATGATCCAGTTTCTGAAATTTCTTTACTTAAACAAATAATTTTCTGTAAATACTTCTTTTTGATTGTGAAAAAAAAATGTATTCGCTGCGTTGAGGTCTTTATAATACTCGATGGCTAGTAATCTGTAATTTATCGAACTTAATTTTTTTTCTAGTAAAAAAAAATTCAAATCAATGTTTAGTGATCTTTAAAATAATAATTTATTCTGTTTTATACTCTCTCAAAACATGTGTATTCTTTATCTCATTGAAGTGCAATTCACTTCATCTACGGCTTCTTTATATTTTAATAAGTAAATATTTCGGATATGATTTTCTGTTTTGTATTAAATTTTTCTTCCTTGATTTATCTTTTCATAAAATGATTTTTAGAAAATGATGTTTTCTAATTAAGTACAAGAATGTTAAAATACATTAAATATGAACTGAATTTATGGCATAATCTTGTCAATTTGTTATCTCAAATATGTCGTTTTTTTAAAAAATCGTCAAAATTTCATTTATGATTTTTTTGGAAAGATATTTTAAATATAGTTAGCCCTTATAAATCTCTACATAAATACATTATATCTCTTTTGTTTAAGAGATATTTAGGTCGAAATAAAAATGTGAATTTTTTTGAAAGTTTTTTATCGGATTCCCTTATATATATATAGGGGAATCTGATAAAAAGTTTTATTATTTTGAAATTAAAACTTTCAAAAAAATCCACATTTTTGGGGTTTTTCTAAAAAGGTGATATTATTTAACTTATAAAATTTGGTTTTTGGTCTAATTTTAATGAATATGCTTGTAAAGCAAATAATTAAAAAAATCCCCCACTTTTTTGTATGAATATGCCCAAAATCTCAATACGGGAAAAACATCTTTTATAAATGGACGTCCTTCATGGAAACCGTCACCGTGTCGTTATAAAAGTCATCCCTCAGAAAATATTTTTTGTGTGTTTTCACAACATGTGGAGGTATTTAATTAACATATATTTTTTTTTTTTTTTGGTTCCAGATTTGCGATTTTAGAATTTTACAAACAAATTTAAAAGATTATGGAAAATTAACAAATTTTTATTGAAGGCATTAAAAAAATTATATAGGACAGAACAAATTAATATGATTCTTGCAGCAATATCATTTAGAAATTTTAGGACACAAATTAGTTTAAAAAAAAAAAAAAATATATAAAAACACGAGGCCAAAATGAGCGAAATATTTATTTCGACCTAAATATCTCTTAAACGCTTGGAAGCATGTTTTTTCTAGAGATTTACAAAGATTATCTATTTTTAAAATTTCTTTCCATTGGAGGTCCACCCTCTACCCGCCTGACCTGTTGGGGTACTGTGCTCCTTTAAGTCAACTCGAAAACACCTTAGCTCTGACAGTGTCAAATTTTATTTAGATATCTTTAACGGATCACAAGTTACAGAACTATTTCGAAAAAGCGTTTTGGAACCACTGTGCGCCTTCATTTTGCTTGACTTGACCTGTACGGTTTTATATATAGGTGGCTAAATAAAAACTGTTACAATTCCTCACTGAAGATTTTAGTAACTAGAAAGAGTTGATGGTTTCAATTCTTTGAATGACTCGTATTTCTACTTACATTTGAAGATATTGATATTTTATCGAAAATAAGTTGTGCCAGTGCGACTTTATAAAAAAAAAAAAAAACTAAAAGGAGCAATATTGTGGGGTGTAGAAAAATATTATTTTTTGTATTTTTGAAAACATCACTGGGTAGTCTTTAGTTGAATGGCTGAACTTTATTATTCAGTTACACACGTTAATCGTCCCATCCGAATCATTACGGCCTATGGCAGCACTTGTGTCGTCCTCTGAGGCTTACAATTTTTATGACTTTTCCGATTTTGTAGATTGGTGTCCTCCAAACCTATATATTAATTAAATACTTTTTGGGATCCTTAGAGAAGCGGGATAGTATCATACGGATTATTTCGATGACTTGAAACCTTCTGCTACCCGGGAACTGTTGTAGATGAAAGCATAACTCTTCTTCTATCGGTGTCCCAAGTTTCATCAGGATCAGATCCATATTTATTACCATTTATTTTGCAAAAGTCCCCTCTGTGCCATGTTGCCGAACACTCATGACAGTTGAGACATGAGCAGTTATTATAGTTATATCTAGCTTTTCTTCAGGATCTAGAGTCATATCTTCTATATAACGTGTGGCGTTGGCTTACTCTAAAAACTACTGTACTTTATATACATTGCAGACGGAGTCCTACATTCTTCAACAGAATGTGATATAATTAAGAAAATTCTCAAACTACATTGGAAATCTCCTGGCCAGTTATTGTCTATGTATAGTAAAAAGCATTATTAAAAAGGTTAAGGAGGACACAAAAGCTTGAAAATCACAAAAGTGTCTTCCATATTCTCTAATTACATCAGTATTTAGGTTTTTTTTATTTATTATTATTATTAGTATTATTATTATTATTATTATTATTATTCTTATTTTTTATCTATTGAAAACTGACTAGCAAAATTTTGGTTGGTTACCTTAATCGACTTTGACTTCCGGATTTTGTCCGATTCTTTCAGTTATCTAATCTTAAATAGAATGATTTAATTGCTATTTACTTTATGAAATTATCTTGCATTGAATAAGACCTTGTTTTTAAACAAAAATTTCTCTCACAATTAAATAACTATTTTCTTTTTGTTGCCCTTCGTCATAAGTATTCGTTCACGTTAAAATTACTTCTACTTCTTTAGGAGACATTCGAATTTTGGACTCAAGTTGTATAGTCGTACTCGTATGTACAAGAGCACTCGCCTTAAAAAAAGATTTTTGTCTTTATCATCAGCAACTTACGTCGGCATATGTTAACTTTCATGACTATCTTCTATTTGAACTTTTTAGCCACGGAAGCATCAAGGAAATCACATTCTTAATATGGAATAATCTTCCTTGAAAAGATCAATATATTTTTGATTTAAAATTCAAACAACTGTGTTTGCTGGACAAATGGAAATATTTTTATCACTGAGAAATACTCTAAAACACACATAGAAACACATGAATTTGTGGGTTGAGTGTATAAATGTTTGTTAATGTGCTTTATTTGCCCCAAAATGCCATAGAGAATTTTTTGTGGCTTCGACAAATACAACAACGGCAGCATAAAAAGGCATAAAGTTTTTTTTTGTGTTTTTTGTGTTTTAACTTTTAACACAAAAATTTTCCAATTAACTTATGAGTTGTTAGTAGTTACAGTTTTATTTTCATTTATTTGGTTTGTACCAGGGAAGATGAATTAGTTTTTAGAAAAATGAATTTTATATTTTTTCAATTTTGGTAGGGTATTAACTTTGCTGAAAAATTTGTGGTAGTATGAAAAGGATAGTAAGAGACAAAAAGCCATAGACAAAAAAATTACTGCTAATAAACCACATTAACAGAAATATTTGTATTTCAGCTTTTTGTGGTTGAAATATTTATACACACATTCAACATAAATATTTTTATCACGATATAAATTAAATTAAGTAGTAGTGAAATACAAAAAATTAGAAAAAGGAAAATAAATGAAAATTGAAGTTAAATTTTTTAATAAAATAAGGATAATTGCCAGCAATTAGTAATTTATATAATAAATTGCAAAAAAATAATAATAAATTAAAATAAACAAAGAAATAATTTTGTTAATTAACTGTCTGCTTGTTATTTCAATTACACTCCAGCTCATATCTCCAACTAAAATAAACTTTACCGCTTTTTCTTTGTAGATTCATATGAGTTCCGTTTTTGTTAAAAACTTTTTTTCTATTTGTTCTTTGCAGTATAGAACTCATCAAAGCGTGTGATTATTTGTTAACATTTCACCCACAAACATTTTAGTTCTTTTGTGGTGCTTCTTTTGTTGCATTTTGGTTAAGTTCATTTTGCTCGCTGCTCACTTTTGGTGTATTCGTCTGCTTGTTCTTCTATCACTCCCCGATCTTTAGTTTGCATTGTGTGGATTATTAATGATTTTCAATTGAAATGCAAATCTGCCACTGCAAATAAAAATGATAATAATGTTGGTACTCGTATTCTGGAAAATGAAAAGAAAAAAGCATATCATTTATACAAAGTACAAATACATTATGTTCTCATATGTGATGGATACTATTAGAGAAATATTTGTAGCATGACATGGCATTTGAAAAAAAAAAAACGAAATAAAGGTTACAAATGAAGATTTTTTTGGAAACCAATTTTACACTCGAATGTATTTATCATAGATATTATTTTGAATTATTGGTCATTGATTACAAAAAATTATAAAAAATTCCTTAATTGACATTTCTTTAATTAAAATAGAATTAATGTTAAAATTCAACGGCCTGGCAAAATCTTCTCTTAACAAATAAAAAATGATACACACCATGGTAGAGTGTAGTTATTTGGAAGCCACGGCTTTACTCTTTACTTTAGCAACCTACACATCTAAGTGTTTTAGAGTCCAACGAGGAGATTTCTTATGATCCACCTGCGAAAATACTTCCAGTACTTGTGGAGATACAGAGAATTAACGATTCATCACTTTAGTTTACTCGACATATAGGACTGCAAAAAGTCCGGAAGGAATAAACCGATTACTTTCCATAGGTCGTGCTTACGAATTGCACTCCTTCAGGTGGTCTCTACTGGTTTTAGTAATTTGAGATCTGAGTAGCTGTAATGATTAATAATGCCGTATATCTAAATTTAAGTCCATAGACCTTAACAAACCGTACTAGTGATGGCTTGGTCTAATGATTATTACCCATAACTTAAACTAGTTCCATAAGCATCAAAACATTTGGGCCAGCTGAGTTTCAACCCTTACAGAGTTTTCTGGGTCTGTTAATATTTTTCCAATTTAGAGAAGTCTTTATATTAAACAAATATGTATATGTTTTGATTTATAAATATTAGTTTTCCGATAAAGAGGTGAAACACAAGCTCGCTGTAACGCAGGCTGTTTTCAGTTGTTAGTCAGAAGCTCAAAATAAATGAAAGTGGAGGTAACAACGGCAACACGGACAGAGAGGGAGAGTAAACAAAAAGAGCTTTTGAGAAAAAGTTTTGAAAATAAAACACATTAAGTCAGGTTATCAGGTAACCGTTCCCAAGTTTTAGGAAAACTAAAAATGTCTTATACATAAAAACATATTTATACTCAATGAGAGTTAAAAATGTTTTAAGTACCAAACATCAAAGCTTTGACAATGAACCAACATTTTTTTTACATTCCTTTTCGCACTAGGTCTGCTTTTTCCGACTCTAAATGCAAATGTAAAAAAAAAAAAAAAAAAAAGATTTGGTAAATTTTCCTGCACGCGCGCTTGTAAATTTCGTTACGAGTTTGAAATTGTGGGAATATATTCTGTAAAAAATTATTCTTTAATATTTTAATTAAGGAATAAAGTGCGTAGAAAAAATTTACTAAAGGCGTTTTTAGAAAATATATTCCTGTAATTTATTGACCTGATAAAATAAATTTTAATTTGGGCGGATTCTGATGTGCTGTTTTAGTTGTCAAAACTTCATATAAAAATATAATCTACGAGCTCAAACATGGCTTAATGTGTTTATAGTGGGGGATCATATTGTTTTGGAGGTATTGAAAACAAATTACACGTTAGCACGTTAAACGTTATTAACATAAATAATAGAACTTTATTAAATGCTCCCAAAATTTACAATATATTGCCTACATTTCGCTACTTTTGATTAGAGTTGACAATTTTAATCCAAAATTGTGGACGACCGGCACGATAAACAATCAGTCAACAGAGCAATATCAGATCAGCCGAAAATATCTTCGCTGTACGAAGAACCCGAGAAAGTCGATTTCTCATCGTTTACCAAGTATTCAGAAGTTCGCAGATTGCAACTTTACTAATTTTGCATTGGAACTTGGGAATTCACATAAGATCCAACTGATTCAGAAGCTCAAAATCACTTAAAAAGATACAGATTTTTACAGCGACCGCAGAGTTGAATCTATAATATTTTGTGGTTAAATTTAAGACAACGGTATCGATAAATAATCTGTCAACACCAGTACAACACAGGAGGAGCAAATCTGCCGCTGTATGTGAAAGTATTTAAGAGAATCTCTGTCAAAACTTCGGAGGGTTTAGAAGATTTTTGTATGAATGGCTATGATAACCACCTTGACAATATCTCGCGGAGGTGACATGAATCGACCACCAATGTCGTATAATTTTAGTGCGGTTTTCTAAAGTCATGGGCCTGTGCCAATAAACAGCAGTCGATTGATGCTCTCAAGTCAACATTGCTCAAATTCAGGTTCTTAAATTCATGCCATCGAGCAAATTCGTGGCGAAAATTTGAACAATGTCATATCCATAAATTTATTATTTAAAAAAGTCTTTCTAATATCAAGGTGGAAACCTGAATTTATTCAATGTAACAGTGACATTTGGAGACGCATCATCTATTCACTATTTTATGATTACGAAGGTGCAACTTTTTCGCCTATTGTAGGTGTGGAATATTAAAGTGATTCTTGCAGTAGTCAGATGATTATAAATTTCAAACACTTTGGTTTGGAGGAGTCTCAGATTGCTTAGTGTTCGAATTTTAATTTTATCGACTGTAATACACAACTATGTAAATACTTAAGTAGTTCATCGTTACTGTTATCATATTTTGAAGCAAGATAAGCTTGCTAAGACTGTTATCATAGGTTTCACCAGATTTACATGCCTGTTCATAGACAATATTGTGACTCAAAAATACTCATAACCAGGGAAACCAAAAATATGTTCTAAAATATTTTATGCGCATATAAAGTGCTGTTAAAATCCGAAAATATGTCCTTAAAATTAAAAAAATATGCTCATAAAATATTATTTTTTCTGACTAAATTTTAAATTACCTACTCTTCATAGTAAAAGTAATTTGATTTTTATTTCTAACAAGTATTATTATTATTATTATTATTATTATTATTATTATTATTATTATTATAATTATTATTATTATTATTATTATTATTATTATTATTGTTATTATTCTTATTATCATTATTGTTATTATTATTTTGTACTTAAAAACATTCAAGTTTAGTAAGAAAGTTTAACAATTTCTATCAATTTATAAAATGACAATTATCAGGGAATAGGATTTCAAAAACGTAAAAATCAATCAAATCCAATTTACTAATGACAAATTATGTCGAGAATTCCATTGGGTGAAAAATATGTAAAATTTTGTGTAAAATATGCAAAATTATGCTCTTTAGTGTTATATATGCAAAGCTATGTTCTTAAGTATAATATATGCACTAAAATACCATTTATATAGCTAAAATATACTCTAAATTAAGGACTTTCTATGAAAATATGACAAAATATGTTGTTAAGGCTTAAATATGCTCTTATATTCCAAATATGCAAAAATATGCAATAGCAAATCGATGCCTAAATTCTTAAAATTGTCTGAAATGGATAAATAACTAACTGTTTGGTTCCTTTGAAGCCCAATAAAAAATATGATTTGCATATTTTTGGATGTCCTGGTCATAACAAATCAAATGTTGCTATCTAATAATTATTAGGTAGTCACATTTGATTATAATCAAACGATATTAAACGATATTAATAAAGTGTACCTTTCTTATGATATTGATTTTCCATAATATTGTGATATCGTTTTTGGTATCGTAATTTATAAAGATAACAATAGTAAAATCGTCATGGACTAAATTTTGTTCAGAACGATATTTAGTAACAAAAATTTTGTTTTTTTTTTCATTTAAATACACTAAATATAATAAAGAACAATTATCAGCTAAAATAAGAAAAAAATCTCAAATAAATATAAAACCTACAAAAAATATTATCAATAATAATAATAATAATAATAATAATAATAATAATAATAACAACAATAATAATAAGTTTGGATTTTCCATTAAAAATATGTTAGCTATAATTGCTTTGTATTTGATTCTCAACTTGTTTTTGTTTGTTGAATATTTTATAATTTTAATATTTTCATATTTTTTCAAAACATTTTTATTTTCCATTTTACTGGAAACAAATATTTCGAAATTTCGATATCACAATAATATCGTTTTCAGCAATATGATATTATAATCAGCACCAGGGATGAAAAATTTAAACCTATCAATAAATTTTCTTCTTCAGCCCCAAAGTACTAAAATTCTAATTATTATTATTCATAGATTGAAAATGAAAGATCTTGTTTGGAATTAAAAAAAAAAAAAATCTAAAATCTAATTTTTTAAAGTGAGAAGTTAAGTTCTAATTCTATCCATAATTAATACTATAAATGATAACTTCGAAGCTAGGATTATTAAATTCATTAGTTTCATTTGCAACGATTTTCATTATTATCGATTAGGTTTTTAATCTTATTTCATACCTAATCATTAGTTTTTTAAAAATGTATTTGACAAATTTTGTAAAATAGTATATATGCCGACCACTGTATATGGAATAAATATTACCTGTATTTTTTTTATTTATATAAATTTTCAGTATAAATTTAAGTAGGTATATCAAATGCAGATATAGAAATAGAAATTCTTGATTTTTACAACTGTAAAGATTTCTGTGGACTCTGTGTATGTGACTTATACTACATTTTTTCATCATTGCACCATTTATTGTCTATAAAATATGAATAACTAACTAATTTGCTCTACTTATTTACTAAAAAATTATGTAACCTAAAAACTCCAAAGAGAAGCTTATTTTCTTAGGTCATCACTGACGTGATGGAAAAGTTTTATTTAACTTTTAGAGAAACTAAAACTTAATAAATACCAAATAATAATAAAAGAATACTTTTTTTTTACTTTTTTGTCCCTAATACTATAATTTTCGCACTACTGAAAATACTAGTGAATTTTTATGCTGGTAGTGCTAGATTTTACGAACAGTACAATATTATATTTCAAGTTACTAGTGAATTGTTATGCAGATTGTGCCACTTTATTATTTATGATGATAAATTTAGCTTTATAGCACCTTCCAAACCACTAGTAAAGCAAATGGTGCTAAAATTAATACTATAACTTGAAACTTCAAAGTTCGGATTATTAAATTTATTAATTTCATATGCACAGTTTTCGGTTTACAAAATTTAGCCGAAATTATGTTGTTATGTTATGTTATGTTATGTTATGTTATGTTATGTTTTTTTTTTTTCATAAAATCTTGCTATGTTTATTCATAGACAGAGTCTTGAAAAATAGTTTCTTTGACGTTACGTTCTTTATAAACTGGACCTTAATTTTTTATATTAAAAATTTGTCCTCTCTGATTTACTTGCGGCTTGTAAAAAAAAAAAAAAAAAAAAAAAATACAGAAAATTTAGATACATTCAAAGGACTAAAATTTTTGATAAAAATTTAATAAACTCCCGAATACCAAGAGAACATGGAAATAAATCAGAATCATGGTACAATAATTTAACAAGGTATATGCATAAAGGCAACAAATACAGCAATGCAATAAAAGCAGCCATTTTTTTCGCATTAAGTAAAAGGAAAGAAACACGTGCGAATTGTAAACAATTGCTGAAATTGAAAATTAAGAAGAATGAATTCCTTTATACAAAAAGCGCATTTACTCATTTTTCTTTTTTTTTTCTTTATTAAAAATACAAGCTTCAACATCGAAAATATTTACTTTTATTTGTAAATAAACCAATACATGCACACGCAAAAAAAAGAAAATGCATTTCAGTATTACATTAAAAAAATGAAGCAAAAATTAATCAGCTGAGCTTAAAATGTCACCTGGTTAAAAATTATTACACCATGATCAGAAATAAAAGTCTGAATTGGAAAACATGTTGCTTACCGTAATTCTATAAGAAAAGTTTAATATTTCAAATTGTTTTCAAAATACATCACCCATTGAAAATGTTTTCTTTCAAAACGGACTGCATGGAGCTCCGAACTGACTAATCTTGTGAGAGGATTACGGTACTTTTGAATATTAAATAGTATAAAAAAAAAAAAAAAAAATACGATTGTATCAGCTTTTCCATCACTGATCAATAAAATCATATTTGATGCTATTCATATCATTCGCTATCATATCGTTCTTTGGTTTTTTGGATATAGTCTTAAAATTCCTATTCATAAGCAAAAATTTTATAATTTTTAGTTTTCAAAACTACGCAGACAGCTATGTGACTATCATATGAAAATATAATTAATCTTTTTAGAGTTTTAAATTATTGGAATATATTTTCTAAAAAAGCTTAACTCTTCAGGAAACCTTTCCCAAATTTTAGAAATACTAAAAATTTTTTATACATAAAAACATATTTAAACTCAATGAGAATTAAACATTTTTTATAAAACATCAAAGCTTTGACAAAATACATCAATAAACCAAAATTTTATTTTTTCTTACATTCCTTTTTGCACTAGGTCAGCTTCTTTCTTCCTCGAATGCAAGCGTAAGAAGTAAAGAAAAAAAATTATAAAAAACAACAAAAAATGTTGGTAAACTTTTCTACACGGGTGCTTGCAAATTTCTTTGAGTTTTAAATTATGGGAGTATATTTTCTAAAAATGCTTTTAGTAAATTTTTTCTACGCGCTATTATTTCAAGAGCTTTATTAAAAATTAAGGAAAAATTAGATTGAAATTTATTATTTTGGAGATAAATAATACAAATATTTTTGTGGTGGAAAAAACAATGCATACATATTTGAAACCTTTACAATATTTTGTTCGCAATAGCCTTACAATAACCAGTAAATACAGCTCTCAGCTATAACCATATTTACGTGAACGTAGGGGTTAAGTCGAAAAAAGAAACAAACTCCTCAAAGCGCTAGCCGATAATAAAGATAAATAATGGGTTTTAGTAATCAACCCCAAAGGTTACTTTTTGTTGAGTAAACCGAACACAATCTAGCCATTGCTCAATGTTTCTCAGTTTAAGTTTTTCCCGCCATCAATTCCGTGATCACCACAAAAGACTCACATCACTATCTATAATCGTTTTGTCACATCTGAGGTTGGGATTAAATAATGGATTAATTTTATGTGAAAAGCACAATTAGTTCCCTTCATTCGAGGTACATATAATTCGAGATATTATTTTCTTTATTAAATACCATATTAAATATAGTACATTGTAGTGAAACTGCTCAGAGTCCTTCGGGTCAATTCGATCTTCTTTTTGATATTAATTAGGGTATTCACTCGTATAATGTTTGATCGATTAATCGACAAATTAATATCAAATAATTGCTCGCGTAAAAATTTATTCGAGTAAATTATGCTGATTGGTCGAATAATTAGAGATGAAAATATTTGAAAAATTTCCTTAACTAGTTTTAATGATGTTTTTAATTTTAGTTTTTTGACAAATTTTGCTTAAAAATAACTCTTGTAAAACAGTTCTGGTATAGAAAGTTTAAAATCCAAAGGGTTTAGTATGCCGCCAAGCGATTCCACGATTTTAAATTGTATTAAACAAATTCTATTAAATGAAAAGTACCTACGATTTGTTCGAAATACAATGTGTAATTCAGTTTTCAATTTAAAAAAATAAATCAATTGTATAAACGTCATTTAAAAAAAACTATGATGTAAAATTTAAATCATTTGTAATTTTTGATTTGGGATTAGAGGAGATAAAGAACAAAATTCATATTTTTATATTAACTTTTCTATAAAAAAACAAATTCGAAGATTTTGAACTTGATTTGAAAAATCATATTTTTGTTGATGTACCAATAGAGTTTTAGCCTGGTTTATTAAATATGATGATGGATTGGATGAAAGTTGTGATAGAAGGGATTTGGACTTAAAATTGAGTAAAGCAGTGGACTCATATTTTATATTAAGTATCGCTAAAATTTCTTATCTAAAATAAATCCAAAGTTTTTGTACATTACCATAGGTGATTGGGGTATTATGCATTTGTGCCGAAGCTTGTAACGCAACTCAAAAATTTTCCGACCACCACCTTAATGTATACCGTTCGATTCAAAATTACTTTCTGAGTCGATTTGTTGATATCCGTCCGCCCGTCTGGTCGGCTGGCTATCGATGTAGATCTAGTGAACATAGTACAGGTCGCAATTTTATATGAATAATTATTTTGGCACAAGAACGAAGCCTTTTGAAATTGATTATAATCGGTCTATTATTTCACCTAGCCATACAAGTGACCTCCCAGAATAGGACTTCAACGATCATAAATGTCTTATATATAGCAATATTTTAATGAAATTCGGTGCAAAGAAGTTTTGTTGAAGTATCAATCTTTGTGCCAAATTATATGAAGATCGGTTCGAAATATTGGTCGGGCTTGACCGACTATATCTTTCTTACTTTTTTTAATTCATCAATACGCCATAATATTTTTATTTATTAATTTTAAGGACAAAAATATCCGAACATTAACAAGTTTAGGTGATACAAATATTAAGTAAATATATAGAAACAATGACTTTAAAAAACAAAGGATAAAAATTAAAATTTTTATTATATATTACTTTTGAAAGATTATTTCAAAAAAGGAATTTAGCCTTTTAGGCTTCGAATCAGCTGACACGTTTTGCATATGAGAGTTACGTGTAATCATAAACGTACACGTAACCGTACCACGGGTGGCAAACATGGTACAATTTTACTTTTTTGATACATTTTTATATCTGTTGGTACCGTGGTACTACCACGATTCATTTGGTACAATTTAATATATTAATAATATTTTAGTATTTTCTGTATTTACTAAAAAAGTTTATTATAGAATAGCGGTTTTGAGGCCGAATCAAAAACATTCAATAGTACTCGCCACTTGAAGAATAAGAATGTTATAATAAATAAGTGTTTGCATTGATGACATATTTTGTTTTTTTTTTTTGTTATGTAGATATGTAGTTGTATATATAGTTTTCGAAAAATTATATCAACAGTTAATTGACGGGAATTAAAAAAAAAACAAAAATTGTATAAAAAATTTCACAATATTTTAAAATGATAGATGTCCTTAGATACAAAATATTTTTCCAATTAAGAAAACAAATATTGAGTTAATAAATATTTAATATAGAGCACTAGACGGTGTGGAGGAGGACAAAGACTCAAAAATTTACTATTTCTGGTCAAAGTATTGCTGATGAAAAATGAACTAATTTTGTTTCCAGACATATCGAGAGTTATTTTAGGAATTCTGTCATTTCCACATACGTTAGCGAAATTTTCTAAATAAATATTATATTTTCTAAAATACTTTTACAACAAAAGAAAGAATTTTAATTAATTTCTCTACTGTGTCGAGTTAAACTTAACAAATTTGTTGCTGCAATTTTAAAATTACAGGTAATATTTCTAATAAAATTATCCATTAAAAATATTTTTATAATCTACGAGGGCGGATCAATAAGTCCGTGACTTTTTGAATGAAACACAGTTTTTTTTTGCAAAATAAAAATTTATTTTTCAACATAATCTCCTTTTAAATCAATACACTTAGTCCAACGTTTCTCCAGTTTCTATATCCCTTCAAAAAAATAGGATTTTTTCGGGGTCCTTAAAATAGGCATTTGTTTGGTCAATAATTTTTCGTTGGAGCTGAATCTCTTTCCACCGAGCCATTTCTTTAGGTTTGGAAATAGGAAGTAGTCAATAGGGACTAAATCCGGAGAATATGGTGGATGAGGTACCAATTCGCAGCCCAATTCATAGAGTTTTGCCGTTGAGACTGCACACGTGCATTATCTGGTGAAAAAGAGTTTTTTTCTTGGCCATATGGGGTCGTTTTCTGTTTAAATCCTCATTAAATTGATCTAATAAGTTGGCATAATATTCGCCGTTTATTTTTTTCCTTTTTGAAGGTAATCGATGTGGATTATCCCACGTGCATCCCAAAAAACTGTTGCCATCACCTAATTTCCCGACAAACTTACCTTGGCCTTCTTGGGAGTAGGTTCACCCGTAGAAACCCATTGTTTAGACTGCTGCTTGGTCTCCGGAGTACAGTAATGGATCCATGTTTCATCCACGGGGGAAGTTCGAAAAGTCACGGAAATATTGATCCACCCTCGTATTAAATGTCTATCTAAATGTTTGTAATTAAAATATATTGAGAAAAAATTGGCGACATTAATGTCGAAAAGGTACACGTTATTTTTATGGTACTGACCTAGAGGTCGCTCTTCGTTTTTACGTGTATTTACATTTGCGATAAATTAAGCGATAGCAATTAATTTAGACATATTATCTCAATTTTCAACAATTTTTATATATAATTAATTTTAAAAATAAATTTTATATATATTTAATTTTACTTTAATGAAACACTAAGACAACACAGAATGCTTGGTTTGTTTTTTGAAAAGCATTGAAAAAACGAGCAAAATATTAAGCTATAATTTATTCGGATAAGTCGAGTAACTAAAAACCTTGCTCGAATAATTTAAAAATAGCATTTTTGAGTATTTGATTAATCAAATAATGAAAAAGTCAAATGAAATAATGAAAAAGTCAAATTAAGAATAATTGATTTTTATGATAGAGCAGACTTCGAGACATTTTGTCGATTTTTTATATCACTGTATATCATTGCGCGTAGGTATGTGTCCATAATAATTACTCCCCTCCCTACTTAATCTATCTATTAAATACTAATGTTAAAGATATATTAAGTAAGAGCATTTTTCTTCAATCCACTGTAACAATTTTGCTTTGAGTGTAGAATTCATTGAAAAAATAATTAATGTATACGCGTACAGATAAATTATGCAAACATTTGTGTGCTTTGCATTCATGCAGCAATAAACGAAAAAATAAAAAAAGAACTAAAATGAAATGGTCAGAAATTTTCAATGAAACATTCATCAAGTAAAAATGCACTCTGCTATTAATATGTAAAATCTACATACCCGAACACGCGTTATAAAAAGGGAATATTTACAGATGGACGTAAAAATTTAACAAGTGAGAATGTTATATTCGGTTTATCCGAATCTGTATACCCTCCATCTGAAACTTTTTAAAACTTCATGCCATATCGAAGTGGGTGGTAAAGTGACGGATCACTCTCGTATTTTGTTTCCGAGTTTATATCGGTCATTGAACTATTTGCACAAAATTTAGTTGATATTTCACTTTATATGGGAGGTGGGCGGTAAAAAGGGCGGATCACGCTCATTTTCGGTTTCCGACTTTATGTCTATCCTAGATTTAACTGAACAAAATTTCGTTGTCGTACATACTTTTGTTTAAGTGAAAACAGCCAAAAATTATGAACTGAATTCACAAGTGGTACCTTGTGTATAGTATTTGGCGCATATTTTTTTCTTTTATTAACCGATATTACCCATTTTCAAAACCAAACAAATCAAGTTAAATATTTGAGCTAAATTTTGTCCCCTTAGGTAGTCCCCTCCGAGCTCTATCCTTCTTTCAATAGACGGACAGACGTACGGACATAGCTAGATCGACTCAGAATTTTACCATTACCCTTCATATACATATATATTTTATGGGGTCTCAATTGATTTTTTCGACATGTTGCACACGCATTGACAAATGCAATATATCACCTTCTTTTTGATTGTGGGTATAAAAAGAAGCAGAATACACATGAATTCTGACATGGTAGAATATTTTAGCAAACGTTTCAACATAAAGGGGGGGAAAAATAATAATTCAAAAGTGATATTGTGAACAGAGCTTAGAAGATGCAAACAATTGAGCAATTTGATATTTCCTTATGATTTCTTAAATATATGTACTTTTGTGGGATTATAAACAGTTTGAACTAGAAATTAATAACTGAATTATGGAATAATAAAAGTCCTAATCCTAATCTTTTGTAAGATCTCAGCTTATAATAAGTTATTACTCAATCACAGGCGAGGACCTACGGGGAGTGGTGGTGGGGTAAGGAAATTTAATTCCCCCAATATGAATTTTTCAAGTAAGAAAAATTAAAAGGGTAAAACAAATTCACAAATGGAAATGCAAAAATATAAATTATTTTGCAAAAAAAAAAAGAAAAAATAAATAATAATAGTTTATCGTAAATAGAAAAAGGAATATAATTGAGCTAAAATCATTTTTATGGAAAATACAATACTATTTCCTTTGAAATTTTTTCAAATCGGCATTTACTTAATTAAATATGTAGGAAATGCAACTGATTTTTTTAAGTTTTTAAATAACAACAGTATTTTTAAGCGTTTTTGTATTTTTGCAATAGAGGAAAATGTTTTCTCTATATTTCTTTTTCCTAGTTTAAAGAAGTTAATTCCATATTATTGCATAATATTTCTTTAAGCCAACAAATTTTATTATTATTTACAAATTTTAGCTTTATGAAAAAAATATTTTTATAAAGTAAGAGATTTTGAATTTTCGAAACGAATTTTTCTTTCGACATAGAGAAACAGGCAGTTGTTTTTTTGGTAATGAGAAATTGTTGAAATATAAGTTAGTAAGTCCCTTAACTTGAAAGATATTGGTAAAATTAAAAGATAAACGTTTAAAATCCTTAAGGACAACTACAATTTAGAAACTCTGGTAACTGGATACAATATATCGTTGATAAACGAAGTTTTCCGCCAATTTTTGTTAATTGTGGTCGCCTAGTCCGATTTAAATAAAAATTCACACATGCTTGCTAATATTTCTTTTTTCTTTTCCGATTTTAGAGATTAGTATATTTTCTCTCATTAAGGCTTGTAAATGTTATTTAAAAAAAATCAAATTTCGAATTTTAATAAAATCTGGTTCCAACTCAATTTCCTCCAAATTATGTAGGAAAAACCTCATGTCATTAACTATACCGATTGTAAAAATAAACAATTCTGAATTTGAAATTTGAGCAAAAATAATTTCTGGAATATTTTAAGCCAGGAAAGCGTCATCAATAGAATGCGAAGAGTATTTGATACGACTGTATAAATTTGTATGTAAATCGGACTGGTCGATTGGAAATTATAGATTTTAGAAAGTATTCATTTGACCTGCTCATAAAATAACTTGGACTTGGGTGGGTTTAGTTGAATTTCGAAAATTCTACATCACATATTTAAAAATCATTGTTTTGTCCTTATTATGCAGCCCAAAAAATCTATTCTTTAAAAATTTTATATTGGCTAAATCAACAACGGTCCAACGGGACATTCTAGAACAGGAAAGTCAGTTGCTGGGCCTGTTATCAGAGATGGATGAATTTCTGGGTATCTCGAGGAATTCGTCTGCTGGGACAAGTACCACACAGAAACTCGAGGATCTTTCTCTTGGATCGTGCTCAGAATCAAGAGAGGAACCGGAGCGTTGAGGCTGGATCTAAGCAGGGGGATATTTCGACGGTCTCAGGAGGTTATGCGGCTCGCGGCAACTTAGTTCGGCGATAATGCGAGAAGTGCCAAACGATGTCAAAAGTCGAACTAAGGATGAGAAGGCTGGAAGTGGCGCAAAAGATTTCCTTATCTATCTGCATAAGATAGCTAAGAGAAGCCCAACGCCACTTGCAGGCAAGGATAAGTACCTTGTCAGAAAGGAATGTTAAAAGATTCAAACGGATTTACGGGCCTGTTTGTGACTCTCTGGGAATGTCTTATCCTTAAGGATTGGGTGAGAATGTGGACAGCACTCCAGAGGTGTCTCGTAAAAGAAAGGAGGAAAGTCAACATCCTCAACAATCCGTGCCAGAGTGAAGGATAAGGATAGTGGCGAACCAGCCAAACCTGCAACCATTCTGAACCAGCAGGTAAGGAATGGCAAGGCAAAGCCGATGGTATGGCTGTTCATGCACTGGTCAGCAAAACTGGCAAATCACAAAAGATTGCCAGGGATGCTAGGCCTCGACATGATCAGCCATCAATAAGCAAGCTCAACCAGTGGAAGCCAGGGGCAGATATGGAAATGACCAGCAAACTTCAATGGCTAAGAAGGAGGTTATTAAAAGAGCTGGGTCAGGAAGCGAACAGCCCTCAACATCGAAAATGGCGAAGGAATCCCATCCAAATGGGAGGTAGGCGTTAAGCAATGGCGACAGATTGAACATTGAAGAGATCGCCCTTGTAAAAGGAAGGCCGGACGAGGTATTATTCAAAGGCGCGGACTGGATGAAGGGAGCTAAAACTATCAACTACGGTAATGAGAAATCTTTTGATTTTCTTAAAAACGCAGTTGCTAAGTGCAATTCTCTCCATCCGGGGGCGAAACTTGGCGTCTGAGTTGCCTCTGCGTCCAATAGTGAGGGCATGGTTTCCTCCACCCATTCCAGAGGTTGAAACCATTCTGACAGTATTGGAAAATCAAAATGAAGGTCTTATTACAGGTCAGCGGAAGATTGTGAACTCCATGACCTGTAAAGAGAACCAAGGCAGGGACTTCAGATTCGCTGAGGATCAGGAGTCTCTGAAGAAGCTGGAGTTATTAGATCGAGTAAGCCTAAAGAGGCTGTCAGTGGTGCAAATTAATTTGCATCACTGCGAAGCATCTTCAACAGAATTGACAAAGCTCCTCCTTGACTCCAAAGTGGACGTGGTCCTTATCCAGGAACCTTGGATTAACAACACCAGAGTATGTGAGCGAACATGTATATTAGCTTGGAATAATCTGAATATTAATCTTTAATCCAGTGGGAAGACACTGGAGGCCGTAGGCTTATACTGGCATCCGTGTACATGCTGTATGAGACGGTTAATCCACCGGGCATCGCTCTGCAGCAATTGGAGAAACAGTGACATCAACAAGAGGGGTGACAGGGTGTGTATTTGAGTTTATAACTAGTTATAATCTTTATATATGCAATAGGGGTAATGATCCCACATTCAGAACGCAAGATAGGGAAACGGTTATAGATGTGATAGTAGCGAACCGAGGGGGTGAATTTGCAAGGACTGAAGGGTAACTATGGATTATACCTTTTCGAATCATAGCATGATATCCTTCAGTCTTGACTTTGAGAAACCGAAGAGAAGGCCTTATAGGAACTTCAGAAGGACAGATTGGAAGTCCCTCGGCGAGTTAGTTGACAGGGATTTAAGGAATACTGAGGGCTGGAGAAATTCAGCGAAAGGTATCGAGGGATTCGTGAATAATTTCACGGATGTACTTAGAAATAGCTTTGAGCTCAGCTGCACCGTGATCCATCCTGGCAAAAGGGGGTAGCCGAAATGGTGGACCAGTGAACTTAGGGTTCAGCGGTCTATAGTTAGAAGGCTGTGCAATAGAGCCAACCTAACTAGGAGTCAGACTGAGGCAAGGTAAGATGGGCGGTAAACTCATTTGAGCCATATAAGTCACCGGCCCCAAGATGGCCTTTTTCCGGCCATGTAACAGAATGTCAATGACAGGGTTATCCCACTACTCGTGAAGAAGGTAATGTCTTAAAGTGAGATATATTTCCAGGGGGTAAAGAGAGGTTTTCATACCCAAAGCGGGTAGGACGACTCACTCGAAGCCCAAGGACTATAGGCCGATCAGCCTATCGTTTTTTCTACTCAAGACAATAGAAAGATTGATCGATCTGTATTTGAGGAGGAAGATGGGAACTCAGGTCATCAGCGACGCTCAACACGCCTATCTTAGGGCGTTTTCTACATAATGTGATGAGCTTTATTGAACAGGGTCTGCTGCACAAGGAATAAACCTTTGCAGTGTTCTTCGACATAGAAGGGACCTTTAGCAACATTAGGATAGAGGCGATTAAGGAATCACTCGCTTTGTTAGGTATAGGTGTATTCCTAATCGAGTACATTTGAGATACTTGCATTAAGAAGCTTGTGACAAGGGGCACACTGTAAGGGGGGGTTCTTTCTCTATTATTGTGGCTCTTGGCAATGAACGTCATATTGAGATAGTTCGATGCCATGAGAAGGAAGATCGTAGCCTACCCTGACGATGTAGTATTGTTAGTCTCGGGTAAAGGGGTCTTAAACCGGTAATTGTATATTAGATATACACATTGGTTGTGAGACCTATACTCACTTATGGATGTTCGGTATGGTGGGAGTCGTTGAGCAAAGGGGCGTATAGGAACCTTCTTTCTAAAGTTTAGAGATATGCTTCAATTGGCATTACGGGTACATCTCAGGCAGCACTGGACATCATTCTCCACCTTCTTCCAATTGAGGAATTCGTGAGAGATATGGCTGTGCGGGGCTTATTTAGACTGAAGGAGTTGGAGTTTCACAGCGGGGCATGCTAACATACTTAATGAAGTCAAGTTGAATGGTCAAACATTATCCTCGGCCGCACAAACAGACTATGTAGGACTATAATTGACTTCGAGGCTACTCCCGTTATTGAAATCCCCAGTGGGGACCTCTAGACTGGAGTGGAGAAATTCCACGGTAGGTGTGCTATCTTCATGGATGGCTCGAAGATGGCACAGGGGCGGTTGTTTACTTCATGATAATAGATATCAAACGATCCTTTAGATTGTCTGATAGTTGCAGCGTTTTCCAGGCAGAAATTCTAGGCATTTACAAGGCCCTAGGATTACTGGAGGAGAATGTTGAGAAGGACACTGAAGTAACTATCTATGTGGATAGTCAGGCAGCACTGATGGCAATGACAAGTTACTATGTCAGGTCCAGGTTAGTGCTGGAGTATAGGAAGGAATTTAGGAGGCTAATGGATGCCTACAGGATAAGACTTTGTTGGGTTCCTGGTCACTGCGATATTCTCGGCAATGAAATGGCCGATGAGTTAGCTCGTAAAGGCTCGGAGTTGGACAGGACTTTTGTGGAGGTATCGGTTAGGATTCCTATTGGGTTATATTTCATGGCCATAAGGGAATGGACCATAGCTAGAAAGAATGATGCTCGGTAGAGTTGATCGGACTGCAGGGTATCTACGTTACGGTCTTGTCTTAAACCAACAGATTCGAAGCATCTTCTGGGCATGAGTCGTGTGAATCTAAGGATCATTGTAGGCATTATTACTGATCAGTAAGTGGGACATTGGCGCGTCAGTTTTTGCAGGACGTGCGATGATGTGGAGGAGCTAGAGACTGTGGAGCATATACTGTGTAGGGCTTCAGCGAAGTAGACTGAGGTGGTGGGAGCCATATTCTGCACGAACTAGAGGAGGTTGCGCGTGAAGTACTCGGCAGCCTTATAGGGTTCGTAATGGGAATAAAGTGACTTAGAGGTAGTCAGGGTTGATTTGATGCGTCTTAGATTCCACACCTTTCTTTTTTTCTTATATTTAGCTATCTTTCTTTTCAATCTTTTGCTATATTCTACTAAGATTTTTCTCTTTATTTATCTATCAGTTTTCTCTATTATCTATAAAGAGATAATGGACCGATTGGTCTCTGGGTGGAGGCGTGAAGACACCGCCATTTTTAACCTAACCTAACCTATTAGGAATTAAAAACATAAATTTTTCACAATAAAAAAATGTATTACCCCCCCAAGTGTTTTGCCAAGATCCGCATCTGCTCCATCAAGTATCTCCATTTACTGTACCTTGCAACATTTCTTAACATGTTTTACTATTCCTTTTAGTAATTCCTAATTTTTCCTTTTAATAAAAAATCCATTTAAATCACTTAAAAGTGCAATTGTAACAAATAATTTTCGTGAAAATTTATCATCGCTGTTCATATGTCATGACTGTCATGTCATCATCATTTTTATCGTCTTTATTAATGTTGTGGGTCGAAAAACGCATTCATGCTTTGTTTGAAGTGGCATTTTCAAAAATGAAGAAATAAAAACCAAAGCAACAATTCAATTGATAAATAACTTTATACAAGTCAAATTGACAAAGATGATAACGATATTGAAAAAACTTATAAAACTGTTCACAGAATATATATGCAAACCTTTATGAACAATAAGCAACTGTATTAGTTCAAGCCGAATTTTTTATACCCTTAAATTTTTATGCAATTAAAAAAAAGATAAATTTTACTGAAAATAAAGGAAATATAAGCCTCAAATTCTGTTGATAAATAATAAAGCCTATTTACTTATGTTGAGATGAACTTATGATAATATTTATCATTATCAAGAGGGGTCTACAAAATGTTAAATCTTTAGCCAATAGTCAGACAATTAAGTTTACTTAAATCAAATTTAATATCTCTTTGTTTCCTCGACTTCAACGAATTATATACTTTATGTATTTTTATACTCTTCATCACAGGTGTAAAGCGTATATATAAGTTTGTCATTCCGTTTGTAATTTCCACAATATTATATATATATATATATTCTGGATCCTTGTTGATAGGAAAGTCAATATAACGATGTCCGTCTGTCTCTTGAAATCAGTTTTTGGAAAGCCCCAGTTATCGGATATATTTATTTTATACATTAAATTATACGTAATATTTCTCAGCATGAAATCAGTTAATTAATGGCCGAGATATTGCCAAAAACACATACCTAAACTAGCGACTTTGCTTTTTCACAGAAAATTCGGAATTATTTTTTTCGGAATGTTTTCGGTGAAGAAATGAACAAAATCGGTTCATTAGTAACTGAGATATCGGTCAAACGAATTTTTTGGACTTTGCGAAGCTTCTATGTAAGCTTCACAATGAATTTGTGCACTAATATGTTGTAATTATTTTTCTAAAATTTCGATTTTTTAAATTAACCTTATCGGTCCAAAGAAGGCAAAATGCCAAAAATAAGACTAGAAAAAGTGTTATATATATATATATATATATATATATATATATTAATGTAGAGAAAACGTTTTTCTCGTTTTTGAAAATTTTCTAAAGAAATTGTAATAAATTCATAAAATGAGCAAAATGACTCAATGAAATATCGCACAAAAAATTTCCATACAAATTAGGGATATATTTTATATCAAAAATTACCGAATGTTTTGAAGTGATTTTTCTTAATTTTTTAACTATTTGGAATTCTTTTATATTGAAGCATTTTCAAATTTACGCGTGGATTTTCTTATCAATAAGATCTTTAATTTATCTTTAAATTATTTTCATAAATAGTTTCTATTGTAGATGAAGTATATTAAAAAATAATTCTGTAACTCCACAAAATTAGATAAGATATTTTTACTTGGAGAATGAAGCGCCACAGGCGAAATTTTTTTATTAAATATAAATAATATCAATTAATCTGAAATAGATGATTTTGTAAAAATGAAATTAGTAATATAGTAATAAGAAATAATTTTCTTCGTTGTTGGAATATTAACATTTATTCTTTTTAAGGCAACTTTAAAAACCAAAAAATCCAAAAAAAGTTAAAACGAAAACTTTGAAGCTAAAAGCTAAATAAAAACGCTAGATTCAGCATTAAAGAGGCGAAACCAGTAACAATGATTTTTAGAATTGTTGCAATGACTTTTAGTATTGTTGTTTTTATTGTTGTCCACTTATTAGTAGAGATAATAACGATAGAAATTTTTTGGTTTTTCCTCAAAATATCACAAATATCTATTTTTAATTTAAAGGCTAATTTTACGAGATATTAACTGTTTAATATTTGTTGGGGTTTTCCTTAAAAAATAAATAAATGATTTTAGGTCAGAATCATACGTGATCACCAGGGCGGGCTTTGCGGATCTCAATTACATTTTCAATTACACTACTTTGCATTTAGATAAAATTTTCATTGCTAATAAAAGTAATTGTAGTTGAAAGATTTCAGTTGAAATTACATGTAATTCTAATCAAAAACATTAAAAAAAGTTTTAAAATCATTATCTATCAAAATAAATTAGTTATCGTAATTGTCAATAGGTTATTTGTATATACACACAATAATTTCTTTTATGTATGTTTGTACGTTTTTTGGTTAGAAATAGAAGCATTGCAATGACTCAGAACTGTTTTTTGTTTTTTGCATAAGTTTGTATCTACATATGTATATAAATTTAGTAGTCAACAGAAGCTATCTGTGTTTTTCTGTTTTTTTAAGGAAGCAATGATTGCTATTACAGTTTAATTTGGTTTTAAATTTTTCTAGTTTGGAAAATATATAGACTATTTTTTAAGTATAAAAATATGAAAACATACTTTATGGCATAAATTTAAATATGTATGTACGTTTGTTTTACGAAAAATTCTCTGAAATTCTATTAACTTAATACCGAGAATTGTAGACTAAAGTCTATTCGAAATCCAGCATCAATTCACCATACTCAATGTAACGTAAACTGTTTTCATTCGTGATGAATATGATGGTGAATGCAAGTAAACTGCATTATTTGGCAAGTTTTGTTTGTGTGTTTATATTTTTTGATGTAGATATGTAAAATAAAAGAAGTTAAATGAAAGTCTGTTACTACCTATTACAGCTTTTATGTGCGTGTTTCTTTTTTTTTCTAATAAATATATTTTTTTTGGCTTCAGATATTCACTGAAAACTTTATGAAGTGTGATGGTTAAATTTAACGAAAACTTTTCCCATGTTTAATTCTGATATATATATATATATATATATATGATATATATATATATATATATATGTTTAATTCTGATATATATATATATATATATATATATATATATATATATATATATATATTAAACATGGGAAAAGTTTTCGTTTGGCACAGCAAATGTTTAAAATTTGTTCACCATAGGATATTTTCCATAGAACTTTGCTACCGTTTGGCGCACACTCAAAAGCATTATTTTCAATTATTCAAAAACATTTGATTTTCATAACTATCAATAAGGTATTTTTTCAACATTATCAAAAATTTGATTATACAAAAGTTTTCGAAAAAAAAAATACAAAAGAAAAAATATTGAAAAAAAAAATACGAAATTTTTTATTTTTCAAAAGTATTAATACTTCTCGTTATAGAATGTCTTAAGAATTTAATGAAATTTCAAAACAATTTTGTTTTTCGCAAGTTAAATTTTTGAATTTTTAATTGTATTATTGGTTGGTTGAAATAAATGTTGAACAAGTTGCGCTTCGAAAGTTGAGAATTTTTCACTGCAAAGAACACAACATGTTTCAGTTCTTTTGAGATACATTTCTTATGTAGGCAATTAAACTATAAAGGAATATATACTTTTTAAGCTAAGGATTTTAAAACGATTAATAGAAACAATTTTAAGTATTTTCAGAATTATTTTTTAAATCTCTAAATTAGAAATATATATATATATATATATATATATATATATATATAAACTTATAAGTCTCTTGCAAATAATTTTCCATACAATTTTTGGCAACTCATTTGCGAGTGTGTAAATTTTACACATATTACACAGTTTGCGATGGTTTTGCGCGATTTTATGAGAACACTTATCATTTATTTTATAGTTCTCGAAATTTTCTATTTATTTGCTAATAATTTATGTAGCCCTATGGGCTTATGACACTTTATTCACCTAACAAGTTTTAAAAATTTACTTTCCTACATACTTTGCTACCCTTTGGCATACACTCTTTGTATCGAATTTTTGGCAAATATTTAGTAAGTAGTGTGAGTATAATGTAAGTTTTTCATTGAGGCGTTAAAAACTGTAAAATTTTTTCTATAAGATTTTAAAACTACATATTAAGTGAATATTAAATTTACCGTTTTCCATGGAAATTTAAGAAAAATTCCCGGGAATTCTCAACGATATTTTGCTGGGAAATCGCAGGATTTTTCGCCCGGGAATTTTCGGCTATACTTCTAAGTAATAATAAAACAATACATCTGGAAGAAAATATGCAATATTGCTGGATAATCACCAAGGTAAAAAAAGAAGAATCTTTTGAAAAATGTAATAAATATATAGAAAAATTATCGCAAAATAAATCTTGAAATAATATAATAAAGAAAACTTTTATATCTTGTAAAGCATGCACATACAATGGCGGATCAATAAGTCCGTAACTTTTTGAATAAAACACATTTTTTTTTTTTTGTAAAACAAAAATTTATTTTTCAACATAATCTCCTTTTAACTCAATACACTTAGTCCAACGTTTCTTCAGTTTTTGTATCCCTTCCCAAAAATAGGATTTTTCGAGGTCCTTAAAATAGGCATTTGTTTTGTCAATAATTTTATCGTTGGAGCTGAATCTCTTTCCACCGAGCCATTTCTTTAGGTTTGGAAATAGGAAGTAGTCATGAGGTACCAATTCGTAGCCCAATTCATAGTGTTTTGCCATTGTAATTGCACACGTGTGCACTTTTTTCTCGCCCATATGGGGTCGTTTTCTTTTTAAATCCTCATTAAATCGATTATCCCGCGTGCATCCCACGTTATTGGCCGACAAACTTACCTTGGCCTTCTTCGGAGCAGGTTTACCCGGAGAAACCCATTGTTTAGACTGCAGCTTGATCTCCGGAGTACAGTAATGGATCCACGTTTCATCATTCGGATTGCGGTTAAACAACTCCAAACGATCGTTTGAAGTTGTCACACGTTTACGTTTATGGTAAATAAACCCAGCTGATCATTTCAGCTGCATTAACAATCTCACGCACTTTTACTCTTTGGTTGGCCAACACCATGTCGTGGATTTTTTCGACATTTTCGGCTGGGTTTAAGAAAGTCTGACCTCAATTGGCCGTCCAGGACGTTCAGTGTCATTTGTACTTGTGCGACCACAACGAAAGTCAGTAAACCACTTGTTTACCATTGAAATCGATGGTGCAGAGTCCCCATAGTATTTATCGAGCTTTTTCTTGGTTTGATTAACGGTTTTTTTTCGCAAAAAATAATGTTTAATGAGCATTCGAAATTCACATTTTTCCATTTTTAGAAAAACACACGAGGTTGTATGTTTTTAACAGCTGTTAAACGCAAAGTAAATGACAACACTTGCTCAAAATTTGACAGTAGTCTATTTACAGGTGGTACTTGATGGGAATAGTATTGCATTACGATGGAAGTTCGAAAAGTCACGGAAATATTGATCCGCCCTCGTAAATCTTAACGGTATAAAGCACGGAACTAAAATGCTCACATAAAATATCTATTTTTTTTTTTTTGCTAAAAACCAAACATATTTCTTTAATATATGTTTTTTGTTATTTTTGAATAATTTTCGACAACTGAAAAAATTGTGACTGAAAAGCACTATTGCCAGATAATTATGGTATAAAATCGTCAAAATTCGACGAAAAAATTGTTAAAATCTACCTAATATTTTTGAAATTGTCAAAAAATCTCAAAAATTAAAAAATAGTGTAAAATTAAAAAAAAAGTTTATACTATTTATGCTCATTAAAAAAAAAAAAATAATATTAAGTTTTGAAACTATTTGTATATTAAATAAACTATTTGTAAATTAAATAAATAAAAATATTTTCTTTTCAACCTTATAAAGGTTTTTCTGTGTAGCCGGTCTTTGTCTGGACTCAGGGACTTTCTCCTTTATTTATTCGTTAAAAATTTTTTTTTAGAAATAGCAAAATTTTGTTAGGTCCGGCACAATAATAAAAAATCAAAATTGCATAAGTTCTCTCAAGGATTCGATGAATATGTATTAATAAAGATATTCAGAAAAATATCTCAAAACTTTCATTTCTTTAATCACAATTAAAAGTACTACTGAATTATTATGAAAATTGTTTAAAAATCAAGTATGCCAGTGATCCTAGTTTACGGCAAAATAAACTCAATTGAAAAAGTTGCTCAAAAAATCGTATGCATTAGTTGTATTTTGAATTAAATTTTTTACTACTCAACACATTCTTAAACTTCTTTATCTATGATCAAAACAATTTCACTTACATATGTATATAAAAAAGTATTATTCTTTTCATCAGTAATATTATTCTTTTCACCAATAGTGATAAAATTGCAAAAAATGTTAGAAATTCTTATAGTTCTTTTCTCTCTTTCTTTCTCTCTCTCTCTATCTATCTACTACAATGCAAAATCAGATTTAAACAATAAAAATTGGCGTGCGTGAACATTTCGTAAAATCGTCATTTTTTTAACAAAAATTGTAAAGTCGCACTTTGGAATTTTTACAATAAAAAATCGTCAAAATGCAGATAAATCGACAAGTCTGTTGCCAGTGCTGAAAAATAAAAGTATTACATTAATTTCTTCCAGATGATCTCAATGGGATATAATCAATTTATTGCGGAGATGATAATCGCCTTAACTAAAAAAGATCGATATTTTGAGAATAAAAATAATAAAAACAAGTAAGTAATAGTCGGTCAAGCCCAACCATATGATATCCCACACAATTGTGCAGGCGTCTTGTATTTCGTGGAGGAGTCTTATATTAGACATGTGGACAATTGTGGACCGACACTTTTACTAAGTGTAAAATAAAATATATGAATACAGAATATTACATTAATACTAACATCTATATGAATTTATGCACTTTACGGTGATTCCCGAAAGTGGGCTTATATGGGATCTGTGGACAAGGGAAAATGGTATCCCCATATAAAGCAAATTTGAGCATTAAACTTCGTGGGAATCACTATCTTATCATATTGCATTTATGAAATAAAAATATAATGGAAAGTTCCTGGAGGTGATGCAGCTCCCTTATAAAGCAAATATTTATTTTCGCATATCTAAATAAGTATTACAGTGAAAATCTTAAAAATGTGTAGAAAAATTTTCATATCAAATTTCGAAAAGAACGGATAGGTCACGGGGGAGTAGTGGCTTCAATAGAAAGTAAATAAAATTTATCGCATTAAAAGGGCTAGCGAAACACACCGGGAAAAACTAGTGCTTTTTTATAGATATTTATTTTTTCTGGTAATGTTTTTGCACTTAAACCTTTTTTTGAAGATATTTTTCCTTTTTGGAATATGTTTATTTTTGCTTAAATTTTAATTAAATTTATAAAATCGTATAATATTTGTAGCATTTCATTCATTTGTAGTGAGGCCGAGAAATATTTATTTGCTTATTTATTTGTTTCAATTTCTTTGTTTCTTGATTAAACTCTTACGTATCAAAGTGTAATCGTATCCTTACTTTCATTTCTTTCAATTCAATAATTTATTATTACTTCACACTTACGAAGACTGTATACGTAATATTCCACATTTCGTAAACATTTTTCATACACATAATGATGAGAAACAATTGTTATTACAGCTGCAGTATGCAATTACTCTTGATTTTTCTTGTTTCTTCTTATTCAAAGGGTGAGCGTTATTACCGTAAGTAAAATTTTCCTTATGTTGCATCTTGCCACTTTTATTTTCTCCATATCTTCTTAACATTTTATATTACTAAAGTACGTCATGACGAGGTGAGTGCTGAGTATTTAAATAAATTAACGGATATGGGTACTTGTGTTGGTGCGCGAATTAAATGTAACATACACCTGAGAACATGCTATTTCCGTTTCCGCCTTTGTGCTTTTACCAAACGGAACAACAATGTTCAGATACAATACTTAACCATAAACGTAAGCAAAAGAAAAGGAAGTTAATGGTTTGAAAAACAGACAGGGGGCGAATAAAAAGATGCAGAAACAATAATATGAAGAAAAAAAGTAATTCAAGCAGATCGTTAAGTTGTGGAAAAATCATAATAATTTTTCAATATAACTCTACACGATATGGTCAATGTTAAGAGAATATACATATTGTTCTTATTGAAAATTTATTTTGTAATTAAAATAACTGAATTGTTCGTGATTTCTATATATTTTGCTGATTTTTCTCAAGTCTTTTAATAAAGAAAAATAAATTATAAACATACTTTTTTTGTTCATTTCTTTTTGACTCGCACCTATTTTCTGATATTGTATATTTTGCAAGCTGAGCAAACTGGTTGCTTTTAGAGTATCCAAAGTTAAAACCGAAAACCGGTTTCCGGTTTATTGTAAATGCTGTTGGTTTCGGTTTTTTTAATTTTTTTTTTCAAAACCGGTGTATTAAAGGCTCAAAAGAAGAGTTAAAAAAATAAGAAATTTCGTGTAACTTCATAAGTGATAGATTTATTTAACTTGGACAATTCTTTTAAATACTTTAAATAAATCGAACTATTCATAAAAAATTTAAAAATTTAAATTTTTGCTTAATAACGTTTGTTGCATGTATATGTATACATTAAAAATTAAATATATTTGTCTTTATTAATCATGCTCAGCAAAAAAAAAAAAAAAAACGGAAAAAGAGCTGAATTTAACATTGTGTTGTCATTGAGAGGAAGCACTTAGTATTGAAAAAGTACTACAGAAGTTCTTTTTTTAAACCATGGTTTTCATTAGAATGACGTTCTTCTTTTACGCTTCTTGTTCATTGCTTTTGAAGTACTTCTCTTAAAACGATATTAATAAATTATTTTATCAAAAATTCTGTTTTAGCCTTATTATAAGATAAGCAAGTGCTTTAAAATTTTTGAAATTGTAATTTTCTTAACATTTTTTTCTAGATAAAAATACATTTATTTTCACTTTTTTGGAAGTTGTTATTATTAACTTCCAAAAAAGTTCAAAATATGCACTTAGTTCTATTTTTGGGAAGGGTACTAAAAACTTAAAAGTACATACATTACAGCAAAAAAGTATCTAATACACCACAAAAGTTTTGCAGAAAAGCTTAAAATTTTTATTAAAACCAATAAGAAATTATTTAAAATTTAAAACTTTTTTTCATAAAAAATACCTACCAATAGATAGATGGTTCTATTGAAATAATTTTTATAACCAGAATTTTATGCACTAGTTTTTTCATGCTCACTTGCAAAATATTTTAATCACAAAATATATTTTATTTTGGAAAGATATTTTTTCAAATACTAGAATTAGGATTAAAATATTAAAAAAAGTTTTTGGGATAAGATAAATCAAATAAATATAAGACCTGTTTCAAATTAAAAACTTATAATTTCTCTAAAATATAACGTGAATAAAAGACTTTAATTTTTAAATTATGAACACAAAAATTTATTATTTTTGCAGAATAATACATGAATGCACGTGTAAATTTAGACTTTTGTTTAAAAAGATTACAAAAAATAATTTTTTCTTTTTTGAAGAGTCCAAAACCGGGCAACTGGTTTTTTCTAAAATGATATTTTTCGGTTAAACTGAAAGCCGGTTTTATAAAAAGGTTAGTTTTTTGGATACTCTAGTTGTTTTATCGTATTAAAATAATAGTTGCAAATCGTTTTGTAATTCAATCTCTTATAACTGAGTATCTATTTCCATGTGTTCAAAATTTATGTGTAACGATTCATAATGACGTATAATTATCTAGTACGATTATAGTAAGATTCTATTTATTAGAGTTATTATACTTAAAATACAAAAATTTGTATATTGAAGCTGCATTTAAAAACAGCGAAATAATTCTTCATAATCTTGTTTAATAAAGCAAATAGTTAGTTATTATTGAAAACATGTTACTTAATTTAAAGAATAATTTCAATAATGTTGTTGAAAAAAAGGAATATTTTATAACTTTTAGCTAGGATATTTGCATAGCTTCTATTAAGTAAGATAAAAATAACATATTGAATTTGTAATTACCAGGGTAACCAAAAATACTCAAAATTATCAGACAATTTTGAGAAGTTCGGCATCGATTTGTTTCAGCATATTTTTGCATATTTTGTTCATGACAGCATATTTTTTATTGTCATTGCCTTAGCAGAATATTTCGTCATATTGTCATAGAAAATCCCAGTCGATCTAAAAATTAAATTTCAAATATTAATACTTAGATTTGGTGTTATTTTGTCGGAATGATTTAAACAAAATTTAGCTTAAAAGATTCTGCATATTATAGCAACGAATTAAAATATATAATAAAAATAAAAATAAAAATAATATACTGAAATTATAAGGCGTTGTTTTCAAGGAATTAATCTTTGAAAATTTTCTTAAATTTTGTAATATATAAATACCAAAATTTTTAATTTCAGTACTCTAAGGCTGAATTTGCTCATTATTTAATTTTTTATGTTGCAAACATTTTAAATTTCCATCAATTCGAAAGTATATAAAATAAACTAATTATTAAATTAAACTAATTATTAAAGCAGTTTCTTGGTAATGAGGCGTCATTATTATTTGACTACTCTATATTACATAAATAAAAACTGAGTAGTATAATAGCACAGTAATATTGCAATTTGTTGTTGGTTCTACCGTATTCCGATGCTGTTAGTTTTTTATAACAAAATGTCTAAAAAGTTATTTTATACTAAAAAAGTTTCTTCACTTAGAAAATTAAGTGCGAGATGGTATACTGAGTTAGACGTTAGTCATTAAAAACGAATGGTTAATTTGTGCTCACGTTCAAATCTCACTGACGGAAAATGTTTTTGTTTTATTTTGTTTTCGTTTAGGTACGTATTTTTGTGTGGCCTTATAGTCTAAAAATAACTACATGAATTTGTGGACATCTCGAATAAAAATAACTAGTTATTCAGGTAAAAAATAAGTAGTTTATTGTTGTTTCCATTTATACCTGCTACCTTACCAGTAAAGCAAAGTTTTTGCTGGGCTGTAACAAAAATACATTGGCATTTTATAAAATTATTGGTCTAATGGTGAACAGGTCCTCTTAGAAAATTTTAAATGTTTTCTTTTGTTTCCTGTGATTTTAGAGATACTAAAGTTTATTCTGTAAAATTTAATGTGTCATTTTGAGACTATTCCTTAATCTTAAAGAATGTTTATTATTAGAAGATAGTAGGTTGTTGTATAAATTATTTTTAACTATAATGATCTTTTGAAATTTTAATTTTTTTATAAAAAGTAAAATTTAAATTTCCGAAAATTTCTTAAAAAATATATGCTAAAAAAATAATTTAAAATTTAACCAGAAAGAAAATAATATATACTGAATTCAGGATCTATCGAATT